>PVHT020000015.1:19883986-19952727 GCA_004024745.2 Catagonus wagneri | reverse complement strand
CGAGGCCAGGGATTGAAACTGCGTCCTCACAGATGCTAGTCAGATTCGTTTCCGCTGAGCCACGGCAGGAACTCCAAGATCCTGTAGCCTTTTAACCCCCTATTTCTTATCACCCTGCTCCAATCCATCCTCCAAATACGCACATCCCCTGCCTTCAGAATAAAAGCCCCCAGTCCTTCATTTGGCATTCAAAGCCTCTCCGCAACCTAGTAGCAGCGATGAGCTCCGCTGCTCCTGGTCCTGTACCCCGTGCCCCAGGTAAACTATCCCGTTCTATGGCTGTTATACATGAAGCAAAGGCAGCCAAAAGTGCTTTGGAGAGCTTGCTATGTGCCAGACACTGTGCAGACTACTTCACATATTATGTCGTCTACTCCTCCCCACAACCTGATGAGTTTTACAATACTCCCATTTTCCAGGTAGGGAAATAGAGGCCAAGAGATGCGAAGTAACTTACTCAAGGGCAGGCAGCTAGCGAAGCATGAGGTCAGGGTTTGAAGCCAAACAGTTTCACTCCGGAGTCTGTCCTCTTTACCTAGGCTGCCTGAATATATTTTGTGGAATTAGTCCTGCACGTTTGTACCTCCACATTTCTGCTCGTGGAAATACAGCCTCAACCCTTCTTCCCACTCCACCATCCATCTCTGCCTGCTGCAGTCTTCCCGGCTCAAACAGCACCTCCTCCATGAAGCCTCCCCTGACTTTCCAGCGCTAAAATTCATTCTTCCTGGCTCAGTGTTCTCAAAGCAGAGGCTACAACTCTTGTACTACTTTGAGTCATTGTCATTATCTACACATGTGTTTCCTCCTCCTACCCACGGCCACCCTTTCATACGGGAAACGCAGCTCACGACCACTGTGCCCCTGTGATGCTGAAGCCAAGAGAGTGCGGGCAGACGCATCACCGGGGATGTGACAGAAGGAGGCGATGACGTAGGTACCCTCTAATCTCCCTCCCAACTCCAAGGTTCTGTGATCTGCATGGCGGTTCCCCCAAGGGCAGGGATGTCCCCTCCACGGTGATCGGCAGAGGAACTGGCACGTCTCTGGGGAACTGGTGAGCCTGCAAAACTGCATTATGTCTGGTGTACACGTGGATGAGCAGGTACCAGCCACGCTCTCCCTGCCCGTCTATGTATATCTATCCATCACCGTCATGTGTGTTTAAAGGTGACCTTGCTCTGCAGGTGTGGCGCGAGAGCTGCAGTCTTTTTCACAGTCCTTTCTAGGAAGACTATCCTCCTTTGTGCTGTGCGAACTGATGATCTGAACACAAACGGATGCCTGCAGCATGTGGCGCTTTGCCCTTCGGTCTAAGGCCAGTGGTTTGCAAACTTGAATGTGTATCGGCGTCACCTAGGGGGCTTGTTAAGATCCATATTGTGGCATCCCAGTCCCAGTCAGTCCAGGGTAAGACCCAAGAACTGGTACTTCGAGCAGGCTCCCAGATGATGTGGCTGCGGCAGGTCTCTGGGAAACACAGAGAACCACTCCCTAGACAATGGCTTCGCTCACAAGAAACTGGCTTTCCTCTGACTACTGCCCACTGAATCTAAGAGGGCGGTGGGGGGTTATTATGAACATTTTATTAGGGAGGGGAGTTGAACCTCTGATTATAAAGGAGGGGAAGGGAGAGCACCGAAGGGAGAGCAAGCTGTGTGACCTCAGGCAAGTCTCTGCGCCTCGCTGTGCCTCTAGCTCCTTCTGTTATTCGGTTCATCTTCTGCGGGTACACATCAGGCCAGGGGGCTACTTCTCATGCAGCATCATTGCCTGCATTCTCTTTAGTGCAGGTATCCCTTGGTCCCAAATATCCAAATGCTGCTACTTGGATGAGGACTTTTGATAATAAACATAAACCAAACCAGAAAGGTGCTCTGGATTTTTTTCATTGATTCCACTTATCAGGCCGAGAAAAACCTATCCTTCTATGCTACAAATTGTGCCTCTCATTAAGGCAAAATCCGGAAGCTGGCGCAGGCTGCGGTATTACTGCCACATTCAGCATTAATTAGAGTTCAGTGATCGGAGAGAAATCGAGCACAGGAGACTCAGAAACTTGTGATGGTGCTTAATAATGATTTGTTTCTCCACCAAAAACTGGACTATCTGTCCAGACTTCAGTGATTTCACTTCCCTGCTGTGCTCTTTCCCTTCATGGTCTGTCATCTGTCATCAGCGACTCTGCTGGAAACAGAGGACAAGGGCAGGTCCTCTATTTGGTGCCTATCGTGTGACTACCCTGAGCCTCCCCCTGTGGTCAATTTCCTTCCACTATCTTTAAGCTCACTAGATGAGGGAAACGGACCCTGCTTAGCTCTGTTCTAGTCACAGCAGAGCTGATCCTTAAACTGATCGGGCCTCAGGGCCTTTGCACTTGCTGTTCCCCCTGACCCCTAACTGGCACACTCATTCTTAGGGATCTTGCTCCCTCTCTTCTTTAAAATCTTTATTCAGATGTCACCTTCTCAGTGAGACCTTCCATAACCATCCTTTTTTTTGTTTTTCTTTTTAGAGCAACACCTGCAGCATATGGAAGTTCCCAGGCTAGGCTTCTAACTGGAACTGCAGCTGCAGGCCTACACCACAGCCACAGCAACACCAGATCCAAGCCACGTCTGCAACCTGTACCACAGCTCATGGCAAACACCAGATCCTTAACCCACTGAGAAAGGCCAGGGATCGAACTCGCATCTTCATGGATACTAGTCAGATTCATTTCTGCTTGAGACACAACAGGAACTGCCATAACCATCCTATTTTAAAACTGCCCTTTTCTTCTTCCTTATCTGCCTTTCTTACTTTATTTTTCTCCATAGCACCCATTTTCTCCTAATAAATTAATTTCCTGATTGCTTTATTCATTTCCTCCTCCACCCTGTCTCCACTGAAAGGGAAGCTCCAGAAAGGCATTTTTTTTTTTTTTTTTTTTTGTTTTTTGTTTTGGCTGAGCCTCTGACAGGCGGAAGTTCTCAGGTCAGGGATCAAACCCGAGCCACAGGAGTGACAATGCTGGATCCTTAACCTGCTAGGTCACCAGGGAACTCCAATATTTTTAACTTTTTATTTTGAATCAATTTTGTTAAAAAATCTTTTTCCTAGAGGATAGAGTGACGATATTTTTATTTCTTTTGTAGCTTCTCTCACAAAACCGAATATTTATAGCTTGCATTTTTATGATACTTCAAAAGCAGCTTCTCATACGAATTCTTTGAGATACCTTATTACTGGGTCTAATTTACAGATGAGGACACTGCAACTCAGGAAGTATAGCAGATACTGTCAATGCCCTTCCCATATCCTTTGGCATTTATCTTTCTGTGCCTGCCAGCTTGCTTTCAGACAGCCTGAAATAAGGTTAGACTTCACAGGAAAATTGTAATCACAGCACAGAGAGCTGCCATAGACCATTCACCCAGCTTCCCCTAATATTAAACACCTTACATGATAATGGTAAAAGTATGGAAACCGGGAAATTAATACTGATACAATGCCATTAACTAATCTACAGATCTCATTCAAATTTCCCCCGTTTTTCCAACAATGTCCTTTTTCTAGTGCAGGATCCAATTCAGGATCTCATATTGCATTTGTTGTCGCGGTTCCTTAGCATCCTCTAATCTGTGACAGCTCCTCAGTCTTTGTCTTTCATGACCTTGACAACCTGACAAGGCCAAGTCAATTACTTTGTAGAGTTTCCTTCAGTGGGGTTGGTCTGATGTTATCTCACAGTTAGATTAAGGTTGTGTGTTTGGGGCCAGAATACTGCTGAAGTGAGGTCGTACAAGGTGGGGATTTTTGACTGTTCCCTGGATTGTATCCCCAGTTGATAGAACAGGCTCTGACACATAGGAGGTGCTCAGTACTCATGAACACACAGGGGGATCGGAGCCCCAGGAACCCACACTCCTGTCTGGATACAGGAAGATCATGTTCTGTGGAATTTCGCATTTGTGGAGAACAGCCTGTGGTTTTGAGAAAAGGGACAGAGAATGTGGGGTGGGGTGGGTTGAGGGTCCCCTACCACAAAGCTAAATATTAACAAATGAAGGAACCCAAAGAGCCTGGAGCTCAGTGACAGGAAAAATGATATAACACCTGGACAAAATGATAGCAAAAATTCTCATCATTTTTTTTAGGGCCGCACCTGGGGCATATGGAAGTTCCCAGGCTAGGCATCGAATCAGAGCTGCAGCTGCCGGCCTATGCCACAGCCACAGCAAAGCGGGATCTGAGCCACATCTGCGACCTACACCGCAGTTTGTGGGCAACACTGGATCCTTAAGCCACTGAGGGAGGCCAGGGAGCGAACCCACATCCTCAGAGATACTAGTCAGTTTCTTAACCTGCTGAACCACGACGGGAACTTTGCAAAATTATTTTTTACCTTAGAAAATAATAATAATCTCCCGCCTGCTATAGACTGAAGGTTTGAATCCCCCTCAAATTCATATGTTGAAATCTAATCCCCAGTGTGATGGCATTTGGAGGCAGAGCTTCTATGAGGTGATTAGGTCATGAGGGCAGAGCCTCACAACTGGCATTAGTGCCCTTAGAACTTAATGGATTTTCTTTCTTTCTTTTTGTTTTTCTTTGTCTTTTTCCTTTTATGTAGAGCCGCACCCGCGGCATATGGAGGTTCCCAGGCTAGGGGTCTACCAGGAGCTGTAGCTGCCGGCCTTCGCCACAGCCACAGCAACGCGGGATCCGAGCCGCGTCTACAAACTACACCGCAGCTCACGGCAACGCCGGATCCTTAACCCACTGAGCGAGGCCAGGGATCGAACCCGCAACCTCATGGTTCTTAGTCGGATTCGTAAACCACTGAGCCACGAAGGGAACTCCCAAATGGATTTTATTTCAATTATAGGTGTACACAAATCATCACAAGTCAATTTGCTAGATTTTGTGTCCCAAACTCACAGTGAAGAGGGCCCACAGAGCTCCTTTGTCCCCCTGGGCCACGTGAAGTCATAGTGAGAAGATACCCACGTACAGACATCTACCAGGCAGAGGGCTTCACCAGACACCAAATCTGCTGGCACTTTGATCTTGGGTTTCCCAGCCTCCAGAACTGCAAAAAAACTAAATTCCTGTTGTTTATAAGCCACCTAGTTTATGGTATTCTGCTATAGCTGCTGGAACTGACTAAGACATGCCCCAAATAAAACCTATTATCTTTGGGAGTTCCCATCATGGCTTAGCAGTTAATGGACCTGACTAGCATCCATGAGGATGCGGGTTCCATCCCTGGCCTCGCTCAGTGGGTTAATGATCCAGCGTTGCCGTGAGCTGTGGTGTAGGTCGCAGACGCGGCTCAGATCCCACGTTGCTGTGGCTGTAGCGTCGGCCGGCAGCTACAGCTCTCGATTCGACCCCTAGCCTGGGAACCTCCATATGCTGCAGGTGCAGCCCTAAAAAGACAAAAAAAAAAAAAGAAAGACAAAACCCGTTACCTTACATGTGTAAGTAAGTGGTTCAGTCTACAGGTTCTAAAGTCAGACTGCCTGGATTCACAATCTAGTCCTGACACTTCCTAGCTAGGCATTGATGAACCAACCTCTTAATCTCTCCGTGCCTCATTTTTCTCATCTGTAAAATGGAGGCAGTGCTAAATATTAATAGAATAGGGTTTTTCTGAGGACTGATGGAAGTAATCCATGTGAGAAGCTTAGAGCGGTGTCTGAAATACAGTAAGCACTCAATAGGCAATATTATGCAAATTCCTCTACTTTCCAGAACACTATGCAATAAGTCATCTTATTAGGTAGTCAAAGTGAGCCTTTAGGGACAGAGACTATCACTTTCATTGAGTGATAAAGAAATTGAGGCTTAGAAAAGCGAAAGGATTCATCTAAGTTCTCCTAAGCGAATGAGTGAGAGAGCAGGAGGAAGATAGGTGTCCTATGTTGCCTAGGCCAGCACTGTTTCTGTACCCAACCCCCAGACACCCAGGGGAGTCTCAGCAATGCCGGCAGTGAAAGAATGAGAACTTCAGCTTAAGATTTACCTCTGAGCATCACATTCTTCTCAGTGCTGGGCAGGATCTGGGGTACTCTCAACCTTCCAGGATCTTACAAGTACTAAGCCCAGCCCAGCAACCATCCATGGAACAACGGTGCACCAATAATCCCAGGCAGCCTGCACCTTACATCCCGACTGCTGAGATGGTCGTTTGAACCGTGGAAAGTATTTTCCAGGGGAAGCAGCACCACAAGCAAGGGCAGGCATTCAAGCCGGCCTACCAGAGCACTGCCACTGCTGCAGGGCCTGGGGCGCAGGTTTTACGGGGGCAGAGGAAGAGGAGAACAAGCCAAGGCTGGGGAAGTAGGCAAAGGGCTGGGTTCTGCCAGGACTCGATGGCCCAGGAACAAAGTCAGATTTTATTCTAAGTATGCTGGAAAGCCACCGGAGGCTGGCAAGCCAAGGGAGGATATTATCTGATTGACATTTTTTTTTTTTTTCCTTATCAGGGTCGCACCTGGGACATGTGGAAGTTCCTGGGCTGGGGGTTGAAACAGAGCCGTAGCTCCCGGCCTACACCACAGCCACAGCAACTCGGGATCCGAGCTGTGTCTGCCACCTACACCACAGCTCACGGCAATGCTGATTCCTGACCCACTGAGCGAGCCCAGGGATCGAACCTGCATCTTCAGGGATACTAGTTGGATTCCTCTCTGCTGAGCCACAATGGGAACTCCTGATATACATTTAACAGTATTCACCTCACAGGGCTGCAGGGAGGAGTACAACAGACCATGTGTGCTCAGTATGTGTCAGCTGCAATTATTATTATTAGTAGTAGTAGTAGTGGTCGTTGTTGTTTTTATTATTACAGTAACGACTTTGAGAAAATACACAGGACCTGGTCCAGATCAAGTATTAGGTCAATACAGGTTGAAATAAATAAACTTTTTGGATTCCTAAGACCTGACATAGTGGTGGAGTCTTTGGGTTGTCAGGTGAGGACACAGGAAAGAGCTGTCTGGGGGTGCTGTCAGCTAACTATGGGGGCTTCCCCATCCTTCTAAGCCCAGGAAATGCTCTTGATCCTGGCTGTGTCCCTGCATAGGACTGTGTCTGGGCATAGAAGGAGATGACAGGGAAGGCATGGAAAAAGAAGCAGTCTTTCCTCACCCTCTGTGTCAATTCCCAGAGACCCAAAGGGTTCATTCGTTCCAAAGTGCCTCTTCTGTGCTAGCCATAGCATCTTTCCAGCAACAGCTGAGTCAAAGGCACCATGGGAAAACTGACCCATCACCTTACAGTGTGGGGAGTGCATAACTGCAGCACCTAGAAGGAGCCAGGTTCAAGGCTTCTGGTGGCAGCATGGGCCACAGGAGGTTATTAACCACCCTCCAGGCAGCAGGGGCAGACTGGGATGGCAGTGTGGCCCAAGTGTCACATGTGCCCCGTGCCAAAGACAGACCATGCCCAGAAAACAGCAATGACACAGAGGGCTTGCTCTCTGGGCACGTTTCCTGAGCTTTGTGATCTTGTCTGGCCACGCCCAGTTCTTACAGTCCCAGAGCCTGTCTGCTCCCTGGAACTGAAGACTGCAGAGATACAGCATACTCTCTGGTCAAAGAGAGTTGTGGCACACTAACCTACACTTAGGCTCTCTGGCCCTAGGGTAAAGCTCAGGGTGCCAGGACTGTGGCAGGAATGGCTGGAACTCAAGTCAGGTGCTACTCGATTCACCTGCCACTTCATCCTGCTATTACTTCTTACTCAACCCTGATGCTTACTTTCACTGATTCCTTCAATCACTGATCATTGACAGAATAACATTTCTTGAATGACTACTCTGTCCTAGGCAGTGTGGGAGGTGATGGGGTTGCATGAGACAAAGTCCCTGCCCTCAAGGAACTTACAGTCTAATGTGTATCATTCTCATTAGAATATATACAATGGAATACTACTCAGCCATAAAAAAGACACCCTACTGCCATTTGCAGCGATGTGGATGGAACTGGAGATTCTCACACTAAGTGAAGTAAGCCATGAAGAGAGAAACAGATATCATATGATATCACTTATCTGTGGAATCTAAAATATAGCACAGATGATCCTAGCTACAAAACAGAAACAGATCACAGCCAAGGAGAGCAGACTTGTGGTTCCCAGGGGGGGAAGGAGGAAGGAGTGGGCTGGATGGGGAGTATGCAAACTGTTACATTTGGAATGGAGAGGCAGTGGGGCCCTACTGTACCGCACATTTAAAAATACAGATAGATAACCTGGGCCTCACCCCTAGAGATTCTGATGTATTTGCTCTAGAAGGGGCCTGGGCATTTTTTTTGAATATTCTAATATGAAATGAAGGCTGAGAACCAATGAGTTTGAGATTAACAGGGGACATGAACCAACAGAAACCCACTTGAGACAGGGTCTACAGGGAAAGCCTAATGCATGATACCACTCTGAGATGGTATCATTAACTGGAAATCTGAAGGACAAAAGGAAGAATGGGGAAGTTGGGGCACGGGTAGGATTCATTTCCTGGTGGCAGGCAGAATGAGAACGAAGGCACTGAAGCACGAAGGAGCATGGTGTGTTCTCACAACAGAAGGCCAGTGGTGGTGGGTGCAGAGCAGGCAAGGGGAAGAGTGAAACAAGATCAGTTTGGAGAGATACACAGAAGCCAGATTATGCAGGGCCTTATAGACCATGGGAAGGAAATTGGACATTGTACATTACTCAAGAGCCATTAAAGGGTTCTGAAGAGAGGAATGATGTGACCTGATCTGCTATTTTTTCTTTTTCCTTTCTTTTTTTTATTTTTTTTGGCTTTTCTAGGGCCTCACCTGCAGCACATGGAAGTTCCCAGGCTAGGGGTCGAATCGGAGCTACAGCTGCCAGCCTATGCCACAGCCACAACAACGCGGGATCCGAGCCACATCTGCAGTCTATACCACGGCTCACAGCAACGCCAGATCCTTAACCCACTGAGCGAGGCCAGGGATCGAACCCACAACCTCATGGTTCCTAGTCGGATTCGTTTCCGCTGCACCGCGGCGGGAACTCCTGCTACTTTTCTAAATATTGCTCTTGCTGCCATGTGGAGGGCATGAGTGAAAGTAGGGAAACAACTCAGGAGGCTGTTGTGGTAGTCTAAGAGAGACTTCATAGTGGCTTAAACTAAGTTGATGCCTCATGTCTCTCCATTCAGACAGCAGAAGCCTGAGAGTGACAAGCAAATCTACTCTACTCAGATAAACATACACTCAAGGCCATTGTTCTCTGGAAACATTTCTAAAACTAAGATTCTGTAGATTGCTAATTCTGGGATCAGTGGCTTAGTGACTGGAATATGTATGTCCTGCCCTGCCCTATAGACAAGGCCCTGCCGATCAGTTAATGGAAAAGATGCTTTCTAACAACATAATGATAAAGAGATTAAAAATGTGATGGCAATTGTAAATCAACTACACCCCAATATAAAATAAAAAATAAATTTAAATAAATAAATAAGTGATGGCAGCATTCATCTTAATTTTACTTTTTAATTTTTTTTTTTAAATTTTGGGCCCTACCTGCAGCATGCAGAAGTTCCCAGGCCAGGGATCAAATCTGCACCACAGCAGTGACCTGAGCCACTGCAGTGACAACACTAGATCCTTAACCCACTGAGTCACCGGGGAACTCCACGTTGATCAAAATTTTAAAAAGCCCCCACTAATCCCTAGCACTGGGTCTTTTATGCCTTCTAGTTGGTGAGGGCAGGGGGAAAGTAAAGAGAAAGAGAGAGAGAAAAAGTGAACTCTGCTCTCAAGGGAGCTTATAACTTAGAGGAGGAGATGAAGACATGAACACAAATAGAAGTAACCCAAGATATAATGAGGTAAGTATCCAAAGGGAGATTCAAATATAATCATAATCGCTGTCACTTATTTAATTCTCAGGGAGGCAGAGGGAGTGGGATAGACTGAGAATCTGGGGTTAATAGATGCAAACTAATACATTTGGAATGGATAAGCAATGAGATCCTGCTGCATAGCACTGGAAACTATTTCTAGTCACTTATAGTGGAGCATGATAATGTGAGAAAAAAATGCATATATGTATGTATGACTGGATCACTTCGCTGTACAGTAGAAAATTGACAGAATGCTGTAAACAACTATAAAGGAAAAAATAAAAATCATTTAAAAAGTTAAAAAAATTTAACTCTCAATTTATATGGAGCACTATGTTGGGTGTTTTATATATGTTCTCATTTAATCTTCATAATTCTATGGAATAGGTGATATGATCACCCATGATGATAATAGCAGCTAACATTTATTAAGTACTTCATATCAGCCAGGCATTGAGTTAGGTGTTTTGAAATATGTTATATAGCCTTATCTTCATTCTATAGATGAAGATAATCAGGCCCAGAAAGGATATATGACCTATATAAGATCACAGAGCTGGGCAGGTACAGCTGTGATTTTCAAACAGAGGTTTTTCTCTCAAGCCCATGCTCTTAAAGTGTTCTGGAAGTTCAGAGTAGGTGACTCTTGTTCTGGGCAGGTACCTGTGTGCAGGGAGGAAGATCCCCATGGAGGAGGAAAGATGTGAAGATTAGAAAGAAGGGTCCAGCAAGTGGCCTAACTTGGCAGAGCTGAGTGTGTGATGGGGAAGAGTGCCTCAATGGCGAGGAGGTTCTCCAACTTTTTCTTGCTCCTAACCATGTCACCTGTGCCAGCCAGGGCCTGATCCTCCCATGGAGTCTATCTATCTCCCAAGACTTGATCTTCAGGTACCTTGATTCTTGCTTATCCTAAGGCCCCTGGGAGTTCAAACAGCTGTAACTCCACTTTGAGGGAGGACAGGGTTTAGATTTTCAAATTCAAAACGTGATGAGTTGGGCATCGGCAGCTCCCTCTTTTAGTTCTTCTATCGTTGTTAAGAGCAGCCTTTGGCATTTAGAACATTGAAAACAAGATCCCAAAAGGACGGGGAATCCAGAAGAGCCAATAACCAGCATGCAACATAACATCTCAAGCCAGCAAAGAAAGTTCATTGTGCAACACTGCTTACAATTGCAAAAATGTGCCAATGATCTAAATGGCCATCAATACAGGATTGATGAGATAAGCTATTAAACATCCACAGAAGAGAACACTATGCTGTTGTTAAGATAGGATGTAAATCTATATATTCTGACAAGGAAAGATGTTTCCCAAAGATTGTAAGTAAAAAGAAGCAGATCACATAACATTCTCTACAGTACAATTTGATTTGAATCACAGATCTGTGTTTATGAATGTACAAAACCATTAACCACAGTTGTCTAGTGGGTAGTCAGCCCAAAGAATTACAGACGGACTTTTACTTTCTAATTTACATGGTTTTGTATGCTGTTAACCTTTACAACAAGCTTGTATTACTTTCATAATTAGATAAAAAGTACAATAGTATCCATTTTACAAAACAAAAGAAGTCATCTTAGATCATTCTTCATCCATCCTGTCCTTTGTAACCATAACATACCGTGGCTTCAGCAGTGCACCTGAAATTGTCCCATAACTTTCTCCTGAATGAACTAAGATAAGGCAGCAACACATTAACCAGGTTGTACCACAAGTCAAATGCACTAGCAATTAATCAAAGAATTTTACACAAAGCATAGGTGGTAACCAGCCGAAAAGTCACCAGAGAAAGGTCACAGGGCTCTCCCACTTTTACTAATAACTCAGAGGACACAGAAAATGTACTTACCACGTCTGAAGATGACCCAAAGCTGGCAAGGATTATCAAATAGGTTGAAGAACGAAGTTGAGGTTCAAAATGAGCTCAGATGGGCTGGGGTACTAGGCTACAATTAAAAAAAAAATAAGGTGAAATTTATAAGACAAAGAAAAAAATACTCAATAAAAATTTTAAAAGCTTATTTTCTTAAGCCAGAGTAAGGGAAGCACGGCTTGGGCAGCAGGCCACATAAAAACAAGCAATCCAAAAAAAAAAAAAAAAAAAAGATCTAGTGGTTTGAGTTGACCCACAGCACACTTTGAGCCAATAGTAGCTAAATTATTTAGTTGCTAAAAGCAGAGCACAATTTTATGTTGTATTAATGAAAGCATGATTTCTAGACCCCAGAACATAACTGTCACACTGTACTCTCTGCTGTTCTTTTCTGGCATTTCTTTTTCCATTCTACATACCACATTTTAAGGGGGTCATTGAGAAAGTGGAACACCTTCATGAAGTCTGATGAAGGGGCTGGAAACCATCCCCTAATAGGAGTGGCTCTTGAAGGGACTAGAGACATGGGGCGTAAAAAAGAGAAACATCCAGGGATATATGTATATATAACATAACCACCTGCTTTCAAATCTCAAAAGTGTTTTCTTCTGGAAGTCACGCACTTATTCTGGGTTGCTCAGGTGACAGAGCTAGGACTACTGCCACCCAGCGGTAGCAAAGAGGCAGATTTTTTTTTCAGGAAACCTCGTCAAAGAGCTTTCTGACCTTGAGAGGGTCCTGCAAGAGGCAAAGCGAGCTGGTGAGGCAGTGAGCGTTGTTTTAAGCCAAAGCTGGTTGAACAGAGGCCCAGTGGCAGAATCACATTAACCAGGTCCCTTTCAGCTCCAGCAGATCGCATCCTTCTCCTATGCTCCACGTCCTCCTCCGGACCAATGAGCCCTCTCTCCGCGGTCTACAGAGTGACAGGGACGGCTGGGCAGGAACTACTGGGGCAGCCCCCTCTTGCTTATTGCTGTCCCAGGGCTATGTGGGCAAAACCCACCACTGAGAGAAGGGCCAAATGGTGGATGTTAATCAGATCATGTCCCTCTCTGTACAAGATCCTCCTGTGGCTTTCCATCGAGAACTCCTTATAGATGGTGGGCAGCACAATGGCCTTTGTAGGACTAAACCAACTGTCCCTGTGACCTCTCCGACCACCTATCCTAGTACCCCTAGGTTTAGACCCCTAGCCTGGGAACCTCCATATGCCGCGAGTGCGGCCCTAAAAAAAAAAGACAAAAAAAAAAGCAGGGATCATACATATCCTGTTTTTGGTTGAATGTCAGCCCCTGGAACACTGATGGTGCATAGTAGGCGCTCAGTAAATATTTAATGAATTGACCACTGCAGCTCAAATCCATGCCGTTTCCTGCAGTCTTAATTTTTTCAACAAAAGACGTTTCAGATTTAAGAACCAGATCTCAAAATGATAACAAGCAGTAGTACCTTAGCAGTAAGTTTTGGGGTGACTTTGTTTCTGTCTCTTAATTTCCCCAATTTTTGGTTATGCGATCATGTGACATTAATGATTACCTGGCCATAATAACTGTCATAGGTAACACCTACCGAGTGCTTTCCACATGCCAGGCATTGTGATAAGCACACTACTTGGATTAATTTGTTTAATCCTCACAATAGTCCTTTTCAGTTGACATTGGTTATTAATCCCACTTTAAAGACCAGAGAATGGAGGAACAGAGGTGGCACGGCTCGCCCAAGGTAACACAACCAATATCAGGCAGACTTCCAAGCCCATGTTATTACCGCCCCAACATCAATGTAAGATGCAACTTGACGATGATAATAACGACAACTGACATTTCTTTAGTACTCATCATGTATGGGGCACTGTGCTAAATGCTTAAAACACATCATCTCCTTCAACGTTCAGCCCCACGAGGTGCGAACTATTATGATGACCATGTGCAGAACTAGGCCCTCCTGCAATGTAATCAACCGCACCCACAGTCCCACTTGGACTCTGCTTCGGTTTCATGAGATGCCTGCTCTGCTCTTCTCGTCTGCATTCCAGCCAAGTGGGGAAGCAAGCATCTACCAGTTGCTACTTGAACCCTCCACTCTATGTAGATTAATTTTAGCCCTTACCTGTGCAGTGACCCTTTCTAGAATGTCCTTCCTCTTCCAACACAATCCTACCGATTTTTTCCAAACGCAGCTCAAATGCAACTCCCTCCAGGAATCCTCCAGTGATCAGCCCTCTTATTACACAGTCTGTACATTTCATTCAGCCTGGTCATCTCTGGCTTTGCAGTGCTGGCTCTCTTTCTACTCCCTTATGCTCCTTTTTTTCAGTTAGACTATAGCTCATGGAGGCAGCTAGGCTTTGAGTTCCTGGGTATGTTCTGAATTAATGGTCCGTTAGCTTGCACACAGTAGGTACTCGATAATTACTTTGCTGACTTCATGATTCTCTATCCTCACAGTTGTAAAACGTTCTCTTTTCAAACAGCTCTCATGCATATTATCTCACTTTTGCCTCACAGCAGCTCTGAGAGGCAAGATCTTATTTTTCTCATGTTTATAGTTAAGTAAAAATTGAAGGCCAGGAGTTCCCGTCGTGGCTCAGGGGTTACTGAACCCGACTAGTATCCATGAGGATGAGGGTTCGATCCCTGGCCTCGCTCAGTGGGTTAAGGATCCCGCGTTGCAGTGAGTTGCTGTGTAAGTCACAGATGAGGCTCAGATCCCGCGTTGCTGTGGCTGTGGCGTAGGCCAGAGGCTACAGTTTCTATTGGACCCCTAGCCTTGTAATTTCCATATGCCACAGGTGCAGCCCTAAAAAGACAAAAAAAAAAAAAAAAATCCAAGGCCAGAGGTTAAGTTGTCTCAGGTTACAGAGCTCAGAATTCAGCCCAGCCCTCCAGATTTGGAGCCCCAGATTCTTTACCTTAGACCACACAGATTCTACTAGAAGGTACCACTGGCTGGAAGCAGTGCTAATAATATTCCTACAAAGACTTTGTCTTGATTCTATCACTGGAGCAAAAGCAATAAAGAGCGCCACGAGGCAATATCCACTGTTGAGATTGGAAGGCAGGTAAATTCATACACTCGGGGTGAGAAGTGCCTGGGGCTTATCAGATGGGTGGTGATGACTGTGTTATATCCTCTGTGAGGAGGGCACTTGGGACTAAACTGAATGCTTTCCTCTGCCCAGGGCAGAGTAGGTGAACCCTCAGCAGAAGGGAGACAGGCCAGCAGGCACAGGGTGAATGTGAGAGAGGGCCCGGGAAGCATGAAAGCTGGGCTCAAGATCCACTTCCATTGCCACCTAGCTGTGTGACCATGGCGAAGGTACCTAACCTCTCTGAGGCTGTACTTCCTCACTAGAAGACGTCAACTGACAAGGTCTCTCGCAGTCCCTACATTCCACAAATCTCTGACAGAGATGACAAACTGGTGATCCACAGACCAGATCTGGTCCATAAACATATTTCTTTGGCCCAAACAGTGCTTAACATTTTTTTTTAATCCAGTAGACAACACTTTAAAATCAGAAGATTTTAAATAAACATTCAGATTTCCCAGATCTCTAGAAAAACCAGATCTAGCAACATTTAAAAATTGGAGGTTGGGGAGTTTCCCATCGTGGCTCAGTGGTTAGCAAACCTGACTAGCATCCATGAGGATAAGGGTTCGATCCCTGGTCTCGCTCAGTGGGTTAAGGATCCGGCGTTGCCGTGAGCTGTGGTGTAGGTTGCAGACACGGCTCGGATCCCGCATTGCTGTGGCTGTGGCGTAGGCCGGCGCCTACAGCTCCGATTGGACCCCTAGCCTGGGAACCTCCACATGCCGCGGGTGTGGCCCTAAAAAAAAGACAAAAAGACCAAAAAAATAAATAAATAAAAAATAAAAATTGGAGGTTGGGATTAACACACGCACACTACTATATACAAAATAGATAATCAAGAAGGACCTACTGTATAGTAGAGGGAACACTGCTCAATATTCTATATTAACCTATATGGAAAAATAATCTAGAAAAGAATGGATATCTGTATATGTATAACTGAATCACTTTGCTGTATACCCGAAACTACCCCAGCATTGTAAAGCAAGTATACTTCAATATAAAATAAAAATGAAACTTAAAAAAATTTAGAAGACTTCACATAAAGTGAAGACTTCCAATCTTTCTAGAAAAAAAAGATTTGGACAATGGGATTATTTCTGTCATCTGTTAATCACTTGCAGTATATTATGCTGGGTTGTGATAAGCAGCACAGGGAAAATATTAAGGAGAGAGGGAGTTCTGAAGTAGTACGGGTATCAGCTCCTGCAAAGCTTACAGATGACAGAAGGTGATCTAAGAAAGCGTCACTGCCCCCAATCAAAAAGTGGGCAGAAGATCTAAACAGACAGTTCTTCAAAGAAGCCATACAGATGGCCAAAAAACACATGAAAAGATGTTCAGCATCACTCATTATTAGAGAAATGCAAAGCAAAACCACTATGAGGTACCGCCTTACACCGGCCAGCACGGCCATCATCAAAAAGTCAGCAAACAGTAAAATGCTGGAGAGGGTATGGAGAAAAGGGAACGCTACTGCACTGTTGGTGGGAATGTAAATTGGGGCGACCACTGTGGAAAACAGTATGGAGATTCCTTAGAAAACTAAAAATAGAAGTACCATTTGATCCAGCAATCCCACTCCTGGGCATCTATCCAAAGAAAACCATAACTCAAAAAGATACATGTACTCCAATGTTCATTGCAGCACTGTATACAATAGCCAAGGCATGGAAACAACCTAAATGTCCATCAACAGAGGCGTGGATAATGAAGATGTGGTACATACACACAATGGAATATTACTCAGCCATTAAAAGGAAAGAAATAACGGCATTTGCAGCAGCATGGATGGACCTAGAAATTATGCTAAGTGACGTCAGTCAGACAGTGACACACCATTATATGCTATCACTTATATGTGGAATCTAAAACAAGGACACAAACTTCTTTGCAGAACAGATACTGACTCACAGACTGAAAAACTTATGGTTTCCAAATGAGACAGACTGGGGGGTGGGAGATGGGCTGGGGATTTGGGATGGAAATGCTATAAAATTGGGTTGTGATGATCATTGTACGGTTATAAATGTAATAAAATTCATTGAGTAATTAAAAAAAAAAGAAAGCATCACTGCCAAGGTGAGCTACTCCCTCAACCACAATGCGCTGGAGTCCAGGAATGGCTACTCCCTTCAGATGGGGCTCCTGGGAGAAAGGTTTAGGGGCGCTAATACCCTCAACATACCAAATGAGGAGTGAAAGATACTGAAGTTGGTCCAAGTGAATTTCACAAAGGCAACAAAAGAGTTTCAAATGGTAAAATAAGTATCAGTCTAAAAGAAGGAACAGAGGGAACTCTGTGTACAGAGCAGCTCACTAACCAAGAGCAACTGCACACCCCAATCCTTTTCCATCTAACAGGGGTCAAGGCGATTAGCCTGATACCTGTAGCAATACCCCTACCTTGCCCTTACGTCTCAGGCCAGGGCCATTACACGGTATTAGGACTCATTCTAATTAGACAATAGCCAGCTCTGTCAACCCAAGCACAGCCTGGGAGAGATGAGGAGAGGAGAACTGGATCCTGCTCCATTCTCTTTCTGGCCATTTCTTGTCTGGGCTGGTGATTTCTGAAATGATTTCTCCAGATACTAGTGTCTCCAAATGGCAGATGATAGTATCCTCTAGTGTATTTCCAACATTTTGGACCGCAATCTATAGTAAGAAATACATTTGTCATCCACATAACACATATTACAACAAACATGTCATGAAGCAGTACTTTGCTTTACTGTGTGTGGTGCACACTGCTATTTCCTAGTCCATTCCTTTTTAAACTTTTTTTTCTCTTTATGGCTGCATCCGCAGCATGTGGAATTTCCCAGGCTAGGGGTCGAATTGGCACTGCAGCTGCCAGCCTATGCCACAGCCACACCAATGCCAGATCTGAGCCTCATCTGTGATCTACGCCACAGCTGTTGGTAACACCAGATCCTCAACCCACTGAGCAAGGCCAGGGATTAAACCTGCATCCTCATGGATACTAGTCGTGTTCTTAACCCACTGAGCCACAACAGGAACTCCTTAAAATTTTTTTTGAATCCTGGTCACTACCACTTAATTGATTTTCTGAGCAGTGGGTCATAATTGGCAGCAGCTTGAAAAACATCGCTCTAAACAAATGGTTCCCAAATCTGGCCCCTCATCAGAATCCCTCAGAATCCTTATTAAATGCATATCCTTGTGCTCCATCCCAAATCTACGGAATCAGAGTTTCTTCAGGGTGAGGCTCAGGAATTTATATTTTTTACCAAGGACTAGTCATGCACTGGCATTAAGGAATCACAGTCGTCTTCTGAACACAAAAGCAAATGAGATTAGTAACAGTCATTACTATCAAATGCCTACTTCATGCCACTGCTGCAGCCATACGAGCTTTCCATTCACAGACTCAATTTTCACAACAACCCCATTTTATAGATGAGGAAACTGAGGCTCAGAGATCTTCTGAAAGTCGGAGAGAGGTTAAGGAAGGGGTGGGGCTGTGATTCGTGAGGGCTTTGTTCCCACCCTTACTGACCCCTCCAACCCTCCCCAATTTGTAGTTCCAGAGACTTTGGATCTGTCCTAGATGTCCTATACCAATTCAAGTTCAGGGTCATACACCAAGGCGGTCCAACCACTAGGGGCAAGGAGCAGACATAAAACAACAATAACACTTTGCACTTATTTTGCATTTGACTGGTTCCAAAGCGTAAGTCTGTCTCCTTTCTCCAGATTTATGCCTTTCAGATACCCAGTGAGGCAGAAGAAGATTTTTTAAAAAAGACTGATCCAAAGAGGGGAAGTGACTTACCCAAGGTCTCACAGCAAGTTGGGAACCAAGCTGTCCACTCTGACTTCCCCCGGCAGGATGGACTGCTGCACTTGGGCTGGCTTTCTCCAGAGTTCCCAGCTCCACCCCCTTGCACGTCTATCTCCCTTTAAGGCAGAAGAGGAAGGAGAGCTGGTGCTTTCTGCCTCCCCCACTCCAGGATTTACCGGGAGCTCCTGAAATGAGCACACTCTGCATACAAACTGCCGGAGGGACACGTTGCCCCCAACCTCCTCCACAGGGCTGTACTGAGGCTTGGCTGCATTTCTATTTTTGCTGTGCAATTTGTTAAAAAAAAAATCTGTGTTGTGCTTCAAAGAAAAATAATGCATTCTATGATGAAAGGAAAAGGCACCATCCCTCCCTCCCACGAAGGTTAAATGCCATCAGCCACGAGCGAAGCAGTGTTTGGAAATCTCTGCCGAGCAAACTGTTGTGAGCCCAGGGAAAACCTAGGTGGTGGATTGCACCAGTCTTTGTGATAGCAGAAAGGGGCTGGAGGAACGAATGACCTCCATTTAGCCTCCTTGGCAGAGGCCCTCCCTCTTCTGAGAACATTCCCTCTGTTCCTGCCACAGAGAGGGGTGTTGTTTGCAATGTGTATATATTTATGTTACAAATGACTAGCTATTCATCAAACACTGTATCAATTCAAGCATTTTTCTTCCCCCCTCCTCCTTCACAATGGAGGTTGTTCCGTCTCTCTTCTTGACAGCTCCCAAGGATAATCTAACACACGCACACGCACATGCACAAAAATAAAAGCAAGCCATCCTTTTCTCAGCCTCAGTCTCCCCATCTACAAAAGTTGATCCAAATAGTCTGTCGGGTCCTTGCCCTAGTTCTAGGATTCTGATAAAATATGCAGTGAAAGTCCCGCATATAGCTCACAAATTTGTGACCCCGGTTCTGAGCCGGAAGAGGCAAACTGACTTCAAATTATCTTTTAAACAGTCATCTTGGAGTTCGCGTTGTGCCTCAGTGGCTAATGAACCCAACTAGTATCCATGAGGACGCGGGTTCAATCCCTGGCCTTGTTCAGTGGGTTAAGGATCCGGCGTTGCCGTGAGCTGTGGTGTAGGTCGCAGAAGTGGTTCGGTGGACCCCGCATGGCTGTGGCTGTGGCGCAGGCCGGCAGCTACAGCTTCAGTTCAAACCCCCTAGCCTGGGAACCTCCATATGTCACGGGTTTGGTCCTCAAAAGATAAATAAATAAATAAATAAATAAATAAATAAATAAATAAACAGTGGTCTTTTGTTAAGGGAGTCTGGAAAGTGGTATAGGAGTTCCCTCGCAGCTCAGAAGGTTAAGGATCTAGTGTTTTCACTGCTGTGGCTCGGGTTTGATCCCTGGCTTGGGAATTACTGCATGCCACGGGAGCCACCAAAAAAAAAAAAAAAAAAACACCAGTGAGATAAAGAAAAAAGAAATATTTCTATTATGCCATGAGCAGGCTAACATCCTAAGGAGGAGGATTTCTCTGCTTTTTCCCTCACTTGCTTTATTTTGTATTCTCTTTATGCATAGTCAGGGCTGCAAAACCTGCCTAGTCAGTTGCCTCTTCCCCGTGTGTCAATTTCTCATCCCCTGTGGAGGTGCGGGCTGCAATCTAGTCCTATAATAGCTGAGGTTTCAGCCCTGTAGAGCTTCAAGCTAATGCCATTCTCGTGTCCGTGGAAGCTCTCCACTTGATGTCAGAAAAACTGGAAGAGGTGTTAAATTTGCTTTGTGACTGCGACTCCCTTTGAGTTTGCTGAGGCTGGCTTAGGAAGTGATGGTTTTAGAGATTTCAATATCAAGAAAGCACAAAAATCGCTCAGGTTTTTAATTTATATTGTCAAGACGATGACATTGCACAGGGGAGACCCTCCCAGGGCCTTTAAAAAAAAAAGTGAAACCCAAGGACATGAGAGGATTCTCACCCTTCCACCGTACAGCGGAGAGATTTAATTCAAACTGCCTGCGTTTGAATCAAGTTACTGAATCTCGTGGGTCTCGGTTTGCTCGGCGTCAAATGGGACACCTTATGAGATATAATAACATCTCATAAGGTTATTGTGGAGCGTAAAGGAGTAAAGTGCCTACCGCAATGCCCACCTCAGTACCTGCGGGGTTTGCTATTATTCCTCCTGGCCAAACCGGTCTTTCAACTTTCTGATAGGTGAGCAGCCCACATTCCTGGCCATCTCATCTCACCAGAGGATCTGAAAGCACACCAGCAATGGAGCTGAGCTGAGGTTACACCTTGGAGGTACACCTTGGAGCCATTCCACCCATTCGACTGGGTGGAAGTTGCCCATTTTCCTGTTCCTGATCTGTTATTTATTCACTCTGCAAATATGTATTGACCATTTATTACATGGCAGGTGCTGTACTAGGTGAACATACTAGTGAACAAGTCCTTGCTTAATAGAGTTAATGCTCTAGAAGTGGGAGGGGGGGCGGTACACGGACAAGAAATACAATGAAATACAAAGAAATACAAGAAAGACAGGGATGACTTGCCTGCTGTTCCAGGGACCTAAAGTCAGTGTGGCGTGGGAGAGGGCGCTATGAGATGTGGCTGCAGAGAAAGGCAGGGGCCAGATCATTCAAGCCTTAGAGGCCAGGTAATGAGTTTTACCTTCATCCTAAGAACAGTGGGCAATAAATGGATGGTTACAGCAAAGGATCAATATACGCCAACGTTTAAATTCTTGCTGATGGCCGTCTGGCTCCGAGACTGTGGGGGGTAGGGCTGCCACCCTCTGATACAGTTTGTGGGGATTACGAAAAAAAGACACCCCTTCCTCAAGTTAAGAACACAAAACTTAGGCTATAACCTAAGCCGCTTTAAGTCCTGCCCAAGGGAGTTTGGTTACCAGAGTCCCGGCAGGCAGCAGCCTTGGCTGTGTGAGCCCATATTCTTCTGACTTATGCATTTCTTGTCACTGGAAAAATGTACCATCAACAGCGCTTTGGACCCCACTGTTTCACCGCCTCCCAAGGTGAGGCAACTGTGGGTGGGAGGGAAGGGAAATAAGAATGTGAGAGCAGGAGTTCCCTTCGTGGCTCAGTGGTTAACGAATCCGACTAAGAACCATGAGGTTGCAGGTTCGATCCCTGGCCTTGCTCAGTGGGTTAAGGATCCGGTGTTGCCGTGAGCTGTGGTGAAGGTTGCAGACGCGGCTCGGATCCCGCATTGCTGTGGCTGTGGCGTAGGCCAGCGGCTACAGCTCCTGTTAGACCTCTAGCGAGAGCAATGGGCGGTGAGTGAGACAAGTGCATTCAGGAGGCATCCAGGGTTTGGGCGGGACAGAACCCACTTATGTGAGCCACTAAATGTGTGTCTGTGCAAGTGTACTCGCACCCGTGCATGCACACTCTCCCGGGTCTGTACAAGACCATATGTACTGGTGCAGGTTTATGTAGGAACAGGCCCTGTTTCTCTGCTCTCAGACTTAAAGCCAAGAAGCCCAGAATGCCTGCACCCATCTGTATCCTCTTATGTAAGCTGGTAAGCGTCTATGATAAAAATGGCACACCCGGAGCCACGGTGCTCTTGTGCAGTACACAACCTGAACATCCACACACGGCAGCCCTTGGAAGCAAGAGCTGAAGCAAGCAGACCAGTTAGGAGGCTGTTTGAGCAGACCCAGAGAGAGAGGATGGAGGCTCATATCAGATAATAGGCGAGGAGGCAGTGAGAAGTGGGCAAATTCAGGATATATCTTGCAGGTAGGTCAGCAGGATTTGCTGAGTGGCTCAGATGTGACACATAAGAGAACAAGAGGAATTCAGGATAATGACTAGGAGTTTGACTTGAGTGACCAGTTAAATGTCAGTGCCATTTACTATGTGGGAGTGACAGGAAGAGGAACACGGTAGGAGAAAAATCACAAGTCCTGCTTTGGGTAGTTTGCATCGACTCCAGCTGCCCACCTAAGCAGCTGATCTATCAGTTTCTGTGTCTTAAGCTCCTTCCCACTGAGGATCTCAACGTACAAGGGGCCTGTGGAAAACTGGTAATCCCTGATACTTATCGTTGGCTCACCAGATTTCTTTCTGTGCCTCCTTTGGCCCGAGATGAAATAATGATTTCGGTTTGTTCCTACTAGTTTCTCATGATTCCTCATTTATTTACCAGATCCTGGTATCTTTCAATCAATATCTTTCTCTCTTGCATGCATGCGTGCGTGCACGCACAAACACACACACACACACGTATACACGCACCATTTTCCAATGTCCCTTTTTCTGAGATTGCTCTTTGTCAAACCCGAAAACCCTCTGCTTTGGGAAGTATACCTTCATTCCAGGAAAGGGACTCTCCATCTGCCACTGTCAAGAAGCAGCCCAGGCCCCCCACTGCTTCACCTAAGCCTTCTCCCCAGTATAGGAAAGGTATTTGCAACATGGAACAGAGCCAAGTGAGCTGAGAAAACAAGCCAAGCATTGAGAAATTAAAGTAATGCTGACTGGGGTGGGGGGGATTAATCAGGAAATCTTAAGGTCACTGCGATCTCTTTGATTGCATTAACATCTAGTAGCAAAAGACTACAGATTGATTAGTGCTACAGCGGAGGGTGGGGGTGGAGTGGGGGATTAAACTGGAAGTGTAGCGCCCAGAACTGCATCTTCCATAGGGTGAATTAATGCCAGCCTATGAAGCCAGATCTCCACATTCTGAGGCCACCCACTCGCTCCCTAGACATGTATCAGGCCATCTAGGCACTGAATACCTTCCATTAAACTGGCCCCTTGTACGCAGTGCCCATCCATGACACTAGATCATACCATCCCTTTCCTCCAAATATGGCTTTTCTGGGACTGCTTAGGGAATTTTTCTGAGGAATGAATTATATTCATGACGATCCAGGTGAGTCTTTGGGGTCTGCCCTTGTTCCACTAGCTCTGTCTCTTACTTCCTAGGGCTCCTTGTACCTTGCTCTTAATTTGCCCATAAGACCAGAAGACAAAGGAGTCCACCTTTTTCAGTGACAGGATATGGACCTGCCTTCCTTAAGCAGAAGTCGCCATGCAATGGTACCCTTGCCTCATTCCAGTTAGAAAAGCACAGTGAGCTGAATCATGTGGGCCCTTGAAGAGAAGGCTACTTAAGCACATAGAAGGAAAAATCGATCAATACCAATTGTAGCTTCTCGTTGTCCAGCTTCCAAACACGTGCCAAGCCATGGGCTAAGTGCCTGATACAGGTTAGCTCATGTGATCTTCACAGGAAGGCAGCTATGATGAACATCACCATTTCATAGTTGAAAAAAAAAAATGAGACTCAGAGACACGAAGGAACGTGTTTGAAGCCTCATGGCTAGAAGTGAGTAAAGTCAGGATTTTCAACCCACACCTGTCTGATTTCAAAGCAAGTTGTCATAACTGGGAGAGTGTGCCAAGCTGGACCCAGAAACATCCCTCTATGTCCCGCCTTTCTTCCCATCACCACAGATGTATCCAAAACCATGGCGATGACTCCCAAATCTCTGGCTCTAGCCTTGACCTCTCTATTCAGCTTCAGTCTTAACCAACTCCTTTCTACTGGCTGGTTTCTTTCCACTCATGTTCCCTGTTCACTCAGAGTAACATACCTAAATTTTTTTTTTTTCTTCCAACCAGTTCTCAATGGAGAATTGCTTCTGTCATTTGATTTCAATTCCCAGGCTCCTAACTTTAGGAACATCCTCAACTCCTCTCTCTCTGACCACATCCAGGCAGGCACCAGATCCTGGTGATTTTCTCTCCATAATGTTTCTTGAGTTTTTCTTCCATTTCAAATGCTTCTTATACACCTTTTGACTCAATTATAATCTCACATTTCTATGGATCAGAAGTCCATATACTCTTCAGATTCTTCAAATGTTAATGTTTTCCAACATTTGCTTCACTCTTTTCTTTCTTTCTGTACATGTTTATATTCATACACGCTATTATTTTTTTCTGAACCATCTGAGAGTATGTTGCAGACATCATGCCCCTTTATCTCTAAATAATTCAGTGTATATTTCCTAAAAAACCCCCCAAACAAAAATACAAGGACATTCTCTTACACAGCCATAGTACAATTATTAAAATATGGAAATTAATATTGATATAACACTAAAAATATTTCTTTCAAATTTCATCAATTATCTCAATAACATCCTTTAGAACAAAAAAAAAATTATCTGGTATAGGACCCAAACATGGATCAAACTTTGAATTTAGTTATCATGTCTCTTTAGTATCCTTTAACTGGAAACAATTTTTCGGTCTTCGTTGTCTTTCATGACCATGACCTATATGAAGAATATATTGGACTGTGATTTTTTTAATACACTTTAGCTCACAGCAGACAGAAGAGCTGAATATTCCATAGCTTCCTAACTACAGAATCATAGAATATGGAAGGAACCTAAAATGAACTACTTACTCATCTAGGTCCCAAGCTGTTTCTAGGCACTCTTCCAAATTTTGGCCATATTATTTACCCAGCATTTTTCTTTAAATTAGTTCACTTCGGAGTTCTCAGGTGCCTCAGCCAGTTAAGGATCCACTGTTGTCACTGCTGTGGCTCAGGCCACTGCTGTGCTGCCAGTTAAATCCCTGGCCCAGGAACTTCTGCATGCCATGGGAAAGGCCAAAAATAAACAAAATAAAATAACAGTTCATTCTTTAAACCTCATTTCTCATCCTAGTATGATCCTCAATGACCCTTGCTCTTGTATAATCTCCCCTGAGTGTGGGTGGAACTATCAATTTGATGAGAAATCACTCCAAAGACTATATTACATTATATGGCAAAATGGAGATTATCTGGATGGGCCTAATCTAATCACACAGACTCTTTAATAGAACAGAGTTTTCTCTGGCAAGTAAGCAGAAGAGGAAGTCAGAAAGATTTGAAGCATGCCAGGTTGCTAGGTCATTGACTTTGGAGACAGAGGAGCCGTGTAAGAAGAAATGTGGGTGGTCTCTAGGAGCAGACAGTAACACCTGGCTGACAACCAGCAGCAAGGAAATGGGGACTTCAAACATATACCCCCAAGGAACTGAATTCTGCCAAAAACCCCAATGAGCTTGGAAGTCGAGTCATCCACAGATCCTCCAGATAACAGCCCAGCCAGGCGGACATCTTGAACAGAAAACCCTGTCAAGTCTACTAGGACTTCTAACTTACAGAACAGAATGAAAATGAAAATACAACCGGCTA
This sequence comes from Catagonus wagneri, assembly GCA_004024745.2. Taxonomy (NCBI): domain Eukaryota; kingdom Metazoa; phylum Chordata; class Mammalia; order Artiodactyla; family Tayassuidae; genus Catagonus; species Catagonus wagneri. Next base: position 19,926,899 of record PVHT020000015.1, on the reverse strand, counting down.
TACTGAAAATTCAAAGTATCAACAGCCTACACAAGAAAATGATATGACCGTGTCGACTGATGGAGGAAAGCATTTGACAAAATCCAACACCCATTCATAATTAAAAAAAAAAACTCTGTACTCACATCAGCAGTACATATACTAAAATTGGAATAATACAGATAAGATTAACATGGACCCTTTGCAAGGATGACATGAAAATTCATGAAGCATTCCATATTTTTACACTACTGTATATAAAATAGATAGGTAACAAGGACCTACTGTATAGCACAGGGAAATCTACTCAATATTCGGTAATAACCTATATGGAAAAAGAATCCGAAAAAGAATGAATATATATGTGTGTGTGTGTGTGTGTGTGTGTGTGTGTGTGTGTATATATGAATCATTTTGCCATATATCTGAAACTAACACAACATTGTAAATCAACTAGACTCCAATAAAATATAGCTTAAAAAGTTAAAAATAAAAGGATTTCCTTCATGGAAAAAAAAACTCTCAGAAAACTAGGAATAGAGGATATTTCCTAGACTCAATAAAGAACATGTAGAAAAAACAAAAATAAACAAACAAGACCTCCCACAGCTAGCAAATTGAACTAAGCAATATCTAAAAAGGATTATATACCATGACCAACTGGGATTTATTCCAGGAGTGCAGAGTTGGCTTAACATCCAAAAACCAATTAATGTAATTTAGAATTACACTTTAATAGAATAGAGGACAAAAACCACATGTTTATCTCCATAGATAAAGAAAAATGCATTTGACAAAGTTTAATACCCCTTTATCATAAAACATTCAACAAACTACAAATATAAGGGGACTTCTTCAACCTAGTAAGGAGCGTCCATGAAAAACCCACAGCTAATATCGTACTTAATGGTGAAAGAGTAAAAGTTTTCCCACTAAGATTAGGAACAAATCAAAGATGTCTACCCTTGCCATTTATATTCACCATTGTACTGGAGGTTCTAGTCAGGGCAATTAGGCAAAAAAAATGAAATAAAACGCCTCTTGAATGGAAAGGAAGAAGTAAAATGATAATCATAAATGACATGATCTATATCTAGAAAATCCTATGGAATTCACTAAAAACTAATTAAAACTAAAAAGTTCAGCAAGGTTGCAAGATACAAAATCAATATACAAAATGTAAATTTCATTTCTACACAGTAGCAATAAGCAGGCCAAAATAAAATTAATATATCAGTTTCATTTATGATGGCACCAAAAATAATAAAATATTTATGAATTTAACAAATTAAGTATAAAACTTATAATCTGTACAATATGGATCTTTCTTGGTTGAAAGAAATTAAGGAAGACCTACCTATATGGGGCCTAACCCTAAATAAATGGGAAGACGTCCTATGTTCATGGATTGAAAGATACACACGCACTGGAGTTCCCATTGTGGCTCAGTGGAAATGAATCTGAGTAGCATCCATGAGGACACAGGTTCAATCCCTGGCCTTGCTCAGTGGGTTAAGGATCTGGTGTTGCTGTGAGCTGTGTGTTGTAGGTCACAGACATGGCTTGGATCCCATGTTGCTGTGGCTGTAACGTAAGCCAGGAGCTGTAGCTCCGATTGGACCCCTAGCCTGGAAACCTCCATATGCCACGGGTGCAGCCCTAAAAAGACACAAAAGAAAAAGAAAAAGAAAGATACACACACACACACACACACACACACACTTATAGAATGGATTAGAATTGAGAATCCAAAAATAAACTCTCACATTTATGACCAATTGATTTTCAACATGCGTGCCATGAAATTCCAATGGGGAAAGAATAGTCTTCTCAACAAGTGTTGATGGGAAAACTGTATATCCACATGCAAAAGAATGAAGTTGAACCCCTACTTCATGGCATATAAAAAGTTAACTCAAATGGATCAAAGATGTAAATGTAAGAGCTAAAACTATAAAACATTTAGAAAAAAAATATATAGATCTTAGTAACCTTGGATCAGGCAATGGTTTCTTAGATGTAACACTAAAAGCACAGGCAACAAAATACAAGTAGATAAACTGGGCATCATCACAGCTAAAAACTTGAGTACTTTAAAGGGCACCATCAAGAGAGTGAAAAGGCAATCCACAGAATGGGATAAAACATTTATAAATCATATATCTCATAAGAGATTTCTATCTAGAATATTAAAGAACCGCTAATAATAAAAAATGACAGTCAAGAAGTGGGAACAGCGTAAATATCCATCAACTGATGAATGGATAAACAAAATGTGTTATATACATACGATGCCATATTATTTAGCAACAAAAATAAATGAAGTGATGATACATGCTACAGCACAGGTAAACCTTGAAAAAATTATGCTAAATTAAAGAAGCCAATCTCAACGATCATATATTGTATGATTCCATTTATATGAAGTGTTCCGGAATAGGCAAATCTATAGAGATAGAATGTAGACTGGTGTTTGCCTAGGGTTGGAAGAGATGAAAGATTGGGTGGTGACAGCTAGAGGCTGTATGGTTTCTTTGGGGGATAATGAATATATTTTAAAATTGATTGTGGTGACAAACATGAAGTTCTGTGAATATACAAAAAGCCATTGAATTGTACACTTTAAATGGGTGAATTGTATGGCATGTGAATTATATCTCAATAAAGCTAATAAAAAGTACAGAGCCATAGCTAACATTGTATCTAATGACAAAAGACTGAATACTTTTTGCTTAAGACTGGTAACAAGGCTAGGATTTCTATTCTCATCACTGAAATTCAACACAATACTACACAGTGCAATAAGATAAGAAAGGAAATAAAATGCTTGCATACTAGAAAAGAAGAAAGAAAATTGTCTCTATTTGCAAATGCCATTATCCTCTACATAGAAAATATACAAGAATCTTTAAGAAATGCTCCTTCAGTGGGAATGCCAGTTGGTGCAGACACTATGGAAAATAGTATGGAGGTTCCTTAAAAAACTAAACATAGAGTTGCCATATGATCCAGCAATCCCAGTCCTGGGCATATATCCTGACAAAACTATAATTCAAAAACGTATATGCACCCCTATGTTCCCTGCAGCACTATTCACAACAGCCAGACATGGAAACAGCCTAAATGTCCATCTGCAGATGAATGGATAAAGATGTGATACACACACACATGAGAATACACACAATGGAATATTACTCAGCCATAAAAAAGAATGAAGTCATGCCATTTGTAGTAACATGGATGTACCTAGAGAATATACTATGCGAAGTAAATCCTAAAGAGAAAGACAAATACCATATGATGTCACTTATATATGGAATATAAAATATAACACAAATGGGGAGGCTCTTCTCCCCACTCCCAGCACCCCTGGGAGCTATTTGCTTTCCTTTAATAAAGACTTTGCTTGCTCCTTGTGTGTTTGCGTAGTTCATTCTTTGACTGCCGTGAACAAGAACCCGGATTCCAGTATCATCAAAAGATGATGGGGGCTCATCCGGGATCCGATCCAATACATCTGCACTCACAAGGTAAGAAGGAACAAGCTTGCACTTTCTACTGTTTTTCAGTTACGTTTGCCTCTGAAAGGAGGGTGAATGTGTGAATGAGTGTGCAGCCAGAGATGGACTAAGCGAGTCACAAAGCAAACTTTTCTTCCCATCCCCCCCACCCCAAAATCTCCTCTTTTTATGTACTATAGTCTTTGGAAACATTTGGGAAATCACAGTTACTGTATTTCTGAAGGTTAGCAATTGTTGAAAGGCATGTGAGAAATAAAAATGTTTTTGCGAATTTTAAAGGGTGATAAGGTGTTTAAAGTAGCTGTCCCTAACCCCCTTACAGGCTCCCGATCAGAAGTTGTGCCTAATTGGAGCAGTCGTCAGGCAAGAGGCATTGTGATAACCTCTGAGTGTGTGTGAGAGTCAATGTGCGACCTGATCCACTTGTACTTCAGGTTCAAGTTTGTGGCTCCACAGCTTTAGAGGCTATGGAGTCCGAGTGGGTCCCAACCTACAGTGGCGCCGTGACCTCATAAGGCTTCAAGGCTATGCCAGGCTCTGAGGGTTCTCCTCCCTCCCTACGAGTCTGGTCCGGGACCAAGGTTTATACGGACCAGCCGCATGCTGAGAGGCACCTAAACTTCCGAGAGGGGGGCAGTCAGGCAGACCTCTGAATGGCCACCTTCTGAGAAGGGGGCACCCTCCCCTGTTTTGTCTGCAACACTGACACAGGGCGGCCATACGGGGTGGGACCTAACCCAGGAATCCATGCAAAGATTTCAAAAAGGATTTTCTAGAGATGATGGTGTAAAACTAATCCAATCTTTTATCATTTCCTTTGCTATTACCTCAAATGGAGCTGCAGGGGCAAAGCAAACAGACCCCTAGAGGTTAAGACCACCCTAAGTGTTCCCATGCCTGCAGGGGAGAAGAAGTTCATAACCAGTATTCGCCCAGCGTAGGCCACGTGTTTGGTCTCAGAGCCTGGGCATGGTCAGTTTTGCTTTTTGCTATTTACCTTCACCCTGGTCGGAGAAATCGACAGCTGGTTCATCCAATTTACTTGTTAACTGTGGCTTAGGAACTTTCCTACTATTAATAGAGGGCATGTCAGAGCGAGCATCTTAGAATTCGAAATTCAGGACAGGGCCCGTATGCCTGGGTTTTCTTTATCTCTGTCCAGAGACAGGCAATGGGCAGGGATGATGGGAAAAGAGGCTACGCTGGTAAAGAATGGTTAATTCCAGTCAGCCTGAGGTCGGATGGCACATTTGACCACCGATGTCTAGCTGCTCCATATAAGAGAGGGGACGCCCCTCACATGACCGAAAAAGGACAATAGGCACCGGACGCTGGTCTTTTCTCTCTTTCAGACGGGAGCCCCATCCTCGAGCCTTGTGCATGGCTCAAGAGCGTCTCCTCTGACATGTGCCTTGAAGAACTGGAAAAAAGTTTGACCCTGAGACTCTGAAAAGGAAACCTTTAGTTTTCTTTTGCACAAAAGCCTGGCCGCTATATAACCTGTTGGTTGGAGAGCAATGGCCATATGAAGGTTAAGTTAAAACACTATTCTCCAATTAGACCTATTTTGTAGACGAGAAGGGAAATGGTCAGCGGTGCTTTATGTTCAGATCTTCTTTACAATGAGGGCAGACACTACACTGAGGAAGGCTTGTGGACCTACCCAGTGCATGATGCCAACTCCCTCAGGGCCTAGGTGCCCACCATATCCTGGCCCAACTGGGTCAGACCCTCCAGAAGTTAACCAGCCTTCTCCAGCACTGCCCAAGGCTCCGCGTCTTCCCCCTCCGGTGCCAAAGTTATACACCTCTTTACTCTCTTTACCAGAAGTAGCAAACGGAGAACAGGAACCTAAATGGGTCCATGTGCCTTTTTCGCTTCAGGACTTAAGGCAGATAAAAACAGATTTGGGAAAATCTGCTGATGACCCAGATAGATATATCGAGGTCTTTCAGGGTCTCAGGCAGTCCTCTGAGTTAGCCTGGAAGGACATCATGTTATTACTAAAGCAGACATTGACTCTAAGTGAAAAAAATAAAGTCTTAGAAAATGCCCAAAGCTGGGGAGATGGCAGATCAGAAGAGGAACGAACAAGATTCCCCACAGGGTGTCAGGCACTTCCTATGAGTGATCCTAATTGGTCTGCTGATGAGGAGAATAAAGACAATTGGCATAGAAATCATTTTGTTACTTGTATAGTTGAGGGACTAAAAGGCTCACGAGTAAAGCCCGTTAACTACTCCAAACTATCAGAGGTTTGTCAAGGGGAATGAGAGAGTCCATCAGCTTTCTTAGAGAAACTCAGAGAGGCATTGAGAAAGCATACAGCAATGGACCCAGATTCAAAGGAGGGCCAAATAGTTCTTTTTTTTTTTTTTTTTTGTCTTTTTGCCTTTTATCTAGAGCCGCACCCATGGCATATGGAGGTTCCCAGGCTAGGGGTCTAATAGGAGCTGTAGCTGCCGGCCTTCACCACAGCCACAGCAACGCGGGATCCGAGCTGTGTCTGCAACCTACACCACAGCTCACGGCAACGCCGGATCCTTAACCCACTGAGCAAGGCCAGGGATCAAACCCGCAACCTCACAGTTCCTAGTCGGATTCGTTAACCACTGAGCCACGAAGGGAACTCCCTCAAATAGTTCTTAAAGACAAATTTATAACTCAATCGGCACCAGATATACGGAGAAAGCCCCCCAAATTGGCTTTTGGCCCTGATCGGGACCTGGAGCATCTCCTTAGAGTAGCAACTCAAGGATATTATAATCGGGACCAGGAAAGAATGGAAGGAGAGCAAGAGGAGAGACAGAGAAAAGGCTGAGGCTCTAGTTACGGCACTACAGGGAGTCAACCTGGGAGCTCCCAAGGCGAGAGGACCAGGGCAGAGACCTAAGCCTGGAGCCAGTTTCCTCTGAGGAAGAGGGACACTTACATGGGAGTGCCCCAAGGCTCAGACCTCAGCACCTAGGCCGCGTCCTATCTGTTGGGGAGATCACTGGAAGAGGGACTGCCCCCCCCAAGACAAAGGTCCCTGGGGTCAACCCCTCAGGCCCAGGATCAAGACTGACAGGGCCTGGGGCTTTTCCATATTGGCTCCTGTCCTTATCACCACTCAGGAGCTCCGATAACTCTAATGTAGGAAGACAGCCTATCAACTTCCTCTTGGATACGGGAGCCACCTTTTTGGTCCTCCTCTCCAACCCTGGGGCCCCCTCAAATAAGTCTGCCACTACTCGTGGTATTTCTACAAAGCTGGTTACAAAATTCTTTACACAGCCTTTGCGTTGGGACTGGGAGTCCATTTTCTTCTCTCATGCTTTTCTGATGGCTCCAGAGAGCCCAACTGTTCTTTTAGGAAGAGATGTGTTGTCAGAGGTTAAAGCCTCAATTCACATGACAATAGAGCCTAATCAAAGTTTATGCCTGCCTTTGATGGAAGTAGATATTGACTCAGAAGTCTAGGCCATAGGAGGAAAAAAAGCGCAAAAAATGCTCAACCTGTAGAAATAACTCTTAAAGATCAAAATTTATTTCTTTGCCAAAAACGATATCTTCTGAGACCCGAGGCACGACAGGGACTTATCCCAATCAAAAAACCTAAAGGGACAGGGATTATTAATCGAATGTAACAGCCCTTGTAACACCCATATATTGGAAATACAAAAACATAGCCGGGATTGGCGCCTAATACAAGACCTTCGTCTAATACATGAAGCAGTGGTCCCAATACATCCAGTGGTGCCCACCCCCTACACTCTCCTCTCACAAATTCCAGGAGTTCCCGTCGTGGCGCAGCAGAAACGAATCTGACTAGGAACCATGAGGTTGCGGGTTCGATCCCTGGCCTTGCTCAGTGGGTTAAGGATCCAGCGTTGCCGTGAGCTGTGGTGTAGGTTGCAGACACAGCTCGGATCCCGCGTTGCTGTGGCTGTGGCAAAGGCCAGCGGTTACAGTTCCTGTTAGACCCCTAGCCTGGGAACCTCCATATGCCGCGGGTGCGGCCCTAACATGAAAAAAGACAAAAAAAAAAAAAACAATTCCAGAAACAGCAGCCTGGTTTACTATATTAGATTTAAAAGATGCCCTTTTCTACATCTCCTTGACTAAGGCTTCATATATATAAATTCTCAAAATATGGAAGGGACCTAACTGGCCAGAGTTAATTTTACGTTGACATAAACAGGGAAATATTCAGTCTTAAATTAATATCTTATATTAGAATTGAAGTTTGTTGATCTAATTAATACAGACATGTCGTTACAGCTATCAACATTAAATATAATATCGTATCGTACCTAGGTTTAATAGAAGTCAAATGAGACACTGAGACATCAGTTACTCAACAGAGAAACTATTTAGGCCGATCAATCAATATGTTTAGTGTTACCCTGAGATGTTCTCTATAAGAAAAACATGCGTTTTTGGAAATTATAAAAACAGTCCGTGGTGGCTTTAGAAAAGTAGAATGAATGTGTGTCATGTGCTTTCAATAAAGAAGGAATGAGGAATGGAATTGCATTTTATTACAGGAAAAGAAAGATAGTCTGTCTTTAGCTTGTTGCTCTGGATGGAAAAATAAGGGGCAGACCAATATGGATACAGAAAGTGATGCAAGGTGTGTGGGAAGTGGACACTGAGAAAAGAATTTCGTGCATGGTGGGGACTAGGTTTAGAATAAATTTAATCGAGTAAGTTAACTTTAAAAGTAAGACGGTGCCATAAATCATACTCCTCACAGGGACAAGTCACCTGTGCTATTATAAAATCTAAATGTTGTGTCTGTATTTCTGATTATTCACAGAATGTGTCTGATTCTCTGCTAGATCTCCAGCAGTAGATCCATTGGATGTGGGATCCAGCTCCAGCTTTTGGAGCTGCCCTCTGGAACTGGCTGACCTCCTCCTCCTGGTGGAAATATCTCCTCACCATAGTCATCATTGTGATCTTGATCCTTTTATTTGGACCCTGTATAATTAATTATATTTCTCGCTTCATTACAGCCCGATTACAAGCCATCAACCTTCAAATGGTGATAGAAGGGTTACCCAATGTAATGTATCGAACCCCACCCGAACGTCCCGTGAGTGGAGACCCAACTGCTCTCCCCTAACGATGCCCCCTTTCAGCAGGAAGCAGACAGAGCGGCCGTCACCCCTTTTCCCCGCAGTTAGCGTCTCCGACTCCGGAAGGGGGGATTGAGGCAGAATAATAACTCAGGTAGTCAGTGTAGGAGCCTGGGCTTCGATGCATTCTTTGATATGGCTATTGATTAACATTTGTGACTTAAAGGCTCCAGAGAGTAACGTCCCCACAGGCCCTGTTTACTACAGGGAGTGTGCCTACGCCCACGCGGACATTAATCCCTAACCCCCTGTGACTCAGTTTATATCTTCCTATGAGACTTACGGGACATTTCCACCCCTAAGCTCCCTATTGGACAAGGACTGATAAAAGTAATTGAGCAGGCAAATGGGAGAAAACCACATCTTTCTGGACCCCACGTTAGTATCCCCCCACCTTTAAGGGATTGAAAACCACTATAGGACAATAGAGAGCAGGGGTGGGGGAGGGCTCTTCTCCCCCCTCCCAGCTGTCCTGGGAATTATTTGTTTTCCTTTAATAAAGACTTTGCTTGCAAAAAAATATATATATATTATATACATATATGACAAAAATGAACATATCTACAAAACAGAAATAGACTCACAAAGAGAACAGACTTGTGGTTGCCAAGGGGGAGAGGGGCGTGGGAGGAGAGGATTGAGAGTTTGGGATTAGCAGGTGCAAACTATTATATACAGAATAGATAAACAACAAATTCCTATTGTATAGCACAGGGAACTATACTCAATAGCCTGTGATAAACCATAATGGAAAATAATGTGAAAATAATTCAGTGATACCTGAATCACTTTGCTGTGTATTAGAAACCAACACATTATTATTCAACTATACTTCAATTAGAAAAAAAACAAAAAACATTTTTTTAAATGTTCCTTCCTTCATTAAATAATGGAGTTTAGTAAGGTCGTAGGATACAATATCATCATATAAAAATCAACTTTATTTCTGTATACTGATAAAGAGTATGTGAGAACTAAAATTAAAAATACAAATGCCATTTATGATCACTCAAAAAAACTGAAGTACTTAGTTTTAAATCTAACAAAACCTATACTTATATGGACTTTTATATTGAAAACCAAAAAACAATGGTGAAAGAAATCTAAGATCTAAATAAATGGATAAACATACTGTGTTCATAGACTGGGAAATTCCATATAGTGAAAGTGTCAATTCTACCAAAGTTGATATACATGTTTAATGCAATTCCTATCAAAACACCAACAAGATTTTTCATGGAATTAGGCAATAGTATTCTGTAATATATTTGGAAAGTCAAATGAGTTTTTTTTGTCTTTTTAGGGCCGCACCAACATCATATGGAAGTTCCCAGGCTAGGGATCAAATTGGAGCTGCAGCTGCTGGCCACAGCCACAGCCACAGCCACTCCAGATCCGAGCTGCATCTTCGACCTCCACCACAGCTCACAGCAATGCCGGATCCTTAACCCACTGAGCTAGGCCAGGGATTGAACCCACATCCTCATGGATCCTAGTTGGGTTCGTTAACCACTGAGCCATGATGAGAACTCCAACAAATGACTTCTTAGACTAGGTAAACAATTTTGAAAAAGAAGAATAAAGTGAGAGTAATTGCTCTACCCAATATTAAGGATTACTATATAACTTTAGTAATCAAAGAGCATCATTACTGGCAGAAGAAGGATAGACACAGGGACCAATGGAATAGAACAGAAAACCCAGAAATAGACTCACATAAATATGCCCAACTGGTATTTGACAAAGATGCAAAAACAATTCAGTGGAAGAAAGAGAGCCTTGTCAACAAATGATAATGAAGTCATTTGACATCCATTAGACCAAAAAGAAAAAAGAAAGAACCTTGACCTAAATCTCACATCTTATACAAAAATTAACTCAAAATAGGTCACAGATTTTGTATAGTTTTACAAACTGTGTATATTTTATAGAAGACTTTGAAAGAAAACATAGGAGAAAATCTTAGGGACCCAAGGCTTGGTGAGGAGTTCTCAGGCACGACACCAGAAGCACAATTCAGAAAAACAAATCAATACATTGGAGCTCGTAAAAATTAAAACTTTGCTCCCTGAAAGATTCTGTTAAAAAAGTGAAAAGCAAAGTCAAATACTGAAAAAAAAAGAAAGAAATGGAGTTCCCTTCGTGGTGCAGCGGAAACAAATCCCACTAGGAACTATAAGGTTGAGGGTTCAATCCCTGGCCTCACTCAGTGGGTTAAGAATCCAGGGTTGCCGTGAGCTGTGGTGTCGGTTGCAAACTCGGCTCGGATCTGGCATTGCTGTGGCTGTGGTGTAGGCTGGCAGCTGCAGCTCTGATTTGACCCCTAGCCTGGGAACCTCCATATGCCGCGGGAGTGGCCTTAAAAAGAAAAAAAAAAAATTTGAGAGAAAATATTTTCAAACTAGGTATCTGTCAAAAGACCAGTATCTAAAAGATATAAAGAACTCTTAATGCTCAACAGGAAAAAACACAAAATTCAGTTATAAAATGAGTACAAGACATAGACATTTCATTGAAGAGGCTATTTAGATAGCAGATAAGCCCACGAAAAATTGTTCAACATCACTAACCGCTAGGAAAATCCAAATTTAAACTTAAGACATCACTACACACCTGTGAGGTTGGCGCAGCTAAAAAATTAGTGGCAACACCAAATGCTGGCAAGGATACAGAGAAACTGGGTCACTCCTATATTACTCATCAGAATGCAAAATGCTACAGCCACTCTGAAAAACAGTTTGGCGGATTCCTTTTCTTTTTTAATGTTTTCCTTTTCAGGGCTGCACCTGTGGCATGTGGAAGTTCCCAGGCTAGGGGTCAAATCAGAGCTGCAGCTAGGGCCTGTGCCACAGCCATGGCAACACCGGATCTAAGTGGCATCTGTGACCTACACCACAGCCACCACAGCTTGCAGCAATGCCAGATCCTTAACCCACTGAGTGAAGCCAGGGATCGAACCCACATCCTCACAGAGACAACGTTGGGGTCTTAACCCAGTGAGCCACAACAGGAACTCCTGGCAGAGTCTTATAAAATTAAACATGAACTTACCTTATGACCCAGCAATTACACTCTTGGACATTTAACCTAGAGTTGAAAACTTCTGTCCACACAAAAACCTATACACAGTTGTTCACAGCAGCTTTATTTATAATAGCCAAAAACTAGAAACAGCAAAAATGTCCTTCAACAGGTCAATGATTAAACAAATTCTGATCTCTCCATGTCATGAACTACTACTCAGCACTAAAAAGGGATGAATTATTAATATACGCAACAACTTGGATGGAACTCTGGGGTATTAGGCTGAGTAAAAAAAAAAAAAACAAGTCAATCTCAAAAGGTCACGTACTATATTATTCCATTTATATAACATTGGAAATGACAGAAGTATAGAAATAGAGAATAGATTAGTCATTGCCCGGGGTTAGGGATGATGGGGAGAGGAAAGTGCGTGTAAATAATCAGAGGTAGCACAGGGGAGATCTTTGCTGTAATGGAAGAATTTTGTATCTTGATTCTGGTGTTGGATACGTAAAACCATATAGGAGCTAAACGGACATAAAACTATACACACGCATTGTGCCAAAGTCTATTTTCCTGGCTGCATATTGTACAATAGTTACATAAAATGTAAGTCTTCTGGGAAACTGGGTGAAGGGTCCACAGGACCCCCTGTAACATCTATACAACTTCCTATGAATCTTTAATTATTCAAAAATTTAAAGTCTAAAACATGGGGCCTGTATATGCATCTTGTTTGCCAGTAAAAAAAAAAAAAAGCTGTTGAGAGATTTTGTATAAATATGTGAATTTCTATGTTCTCTTGAAAAGTCCTAAGACATGGAATTTTTGGCCCACATTGCCGGGCTTTCCACTCCTGTTTGATGTGGCATTTGCTCTCTCCAGCCATCACAGTCCTCACCCAGGTCCTGTGGCTGTTTAGGCTCCTGGCCTGGCCCCTAAAGACATCTGAGTTTGTGGCCTCTGATTATGCCGTCTGACCTCGATCCCTATGCCTTCCTGAACTTTAACCCATTTCTAACACAGCCATGCCCTTAACAGGAACCCTGTGTGAGAAACCCAAAGTTCAGGGAAGATATCTCTCGGCCTAAGCTTTCTTTTATCTGCTCTGACTCCGCTCACTCAGTTGTCCCCCCTCCTTCTTCAGCCCTGTTCCAGTCCTCAGCCCTTACAGCAAGCCTTTAGGAGGGTAACTATACCACCCGTTTCCTGAACCACTGTCAGGGACACAGGGTGTCCTCAATGGGCCCGTCATAGGTCAGTACTCTCCTTTCCTTCCTGCCTGTCTGCACGGGAAGATTAGGCACTCGGCAATGAGAGCTGAGCATATGCCGCAAAGCTCTGCGAGCCCCTGTTGGGTAGTCTAGCATCCCTTTGCACACAAAGAATGCTGTCTGGAAGCGCATACGGGACATAATCATCGCTCGTAAGGACAGGGCTGGGGAGGGGGGCAGACTCCGCCCCGATACAGACTGTACAGACATGTCTTGTCCCTACTTTTTTATCTTCCTTGGAATCTATTGTATTTCTTTTTAAATTTTTTTGGCCACACCCATGGTACACAGAAGTTCCTGGACCAGGGATCAAACTTCAGCCACAGCAGTGAAAACACAGGATCCGGAGGAGTTCCCATCCTGGCTCAGTGGAAATGAACTGACTAGCATCCATGTGGATGCAGGTTCGATCCCTGGCCTTGCTCAGTGGGTTGCTGTCAGTTGTGGTGTAGGTCGCAGACACAGCTCAGATAGCGAGTTGCTGTCACTGTGGTGTAGGCCGGCAGCTACGGCTCTGATTTGACCCCTAGCCCGGGAGCCTCCATATGCCACAGGTGCAACCCTAAAAAGACAAAACAAACAAACACCAGATCCTTAACCACTAGGCCACCAGGGAACTCACTTTTTTTGGGAACTTTTTTAATGACAAGTGATTTGTGTTCATTTGGAATTCTGTTGACATTACAGAAAAAAAAAAGAAGGGAAAAAAATAAATCTGCAGCTTCAGAACCTACATTTTCATGAATTTCCTTCCAGTCTCTTTTCTATATTTACTGACACATGCACTCCAAAAGGGTATCACACTGAATATATTTTGCAGCTTGCTTTTCTCAATTATCTGTTATGAAGTTGTTTCCTTGGTAATAAAAATTCTTATAAAACATTTAAATTTGCATGGCACTGTAGGTCCTGATCATCTTCTCATTTTTCTAAAGAAGGAGTCTCTCTTTTCTTTCTCTCCCTTTCCCTCTCCCCTCTCCTCTCTCTCTTCTTCCTTCCTTCCTTCCTACTCCTTTCCTTTCTTTGACATACTAAGTGAATCAAATTTACAGGGATAACAAGAGATTAATCTCCAAAATATATAAACACCTCCTGCAGCTCAATACCAAAAAAACAAACAACCCCATCAGAAAAATGGGGAGAGATCTAAACAGACAGTTCTCCAAAGAAGACATACGGATGGCCAAAAAACACATGAAAAGATGTTCAACATCACTCATTATTAGAGATATGCAAATCAAAACTTCTATGAGGTACCACTTTATACCAGCTAGACTGGCCATCATCAAAAAGTCTGCAAACAATAAATGCTGGAGAGGGTGTGGAGAAAAGAGAACCCTATTGCACTGTTGGTGGGAATGTAAACTGGTGCAACCACTAGGGAAAACAGTATGGAGGTTCCTCAAAAAAATAAAATAAAACTGGAATTACCATTTGATCCAGCAATCCCACTCCTGGGCATCTCTCCAGAGAAAACCATGACTCTAATTAAATGACACATGTGGAGTTCCCATCGTGGCGCAGTGGAAATGAATCCAACTAGGAACCATGAGGTTGTGGGTTCAATCCCTGGCCTCGCCCAGTGGGTTAAGGATCCGGTGTTGCTGTGATCTGTGGTGTAGGTCACAGACGTGGCTCGGATCTGGCGTTGCTGTGGCTGTGGCTGTGGTGCAGGCCAGCAGCTACAGCTCCGATTAGACCCCTAGCCTGGGAACCTCCATATGCCGCCCTAAAAAGACAAAACAAACAAACAAACAAAAAAACCCGACACATGTACTCCAATGTTCATGACAGCACTCTATACAATAGCCAAGACATGGAAACAACCTAAATGCCCATCAACAGAGGAGTGGATAAGGAAGTGGTACAAGTACACAACGGAATATTACTCAGCCATTAAAAGGAATGAAATAACGGCATTTGCAGCAACATGGATGGACCTAGAAATTATCATGCTAAGTGAAGTTACAGTGAGACACCAACCTCATATGCTATCACTTACATGTGGAATCTAAAAAAAAAGAACATGAAGAATTTCTTTGCAGAACAGACACTGACTCACAGACTATGAAAAACTTACGGTTTCCAAATGAGACAGGTTGTGGGGGGAAGGACGGGCTGGGGGTTTGGGATGGAAATGCTATAAAACTGGGTTGTGATTGTGCAGCTATAAATATAATGAAATTCATTGAGTTTAAAACAAAAAAGTAATAAAAAATAAAATGATTAAAAAATTACAGGGATAAAGGTTTGTAGGAGAGTAAGCAGTAGGCCTTAAGGAAGATGTAGATTGAAGGGGAGGAGATTTGGTGGATAGAGATGAAATACAGCTCTGGGCGTCAACCCCGGTCTGCTCAGCCAAGTGGCAAAATGAGCTGTCCTGCTCCCCTCTGTGCGTGAGTGAATGGAGCCGGGGCCCCAGAAGCCAAAAAAGAGCACCATTCTTTCCATTACGGAGACTCCAGCTGTGGAAACCTATTTTTCGTATTAAAAAAACATCCCTTTTTTATAGGTGATATATATTTGACCATTCAATGAAACAGTGAGGTTCCATCAGATGATTGAATGATAACCACCTTTACTGACCGAAGATTTACTCACACGTGCCGGGCACCGTGCTCACCACTCTCCTTATATGAGTTTGTGCAGTAAAACATAGTGCTTAAGAGGTGGCCTCGGGGAGTTCCCATTGTGGCTCAGTGGGTTAAGAACTTGACATAGTGTCCATGAGGATGCGGGTTCAATCCCTGGCCTCGCTCAGTGGGTTAAGGATCCGGTGTTGCCGCAAGCTGCGGTGTAAGTTGCAGATGTGTCTTGGATCTGGTGTGGCTGCGATGTAGGCCGGCAGGTGCAGCTCCAATTCGACCCCTAGCGTGGGAACTTCCATGTGCCGCAGGTGCGGCCATAAAAAAAGAAAAAAGAGATGGCCTCTGGAGCAGGCTGCCTGGGTTCAAGGCTCAGCTCTGCCCCTTACTGGCTCTGCGACCTTGGGCAGGTTAACCCTTTTGATACTTGGGCTCCACACCTATATTACGAGGATAATATGAGTATCTACCACACAGGGTTATGTTGAGGATTTAGTGAATTACACCACATGATGTGCTTAAAGGGGTGCCCAGTCCATAGTGAGGGCTTCTCAGTCAGCTGTCATTGCCATGGGTAACAAATCTTCCCAGTAGCTCCATGATCGAGGCACTGTGGGTATCCTTTGTGAGATGTGATGTGACTTGGGGCTTGGAGAAATCAAATGATGGCCTAAGCTCATTGTAGCTAGTAAGGGGTCAAAATCTGGATCCAGTTCGCCTCACTCTGGAACTGGGCTTCTTAACCACAGTGCTATAGCTCTTCTATCTTTCTGTGAATGGAAGCTGATTTTCTTGTTCCCAAAGCCTGGTGCTGAGGCTGAACAGAGGAGGAAGGTGACAAACATAGCCAGCTGGCCTTCCCACGCCCTCGGCCACGGCAGCAGACCTCAGCGCCCCCTCTCCCCCGCCCCGGAGGGGGAAAGGGCTCAAAGCAGCAACACCCAACCAGAGAAGAGAAGCTTGGTGGTATCTCAATAGGTTTTGATCTCCTGCTTGGGGGCCATGGGCTTAAGCCCCCAGCCCTCCGACCCTCAAACCCTTTGGCCTGTCCCAGAAGAAATGCTACCTGGATTTTCTCATTTTCCTCTGTCCCATTTCCACTTCAATCTCACCTCCTCCAGGCCCACATGGCCTTCAGGGCAATCAGCCTCACACTGGCCAGAAGAGACAGCTGTCTCGAGGCCGGCCCCTTTGTTCTGGAGAAGCTGGAAAATCAGCAGTAATCCCTGATTCACAGTGATAATCAGCTCCCTGTCTGGACGGTCAGGGCTGCACAAAATAACAAGTGGGGCCGCACCTGTTCTTGGGGTCTGGCACTCATAAAGCAAGCTGCAATGAATGGCCCAAGCCCCCACCGGGTAGCAGCTGCAGCCTGGAATCAGGGCTTTGTTAGCATAAGAATGGAGCCGGCCATGCCAGCCAGCCAGCTAACCAACCAGCCAGCCAGCTTCCTTTTCTCCCTCCTCCCCAGCGTGCCTCGAACACCAAATGGGCCACCCTCATTGTGAGCAGACTGGCTTTTTTCTTAAAGGTGCTGATCAATTTTTCATTTGTGGGACAAAGAACACTTTCCTTTCTTCAGACTCGGCCCAGGTGGATGAGGAGTCTGCTGATCTGCTCACTGTTCATCGAGTTCTCACTCCAGGGCGGCAGCGGGGGTGGGGGGTTGGGGGAGCAGTTATCCTACTGCACAGAGTATAATGCCCCCTGGAGTTGTGCAGGGCACAGCTTGTGTGGCCCTGCTCCAAGGGCAAATGGAGACCAGGGGATTCCTCTAGAAAGGCCTCTAGTCCCTTGCTACTCAGTGTGGTTCATGGACCTGCTACATCAACAGCATCAGCGAGCCTGTTAGAAATGCAGGAGTTCAGGCCCTACCCCGAATCAGCAATCTGGCTTTAGCAAGATCTGGTGATTCAGCTGCACGTTTATATTTGAGAAGTACTGGGCTAGAAAACAAGGCCCCGAGTTTCAGATTGTCACATATTTGAAAATGCTTGAGTCTTTGCTTGGGTTTTTTTTTTGTGTGTGTCTTTTTGTCTTTTTAGGGCTGCACCTGCAGCATGTGGAGGTTCCCAGGCTTGGGGTCTAATCGGAGCTGTGGCCGCCGGCCTATACCACAGCCACAGCAACACCAGATGTGAGCCGCGTCTGCGACCTACACCACGGCTCACGGCAACGCCGGATCCTTAACCCACTGAGAAGCGAGGTCAGGGGTGGAACCCACATCCTCGGGGATACTAGTCGGGTTCATTACCGCTGAGCCACAATGGCAACTCCAGTGCTTGAGCTTTTGAATCAGAAAAAATCCTGGTTCAAATCTTAGCTCCATCAATTACTAGGTGTGGGACCTGAACCAAGTCATTAAACTTCCCCAGCCTCAGTTTCCTCATCTGTTAAGAGGGCAAAGATGATAACAATGACAGAGTTACCATGAGGATGAATAAGAAAGATGCGTATGGAAGTCACTAGCATACTGCTGGCATATGCTCACGTCTCAATAAATAATAGCTCTTCTTATTACTTTGCTCCCTGGTAGACGACATTATTCTGCCAACTTTAGATGATTCAGATGCTGACTTGCCCAGTCGTATATTAATCAGGAAGGCCCCCTTACTTCTGCTGCTGCTATTATGGGAACTTAAAGCAGTAGGTTTAGGAGTTCCCTGATGGCTCAGCAGGTTAAGGATCCAGCATTGTCATTCCAGTGGCTCAGGTCACTGTTGTGGCGATGGTTCAGTCCCTGGCCCGGGAACTGTGTGGGCCACATACTGTGGGTGCGGCCAAAAAACAAATACGTAACATCCCATTGCTATATAGCACTTTGAACTTTTCGAAGCATTTCCACACCCATTGTCCCCTAGCATCGAAGACAGTGTAGCAGAGCTGAAGGGTATCCTAGAGCATCCTGTCCAGCATCCTCCACGTTCAGGTGAAGATTGTTCAGTGACTTGCCCGAGGTCATACAGTACACTGGGTGACACAATCAACATTAAAACCTGACTGCCAGTTCCACACTTTTACCATTCAGCAGCTTCAAAGAGAAGGTTTGCACAGAGAGAAATGACACTAGAGGCTCAGGTCAAGCCAGGGCGTGGCTACAGATGACGCACCCACGAACATTCTCGAAACTAGACAATTGAAGACTATTGACCAGCATAGGACTGGGAACCATCAGTTCTGTCCATGCCAACACTCCCGTTTTATAAGTGAGAATGTGCGTGTTCCTCTTTCCTGAAGGCCGATGAAAAGCCTCCAGCCTGAACTCACTCCCAGGTTGAAAGAGCAAATAAAGGCCACTGCCCATGAGCTGCCTTGAGAACGAAGTTCATGGCAACCAGTTCCCACTGAGGCCACAGCATGGGGGCTGGACAGAGTGTCTTAAGGTTCTCCCAGTTCTGAGAAAGGGAACAGAATTTCATTTCACAAAGTAAACATGGAACAATCTTTGATTCAATGAACCCTTCTGCAGCTTTTAAAAAAAGACTCTTTAATCTTTTGGAAAGATACTAGAGATAGTGTCAAGTAGAAAAAATGCATGTTATGGAACAGAGTGTAATTTAATATCTGAGGCTGATCAGGGATGGTGCCTGCATCAAGGCCATGGGCGTTTTTCAGGCAGAGAGTTCTTTTTTTTTTTTTTTTTTTGGTTTTTAGGGCCGCATCCATGGCATAAGGAAGTTCCCAGGCTACAGCTGCTGGCCTACACCATAGCAACACAGGATATGAGCCGCATCTGAGACCTACACCACAGCTCACGGCAACACCAGATCCTTAACCCACTGAGCAGGGCCGGGGGATGGAACCCGCATCCTCATGGATCCTAGTTGGGTTCTTTAACCGCTGAGCCACGAAGGGAACTCCCAGGCAGAGTTCTTCAATTTTCACGTCTAGAACAGGCACTAACAACCTCAAAGTGAAGAGGAAGGGCCTTAAAACACTCACAAAAGCTCACACCGCTCTGTGAGAGCTCTCAGTCTGGGCCTTGGCAACCAAATTTACATGTCGAGAGGGTCATTGTCCCTGGATACAGGCACTATGAAGCTTTCATACTCTTGATATCAGAAATACTCTTCTATTCCTGATGAACAGTGAACTTGTTAAAAGTTTGTTGTGAAGATCCAGGTCAAAGGCATGCAAATTGTTTCTTCTTGGAATTCTCTTGTGGCTCAGAGGGTTAAGGATCCAGCATTATCACTGCAGTAGCTCAGGTCACTGCTGTGGCATGGGTTCGATCCCTGGCCCGGGAACTTCTGCATGCCGTGGGAGTGGCCAAAAAAATTTTTTTTCTTCTGGCTACAGAATCTTCACTCTAATGGCAAATGTCCTCCATTGTCCAGGATGATAAACAGACAAAATACAGTTGTCCTAATTAAACCAAGGAGTTTGGCCCTGGTGTGTAGTCCTCTCAGCCTACAGGTCCTCATCCTCACTCAGAAACACAGACAGGGATCCACGAAGCATAACTTGAAAACTGCTGCTATATGGCACTGGGAGTTGATGATGGCATATGAGCAAGGCAGTAACATGATAAGGTTTACATGGTAGAAAGATTATGCGGCTTTGAAAGGCAGCTGTAAAGAGGTTCCTATAGAGCCAAGCGCTCCAGTTAGGAACATACTGTAATGGTGCAGGTGAGAGATGATGGGAATCTAGACAAGGGCCAGTTGAGATGCAAAGGAGCGAACAGATAAGAGATGTCTAGGAGATATGACTTGGGAAGAACTGGCAATTGTAGAAAGTAAAGAAGATCAAAGAGGAATCTTGGATGACTGAGGTTTCTGATTTAGTGAAGCCAGAGTACAGAAAAGGTCGCGTTCAGTTTTGGACACGTTGAATGAAATTTTTAGGCAGAGGCAGCCTGTAGGCAGTTTTATAAACAGATCCAGGGCTCAGGAGAGAGATCTGTGGCGGCGGTATACATCTGGGATTTATAAACAGGAAGGTGAGAGCAGAAGTCGCAGGCATGGATAAACTTTCCAAGAAAAATGTGAAGCAGTAAGAAAAGAAAAAAAAAGAGCTTCTTGGGAACACTTATGTTTCAGATTCGGGAGAGGAAAGCAAAGCTCAAGAAGCAGCCAAAGAAGTAGGAGGTGGAGTTCCCGTCGTGGCTCAGCAGAAACGAATCTGACTAGGAACCATGAGTATGTGGGTTTGATCCCTGGCCTCACTCAATGGGTTAAAGATCTGGCATTGCCATGAGCTGTGGTATAGGTCTCAGATGTGGCTTGGATCCTGCGTTGCTGGGGCTGTGGCGAAGGCCGGCAGCTGTAGCTCCGACTGGACCCCTAGCCTGGGAACCTCCATATGCCACAGGTGCAGCCCTAAAAAGACCAAAAAAAAAAAAAAAGAAAGAAAGAAAAAGTAGGTGAATCAAGAAAGAAGAGTGTCGTGGAATCCACTGGAGAACAAGTTTGCAGGAAGGCAGGCAGTAAAAATTATTGATTCAGAAACACCAAGTGAGTCAAAAAGAGCAAGAAATATTCATTAGATGTGTCAGTTGGGAAATCACTGGTGTGCACGGCAAAAGACGTTTCAGGAGCATGATGAGGACAGAAGCCAGGTTCCACTGGAAGGAGACAGAACGGAGACAGGCTATGTAGACTCCTTGTTCAAGAAGCCTGGCTATGAAGGGAAGAAGAAACACAGGACAGTAGTCAGAGAGGAAGGATATAGGGTTGAAGAGTAGGTCTTTAAAGATAAAAGACACTGTAGAGGTTCCAAAGGGAGCCAATGGTAAATAAGAGGTTGGTGCAAATTTAGGAGGAGACAAACAAATACTTTGGAAAACAGTTTTGACAGTTTCTTAAAAAGGTAAACATAAACCTTGCATATGAATGTCCATTCCTAGTCACGAGAAATGAAATAGTGTGTCTATACAATACCTGTACATGGCTTCACGGTAGTTTTATTTGTAATAGCCAGAAGTAGGAAACAACTCAGCAGCGCTCCCCCCTTTTTTTGGCTGTACCTACATCGCATGTGATTCTTGTGTGCAGCTGGGACAAAGATCCACCAGAATGACGTATGGTTTTGGCTTTGCTGAACTATTAACCAGGCCATCAAGTTGGTATGTGAGAATTGCTAGAAAGGATGCACTTTGGGGTTTAAGAGAGATAGGAAAAGAAGACCGAAGGTCTGATATCCATGAAGAATTAGTAGAGTCAAGAGATGAGAGATTTAGATAAGGTGAAAGAGAAAGCATCGTTAGAATGGAGGTATAAGTGATGCTATCATAAACACTTGAGCTTGAGATTTCAGGGAGGTGAAGCCGTTTGGAGCAATGAAGAAAATAAACGGAGGAGTTCTCTGGCGGCCTAGTGGTTAAGGATCTACCATTGTCAGTACTGTGGCTCAGGTCCCTGCTGTGGTGAGGGTTTGATTCCTGGTCCAGAAACTTCTACATGCCATGGGTGCAGCCAGAACAAACAAACAAAAAAAGACAGGTCAGCAGTGGGAACAGGTGACCAAAATGGAGTAGAAATGACAATGAGTGGAGATAAGTTGATATTAAGGAAATTTCAAATGTCTCTATCCCATTCTTTAGCCAAAGCCCTCCCTTCCAAAGGCTCACCATCTAAATTCAGAGTAAAAGTCAGGGTAAAATTTCCTACCAGCTGACCTCATGTGCCCCCCGACTTCATCTATTACTCTTCCCTCACTAGCTCAGCTTCAGCCATACTGGCCTCCTCCCAGCGAGGTACGCTCCTGCCTCAGGACATTTGCACTTGCTGCCTGTTAGGCTCTCCCACGAGATATTTACATCGTATCTCCGTTACTTCCTCTGGGTCTTTGCTCAAATATCAATGTGCTCAATGAAGGCTACCCTTGGGGAAATTCTTTCTTTCATATACCAAAGTGATTCCTCAGAGTTCCCATTGTGGCACAGCAGAAATGAATCTGACTAGTATCCATGAGGATGCAGGTTAGATCCCCAGCCTTGCTCAGTGGGTCAGGGATCCAGCATTGCCATGAGCTGCGGTGTAGGCCACAGAGGTGGCCCAGATCCCGCATTGCTGTGGCTGTGGTGTAGGCCGGCAGCTGTAGCTCTGATTGGACCCCTAGCCTGGGAACTTCTATATGCTGTGGGTGCGGCCCTAAAAAGCAAAAGAACAAAACAAAACAAAACAAAGTGATTCCTCTCTCTCAGTATTTCCTACTTTGCCCCCTGCTTAATTCTTTTCCATCTGTTTGTTACCATCTGACATTCTATGTGTTATTCTTATTTATTTGTTTACTGATTGGTTGATTGTCTCCCCGACTCCCTCCTGATTGTAACCTTCTTGCAGGCAGGGAATGCGGTCCATTCATTCACTGCTATATGCCTCACACCACACCTCTAACCAGTGCCCTGTACCTTGCACCACTCCATAAAGATTCGTCAAAAGAATGAGTCATGAGTCCAGGATGCTGGATGGATTTAGTGACTGGGGCACTCAAGTCATCCAGGATAAAAGCAGGGATCAGGTTTGAGAGGAAGGTAATAAATCAGATATTAAAATCCAAGGAAAGTGTGGGTGAATAAGGAGGACAAGAGTTGACAAAAAGGACAGTGGGTGCTATTGGTGACACGTGCCTCAAAGCAGCAGTTATTAATTTTATTTTTATTTTTTATTACTTTTCATTATTTTTTGTCTTTTTAGGGCCACACCCACGGCATATGGAGGTTCCCAGGCTAGCGATCCAATAGGAGCTGTAGCCGCCAGCCTACGCCACAGCCACAGCAACGCGGGATCCGAGCCGCGTCTGAGACCTACCCCACCGCTCACGGCAACGCCGGATCCTTAACCCACTGAGCAAGGCCAGGGACCGAACCCACAACCTCATGGTTCCTAGTCGGATTCATTTCCACTGAGCCACGACAGGAACTCCGATTTTATTTTTGTTTTTAGCGGAGCCCACATCGTCTGGAAGTTCGAAGGTCAGGGGCTGAACCTGCACCACAGCAGCAACCCGGGCCACTGCAGTGACAATGCTGGATCCTTAACACGCTGTGCCACAGGGAACTCTTTTATATTTTTTTGCTATGGGCAAAATTTATTAAAGAGTCTGACTCCATTTTTTTGGTTTTTGGACAGTTTATAAACTTTTACATTCCTTCCTCTTCTCTTTCTATCACCCATCTGGGCAAGCTGATAAAAATTCATTTTTAAAGCTTTTATTTTTTAAAACAAACAATAAATTTAGTTGTTATTTAATTCTATTCTCTGTTGGATTCTCTCTTTTTTTTTTTTTTTTTTTAAGGGTGGACACAAAAGACCTGAAAATAGGAGTTCCCTGGTGGCCTAGCAGGTTAAAGATCCAGCATTGTCACTGATGTGGTGTGGGTTCAATCCCTGGCCCGATAACTTCTCCAGGTGGCAAGCCTGGCCAAAAAAAAAAAAAAAAAAACCTGAAAATAGCGTCAGGGAATGAATAGGAAAGTGTGGGCAGCAGCCCTCAGCTCTGCGGTGTATGCAGCCCAGGAGAATGAGCAGCTGCGAGAGAATGGATGCGTCAGGTAAGGCAAGCCGGTGCCAGTGGTTTGTAAACCTGGCCGCACATCAGCATCACCTCGGGGCAACTCATAAAAAAGTAGAGAAGCCCAGGCCCCACTTGAAGCCAACTGCATCAGAATCTCTAGGGAGGGAGTCCAAGCTCCGGTCCTTGTTAAAAAGCTCCCCAAGGGGATGCTAATGTGTAGCCAGGGCTGTGATGCCCTGAGGTAGATGACACCGCAAGAGGGAAGGACCAGGGGAGTTGGTCGACGTGCAACATGGGTCTCAAAGGGCGCAGACAAAAGCCTGGGAGAGGCGATGGAGGGTGAAGAGAAAGCACAAACATGTGTGGGAGATGAATTCCCCCAGGAGAGGGGAAGGGGCTTACATGTAGGGGCAAAGGCAGAGGAGGGCACAGATGGAGAGGCATCAAGAGGTCTCAAAATTCTGAGTAGTCTCCATTCGGAAGGAAGTCCCTGGGTGAAGTGGTCTCGGAGTTGAACCAACTAGGGAGGTGCTGATTACCACCCGGGGCCAGTTCTAGGTCTGGGGAAGCCAGCAGGTACCGCCAAGTCCAAGGGAGTGGAGGGCGGGGATGTGATTATTGCCTGCAGGCTTCTCTTGGTGGCCTTGGAAAACTGGAAGTGAAGGGGACCCCCGGATGTTCATCACTGCAGGCTGTGAGTTCTGCAATTGATGACCAGGTCAGTCCTGGGTCTCCACCGGGAGAGGTGGAAGGCGAGGCAAGTGAGGAGCAGTGAAATGCTGGAGCCGCTTAGAGTGAACCCCCTGGACACTTGGAGGAAGGTGGTTTCCACGCTGTTCAGAGTATAGGGAATAGATGCAGACTGAGTTTTGGTTAAGCAGGGAGCTGGGCTGGCTTAGACTGTGAACCTGGAGGCAGGAAGTTGCTAGGTACCCTTAATCCCACTGAGATGCTCAATCCATACCTATCCTCCTCCAACACCCCCGGCTGGGTGTTAAGAGCACAGGGCAAGGCCCCGTTCAGCTCCTCTTTGATAAGCGATCTTAGAAGTTTGTGGGTACTGGCCAGGGTGCTGCCTCTTCAGACCACAAAGCGCCCCGTTGAGGTCTTCCCTAAAATGGACCTGCAGTACCAGTCAGTTCCCAGGTGCAGCGGAAGAGAAGTCATGTATTCTGGCCTCCTGGCCCTTCCCCCGTGACGGTCAAGACTGTTACATCTCTTTGCCAGTGACTCATCTGGGCGTTCATGCACATCTGCAGCTGTGTGTGCAGTTCTTGGGGCTCCTGAGAATAACTCTGGAGTTTCCCCTGAGGAGGGAGCTGGGATGAGCTGGGTTGTACCCAAGAGACTGGCTGGACGTGCTTTCAGTTTCAGGGCTGATCTCTAAAGCCAGGATATCTCGAAGTGTGATCCAGGGCCTACCTGGATCAAGATTTCCCAAGATGCTTATGAAAATGCAGATTCCTGAGCTCCTACCTCAGAAATGCAGGATCAGACAACTCTATAGAACTTCTACAAAGAATCACATAAAAAATGCCATTGGCTCAGCAGAAACGAATCTGACTAGCATCCTTGAGGATGCGGGTTTGATCCCTGGCTTTGCTCAATGGGTTAAGGATCCGGCGTTGCCGTGAGCTGTGGTGTAGGTCACAGATGTGGCTTGGATCCAGTGTTGCTGTGGCTGTGGTGTAGACCGGCGGCTACAGCTGTGATTCAACCCCTAGCCTAGGAACCTCCATATGCAGTGGGGGTGGCTCTAAAAAGCAAAAAAAAAAAAAAAAAAAAAAAAGCCATAGGACACTGCCTTTTAGTTTTATTTTGTTTAGACGTCGTAATCTAGCTATATCTTAGCTATTTTGTGACTGGATCTAAGGTCCACGGTACTCTATCCATAGTGTGTGCTTACCCATGGCTACGAAGGCCCACACCTGCCTGAGCGACTAAGGCCCTTAGGCCACTTCTGGTCTTCCACTTTGCCCAGGCTGAGCTAGCCTGAACTCTCCCAGGAGACCATGCATCTGTGAACACACGGCCTTTAATGCATTGCTGAAGGATGTTCTAAGGACCAAGGTTTGATGTGCCCTATGTATCGTGCTGACACGGCAGCAATGGTTCAAAAGGTGATTAATGCTTGAAGGCAGCTAAAGGTCTTTATCAAAGCACATATCTCTTCAAGAGTATGTCACACTTTTTTTTAAAAGAAAAAAAAAGCTTAATCCAGAATCATGTCTGATGCCTTAGTGAGAAGAGTAAAGGTGAAAGAGAAACGTGCTCCTTCCCTTAATTGGTCAGTCAGTCTTCCACACATGATGCTTTGGGTGCTTTGGGGAATACAGATACAAGTCAGACATAGTCAGTGTTCTCAAAGAGTTTAAAATCTACCCAGAGAGACAACAAATACACTCCTGTTACCTATCATCAAGACAAAGTAGTATAGGTTATATGCGACATAAGCTCTATAGACCAAATGTGACACGGGAGAGTTAAACTTTAAATCGGCTTAAGGATACAGCTCCGTGTCCCTCAGTGGTACTGCTACCCATCTTGCCAGACACATGGAGGTCCTCCTTGATTGCTCCCTACTCTCATCCCCCATATCCAGTCCACTAGCAAGTCCTTTTGGTTCTAGCTCTAGCTCTAAAATGGTTCTAGCTCTAATGTATCCTGAATCGGCTCATTTCTCTCTGAGGCCACTGCCACCCCCAGTCCAGGTCACCAGCATCTCTCTTCCTGGACTAGTATCCCAGCCTCTTGTCTCACCCCTCCCTCGTTGCCTTCTTGCCACTCTCCAGGCCAATTCTGTGCAGCATCAAAGCACTGTTTTAAACATATAAATTAGATTATTTTGATCTCTCCCACTTGAACACATCAGTGACTTCCCACTGCAGTCAGCATAAAGAGGGAACTCATTACTGTGACCTGCAAGTCACTGCCTACTCTCCAGCCTCACTGAGCACCACTTCCTCGGTTTTTAGTTTGTTGAATATGGCAAGCACCCACCTCAAGTGTCTGGACAAGTAGTTTCCTCTGCAAGGAATGCTCTTTGTTATTATTAATTCATCTTTCGGATCTCAGCTTAGATGTCACTTCTCCCAGAAAGAACTTTCTTCCTTCTCTCCTACCTAGTTGTCTCCCTTGTTATTGTCTCTCATACCAGCCTTTCTTCTCCTCCACAGCACTTACTACAGCTTACACAGTTGATCCTTGAACAACACGGGAACAGGCTTTGCAAATCCATTTTTTTGTGGATTTTTTTCAACAGTAAATCCCACAGTACTATGCGATCTTTGGTTGGTTGAATCCATGGATGGAAACAGCAGATACAGAGGAATCACACACAGGGAGGGCTGACTATAAGTTATACGTAGATTTTCAACTACACAGAGGTTGGTACCCAAAACCTCACATTGTTCAAGGTTCGACTATAATTATAGGTCTCTGTTGTTGTTTAATACCTACCTCCTCCACTAAACTGGATTTCATGAGGGTGGAGCCTATGACTGTTGGGTTTATAGTCATATTATTCTAAGTGCCTAGCACAGCACCTAGTATGTAACAGATGTTCCATATGTGTCCTGGGATGAAAGGAGTAAAGAAGTGAGACAGTCTTAGAAGGATTTTGGAGAAGAACCAGCAGGAGAACACCATGAACAAAGGCATGGAAACGGGCATTTATATGCAAGATGTATTCTGGGGACAAGGGTAGCCCCGTGTAGCAGGAGTCTGGGGTCTATAGTAAGTATTGGAAATGTATGTTATCGTGATAGATAGTCATATAATAAGAAGCCTAAAACTCTGGGCTAAACAGTATGATCTTTATTTGATAATTCTCACCATGTGGCTCTCCCAGCCTGACCCCAGCAAGCCCCCAGACAACCTAGGCGGGGCAGCATGCGCCACTGCTCATCAGCTGCAAGCAGTTAGGGATGGTGTGGCCCCCACCTCCGGCCATGGCCAGAAGCCCAGCAAGACTCGGCGTGAGCAGCATGTGCTGTACACCCACGCGGCTGGTGGGAAAGTGGATGGGAGTCTGGGCCACATTTGGGCCTCACTCCCCTGCCAGCAAGGTTTCTGATGCCTGTGAGTTATCCGAAGTCCCATCATTTGGGGGTCAGCAGAGGAGATGGCCTTTCTACATGGGGCCCTCCTGAGACTGAGAGGCCTTCCCGCCAAAGCACTGCACAGTGTCACACGGGAGGAAGGGCTTGTCATCAAAGTACATCAAAAGCCCTCTTGGGTCATGCAACCCTTTCTTTTTCTTTTTCTTTTTCTTTTCTTTTTTTTGTCTTTTGTCTTTTTAGGGCCCCACCCGTGGTATATGGAGGTTCCCAGGCTACAGATCAAATTGGAGCTGTAGCCACCAGCCTATACAACAGCCACAGCAACATAGGACCTGAGCTGCATCTGCGACCTACACCACAGCTCATGGCAATGCCAGATCCTTAACCCAATGAGCGGGGCCAGGGATCAAACCCGCATCCTCATGGATCCTAGTCGGGTTCGTTACCACTGAGCCATGATGGGAACTCCACGCAACCCCTTCTGAACATTTCCTAAGTGTCCAAGTTCCCACCCGGACCCCTACCACTCAAGGCAGACAGATATCTCTAGCAGTAGTAATAGCGCCTACTATTAAAGTTACTGTGAGGACGAAATGAGAAAATACGTATAAGGTTCTTAGTAGAGTGCCTCCTACACAGTAAGCACTCATACATGTTAATTATTATTATTCCTCTTCTATAAAATGGGAGCACTAGGAGTTCCCGTCGTGGCTCAGTGGAAACGAATCTGACTAGTATCCATGAGGACACAGGTTCGATCCCTGGCCTCACTCTGGATTAAGGATCCGGAGTTGCCGTGAGCTGTGATGTAGGTAGCAGATGCAGCTTTGATCTGGCGTTGCTGTGGCTGTGGCGTAGGCTGGCAGCTGTAGCTCCGATTAGACCCCTAGCCTGGGAACCTCCACATGCCGCGGGTACAGCCCTAAAAAGAAAAAAAGAAAAAAGAAAATAAAATAAAATGGGAGCACTAATAGTGCCTACCTCCCAGGGCTGTCGTGACTATTAAATGAGAGGGTTCGCATACACACTTAGCATGGTGGCTAGCACCCGATAAGAACTCAATAAATGTTCGCTAGTATTACTGTTATTAACAGCTTCAGCAGCAGCAGTAACCCATACTATTGAGTAGTTTGGGGAAGAAATAATATGGGCTGAGCTAAGGCAGAGACACTGAGGAATCCAAAGAGGGCAGCAGACGCCTGAAATGGTCCCTCAGTGTGGGGCCCCAGAGCTGGAGAGGAATGTAGACAGAAAGACCCTGAGACTGGTACGCAGCCAGCAGTGGGCAGGGCCAGTTGCTTAGTCACCAAGCTGAGGCAGGTGATGCCCTGGGAGGTGGCCCCCCTCAAGGCAGGCCCTGTCACCAGGGTTCAATTCCCAGCTCTATCGATCAGGTAGGAATTGTCACTATGGCAGCACCTGCTTGCCTGACTTGACGTGTTGCTTGGGGAGGAGGCGCACGGCCCTCCGGCCTGTCATCTTGGAGGAAATGCCGGAAGGGAATACGGGCCTGGCCTGGTGGCGCTGCCAGCCGAGGTGTGGGAGGCGCAGCTGACAAAACTTTGTGCGGCTTGGGGCCGGGCTCCCGGGGGAATTGCTAAGCAAGGTCGGCTCTGTCCCCATTTCTGTCACTCTGGGAACCACGTGGGGGCCTGGGAATCTGCTGCCATCCAGAGGCAGTCCGTGTGACACTGTGCAGTGCTTTGGCGGGAAGGCCTCTCAGTCTCAGGAGGGCCCCATGTAGAAAGGCCATCTCCTCTGCTGACCCCCAAATGATGGGACTTCGGATAACTCACAGGCATCAGAAACCTTGCTGGCAGGGGAGCGAGGCCCAAATGTGGCCCAGACTCCCAGAAGCCACGGACCAAAGGGTCTACAGGGTCACTGAGTTTGGCACCTGACTGATAATAATGATAGGTTTTTGAGCACTTCTACGTGCCAGACAGTGTGCTGAGAACTTCGCAGGAATTAGCTTTTTTCCTCATAAAAACCCCTATGAGGTAACTACCATTATTATTCCCATTAATCAGGTGAAAAACACTGAAGGTTTTTTTTTTCTTTTCTTTTTTTGGCCACACCTGCAGCATGTGGAAGTTCCTGGGCCAGGGACTGAACTCACGCCACAGCAGCAACACAAGCCACCGCAGTGACACCAGATCCTTAACCCACTGAGCCACCAGGGAACTCCAAGAAAATGAATTCTAAAGAGTTAAGCGACTTATCCAAAGGGCCTGGGCCAGAACTCACACACACCTCTCCACAGACCTTCATGCACTCATCAGAATAAAATAAACAGACGGGAGTTCCCATCGTAGTGCAGCAGAAATGAATCCGACTAGGAACCATGAGGTTGCGAGTTCGATCCCTGGCCTTGCTCAGTGGATTAAGGATCTGGCATTGCCGTGAGCTGTGGTGTAGGTTGCAGACGCGGCTCAGATCCTGCGTTGCTGTGGCTGTGGCGTAGGCCGGCAGCTGTAGCTCCAATTGGACCCCTAGCCTGGGAACCTCCATATGCCGCGGATGCGGCCCTAAAAAACAAAACCAAAAGAAAGAATAAAATAAACAGCTGCCATTTATTGAGCACTAACTATGGGGCAGACCCTCAGCATATACTATCTCTTCGATTCCTCACTATGACTCTATGAAGTAGGTACAGTTATCATTCTTTCCATTTTATAAAGCTAAGGCAATTAGGTGGCTAAGAAACTTGGCAAGATCACATACTAGGAGACAGAGCAGCGATTTGCACTACCTTCCCTTTCTCTCCAAAACAGCTCTCTTAACCAGGAAAATCTGAAGATGACCACAAGCATGTATCTTGGAGCATTTGTCTTCCATGATCTGCTTGCTCTAATATCACTATGAAAAAGGGAAGAGTAAGAATCATTACAGACGGGAGAACCGAGACCTAGCGAGGTCACATGAATTGTCACGCATTAGACATGGGGCAAGTGACTGAGGACTTTCAAGTCCTTGATGCCTACTGACTCTCATGACTGGAAATGATACTAAAGAGGACAGATGCTGCAGAACATGGGTGGATGTCTTCATCTGGCGGCTCCAACTCAAAGGAGATTTTAGAGAAATTATAGCCAATGTAAGATCTTTCCAGAAAAGAACCAAGAAAAAGAAATGCTATATGGCAATGGTAAATCAATCCGTGCACGATAGTTAAAGTGAAAGCTTGGGCTTCTTCAAATAGGATCTTAGTGTATGATTTGAAGACGAACTTGGTCCCAGGGGTATATTCTGGAAATAATCTCTGTGCATGGATTTATTGTGCTCATGAGTTTGAGTCATATCAATCCAAGTTCAATGAGTCTGTTCCCTGACTCATGCTGCAAATTCGAGTAATAAGAAGCAGACCAGAAGGACTTGGGTGAGCTGGAAACCCAAGAATCCAAGCCAACAAGCCAGTTGTTCAGCCTATTCTGGGCCCTACCCCCTGTTTAACTCTCCTTTTACAGTCCGCCTTTAGCTGAGAGCACCCAGGCAGTCATTTCCTATCTCTGGTCATCTGTAACTTTGGTACCTGCTGGCTTCCAGATCCGACCCGAGTGGGAGGAAGAAAATAACAAGTATGTTTCACATCCTCATGATCTAGGAAACTAACAAGAGTCACAGGGGTCTCAGGAGTATAATTCTCAAGGCCAGTATTTGCAGGTTTACTCAGTTTTCAAGTCTCAAAAGTATCAAAACCAGTCTTCCAGGCCCACCCTTACAAGGATACATAATAATCCTGGCAACATGATTCTGCCATTAAAAACAACTTCCAGGAGTCGTGGCTCAGCAGAAACAAATCTGACTAAAATCCATGAGGACACGGGTTTGATCCCTGGCCTCGCTCAAGTGGCTTAAGGATCCTGCGTTGCTATGACTGCAGTGTAGGCTGGCAGCTACGGCTTGGATTGGACCCCTGGCCTGGGAAGCTCCATATGCCAAGGGTGTGGCCCTAAAAATACAAAAAAAAAAAAAAAAAACCCAACCAACTTTCCCTTCCTTCTTGGTGTTTAAACTTACCTCAGACTCTTTAGGGATGGATCAGACTCTTCACACCCAAGAAAAGCTGTTGCTTCATACAAGCTCCTTTGGTACAACCCAGTCTTAAAATCACCATAGGAAACCCTTAATAGGAGAATATGGTGTTTAACCATTCAGGATCCACTTTGCTATTCACTAGCTGATTGAACTTGTGCAAGTCACTTAGCTGCTCTGAGCCTCAGCCTCCTCCTCTGTGACAGGAGAATACTAAGAATACCTACCCGACGGAAGTTGTGGAAGGAATTCAATGAGATAATGCCTGCCAAGAGCATAGCGCAGGGCCTGGCACACGGCTCAATAAATGGTAGCTCTACATAAAAAGGAACGCTTGCTATCTCTAAAAGTTGGCCTCGGAAAAGCATTTCTCCAGCTCCAGTCTCCCCTGTACTGTAGTGGCTGAGACACAAGGAAAGAAGCAGGGCAAAGATGTCGTTGATGCTGACACCTTTCCTTCTGGTACTCGGAAGGCAAGACAGTATTAAGAGAGGATCTATGGCCGAAGGAAATCAGTAATGTGATGAAGGGTGGGTGACGCGTGGGGAGAAGGTGTTTAAAGTGGGCTGGGGGTGGGGGCGGGCGGTGATGAGGGCCTACAGAGCTAGGGTGTTGAAATCTCATGAAACGAGAGAACTCACTGCAGGAGTTCCCCCTGTGGCTCAGCGGGAACGAGCCCAACCAGTATCCATGAGGATGTGGGTTCGACCCCTGGCCCTGCTCAGTGGGTTAAGGAGCTGTGATGTAGTCTAGGAACTTCCACATGCCACAGGTGTGGCCCTAAAGAGCAAAAAAATAAAAATAAAAATTTTAAATTGAAAAAAAGAGAGAGAACCCATTGCAACAATGTGGATTGAATGAAGGAAAGAGAAATGAAAGTTCACAAAGTCAAAGGAGGGACAGGATCTCCGAAGGGGAGTCAAGGAGCGCTTGGACAGACATTCTAGGAACCACCTTGTCCTTTCTCAGAAATGCTTCCACGGAAGATTTGGGACCAAAGGCCCTAGAAATATGCTCCTTATTGAATAACCGGTTGGTCTGTTCATCCAGACTCGCTCTTGTGGAAAAGACCATTCTGGTCTCCACTCACCTCTGCAAAAACCAGCCCCTGGCGAAACTAGGTCAAAAACCAGCCTCTCCACATGTGGTGGCATAGCACAGGTTTCTAAGCCCGAGCTACTGGGAGATGTGGACTTTGGCACTTTCATCCCCCCTCGGGCCAGAAAGCCCAGGGGGATCTTTTCTCCTGAAAGTTCCCACAGAAGGCTGATTCCAGCCCTCTCGGAATCATCCGAGGAGCCAGTTAGCAGATTTCCCGGGTCTCCGCTCTTGGAGGTTCGGATTCCGTTGGTTGAAACGGGGACCCCAACACATTCGCTTCAAGTGCCCCCAAAGGATCCTGTCGCAAAGCAAGCTCTGACTATGGAAACAAGTATGCTTTCTTTAAACAGAAGGCACCACGGTACAGGTCACCTATCCCTAACTCTGTCCCCACTTCATATGCGAGGAATCTGAGGCTCGGAGACATCGAAGCACTTGTTCAAGGTCACGCAGCTAATGAGTAACAAAGCCAGAATTGGAATTTGGATCTGCTGCCTCCCAATTCCCTGTAAGCTCCATTAACCGACTCTCTTTGCCTCTTAATGAGATTGTCTTCTCTAGTTTAAGTATGCAGACGGATGTCCCCTCCTGGTGCTAATCAGAGTTAAATAGCAATGCTACCTTTGCAGAATAATTCACCAGAAAACAAAACCTGACAATCCTCAGTTCCACTAAAAGCCTCTAGTGTAGTTTTAAAAAGAAAAGGAAATACGGCCTTTCCCCTTCTGACCGTCCGTAAGGAGAAATGCATCACGTGATTTATGTGTAGTGACCGGATTTGTGGCTATAATGGTTCAGTTTTAAATTATTCAGCATCGAAGAAGAGACATCCTAGCTTTAAGACGGGACATTCAGTAACTTAACAACCCAAGGAATTTTTTTCTCAAGGCAGCAAAGATTCATAATTACATTATCTCGCCATCGGCTCCCCTGTGAAAGATCCTTACTCTAGTCCAAACCTTTAAAAGGAAAAAAAAACTCACAAATATTAGATAGGATCTAAAGCCATTTTCCAAATACCAAGATTTCGAGGTAAATGGGAAACCACAAAAAATAACTGTCAATAGTTCAAATAATCCAAATGATTCCCTTGGGGAAATCATCTGACAGCTCGAAAGCATCCCAGGGGTAAGGTAAGTACCACACTAGGTAAAGTGAATGATGGGTAAGTATAAGGGGCACATTTAAATATATTAAAGTAAGAAGCTGCACTCTAAAGGCACCTATATCCATGCCTAGAGGAGAGAAGTTGCCAGATTTTCAGCGAGCAAGTGGTCCGCGGTATGTCAGGAGTCTTTTCCAGGAACGTCCAAATCTCTGAGCATTTCTGTTTTCCAGATGTGTCTTCTCCATCGATAAAATGAGTAACAACTATCGCCACTCTTTCATCACCCCCCCCAACTCAGCCATCCTAAGGCTACTGTCGCAATCTTCAGATAAAAGATAGTTCTTTAGCCGCTCTGACTCCATCTTCTCCAAAACTACGGATCTCCAAAACCCTTGGCCTATAGCCAACACCAGAATTCCTCTGACCATAGCTGGATGTTGGCAGGAAAGAGATACAAGAAGATGAAGCAAGCCGAGGCAGAGCGAGGGCCGAAGCTACACCTGTACCTGTTTGTCCCTATTCCCTTTGTGGAGGGTGACATCACTGTTTATTTCTATTAGAAGACCTTCTCATGGGAGGCCTCAAAATTGTCCTCTTTGCAGGAAGGCAAGCTGGAGAGAAGCTGACGCCTACTCAGCACTCAGCCTCTGGAAAATTCTGGAACCAGCCTAGCTCACCTCAGAGTGCAGTGAAGAGGCAGCAGTAGCTTTGTTTCCAAGCGTCTTACAAGGTAAATCTCTAAAGTTCATTTGCCATTGTCTGCTGCGTTCGGTGGCTGCCAGCAGAAATGACCCTAAATAGCCATTCATTTCACAGTGAATTTAGAGGGACTTGATGTTGCAAAATGCTTTCGACACAGTTCTAGTTGGAGAGGAATTAAAAAACATGTTTTCTTAAATAATTGAAGGTGAAACGTGTATTACATGTGTTCCATGTGCAGTTAGGGATTTCTGCTCCAAGCCTTTTGCGGAGCCAAATATGAATTCCTGCCTAGCTTAGCACTCAATTTAAGAAGCAAAACCTGAATTATCAGAAGACATCAAGGCGAGAAGTATACCCATTGCAGCTGGACTGTAAATTGGTTTAAAAAAAGGCACCTTAGAGAGCAATTTGGCAATACCTAGGAAAAAAATAACTGAACAAATTCAGTCCTAGGAATTTCTCTTAGGTAAATAATGAGCCAAAGGCATATGATATAGTCCAAGGACATTCATTATGGCATTGTTTAAGTGCCATAAAGGAAGGGGTTGACAATGATTATTTTTAAAAAATTCTAAATATTTTTTGTGCAATGAAAGACACTAAATCAAAGTCAAAAGAGAAAAAACAGGCTACTTCCTATATCTGCAACATAGATGACAATTAAATCATTACTACTCAAAATATATAAAGAGATCCCAGTTATTGAAATGAGAAAGAACAACCCAATTGGAAAGCAGGCAAAGGAGTTCCCATCGTAGCTCAGTGGTTAACGAATCCGACTAGGAACCATGAGGTTGCGGGTTCGATCCCTGGCCTTGCTCAGTGGGTTAAGGATCTGGCGTTGCCATGAGCTGTGGTGTAGGTTGCAGATGCGGCTCGGATCCCGCATTGCTGTGGCTGTGGTGTAGGCCAGCGGCTACAGCTCCAATTAGACCCCTAGCCTGGGAAACTCCATATGCCTTGGGTGCGGCCCTAGATAAGGCAAAAAGACAAAAAAAAAAAAAAAGAAAGAAAAGAAAAGCAGGCAAAGGACAGGGAGTGGCAATGCAGAAGAAGAAATGCACATGTGTGATAAACATATGAAAAGACGTGAAGCCTTGCTAGTACTCAAAAAAAATGCGAAGGAAAAGCAGATTTTTTTTTCAGCTATCATATTGTCAAAGATTGAAAGGATCAACAGTAATTGAAATCTGGGAGAAATATGGCCACTGTAGCGAGGAAGGTAAGTCACTGTCACTTTCCTGGAGGGCAATTTGGTAGGCGCTCCAAAATTCAAAAATGTGCAAACCAAACTCTTTGAATTAGCAGTGTCACTACTGTGAATTTTTACTACAAAAACACCAGCGACAGGTTGGAGAGATGTATTTAAAAGGGGGTATGCTGTACCCATATTTAATTATTTGTAAAAATCTGAAAGAATGTAAAAATTCATCAAGAAGGCTCGGATTTGGAGTTCCCTTGTGGCATAGCAGGTTAAGGATCCTGAGTTGTCACTGCAGCAGCTTGGGTCACTGGCGCAGGCTCAATCCCCGGCCCAGGGATTTTCAAATACCCCCGGTCTGGCCAAAAAAAAAAAGAAAAAGAAAAAAGCAAAAAAAAAAAAGGAAAGAAAAACTTGGATTAAAGAAATTAGGTCACAACCACATAACAGAATACTATGCAACAGTGAAAAAGAACGATGTACACTGGCAGGAAAAGACCTCCAGACACATAGGCCAATAAAGAGCGTGTTTTGGAACAGTATGTGGAGCCTTAGTCACAACTTCAATTATTATTTTAGGGACATTGAATACATATGTGAATATTCAGAAAAACACATGAAGTGACACATACCAAAGTGAATATAGTGGCGGATCAGTGGTGGCGAGGCCAGGAACGTTCTACTTCATATGCCTATTTTTATAAGCATGAGCCTGTATTTTGATCGCAAAAAAAAAAACGCTTTTTTTAAACAAGAAGTGAGGCAAGCTGTGCCACTCCCCCACAATGTCCAGCTCCCACTCCCAGCCTCTAAAAATGTCCTCTACAAGGACATGGTGTTCAAGCATCTAAGACAATTTCTAATCCCCCAAGCCATGAGCTTTTGCTATTTACAAGTTGAACCAGGATGAGAAACGCCAGAAAGAGGTGGAAGGGTTGCTGCATTCTTTTCGAAGAGTTTTGTTTCATGCAAAGGTGACGTGATTGACACCCTTTCTAAAACGACCTCCCTCTCCCATCCTTCACGTCTCCCGTGGTTATTCTTCCAGCTATGCCTGCTCCCCCCGCCCCCCCCCCCAGCTCTTTCATAAGTATGGGAGAAGGAGAAATGGCTAGCTCCTTTCAAACCCTTTTTTTGTTTTTGCCTGAAGTCCAGGATTCAACGCTTCTCTTTGATCCTAAAGAAACTCCACTCTAGGGAGCTCCCATCATGGCTCAGCAGTTAACGAAACCGACGAGTATCTGTGAGGATGCGGGTTCGATCCCTGGCCTCGCTCAGTGGGTTAAGGATCTGGCATTGCCGTGAGCTGTGGTGTAGGTCGCAGACACGGCTCGGATCCTGCGTTGCTGTGGCTGTGGTGTAGGTTGGCATCACGGCTCCGATTCGATCCCTAGCCTGGGAACCTCCACATGCTGTGGGTGCAGCCCTAAAAAAGGCAAAAAGACCAAAAAAAATGAAAAAAGAAATCCCACTCTAAACACCCCCGTCTCCCACCTAGTCTATTTGGCACAAGGCTCATCCTGGTATTTCCAATACTCTCCAAGGAAAGGTTGACAGTTCCAGATCTGGGAATCTTTAGTATTTAGGGAGCGTCTAACAGGGACCAAGGTAGAGAGACTGGGATGACACTCAAGAGGAATGGAGATAAAGAAATACAGGGACGCATGGCTTTTTAGGGCTCCACTAAAAACCTGTCCCACTGCGCGAGCTGCCACGTAGAGCGCACACCACTCAGGCCTGGATGCGACCTCCAGGTCCCACTGAATGGGGCCAATCCACACTCCCCTGAACTACACAAGAACCCATCTGAGCCTAGTGTAAAGAACAGAAGGAAGCAGCTGATCTGAGTTTTAGCTTTTGGAATGACTTCTGTTCTGTTATGGGGAACCTGTGGGGCCTTAGGCAGCTTACTGCACTTCTCTGGTCCTCGTTTTCCTCTTCCAAATGGGAGGTGTGCACCAGATGAACTCCACGAGGCACTTGCAGCATCACCATGCTACGAATGCCCCCTCTCGGACAGGCGTTTCCACTAAGCTCTCCAGAACAGAGAAGGTCTTTACTCGTACTTTCCAGTGTCCCAGCTTAAAGTCACAGTTTTCTCTTGTGCTTCAACCTAAGCCCTTTCTACTACAACTGCAGCCTGCCACTTTCATGCCGAGAACAGCTGGTCCATGCATACGACTAACTCTAATGCCTCCGTGTCCGTCTCTACCCCAAACCCAGTCTGCAGTGGTTATTAGCTGTTAATCCTCAAGAACTGCATTCTTCCTTCAAGGCTGCTTGTAAAGAAAAGAGGGAATTAATAATAAGAGTCAAGGGAATCAGGAGGGGTCAATAGTCACAAGAGTCTTGTTTGCTTTTGCCTTTGAATGTCCTTAAAGACAGCCTTGCTATTGGCCAAATGGACCCTGGAAACTGTGCTCAAAAAAAACCTCTCCCACAAACAGGATTCTGGCCCAGATTGGCCACTGGGGCCATTGGAGATGAGTCCTGCAGCAGCCTGCTTCTGCAGGCCACCCCTTTTTTATCCGCTTTTTAGGGTCGCACCTGCAGCACATGGAAGTTTCCAGGCTAGGGGTCGAATCGGAGCTACAGCTGCCGGCCTACACCACAGCCACAGCAACGCCAGATCCGAGCTGTGTCTGCGACCTACACCACAGCTCACAACAATGCCGGATCCTTAACCCACTGAGCGAGGCCAGGGATCGAACGCACATCCTCATGGGTACTAGTCAGGTTCATGACCGCTGAGCCACAATGGGAACTCCCAAGATGGTCCTTTAGAACATCTTTGGCAAGAGGATGAATCTGAAGGATAAAAGGAACTTTCCAACTACATTTAATTCCCACCTCCCCAGTTCTCTGGTCAGCAGGGCGTGTTCAGATGGATGGGATTTTTCTCGAAGCTATACCGATGATACCTCTGGACCAGGAAATTAAAGGCCACATTGAAATTGTCAGGATGCGAATGGAAATAAGCCCAGAGAACTGAGTCACCCAATGAATGAGAACTGAGTCACCCAATGAATGAGGATAGGTTTTTGCCGTCAAAGCAGGTGAGAGAACTGAGGCAGTCTGCACAAGAACACTGCCGAAAACCAGGACTGGGGCCTGAACCATCAGGATAATTGCCTTAATTCTTCACTTCCCTTTCATAATAGCCTTGAGTTTATGTAGAGCCTTTCTGCTACGGAGCTTAAAATACTTGCAGAGATATTATCTTTGTTGTCATCACACCATCACGGTCGGGTGAGGGCGATGATTAGTATCAGCCTCATTTTACACGTGGGGGAAGGAAAGCCTCGAGGGCTGAAGTGAGTCATCCAAGTTTACCCAGCGAGACACTGACAGCCTCCAAACTCTGCGGAAAACGCTCCTGCCCAGCACTGCCCAAGGAACGTTCTTCTCAACACCAGCCCAGCCAAATGCTTGCTGGCACAACCAGGTTCTGTGAGCAAATATATCTGGGAAATGCTGCATATTCTATTCTCCCAAAGAGCCACAGTCTCCACTAGCCTAGTAAAGGCTTGTCACAGCCCCGCAATAGACAAAACTGTGTCTGCTTAGGCAAGGACCTCTCAAAGTAAACTTGACCACAAAACTCTGTGTATAATACCTACTAACACCCAGTGGAGCTAGTCTTGTTTAGAACCCACATTGGGTATGTCCTAACCATTCATCTGATCTGAGTATTAGCACAGCAACAGACTGATTCCATTCCCACTCAAGCTGTAGGGGGTGTTTCTCAGAGCTATTGCCGGATAACTTCCGGTATTGACCACCAGGGAACAAAGAACCTTGATGCGCCCAAAGGACCCCAGGCCATCATTTCCTCTGCAGCAGGGCACCAGCCAGACAGGAGGACATCGATTCAAGCTCACCTACTCCTGCTGACATTCCTTTCAAATAGAACCAGGGCTGTTCAGGGGGTCTTCATTTAATGGACGAGATGCTCAGGATGCTGGTCCAAACCCGCAGAGCCCCCACTCTTAACTAGCAGAATTTTTATGCCCACCAGGCACTTCTGATAGAAATCATCCATCTCTTAGGTTCGTTTCCAGTGCCATTCATCAGCCTATCCAGTCAGCAACAACACAACAAAACAGGAGACTCGGAACGTGCCCCTGTTTTGGCTTCATTGCATGAGTATCAGAGTAGTCATCGTGCATCCATTTCAAAACTAACACACGGCACAGAAATCGTGTGCTGTGATTAACTACCAGTGACACTACTCAGTGTACCTAAAATGTAAAACTCTCTGAAGACCCTGTCCCGATTAATTTTTATTTTATATATAATTCAAAGGATAAAAGATCGCCGACAATGGATTTAATATTTATTACTGCCATTTTCAGGACTTCTTTTTGGACTTATTAAACATCCACACCATGAGGGAAAAGGCTTCTGTTGAAATTGGTAAATGTGTGCTCACAAAGTAAATGCAACACAAGTAGACTTTTCTGTGTTCGTCCATTGGCTATGTGAACAATTCTGCGTAAAGGGATTTGGGGTAGAAATATTCACTGTAAAGGTCACAGGGGCTCTGCTATTTAAGATGATCTGATTACGAATCAATTCTTTTGTAAAGCAACAAATTCTGCGACGTGAATACTGTCCATCTAGTTCATTTGTCTTGTAAATCCATATTCGCACATGTCAGATTTGCTTAAAGCAAAACACACTAATATTAATAAATGAGCCAGACACTTCTTAAGATGGGGATGTGTTCTGATCCTTAGCGGTCTGCATTACTGGCTCCTTTTGGCAAGATTCACCATTAATCATCATCCCAGTCCATGGAGATTCATTCGGAGCTTGTTGAGAACGTGACAAAAACACTTCCAACGACTCGTGGCCCGTCTTACTAAACTATGACCCTTCTGCCTGTGTATATGCTATTCCTTCAACTTAGCCACCTGGCGAATTAATTCTTCAAGACTCACCCAAATGTCACTTCGCCCATGAAGCCTTCCTTGATCGTCCACCCCACCCCCAGCCAGGCATCCCTCTTGCACCTCACAGTCCCCTGCCTGACCCTGGTCATCCTCCACTGTAATTATCTGTTTACACATTCTGTCTTACCTACCAAACCGTGTACTCCTTGGAGCTGAGATGATGCTTGATTCGTCTATTCATTTCTATCCTTCCAATACCCAACACCACTGGCACACAGTAGGCGTTTACTGCAAGTCCGTTGTTTGGCTGAAAGATCACTGCCCTGAACTGTACATTTTTGAACCCTGAAAAACAACGCTTTATGCAAACCATAAATGAAAACCGTCAAAGAGAAGGTTTACTAGTCTTGCTCATTTTTGTCAATCTCATCTCTTCTAGATTAAAAAAAAAAAATGGCTATTCCAATGCACACCTTATGGGTCAAGAAAAAAAATCCCCAAACCTCTAAATCAAACAACAAATACACAGTGCTTTTAGTATGTCTCTTTTTCTCCAAAGACACAGTTACCTCCCAACCACTACAACTATCACTGCATTGAAGAAGACACTAGGATCCACTAATTAAAGGGGTGGGGGGAGTTACTGCAGGGATCAATCACTGTAAGAGCTTAGTATCCTCATTGGCTGAAAGAGAGAAGCCTGCTAAGAAAGTTGGACATCTCTGGAGGAACAATAACGATGTCCAGTCGACTTGGCCAAGCTGACTAGAAATCCGCCATCCAGAATGTCCTAAGCAATAGCCCTGGCTGGGGGGCGGGGGGCGGGAGGGAGCTTTCTATCACTTTGAAACCATCATTTCCCTTCCAACGTGGGCAGAACAGGTTGGACCCGATCGCCTGCGCGTTACTGCAGTCAGGCTTGGCATAGGATGATACCCAAGGACATGGAATGCCAGGAGTAACCCAGCCCCGAGGTGCAGACAGACAGACAGACACACACACACACACATAAACACACACCACACTCCAACTCACACTCACTGAATCCCACACAAAACCTGCACCATCTCCCAGCTCTGCATTCCTGTGAGCCCAATCACCACCCACGGGGAGCGCCCCCTCATAGTCCCTCACTTCCGTAGACTGCCCGGCCCACACCCCACTCTACCAGCAGACCGCAGCCTAGCCTGGAACTGGAAGCTGGTGAGGACTGGTTTTGTTGTGCATAACAAAGCCCCATGCACCCAGGTGCCCCGCTGGCTCGACTCCATCCATCTCTCCCCGCCCCCATCCATGAGCTCCCAGAACAAGAGAAAGCTCAGCTCTGGGAAGTCGATGCGGGGAGCGGGGGCGCAAAGAAAGAGAGCTTTAGGGGTGGGCGGGGGCGCGAGTCCAGGCAGCTTCAGAGCTCTCTCGCCATGAGGCCCGACAGGGACGGCGAACCGGCAGAGGGATCGAGCTGCCTTCCCGCCCCATCGCACCCCATCTATTCATAGAAAGAGACCCCCCCCCAAAAAAAACCCTGAG
The DNA here is from genome assembly GCA_004024745.2 of Catagonus wagneri. NCBI lineage: Eukaryota > Metazoa > Chordata > Mammalia > Artiodactyla > Tayassuidae > Catagonus > Catagonus wagneri. The sequence continues at coordinate 19,884,303 of PVHT020000015.1, read as the reverse complement.
AAATCATCTACCTCTCCGTCCGCCCCGTGCCCTCCCAGCGGCTGTTGGAGCCACGGGCGCTCCAAGAGCCTGCAACAAAGCGCCCCCGACACAGACCTGTTCCAGCCTCTCCGTGGCCCGAGCGAGGGGGAGCCGCTGCTGAGGGTTCTGCCCTTCCCCGCCGGGCAGCAGGCGCCGGGGGTGGGAGGAGGAGCAGGAACCAGGAGAGGAAGGAGGACCAGCGGGGATACTAGACGCAGCGGCAGCGGTGGCGGCGGCTGGAGGAGGAGGTGGTGGTGGCGGCGGTGCTGGTGGTGGAGGAGGAGGAGGTGGAGGAC
>PVHT020000015.1:19847246-19883886 GCA_004024745.2 Catagonus wagneri | reverse complement strand
CTCGTGTCTGGATGCGTAAGAGCATCTGGGTGTATTTTGCCTGTGATTATTCTAATTCCGACCTAGTCTGGAACTTGGCGGTTTTCTGCAGCCAAGCGGAAGTGAAATCCTTTCAGTCTCCCCAGCCTGACCGTGCGGGCCGGGGGATTTGGGGCGGGCGGGGAGGGAGGAAGCCAGATAGGGGAGAAGGGGTTCAGTACTAGGGCGCCAGGCCTGCCATTAATGTCCACACCCCTGCCTTCAGCCTTCTTCCTGAGCCCTGGTAAATTACATACACGTGTATCTTTGGAAAGGTTATAGCTAAGGAGAATAGAAAGAGATCGAGGGATCAAGGACAGGTCAGCATCACCATCAGTCACATTGTACTGAGTGCTCCCACTAGGCTCAGCGCTGGGCTGGGCTACCCAGACGGCAATTTCTGTTCCAACTTGGGATTTACTTTCACGACTTGGGATGCCCATAACTTTGTACAGGATCTACCTTCTGTTTTTTTCCCCATCTCTCCTTCCGTTACAAAATCTCTGCCCTTATAACCAAGATGGCCTACAATCAGTTCCCTACTTTTTAGTCTGCTTATCCAGTCGGTATAATCCAGACCCCTGACTTCACGGGTGTCAGGAGAGTCACTGAATCCTCATGCTACTCCCTCTCTAAGATTGGGGCACTCAGTTTAGATGAGAGCCAAGACTGGTTTCCTGGAAGTCAGAGGACTGAAGATCATCATAGACCGCACAGGATACTCAACTTGGATCTGCACCCCTAAAGTTAAAGGGAAACCAATTGTGAGAAGTAGAATTTTCCCCCATGACTGAGTCCTTGGTGAAGCCCTTGCTTGAAGACATGCTGAAAGCCTCCTTCCCACTCATGGCCTTCTGAGCATTCACTTCCTCTTGCCTAATGGCTTCTTGTAGGCACTGTGGGATTCACAAAGCACCTTTTTTTTTTTTTTTTTTTTTGGCTTTTTAGGGGCACACCCACAGCATATGGAGGTTCCCAGGCTACGGATCTAATCGGAGCTAAGCTGCCAGCCTCCACCACAGCCACAGCCATGCCTGATCTGAGCGGCGTCTGCAACCTACACTACAGCTCATGGTAATGCCAGATCCTTAACCCACTAAATGAGGCCAGAGATCAAACCCGCAACCTCATGGTTCATAGTCAGATTCCTTTCCGCTGCGCCAGGACGGGAACTCCAGCACTTCTTAATAAAATAGGACCCCTACACTATCTATCATCGCAGTGAATTAGGTGAAGACAATATCATTATTTGTATTTTACAAATGAGGAAACGGACTCAGACAGATTCAGTGGATTTGCCTCATATTACAGGCTAATAAGTGGCAGATCCAAAACTGGGACTCGGGTCTTCAGATCTCTAGGGCAAAACTGTTTTCGGTTTTTTTTTTTTTTTTTGGTTTTTTATCTTTTGTCTTTTTGAGCCCTGTGCCCACGGCATATGGAGGTTCCCAGACTAGGGGTCGAATTGGAGCTGCAGCCACCGGCCTACACCACAGCCACAGCAACGCGGGATCCAAGCCACATCTGCACCCTAAACCACAGCTCACGGCAACGCCAGATCCTTAACCCACTGAGCGAAGCCAGGGATCAAACCTGTGTCCTCATGGATACTGGTCGGTTTCATTAACCAGTGAGTCATGACGGGAATTTCCAAAGCTCCTGTTTTAAGTGACATCTTGGAAAGAAGTTTCAAATGCACCTATTGATTTCCCTGTTGGAGAGTAATGGTTTAATGCCTTCGCTAAATTGAAATTGTTAACTAAAACGAGATTTTGAAAAAGTTTTTTCAGTTACGTTGATACATTCAGGTGCAGCTCACAAGTTAGTAGGCAGAAAAGAGTTACCAACTTTTAGGCCTCAGTCCCCAATCAGCAGACATATTTATTCCTTTGATTCTGCTACTGGCTAATGTAAGAATGACTCAAAATGAAGGTACAGAAGGGACAGGATGAAGAGGGTCTGTTTGAATTTCCTGGGGGGACGATCTTGTAAATGTTTCCCCCACAAGCTGGAACTTTGTCCCATAAGTCAGGAGAATGAACCATCGTTTGCCACCAAGGTAGAAAACTGTCTGCCACACAGTAGCCTGGGCAATCCCAAGAATGAGCAGGTGGGTATCAAGCAAAAGAGGCAGACTAGTGCAGTGGGCAAAAGCTCTGCTCCAAAGCCAGGCAGCCCTAGCTGGAAGGTCTTGAAGAATGACTCAGTATCAATTGGATCCACCTACAGAACAGGTGGAGAGGCGTGAGAATGACATGGAGTGATATAGTGCCTGAGACAGAGCAAGGCTCAATAAATGATATCTGTTATAATTAGAAGAAAAGCAACAGCTACATCCATGGATCTTTCTACATTAAAAGCAGAAATCCTTTATTACTAGGGGTACCTCAACATTGCGAGAATGCAGAGGAAGAGATTGCTTTCTCCCAGGGTGGGAGAGATGGGGTGCTGGTGAGAGAGGCAGGCTAAGCAAAGAGAGATGCAGGATTTTCTGCAACTACCAGGGCCAGCCTGGAACTAAGAGAGCAGGATCAGAAGAGGATGATGAAACTCTTAGATGAATCTATGACTGGGCGGGGCATTGTGACCCAGGGTCTTGCTACTCGTGGCTATTGTCATATCTTGGGAGTATATGCCTGTTCACGGTTTTGTAGCAATGTAATATGGTTTAAACAAAGGGGTGTTTTGGCTCTTCTAAACCACTTCCTGCTTATCCAAAGACCTAATAAAGAACTCCATTCAGAATCTATCAGAAATACCTGAATCTGACGTTTAGCCAGGGACTCCCTGTTCTGATTTGTTACCCAACAGATTATTCTTGTTTGAGCTGTGCCAAGAGAAGTTGCATCATAACAATGGTCAGAGCCAAGCTGCAGAAAGACTGTGAAGGAGGGTGAAATCTCTCTCTTACACCCTCCCTCTGTGTTACACCCTTATCTTCCCACTTGAAATCACTGGACATCAGAATCCCCGCCATTACCAACCAGGAAAAAGTGAGCTGATTTAGTCATTAACAGTGAAGTGCCTTTATATTGCTACTCTTCTGAAGAGGTAGATTAGCAGGGGAAAACACGGCTACACCCAATGAAATCGATCACTAACAGTACAAGTTCAGGCATTCTGTGTGGTAAAGATACCTTGGGTGGCCTCATCTCATTTAGGTCTGAGACTCTCCGTGAATAAGACCAGATCTTGGAAATGTAAATTCACATCATAACAGGAACCCAGATCAGGAAGAGGCATTAGTTATTATTTCTAGTTCAACTCTTTGTTTCACAGGTGATAAAACCAAGGCTCAGAAAGGTTATGTAACTCTTCCAAGACCACATAGCTTCCAAGAAAGAGAGCCAGGACTTGAATTCCAAGCACAGAGCTTTTTCCACTACGGTGTCCTACTCCATCAGCTGGGAAGAAAACCAGAAATAATTGCTTAGAACGGATATTTGGGACTTTATCCCAAGTACATAGGAATAACACGAAAATAAGAATAGAAGACCTAAGTGAAGGTGCGGCAGTCCTCTTTTTTACTTGCTTTAGCTTGCTCCTCTCAAGTGACTTTTTTCCTTAAAGCTCGTTCAAACAAGACTGATACCAGGAGTTTCCTGTTGGCCTAGCGGTTTAAGGATGTGGTGTTGTCACTGCAGTGGCTCAAGTACTGCTGTGGCTCAGGTTCCACCCCGGGCCCAGGAACTTCCGAATGCCATGGGCACGGCCAAAAAGAAGCCTGACCTGCAGAATGGTCTATGTGGTGTCAGGCACCTGACACTAGAAATGGTATTACAGGTATAAGACTAAGTGGATAGTGTCCTGGTTACTTCCTGAATCCTTTTTTTAACTTTTATTGTTGTAGTAAGAACATTTAATGAGATCTACCCTTGAAAAAAATGAGTAAGTATACATACTTTATTGTTAACTATAGATACAACATTGTACAGCAGATCTCTGGAATTTAATAATCTTGCATAACTGTAACTTTATACCCTTTGAGTAGCACCTTCTCATTTCCCCTCCTCCCAATCCCTGGTCTCGGGATATTGGCACCCACTGGGGTGTTGCTAGGAATTGCATTGACTCTGTAGGCCACTTTGAATACTATGCACATTTTAACAATATTGTCTTTTCATCTGTGAATGCAATATTTTTTTCCATTTATTTGTGTCTTTTTACATTTCTTTCATCAGTCTTATAGTTTTCAAAGTACCAGCCCTTGACTTCTTCAGTTTAGTTTATTCCTAAGCAATTTATTATTTTTGATATTGTTGTAAATGGTATTGTTTTCCTCAGTTCCTTTTGGAAGTGTTCATTGCTAATGTATAGAAATGCAACTGATTTGAGTATGTTGAGTTTGTATCCTGCAACTTTGCTGAATTCACTTATTAGTTCTAACAGTTTGGGCAGAAGAGAGGATGTCTTTAGGGTTTTCTCCATGTAGGATCGTGTCTTCTGCAAACAGAAATAATTTTACTGCTTCCTTTCCAATTCAGATACCTTTTTTTTTTTTTTTCTGCCTAATTGTTCTGGCTGGGACTGCCAGTACTATGCTGAATAAAAGTGGCCAGAGCTGGCAACCTTGCCATGCTCCTGATCTTAGAAGAAAAGCCTTGGGTTTTTCACCACTGAATATAATGTTAGCTATGGGCATTTCATATATGGCCTTTATTATGCTGAGGTGATTTCCTCCCCCCACCCCCCCAGCTCTACTAAGATATAATCAAGTTAAAAATTGTATGTATTTAAGGTGTACAACATGATGTTTTGATATACGTGTCACTGCGAAATGACTAACGCGATCAAGCTAATTAACACATCCATCACCTTACATAGTTACCTCTCTTTGTGTGTGTGGCGAGTACGCGTTTAAGTTCTACTTTAACAAATTTCAGGTATACAATACAGCATTATTTATAGTACCATGCTATACATTAGATCCCCAGAACTTATTCACTGAAACTTTGTACCCCTTAACTGAGATAATTTCCTTCTATTTCTGGTGTGTTAAGTTTTTTTTTTTTTTTATTATGAAAGGATGTTGAATTTTTTTAATGCTTTTTCTGCATTTAGTGAGATGATAGTGTTATTTTTATCTTTCATTCTTATAACGTGGTGCCTCGTGTGAACTGATTTTTATATGTTGAATCATCCTCATATCTCAGGAATAAATCCCACTTGGTCATGATATGTGATCCTTTTAATGCGCTGTTGATTCTGCTTTGTTAGCATTTTGTTGAGGAATTTTGCGTCTCTGTTCATCAGGGATAATCGGCCTGTCATTTTTTTTTTCTTGTAGTTTCTTAGTCTGGCTTTGGTAACAGGATAATGCTGGCCTCATACAATGGATTTAGACATTTTTCCGACTTCAATTTTTTGGGAAGCGTTTTAGAAGACCTGTCATTCATTTTCCTATAAATGTTTCATAGAATTTACCTGTAAAGCCATCTGGTTCTGGGCTTTTCTTTATTGGGAGATTTTTAATTACTGATTTAATCTCTTTACTAGTTAAAATTCTGTTCACATTTTCTATTTCTACATTATTCAGCCTTAGTAGGTTATATGTTCCTAGAAATTTATCCATTTCTCCTTGGTTATCCAGTTTATTGGTTTATAATCGTTCCCAGACCAGGGATTGAACCCGGGCCATAGTGGTGAAAGCGCCAAAATCCAAACCACTAGACCAAGACCACCAGGGAATTCCCCATCTTACGATCTTTTTTATTCTCGTGGCTTCAGTTGTTCTGTCTCTTCTTTCACTTCTGATTTTTATTCATTTGAGTTTTCTCTTTTTTTTCTTAGTCTAACTAAAAGTCTGTTTATCTTTAAAAAAAAAACTCACTCTCGTTTATTTTTTTCTATTGTGTTTCTATATTTTATTTATTATTTATTTATTTATTTATTTATTTTGGCCGTGTCTGCAGCATGTGGAAGTTCCTGGGCCAGGGATTGAACCCGTACCACAGCAGCAGCCTGAGCCACAGTCATGACAATGCCAGATCCTTAACCACTGGGCAACCAGGGAACTCCATCTATTCTCTATTTTGTATATTTCTGCTCTGACCTTTATTATTTCCTTCTTTCTGTTAACTTTGGACTAAATTTGCCTTATTTTTTTAGTTCCTTGAGGTGTAAAGTTAGGTTGGTTGAGTTCTTTTTTAATGTGGGCACATATTGCTAAAACTTCCCTCTTAATACTGCTTTTGCTGTATCCCATAAGTTTTGGTATGTTGTGTTCTCCTTTTCATTTGTCTCAAGATATTTTCTAATTTCCCATTGATTTCTTCATTGCCCCATTGGTCCTGTAGGAATCATTCCACGAATCTTGCATCTTTAGAATAAATCCCTATTCTGAGCATATTATGAGCCTCCATTCAAACTAAGGTACCAGGAATTCCCGTTGTGGCACAGCGGAAACAAATCCGACTAGGACCATGAGATTTCAGGTTCGAACCTTGGCCTCGCTCAGTGGGTTAACGATCCGGTGTTGCCATGAGCTGTGGTGTAGGTTGCAAACGCAGCTCGGATCTGACGTGGCTGTGGCTGTGGCTGTGGCTGTGGCTGTGGCCGGCAGCTGTAGCTCTGATTCAGCGTGGGAACCTCCATATGCTGCAGGTGCAACCCTAAAAAGCAATAAATAAATAAATAAATAAATAAATAAATAAATAATAAGGTACCAAGAAAGAATCTAGTTAGTGAAAGTTTCCAGTTTGTTGGGGCCCTGTAGTTAATTTTACTATAATCTCAAACCACAAAAAGGATTTAAAAGAATCTGACCTTTAAAAAAGAGATCATAAACCCCAACACTATTTTATTGCTGTGTTTCTTATCTAAGCTGTTGACAATTACTTGGGATTAAAAAGTTATTACAAGGAGGAGTTCCCATCATGGCTCAGAGGAAACAAATCCAACTAGGAACCATGAGGTGTGAGTTCGATCCCTGGCCTTGCTCAGTGGGTTAAGGATCTGGCATTGCCGTGAGCTCTGGTGTAGGTCACAGATGCAGCTCAGATCTGGCGTTGCTGTAGTTCTGACGTAGGCCAGCGGCTACAGCTCTGATTCTACCCCTAGTCTGGGAAACTCCGTAAGCTGCTGACACGGCCCTAAAAAGCAAAAAAAAAAAAAAAAAAAAAAACCCCAAAAAACAACAACAAAAAATTTATTACAAGGAGTTCCCGTTATGGCTCAGCAGTAACGAACCCAACTAGTATCCATGAGGACACGGGTTTGATCTCTGGCCCGCTCAGTGGGTTGCAGATCCAGCATTGTCTTGAGCTGTGGTGTAGGTCACAGACATGGTTCAATTCGATCCCTAGCCTGGGAACTTCCATATGCCGCAGGTGTGGCCCTAAAACGCAAAAAAAAAAAAAAACAGTTATCACAAAATTTGTTAACTAGTCTCTCCACTCCTATGTGTGTTTGAAATTTTCTATAATACCGGTATAAAAAATGGCATGGTCCTTATCCTCTGAGAACTGAAGGAACTCAGCATTGGATTGCTGATGGATTTCAATTATTGCTATATATAAATTACTATATAACTTCTCTGGAGGACAAGGTGGAAATGTATATCAAAAATTTTAAAAATTAGTGCAGCAAAAAAAGTTTCCCCAGGCAATCTCCTGAATTCCACAATGGAAAAATAGTTGGAAGTCCTGATTTCCCTTCCTGATTAGATAAACTATTTCTTTTCTTTTTTTTTTTTTGGTCTTTTTAGCATCCTTATGGATGCTAGTCAGATTCATTTCCACTGAGCCACAACAAAAACTCCTAGGTGACCTATTTCTACGGATGAGTTCTTTGTTTCAGGACCCAATTTCTTTCTTTTTCTCTTTTTTTTCTTTTTTAGCTTTTTAGGGCAACAGCTGCAGCATATGGAAGTCCCAGTCTAGGGGTCACATCGGAGCTGTAGCTGCCGGCCTACACCACAGCCATGGCAACACCAGATCTGAGCTGCATCTGCGACCTATGCTACAGCTCACGGCAATGCCAGATCCTGAACCCACCGAGCAAGGCCAGGTTAAGGCCACATCATCTTGGATACAAGTTGGGTTCATTACCGCTGAGCCACAGTGGGAACTCCAGGACCCAATTTCTTGATCTACAAGATTGGTAATAATTTTGTAAGCACATTATCTCCTTGCAAAACTGGGAAAGATGGATGGCTTGTGGGAAGAGTGCTACACAATCCACAGTTTTCAGATATCGATGCTGAAGGTAAAATATGGTGCACGTGGATAATGTGTACGGTGCTTTGAAAGCTAAATATATAAAGCAAATGGAAATGATTAATTTTAGACTATTTAAACTATGCATGTTAAAATTTCAAGAGTAATCAACAAAAGTATAGACATGAAATATATTATATAACTTCCAAACTGGTAAAGAGAAAAATGGAATACAAAAGGAAAAAAAAGCTTAAATCAAAAGAAGCCAAGAAAAGAGGAAGAGGGAAATGAAATATGGAAAGGGACAAATAAAAATCACATAATAAAAGGGCAAAAACAATAAAAAAAATAAAAGGGTAAAAATAAATCCAAATGTATCAGTAATCACTCTAAATATAAATGGGCTAAAGCATTCAATTAAAATGTCAAAGGAGTACCCACTGTGGCACCACAGGTTAAGGATCCAGTGTGTCTCTGCAGTGGCGAGAGTTTGATCTGTGGCTCAGCACAGTGGGTCAAGATCCAGCCTTGCCGTAGCTGCAGCTCAGACTGGATCCCTGACCAGGGAAATTTCAGATGCCATGAGTGTGGCCAAAAAAGGAAAAAAAAGTCAGCATTGATAAAAGAACAAAACCCGTTATATATTGTCTATAAGAGAAATAATTTCATTTAGACTTCAATATAAGGCCAGAGAAAGACTTCATGGCAAAGACTGGGAAAATATTACCAGGCAAAAATTGACCAAAAGAAATATAAACTAGCTATTTTAATATAATATTTTTGGGGTTCCCGTCATGGCTCAGTGGTTAATGAATCCGACTAGGACCATGAGGCTGCGGGTTTGATCCCTGGCCTCGCTCAGTGGGTTAAGGATCCGGCATTGCTGTGAGCTGTGGTGTAGGCTGCAGACGTGGCTTGGATCCCGCATTGCTGTGAGCTGTGGTGTAGGTTGCAGACGTGGCTTGGATCCCGCATTGCTGTGGCTGTGGTGTAGGCCGGCAGCTACAGCTTCGATTAGACCCCTAGCCTGGGAACCTCCATATGCTGCTGGCGCGGCCCTAAAAGGACAAAAAGACAAAAAAAAAAAAAAGATTTGAACAGCATAACTAGCAAGCTGGACATTATATATATATATATATTATATATATATATATATATATATATATATATAATTTCGAAAAACAATTATAGATTAGACATGACTTTCAAGTACATTCGGAGCACATACAAAGATTCACTATATGCTAATCTTCATCACATTTCAAAGATTTGGTATCATACCAAACCACCTTCTCTAATTACAATACAATTACATTATAGATAAATATTAAAAAGATGACTAGAGGAGTTCCCGCTGTGGTGCAGTGGGTTAAGAATCTGACTGCAGTGGCTCGGGTGTCTGCAAAAGCACAGGTTTGATCCCCAGCCTAGCACAGTGGGTTAAAGGATTCGGCATTGCCACAGCTGCATTGCCACGGCTGCAGCATGGGTCACAGCTGTGCCTCCCATTCAGTCCCTGGCCCAGGGACTTCCATATGCCGCAGGTGTGGTCATAAAAAAAAAAGTGACAAGAAAAAATTAATTTGTTTGGAAACTTGAAACACATTATTAGACAACTCACAGGTAAAAGAAAAATCATAATGAAAATTAGAATTGGAACCGAATACTTCGATGTGAAAGATAATGACAATACTGCATATCAAAATTTGTGAGATGAGTTAAAATGATATTTAGAAGGAAATGAATAGACTTAAAAGCTTTTACTAGAAAAAAAAAGGAGTCTCAGAACTATTCAGTTAAACATTTAATTTAAGAAATTAGGAAAAGAATATCAGACTAGGAGTTTCCATTGTGGCACAGAGGAAACGAATCTGACTAGTATCCATAAGGATGCAGATTCGATCCCTGGCCTTACTCAGTGGGTCAGGGATCTGGCATTGCTGTGAGCTGTGGTGTAGGTCACAGATGCGGCTCAGATCTGATACTGCTGTGGCTGTGGTGTAGGCCTGCAGCAACAGCTCCGATTAGACCCCTAGCCTGGGAACCTCCATATGCTGTGAGTGTGGCCCTAAAAAGACAAAAAAAAGAAAGAAATATAGGTGAGCTGGATGATTGCTAGGCATTTTGTAAGATACAGTGAAGCGAGTATGCCCTAATGTCTCGTGGCCCAGGGTTTGTGTTTGGGCTTCAGATGCTGGCTCTGCCACTTAATAGCTGCTCTGAGCTTCAATTTCCCTATCTATAAAATCAGGATGAAAGTACTCACCTCCTAGAGGCACTGGGAGGGTTAAATAAGGTGAAGAGTTGGAGTTCCCATCATGGCTCAGGGTAACAAACCCAACTAATATCCATGAGGATTTGGGTTCAATCCCTGGCCCTGGCGTTGCCGTGATCTGTGGTGTAGGTCCCAGACATGGCTCGGATCCTGCATTGCTGTGGCTGTGGTGCAGGCCTGAAGCTACAGCTCTGATTCGACCCTGAGCCTGGGAACCTCCATATGCCGTGGGTGCAGTCCTAAAAAACAAAACAAATAAATAGGTAAAGTGAGGAGTGAGTGAGAAAGTGGCAGGGCATTTCCTGATTCACAGTATGTGCTCTGAAAATCCTAATCAACAGTTTCCACTGTGCCCTTCTCTTTTTTCCCCCTCGGGCTTTACAACTGGTGATTTATTTTATTCCTCTGGTTTCATTGGACCCACTGCACTTGAATTTAAAGGGAAAAAAAAAACCAAAGTGGAGCCAGGGATTGAAACTGGAGGGTCCAGAATGGGATTTGCTTTGGGAGTCCAAACCTCACATGGCTTTGGCAGAGTAGGCAACTCTTGAGGTCATTGGAGGGACCTCCCAGACCTAGGGGAACCCATAGGTACGCACTGCTCCTTCACAGATTTCTCCCATCAGCTGCCAAGCTATTTGAGAAAACAGGTCTTAAAGGGGCCACATATTTTCTTTTGTTTTTGCTTTTTTTTTTTGCTTTTTAGGGACACACTCAAGGCATATGGAGCTTCCCAGGCTAGGGATCAAATCAGAGCTATAGCCACCAGCCTATGCCATAGCCACAGCAATGTCAGATCTGAGCTGTGTCTGCGACCGACACCACAGCTCACGGCAATGCCAGATCCTTAACCCACTGAGCGAGGCCAGGGATTGAACCTGAAACCTCATGGTTACTAGTCGGATTCATTTCCGCTGTGCCACAGTGGAACTCCAAGGGGCCACATCTTAAAATGTATAAACCTGGGAGGTGCCTTTGTGGCGCAGTGGATTAAGGATCCAGGTTGCTGTAGCTGCGGCTCAGATTCAAACCTTGGCCTGGGAACTTCCATATGCCAAGGGTACAGCCCTCCCCAAAAAATGTATAAAAAGTGAACTAAGGTTAAGGGAGTTCCCTTGTGGCCTAGTGAATGGGGATCCAGCATTGTCACCGCTGTGGCTCGGGTCTCTGCTGTCACACGGGTCCCTGGCCCAGTAACTTCCATGTGCTGCAGGTACGGCCATAATAAATAAATAAATAAATAAATAAATAAAGATTAAGAATTTGTGGGAATAAACCATAGGATCCTGGAATGTGGGTGAAAAGAGAAATGGAAAGGGGGAGTGAAAAGCAGCCAAAGACACACTTTTCAGCTAACTCACAGTTTTGTTGAAAGCTGTTGACACAAATATAGGGCTTTCGTGTTTTTATTCTTTTTAGCAAGAAATGCTTTTCTGAAGAGTGAAAAGAAAAGAAGTCCTCAAGCTTCCAGAGTTAGCGGACCGTGCTGCTGAAATAAGATCATACCCAACTTAGGAGAACATCTGGAAATCAGCTTGCCACCTTTTCTTTGCTAGAGTAAATACTGACAAAATGAGGAGACCCCAGCCTGAAAGAAGCATGACGTTTCTGCCAAGCCGGGTGACAATCTCTCCTAGTGCTGGGGGAAGAAGGCTGCAATCGAATCTTCCACACCCCGCCACCTGCCATATGGCATGTGCTAACCGGAGTGAGATAAAGTCCCATGTGAGAATGTGACACAGAGAGTTCTCCCTAGCCTCCGCCTGTCAGTTCTTGGGTTCCCCTGGGATGGAAATATAGCATTCATCGTAGAAGTGGCAGTGCCTTATCGTGTAACTTGCTGGGAGAAATCGCAGGGAAATAATGATAGCTAACGTTTCTCAAATGCTTACTACGTGCAGGGCACTTTATACATTGTCTTATCGAATCCTCCCAACAACCCTGGGCGATATTATACCCATTTTACAGAAGAGGAAAACGAGGCTCTGTGGAGGGATCGTGGTAAAGCTGCCTAAAGTTTGTACAGCTAATAGCAGTGGATGTGGGATGTGAATGCGGGCCAGTCTGAAGCTAGAGTCTAGAGCCATCACTGTGATGCTGAGCTTCCCCACCAGGTAAACCCAGGGAGCTCTTCTCTGCATGCTTTCCAGGAGCCCAGTGGTACCCTTTAGATCTGGTGCTAACAGTGTACTCCCCTGGGCACAGAAGGAAGAATTAACATTCCTCAGCCTCTTTCTGGATTGTCTTAAATGGCTACACATAAGGCCGGGAAAGCCCTCACCACCACATTTTGGCTACAGGCTAGCCATGGCCACCACAAATAGATGTGCATGTCTTGCGTTCCACAGTTGCAGCCAGCCAAGTTGGAACAGGGGGTAGATTGGAGCAGAAACAAAGCCTTTTGCTCCACTTGTCAGGCTAGTGGAAGGGGACTTTCCTGTAATTTACCCACCTGGGGGAAGTCTTTTTTTGTCACTCGCACAAAGGGGTGTTCTGGGCTAGCTTGAAAAACATAAACCACCTGTAGACATTCTGATCTTCACGAGGTCAAAATGAAGTCGTAGTGGCGTAAGGGCTGCCTTTGGAAATCGGCTACTCTGCACACCAGCCCTCGTTCAAAAAGCAGCTTCCTGATCCCTCCACTTTTCTGCCCTGGGCAAATGCCATCATCTCTCTCCAAGCCAGGGTCTCTACCAGCACATATGGCATCACTGGGTGAATTATGAAAAGGCAGCCCTGCTATGGAGGAAAAACCCAAGGAAATGACGCCCCTTCCTCAGAGCTGATGCAGCCCCAAGCCAGAGCACAGAGCTTGGGCAATGAGAGTTGCAGAGTAATTTCAGTTCCCACTCACCTCCCTTCCAACAAGAGACACCTCCTTAATCTTCTACAGTGGCCCTGCTCCAGGTCCATCACTTTCAACCCTCAAGGCTCTCTCCCCCTTCCCTCCTATTTTTTTTTTTTTTTTTTTTTTTTTGTCTTTTTAGGGCTGCACCCACAGCATATGGAGATTCCCAGGCTAGGGGTCGAATCAGAGCTGTAGCCTCCGGCCTACGCCACAGCCACAGCAATGCCAGATCTGAGCCGCATCTGTGATCTATACCACAGCTCATGGCAACGCTGGATCCTCCACTGAGTGAGGCCAGGGATCGAACATGCGTCCTCAAGAATACTAGTCAGATTCGTTTCCACTGAGCCAAGAAGGGAACTCTCCTCCCTCCCGCCTTTTGTGGCAGCACCTGCAGCATGCAGAATTTCCACGGCCAGGGATCGAACCCCAATCATGGCAGTGACAACGCTGAGTCCTTAACCACTAGGCCACCAGGGCACTCCCGGGTCTCTTCTTTTTTTGACTTCTGAGAGCACTTTGTGTACTTGAGATTTGGGGAAAATGGATTACTTTGAAGTCATCCCTGGGTTACTCCCCAAGCAGATAATAACGCTATTGAAAGCAAGACTGATCAGGTATGTGTTTCTATCCTCCTCACAGCAGCTAGCACTGGTCTGGGCGTCTAGGGATCAGTCAATAATAAATATGGAAAGAAATAGAACTGTGGTTTGGTGGGGGTGGCACACAAAAAAGGAAGTTGTGGAGTTTCCGTTGTAGCTCAGCAGCAACAAACCCGACTAGTATCCACTTGGGTTTGATCCCTGGCCTCGCTCAGTGGGTTAAGGATCTGGCATTGGAGTAAGCTGCGGTGTAGGTTGCAGATGCGGCTCGGATCCCATGTTGCTGTGGCTGTGGCTGTGGCTGGTAGCTACAGTTCTGATCCTACCCCTAGTCTGGGATCCTCCACATGCTGCGGGTGTGACCCTAAAAGGACAAAAAAAGGGGGAGATTGTTTGTGCCCGGAAATGATGCTGCATGTATGCTCAGTAGCATCTGCCTTATCCCTCCACCCTGCTATGCCCGTTATATACTACTATGCATTACCCTGACACCCATGGCCAGCCTTCTTCTTTTTTTTTTAGGGCCGCAACTGCAGCCCCAGGCTAGGGTTCGAATTGGAGCTGCAGCTGCTGGCCGCAGTCACAGCCACTGCAACTCGGGATCTGAGCTGCGCCTGTGACCTACACCACAGTTCATGGCAACGCCAGGTCCTTAACCCACTGAGCGAGGCCAGGGATCAAACCTGTGTCCTCATGGATCCTAGTCAGGTTTGTATCCGCTGCGCCACAACGGGAACTCCGGCCAGGCTTCTTATGTAACCGAAGTCATCCTACTTCATAAGGAACAAAAAACTAACCAAGCAACCAACCAACCAACCAAACAAAGCAAAAAGCAACCAACCAACCAAACAAAAAAACCTCACCTTATTTAAAGGCAAATTCTCCCCGGGACTCACAGAGGCCATGATTGGCCCAAGCCTTATAAAGTGGGTTTGAGCATTCTTTGTTGGTCTCTTTGGAGCCCAGGAACGAGTGATTGGCATTTTGCTAATATCCAAAGGAGCTGGCGCCTGCCAGGGCCCGTGTAACTCAACCACTTCTGCTTGTGTTCGCTGTAGCAGGAAACACGGGCTGCTGTCTATAAAACAGGAGAATACATCAGGGAAATGAATACTCCTGAGAATGGCAAGGTTCATATCTTGAAACTGCATTCGCAGGCACTGAGGAAATCTATATTAATCAGCTGAAATGGAAGGCCATTTTATTTCAGACTTAGCCTGTAGTCAATAGCTGGAAGGATTTTCAAACAATGGATTCTATTAAGCACTGAATTAGGTACCAAGAGCTAGAGGGTGCCGGGGTGTATATACAGTTTTCCGTGGCAAGAAAAGACATAGGATGTTCTCCAGTCTATCGAACTATTGAAGAAAAGAAGAAAACCCTAAACTCTGCTGCTCCTAATCCATGTTGAAATTCTTCCTTCCTCGGGGATTTTAAAAAATAGTGGCAACTATACACACAACATAAAACATACCATCTTAATATTTTTTTTGTTCTTTTTTGGCCACCCACTCCACGGCATACGGAGTTCCTGGGCCAGGCATCAGATTCAAGCCACAGTTGCGACCCACGCGGCAGCCGTGGCAAAGCTGGATCATCTAACCCACTGTGTCGGGCCAGGGATTGAACCTGTGTCCTGGTGCTACAGAGACTCCACCAATCCTGTTGTGCCACAGCTGGAATTCCCCACGCTAACCATTTTTTAAGTGTACTGTGCAGTAGATTAAGTAATTCCCATTATTGCCCAACCACTATCTTGATTTCTGATAGGCATTGGGTCTGGTCCCTCTAGCATTAAACTTTCAACTCTTCCGGGAGTTCCTGTTGTGACTCAGTAGGTTAAGAACCCGACTAGTATCCATGAGGATGGGGGTTTGATCCCTGGCTTTGCTTAGTGGGTTAAAGGATCTGGTGCTGCCAAGAGATGCACTGTAGGTCTCAGGTCTGAGGTTGCTGTGGCTGTGGTGTAGGCCAGCAGCTGCTGCTCTAATTCGACCTAGCCTGGGAACTTCCATGTGCTGAGGGTTTGGCCCTTAAAAAACAAACAAACAAACAAGCAAAAAAACAGCAAGAAAAACTTCAACTCTTCCCAGTAAATGGGGGCTTAGCTGCCCCTCTAGTTCTTGGGACCCTCAGCTGTGATAGAAAGACTCCAGTTCAGCCCTGTAGAACGCAACCCGCTATGGACCATATGCGTGACTAGGAACGCATTCTCTCTCCACTCAGTCCCTCCCCATCTAAAGGTAGATTGGGGTAAAAACCCTTCCTCGTAGACCCAGTTTTAGAATTTATGGGGTCAACAAGAGTCTATGACCTTGGGATGTCAGAACTGGTTGGGAGAATACATGTGGTGGGCGGGAAATTTTCCTCAGGTTCTGACTCCCACCATGGCCTTGGCCTCCTATCACTCTTGACTGGCTCCCTTCGTACCTGGATTCCCTTCCTCTGCAGTCTTTCTTGGCTTCACCACCTACATGGATCGTCAGTATGCCTGCATTAGGTTTCAGTCTTTAGAAGAGTTGGATAACTTGCTGGCATTTCAAATATCACCCATCACTGGGGCAAGCTCTGATCTACCCACGTGCCTAGTCCAGGCTCCTTGACACTGCACCCCAAACCAGAGCTGACAGGAGATGTTAGTTGGGTACATGCAGTCACTGGTTTGTATGAAGATCTGAGAAAGCCACATTCCTTGTCACATGTTGCAGAGGAAATGAAGTGGTGAACCGTGGCCCACTGGCAGTCTAGAAACGGACTGCTCAGGGAAGGATTAAAAGGATTCCCTATAAACCCTGAGAGGCATGTGGATAGTCATCTGTCACGAGTTTCAACACCACAATCTGCTGATTCAGTCTAGGCTGAAAGCGAAGGTGCATTCACATTCAATAGTCCCAGACATAAGTGAATTCTACCTCCTAAGCAACCAAAAATAGCTTGTAGAAAACTCAGTTCTAGGAGGGTCTCTCTGAACTGTGAGATGAATCAACAATGTGCCTAAGTCTCTCATCCTTGCGGGAATTCAGAGATTTCACCTGGTGCTATTTTACATGGTGTCACCCACCAACACTTTTTAATTTAATTTAATTGAATTTTTAATTAATTAATTTATTTATTTTTGCCGAGCCCAGAACTTCACACATGCGTAAGTTCCCAGGCCAGGGAACAAACCATCTCTACAGCAGTGATCTGAGCCACAGCAGTGACCATGTGGGATCCTTAACCACGAAGCCGCTGGGGAGCTCCCACACCAACACCTTTTACTGCAGCCACAACACCGACTAAAACAGTGGGCAGGAGGTGGGCCGACATATGGAACAGCTAGAGAAGAGGCGTTAACTTGTGGGATTGGTTGGGCCTAAACGTTGACCATTCTTACACCGCGATTTATTCCTGCAGAGTTACAAGCAGTGGCACCTGCCTTCATGTCTGGGCCCCAAAAGACTCCTGGCTATTGGATAAATTTGTGAATGAAGGCTTGATCCAACTTACCCCACACTCTTCAGTTGCCACTAATACCTGTTTGCTGCAGGAGCCAGTTTCTTATGAAACCTCACTAAGGAACTGGGATTAGGGGACAATTTTATTGTTGTCATTTTTTTTTTGCTTTTTTTAGGGCCGCACCTGAGGCACACGGAGGTTCCCAGGCTAGGGATCAAACCAGAGCTACAGCTGCCAGCCTACACCACAGCTACAGCAACGCGGGACCCAAGCCGCGTCTGCGACCTACACCACAGCTCATGGCAACGCCAGATCCTTAACCCACTGAGCGAGGCCAGG
Source organism: Catagonus wagneri (assembly GCA_004024745.2). Classification (NCBI taxonomy): domain Eukaryota; kingdom Metazoa; phylum Chordata; class Mammalia; order Artiodactyla; family Tayassuidae; genus Catagonus; species Catagonus wagneri. The sequence continues at coordinate 19,866,210 of PVHT020000015.1, read as the reverse complement.
GATCAAACCTGCATCCTCATGGTACCCCAGCTGTACCAACCACGGCTACCAAAATCATCAAGGGTAATTTCCGTCCCCAAGGACTTGACATCTGATCTCTCATTAGAAAGCCACACTTGTCTCCCTGCTTAGGAGGGTACTGTGCAAAGCCCTCCATGTTTGCAATCACCTATCACCATCTGCAGGTGTCCAGGTGCATCCTTAAAACAGACTCTCAGAGGCATCCCACTGCACTACGCCTCCTAGCATATCAGGGACATGTTTCCCAACCTAGTGGACAGGAGAGTCACACAGAGAAAGTCACTGCATTTCCCCCAGAGGAAGACCCTCTCTCAGAGCCACCAGTTTTCCATTTGGCACTTCCATCACTCCAGTGGCTGGTCAGAACCTAGAGGATAGACAGGTCAACCAATAGAACTTCTGGGCTCCCCCTTTGGTGGGGTAAGGATGAAAACAAGAAGAATGCTGACCAGGTTCCTTTTTGCCTTTGACCCCAACTGAAGGGTAAGCTACCAGAAGCCCTTAAAACAGACGATCAACTTAATAGCATATTAGGCTTCACCCCTCAGGCCTACAAGGCCTGTACTTTCCCAGCTTTAAGAACGAAGAAAGAGGAGTTCCCGTCGTGGCTCAGTGGTTAATGAACCCGACTAGGATCCATGAGGATGCAGGATCGATCCCTGGCCTTGCTCAGTGGGTTAAGGATCTGGCGTCCTGTGAGCTGGGGTGTAGATCACAAATGCGGGTCGGATCTGGTATTGCTGAGGCTGTGGTGCAGGCCGGCAGCTGCAGCTCCAATTGGACCCCTGTCTGGGAACTTCCATATGGTGCAGGTGTGGCCCTAAGAAGCAAAAATAAAAAAAAGGAAAGAAAAGAAAGAATGAAGAAAGAGCCTGGGGTCAGCAACAGATATAATGGCTTAATGGATGGAGGACGTGGTCTGAAGCAACATTCTGGAGTCACACCAAAACAAACAAACAAAAAAAAACATATAAATAATATGATGTCATGCAGTCATGTGATACACACACATACGGCTGAGGAACTGTGAGGCAGTTACTTTAGATTAGTTGGACAGAAAAGTCATCTCTGAATGGGGTGTCATTAAAATTGAGATCTGAATGATGAGAAAGAGGTCTTCATGTGACAACCCAGGGGAAATTGTTTCGAGCAGGAAGAAAAGCAAGCGTAAAGACCCTGATTCAGGAATGAGCCATGCTGGCTTCCATGCTAGTGGTTAAGAGGGAAGGGTGTACTTGACTTTTCATCTTTTTTTTTTTTGTCTTCTCTAGGGCCGCACCCGTGGCATGTGGAGGTTCCCAGGCTAGGGGTCTAATCAGAGCTGTAGCCGCCGGCCTACACCACAGCCACAGCAACGCGGGATCCGAGCCGCGTCTGCGACCTTCACCACAGCTCACGGCAACGCCGGATCCTTAACCCACTGAGCGAGGCCAGGGATCAAACCTGCAACCTCATGGTTCCTAGTCGGATTCGTTTCCACTGCACCAGGACGGGAACTCCATCATGGTTTAATATACATGTACATTATGAGGTGATTGCCACAATCGAGTTAATTCACACATCCATCACCTCACAGTGACCTTTTTTTTTTTTTGGTGAGGTGGGAACACAAGATCAGAAAAATCTCAAGCATACAGTACAGTTTTATTAACTATAGTCACCACGCTGTACATTAGATTCTCAGAAAGTGTTCCTTTCATAAATGGGAGTTAGTAGAACATATTCTTTTCATAAATGTGAGTTAGTTGACTAATATCTCCCCATTTTCCTCACCCCCAGCTCCTGTTAACCACCATCCTGCTCTTTTGTTCTTTGAACTCTACTTTTTTTAGATACCAGAGGTAGAATTCTTGAACCAAATCCTGTCTGGCTTAGATGCCAACCATGCAGGTGTCATAACCCCTTCGGTCAATCACAAATGCCTGTAAATGCCTGAAGTTCACTAAATAATGCCGAGCATCGATCCACCACATCTCTGCCCTGACGTAGCTCATGGGTGACCACTTCCCTCAGGGGAATGGGTTCCTCTAATCTATGACCATAGCCATGGCCATAAAGACTGCTTACCTCTGCTCTGGTTCTGGTCTGTCCAGCTAGGCCATAACTTAATGAAGCTGATTCCTCTAGCGTCATGTGTGGGGTTATTCTATCACAGAAGAATCCCAGTACCAGCGTCCACTTCCCCTGTCTGATATTCCAGGAAGCTTATTTGTGGACTTCATCAATGCCTTGGTTTGCAAAAGAAAGCTAGTGATCATCAGAACTCTCTCTGAGGTGTGCTGGCACTTCCTCAAGGGCGCCAGTGCTTGGTGACAGAATACTCAGATCACTGAAGTCTAGAGCAATTTAAACACGGTGACTGCTTACTGCTGCTTTACATTCTAGGAACAGTAGGCATTTACCTAGGACACTACCAAAGGAGTAGTTCCAATAAACTAAGAAAAGTATTTTTAAAAAGCACCAAAACAGCATCTCAGAAAAAAAATCCCAAACTATTTTGCAATTCATTGGATTTCTCTAACATCTATTTACAGTTTGTTAGTGTTTGCATTTTCTTTTTTTTTTTTCTTTTCCGTTTTTTTTTTTTGGGGGGCAACGTCCTTGGCATGTGGAAGTTCCTGGGACAGGGATCAAAGCCACATCACAGAAATGACCCGAGCCATTTTGGTGACAACACCAGATCCTTAACATGCTATAGGGAACTCCTATATTTTTCAGTTATAAGTGGGGGAACATACACATTTCTGTGCTTAGGGCTTCTAAAGGTTTTAATCCAGCCCCCGTGTGCCACTGTTACTCAAGTGGTTAGAGCTTGCCAACTGCTGTATACCAAGAAGCCAGGACTTCCAAGGCGATCCTAGAATCTGGAGTCCTGTGAGATGGGAGGCAACTTCACCCAAGTAAATTTGGGTAACAGGGGATTTGGAATAGGTGGCTTACCAGGGCCCACAAAGACTTGACTATGTAGAGTGGTACCTCATTGAATCTCAGGGTCACTCATAAGTGATCTTAGGAAGTGAGGAGTGCCCACTCACCAACATTATGCCAATTGTCCAGTGGCTTGTGGCACATCCCAAACCTAAATCCAGGAAACCCTGCAACTGGTATGACACTCTCCAGAATACCATGAACTGTGATACCTGTAGCCGGGTCAAAGATAGACCCAAGGAACTCAAAGACCAGTTTCTTCCGCTCTTGACACCAACATGTTCCTGGAACACCATCACACTCAAGTTCTTTCCCAACCTGGCCTTTTCCACTGCTGCAAAGCCATCCTTGTGATGACATTGGGCACCCTAACAAAATATTTTATATTGTATCCTGACTCTGATTCCCATTCATGACAGCCATTCATTCGCTCCATAAATATGTATTAAGTGCTTACCATTCTGGGTATTGTGGAAAAAGTATTGAAAAGGAATAACATGATCACATAAATATTATAGTCTGGGCAGGAGGAGAAAAGAAAGAAGTAAACAAATAGCTAAACAAATTCATCTGCAGAGGTTGATAAATTCCACCAAGAAAATTGATGGAGAGATGTGAAAAAAAGGAATTGACAAGAGTCAGCTTCAATCAATGGGATCAGAAAAGATTTCTTTAAGGAGATAAGACCTGAAGGATGAAAAGGAACAAACCATGTAAGGAACATGCAAGCAGAGGGAAGACCAAGCGCGAAGGCCCAGTGGCAGGAAAGGGTCTAGGTTTTGGGGACAGAAAGAAGACGCTGAAGTATGATGAGTGAGTGGGAGGCTGGTACGAAGTGAAGGTGTAAAGGTAGGCAGAGGCCCCTACCACCTTGTTTATCTCACAAGATCCTTTGCCTCTGTGGACCTCCCAGCCATCTGGCCCAGCTTCATCCATCTGTGTACCATCCACCTACAGACTGAGTCAAAGAGTTTCATCAGTCCAGTGCTAGAAGAATTTCTATGCTGCTATTCCGCCTACCAGCCACATGATCCACCTACTTCACGGCAGCAGAAGTTGCCTATAACTTCTCACTGTACTCCTGGTTAGGAAGCACCTGCTTTCATAACCACTATGGTCTTGGCCTTCACTACTTTTTGCACTTGTAGCATCAGGGACCTCCTTGTAGATGGTTTGTACCCTGAGGGAAGAATGCCTAGAAAGGGCACCTTCTGGTGGGCCAAAGACAAGTACAAAAGCTAAACCTACTGATACTGGGCGTGGGGTGGGAGAAGGTTGATGGGAAACTTGATATGGAAGACAATGTCTGGGTTGCCTCTAGGCATTCATGCACCATGGAAGCTTGAAAACTATGGAGAATATCTATTATCGGAGTTCCCTGGTGACCTAGAGGTTAAAGACTGGGCTTTGTCACTGCTGTGGCATAGGTTCAATCCCTGGCTTGGGAACTTCTGCATGCTGAAGGTGAAGCCAAAAAAAAAAAAAAAAAGAGTATCTGTTATCAGCCCTGGAACTCTCTGACACTAGCATCTTTCTGAGTCCATGCCCTTTGACGAGCATCAAAGCATCTAGACATGTTCCCTGCTACATGTGACCCACTAAGATCTCATCCTGCATTTTGCATTCAGTGGCCCTCGCAGATAACCTAGAAAGAGAAGGTCTAGGATTCCTGTGGATAGTATGGCTAGATCTATACTGGGCCTGATGGCAGTCTAATAGCCAAAGGTCTCATCTTCGGATTCTACCCCACACCTCTGGTCTGCAACGGGCCAGAACGCATAAGGCCAGGACAGGAAACTCCTGGTATCCACCTCTGTCAGAAGAAGTTTGGAAGAACAGAATGTCTACTCCGTTGTCATCCCTTTTCTTTCTTTCTTTTTTTTTGTCTTTTTAGGGCCCCACCTGCAGCATATGGAGCTTCCCAGGCTAGGGGTCAAATCAGAGCTATAGCCACTGGCCTGCACCACAGCCACAGCAACGCGGGATCCAAGCCACATCTGTGACCTACACCACAGCTCACGGCAACGCCAGAACCTTAACACTGAGCAAGACCAGGGATCGAATCTACAACCTCATGGTTCCTAGTCAGATTCGTTAACCACTGAGCCACGATAGGAACTCCTGCTGTCATCCATTTTAATGCTTCCAGAAGAGCCATGATGGTGGTTATGGGACCTGATGAAAAGCCACGGAAGTCATTTGCATTCTAGCATAGTTATTACTCCAGGCTTCCTTCCCACCCCCTTGCTCTGTACACAACTCCTCATCTCTGATATTCTTTGATTATCGTCTCCCTCAAATTCATATCTTGACTGCCCTCCCTGCCCCTCTCGGTTTACGCCTGGGTGGATTACAAACTTGATTTTGGACTGTCCTCAAGACTCCGATCCGGAATTCCCTTAGGGCAATTCTTCAAGTAACTTCTAGACTCCATTCAGTCAGTGCAATAGTCACAATTAGGAAAGAGGCAGGAGGAGGAGGAGGAGTTAACACTCACTGAGCAATTACTAAGTATCAGGCTTTGTGCTAAGCATTTTATGTTCATTACCTCATTTAATCTTCAAAAATCCCTGCAATACTATTATTATTATTATTGTTGTTATTATTATTATTATTATTGTTGTTATTATTATTATTATTATTGTCTTTTTTGGGCCACAGCCGTGGCGTGTGAAGGTTCCCAGGCTAGGGATCCATTCAGAGCTGTAGCCGCCAGCCTTCGCCACAGCCACAGCAACTCAGGATCCGAGCTGCCTCTGCGACCTGCACCACAGCTCATGGCAACGCCAGATCCTTAACCCACAGAGCGAGGCCAGGGATCGAACCTGCATCATCATGGATTCTAGTCGGGTTCATTAACTACTGAGCCACAATGAGAACTGAACATTCATTCAGATTTTGATTATTATTATTATTATTTTAGGCTGCAGCCGCAGCATCCTTAACCCACTGCGCTGGGCTGGAGAATTGAACAGGTGCCACTACAGAGACAAGCCAGATCATTAACCCACTACAGTACACCAGAAATTCCATATTTTGTTTGTTTACTGTTTCTTTCACTAGTTTGAACTCCATGAAGGAGGTGACATATTGACTTTTCTTCACCATCGTATTGTATCCTCGGTGCCCAGCATGGTGCCTGCCACATGATATGCTCTCCAAAAATATTTTTCCAATAAATGAATGTGTACAATGCAAAGTGTCTTCCTTATGACACGTAGATTAAATTAGCTTGAACATTTAATTTTGAAAAGATCAGCTGTCAACCTATACTTAACTTGATTCCAACACCATTTCTATGGCTAATTTGATCTCAGGTGGTTAAACTTTTTGATGAAACACAAATTGGATCATGTCATTTCCTTGCTTAAAATCCTTCAATAGCTTGCCATGGCCTACAGGAAAATGTCCAAACATGTTAGTAGGGTTGACACGTTCCTCTGTGACAGTGGATTTCAAACATTTTTGACTGTGACCCACAGTACGAAATAGATTTTACATTGCAACCCAGTACCCACCACTATAAATATGTATATAAATAACTTAAAATTTTCCACAAAGGAATTTTGCCATTTTACTCTAGGCAATGCATCATATTTTCTATTCTATTATAGTCCATATCATTGAATAAAATGTTGGTTATGACTTACCAATTGATTTCACAACACAGTAATGGGTTACAAACTGCAGTTCAAAAAAAGTACTGTGTTGGAGTTCCCGTCGTGGCACAGCGGAAACGAATCCGACTAGGAACCATGAGGTTGCGGGTTCGATCCCTGGCCTTGTTCAGTGGGTTAAGGATACGGCATTGCCGTGAGCTGTGGTGTAGGTTGCAGATGCGGCTCAGATCTGGTGTTGCTGTGGCTGTGGCGTATGTCGGCAGCTGTAGCTCTGATTAGACCCCTAGCCTGTTTTTCAAAACTCAGTTCAAGTCTCAATGAAGCTGCTGGCATCCCCAAAGAGAAGGGATCACTTCCTCCGGGTCTACTCATTCCTTTTCAATACCCTATATCAGCATCCTTTATCAGAGTCCTTAATGAAATGTGTTACTTGTGTTTACCTAGATGGCTCCGTGAGGTTGACAAGGTACATATAAGTCACCCAAGGTGGTCACGGAGTTCACCTAGCCAGGCAGAAATGCACTTTCCCAGAGATCTCTTTGGAGCAGCCGTGGTGACCTAGAGCACTTCCCTCTGTCTGGAGACAGATATTATATCCACTTAAAAAAATTTTTTTGTTTTTATTTTTGGCGGGACCTATTGCATGCAAAAGTTCCCAAGCAAGGGATCGAACCTGAGCCACAGCAGCAAAAACGTCAAATCCTTAACCTATTGTGCCACCAGGACACTAGTCAGGTTCATTAGCACTGAGCCATAATGGGAACTCCCATGCCAGGCTGTTTTCTAACTCTGTCCTCTTTGGCCTGAACTATTTCAATAGCATCCTAATTGTTCTCCCTCCCTCTTCCTATACTCCTCTTCAGTTTATTCTTGCACAGGAGACAGTGCCTTTCTATTACAACCTAATTCAGATGGCTCTTCTTAGTCTCCCTCGGAGGAAGAGACAAAATCCTCAAAGCTGTGTATGATCTGGTCCCTCAGTTACCTCTCTGGCTTCATCTCCTATTATCTTCCTCGGCATTCACTTTGCTGAGGTCACAACGGCCACTTTGCTATTCCTCTAACACACCAGGTATTCCTGCACCTCAGAGTTTTCGTACGTGCTGTTCCTCTGCCTAAAGGTTCTCCTCCCAGATAGCTGCCTGCCTGCTCCATTTCTTCCTTCTGGCCCTTGCTTAAATGTTGTCTTCTCAATGAGACCTTTCCTGGCCACCCTATTTTTACCTCCAAAGATGTCATATCACCACTCATTCTGCTTAACTTTTTTCTTTGGCGCTTACAATACTCTTACTTGCATGTACTTTACTTATTTATCCAGCTCATCGGCTGTCTTTTTTAAATTACTTAATGAATTTTATTACATTTATAGGTGTACAAAAATCATCACAACCAAATTTTAGAGCATTTCTATCCCAAACCCTCAGTGCATCCCCCCACCCCCCAACTTGTCTCATTTGGAAACCATAAGTTTTTCAAAGTCTGTGAGTCAGTATCTGTTCAGCAAAGAAGTTCATTGTGTCCTTTTTTTAGATTCCACATGTAAGGGGTAGCATTTGATACTGGCGTCTCATTGTCTGACTATTGACTGTCTTTTGTACTAGAGTGAAATTTCCATGAGAGCATGGACTTTTATGTCTTGCTCATATTCACTCTGCATACCCAACACCTAGACCAGGTCTGTCCCATTGCAGGGGTGCAACAAACAAGGGAACGGATACATGAATGAATGATCGAATGAATGGTTAAAAGCAGGAGCCTTGGAGTGGGATAAAAACCTAATTTCAAATCTCAGCTCTTAGAGTTCCCGTTGTGGATCAGTGGTTAGCGAATCTGACTAGTATCCATGAGGATGTGGGTTCAATCCCTGGCCTCGCTCAGTGGGTTAAGGATCCGGCATTGTCGTGAGCTGTGGTGTAGGTCACAGACCCAGTTCAGATCCCGTGTTGCTGCGGCTGTGGCATAGGCTGGCAGCTGTAGCTCCGATTCAGCCCCTAGCCTGGGAACTTCAATAGGCCGCGGGTGCGGCCCTAAAAAAACAAAAGCAAAACAAAACAAAAAAACAGCTCTGCTACTTAGTAGCCGTGTGACCTTGGCCAAGTTTCCCTGAGCCTCAATTTCTTGCATGACTCACAGGGCTGATGTAAGAATTTTAATGAGATAATCTGGGTAAAGCCCCGAGCATAGTTCTTAGCATATGGAAAGTATAAGTGGCCTCTGAAGTGAATAATTATGAAATATTTTCCAAAATGCATATTTGAAAACACAGAGGATGAACTCCTCGGCCATGGCTGGCTGCAGCTGGACGTGGCATCCTCGGACGAAAAATGGCAAGATTCCTGAACGAGCAAAGGAATAACAGATTCTTGGGGGCTATAAAGTATCTCCTGGGGGGGTTCTTCGGGGTCTTGTCCATTTTCCTAGTTTAGAGAGCCTTCTAGAAGACGTCGGAAGTCTGTTCACCTCCACCCAATCCTTGTTCACCCTGACCTGGCTCACCCATGACGCCTTCACCTGTTGCCATAGTGACCATTCCGTCACAAGAGAATCCCCGAGAGCGAAGTCCCGGCAAATGCTGTCGGTCTAACTTTGCTGGCATTTCATCAGGAGGCAGCAGTAGCTGATTCTGTGCCCAGCAGCAACTGGTGAGAGCTCTATATCATCCTGATGTGGCGTTGAAGGGACGGGATGTGGAAGGGGTGATACCCCCGCACGGGGCTCTCCGCCTTGAACCTGCATCAGAATCACTTGGGGGGGGGAGGGTCTTGTGAAAAGTCAAATGACTGAGTTCCACTCCCCAAGTTTCTGATTCAGGAGGTCTGGACCAGGAGACCAAGAATGTGCATTTCTGACAATTTCCCAGGGGCTAGGAGGCTGCTGGGGAGCTGGGGGACACACTTTGAGAACCATTGCTCTAGTCCAAGCACGTCATCCTCCCTAACCTAGGACTCGGATCCAGGAGGTCTGGGGCCTGGCCAGGAATCTCCATTTTAAGGAAGCACTCCAGTGGTCCAGCTGTAGGTTTTCCCCATGAACTGATCACACTTTGCGGTGCCTGGTGTTGTGATGGCCAGACCCGACCCTGGAAGGTACTGTTGAGGAAGTTCTGGGGTGGGGCCCCAGGATCCATGTGTGGAACAAGCCCTCATGTGGTTCTGATACAAGGTCAAGTCTGCAAGTCATTGGTTTATCCTCTCATCAGCTAACGCAAGTTGGCGTGCCCGATGCACAGCGAGGCCAACCAAATAGAAATGTCAGGGTTTGGAGCAGAGAAAGGTTTACTGCAGGGTCAGGCAAGACAGGTGGCTCATGCCCCACCCACCCAAACACCGAACTCCGTTAAGGGTTTCCAGCAAAGCCTTTTCTTTTTTATGCATGTTTAGGGGCAAACCCACGGCATATGGAGGTTCCCAGGCTAGGGGTCGAATCGAAGCTACAGCCGCCAGCCTACGCCACAGCCACAGCAACGCGGGATCTGAGCCGCGTTTGCGACCTACACCACAGCTCACAGCAACGCCATATCCTTAACCCACAGAGCGAGGCCAGGGATCGAACCTGTGTCCTCATGGATACTAGTCAGTTTCGTTTCTGCTGAGCCACAACGGGAACTCCTCAGCAAAGCATTGTAAAGGCAGGTGAAGGAGGGGCAGTCACAAGGTCTGAGATCCTCTGGTGCAGAGTTCTCTGACTGACTGATGGTGAGGGGACAGGTGGTGTCACGGGGTGAACTGGATCAGTCCTTAGGCTCCAGGAGGCCCGGGGGCTGTGTGTGCATGGTCATCATGGAGTTAACATCTTTCTGTTTGGTGGCGGTTGTTACATTTGTGAAACAATCCAGGAAATGTGGATTAGACATTTCAGAGAGGAGCTGAAACAGGAGATGTGGGGAAGGGCTTGTCTTGGGAAGGCCCCCTAGGGTCTTGCTTGGTTAGAAGTTAGCGGGACTGATAAAATAGCTCTTCCCTGTCCTTTGTAAGGCACAATCAGGAGGTGGGAAGAGAAGCAATGTCCACGTTAATTAGTGAGAGCTTGCATGGAAAAAGCTTTGAGAGAACTACATTTTTTCGGGCCATACCTGTGGCATATAGAAGTTCCCAGGCTATGGGTTGAATTGGACCTACAGCTGCCAGCCTGCGCCACAGCCACAGCCACGCCAGATGCGAGCTGCATCTGCGACCTACACCACAGCTCACAGCAAGGCTGGATCCTTAACCCACTGAGCAAGGCCAGGGATCGAACTCTCATCCTCTTGGATACTAGTCAGCTTCCTTACCACTGAGCCATGACAGGAACTCTGAGAACTACTTTTGAGAATAAGGGCCGTTGTGCAGGCCTTGCTTCAGGGCCCAAGCAAGATCTGCCAACTTTTGATCACTTGGCCAGGAACTGCTCTGACAGCAGTATATGTAGGCAGACTCCTATTCATCCTTCAAGACCCTGCTCTGAAGCATCTGTTGCCTGACTCTGACCTCAGCAACTTTCCCATGGCCAACACAAAGTTGCGTTTTGGGCACTCCCTCATAGAGAATTCTAAGGGGCCAGGATGGAGAGGAACCTCAGAGATCATATGGCCCAGCTTCCCTCACGGCCTTAGGGACATGGCAACTGAGGCCCAGACAGAGAAACGGACCAGGGAAATAATAAAAGGCCACAGCTCCAACAGACAAGAGCTCCTTGCACATGACTTCATAATAGAAGCTTGAACTGTGCTCAACATTTTACATAGATCACCTCATGTCATAATCACAACAATCTCATTAACTAGGCACCCCTGTGATCCCCCCAACACCCGAAGACCTAGAGAGGTTTTTGCACCTGGGTTTATGTGTGCACTTGAGTAGAGGTTGCTACCAGGGCATGAGCTGGAGGAAGCAATAGCCAAGCAAACAATATCAGTGCCCTGATTGGTCACAGCAGTGAATTCCAGCCACCTAGCAACCGTGTTTGTGGAGGAGGATCTGCAGCGGTTTCACAACAGGGGCCTGGGGAGAAAAGGAGACCAAATGGCTGGCCACGTGATAACTGCGCATGTGCAGTAAGGGGGGAGAAGAGGGTTTCCTCTGCCCAGAACGGGGTCAGGGGGAGATGGGAAGTTGGGTCCTGGGCCCCAGCAGCGAGTTGGCAGTGATGCATTTGAGAGGTGGGGGCTTCTACACAGCCGAGGGAGTAGCTGCACTGGGGGTTGTGCTCAGATCTGCCTGAAGCAAAAGCTTCTGCTCTCGACTTTAACATCCGTGGCTCTTGTGATTTAACGTGCCTCCGAGTGGCCTGGATGCCTAGTTATAAATACAGGTCCGTGGGCCAAAACCACAGACGTACAGATCCAGAGGGTCCTGGGTGGGGTTCGACCAGCCCCCCCCAGGAGATTCTGCTGCAGCTGGTCTACGGCTCATCATTTGAGATTTACAACCTTGGACATTCTAAAAGGTTAACACCGTTCCCGGGCCACAAAACAGCGGTCATCATCAACACCCACATGAAGACAAGCCACACGGTGCCTGCACCCTGCACACGGATGTCTTTGGCCCTGGTCACGCCGCTCTGTTCACCGGGAGGGGTGTGCTTCAGAGACTTCAAATGCTCTGACCAAAGGGCCCAACTCATGGACTTTTCCCTCTTGATACAAAAAGGTATAAAGTGATCACAGATGGCCTGTAATTACTGACAACTCATAAGTCTTTCCTTCCTTCCTTCCTTCCTTCCTTCCTTCCTTCCTTCCTTCCTTCCTTCCTTCCTTCCTTCCCTCCTTCCTTCCTTCCTTTCTTCCTTTCATTTTTAGGGCCACACCCTTGGCATATGGAAGTTCCCAGGCCAGGGGTCTAATCAGAGCTGCAGCCGCTGGCCTACGCCACAGCCACAGCAACGCCAGATCCAAGCCGTGTCTGTGACCTACACCACAGCTCATGGCAACACTGGATATTAACCCACTGAGCGAGGCCAGGGATCGAACCTGAGTCCTCATGGATACTGAGCCACAGTCGGAACTCCCCGGCACCTACATTTTTAACCACTGAGTTCTAGTTCTAGTTCCTCTTGGCAACTTATCATAATAACAGCTAATATATATTAAGCTTATACTATGTGCCAGGCACCACCTTAATCACTTTGTCTGCATTGCCCAGTTTTAACTCTTATCATAACTCGTGGAGATCGGTATTCTTTTTATCCCCATTTTACAGAGGCACAGAGAGGTTAGTCAACTTGCCCAAGATCACACAGCTGGTAACAAACAAAGCTGGGATTTGAAGCCAGGCAGTGTGGCTTCATTGCCAGCACGCTTACACACAATGTATGTGGCTTCCTTAGGCAGGAGGAGCACATAAAGAAGAGAGTTATAGCTGGGAGTCCCCATCGTGGTGCAGTGGAAACAAATCCGACTAGTATCCATGAAGATGTGGGTTCGATCCCAGGTCTTGCTCAGTGGGTTAACGACCCAGCATTGCCACGAACAGTGGTGCAGGTCACAGACACAGCTCGGATCCCGCATTGCTGTGGCTGGGGCATAGGCTGGCAGCTGCAGCTCTGATAAGATCCCCAGCCTGGGAACCTCCATATGCCGCGGGTGAGGCCCTAAAAAAAAAAAACAAAAGAAAAAAAAAGAGTCTTAAAGCCTCAGACCTCAGAACTGCTGGCGCAGCAACTTTGATGCCACCACCACTGCCCCCCCACCCCGCAATGCTTGCCTGCACCCACAGAGTCCCTCACACTAAATCTCTGAGCCCAGCTGACACCCCTATTGATCCGCAGCGGGCAGCCGCCTGACCCGGATGCCCTGGGTGATTCCCCAGCAGACTGCTCAGCTTCGCTATGGCTTCTTGTATTTCCATCTCTCGACTGGCTTCTTGTGCCAGCTCTGGACCTTCAACTTGGGTTTAGGACTGAGTGTTTCTAGTAGCCCACCTTTATTGTGCCCCAAAGGGACCTGCCCTGGCTGGTCCTCCAGGTTTGCTCTCAGTAGGAATGTCCGCTCTCCCTCTGGCGCTGCAGGACCACACCTTGACCTTAGCCGCTTTCTCCTCTTCCCCAGGTGGACCAGCCTCAGCCACTAAACCCCACATAGTGGGAACTCGGACACGTTGCCTCCCACTCAGACTTGCTTTGTAGAGCTGTGTTTTTTTGGGGGGGGGGGAGAAGGAAAAGGCTGATTTCTCCTGACAGATGCTCATTCTAGCAGCTAAAGTGTCCATGGATTGGCCAGACCTGCTCCTCTGTGGGTGGCGATGCCTCAGGGTGCAGCTGCCAAGGAATCTCAACCCTGCCTCTACGCCACCCTCTGGAGAAAAGAGGAATTGATCTCAGGAAAAAAATGAGAATAAAACTGCAGCGACGTCTGGTTCCCTATCTGGTCCTGCTTTGTGGGGGAGCCTGAACGTGGGGGAGTAAGAAATGGAGAGGGGGTGTTGCTCTAGCAGCTGGTAAGCTCCCTTTCAGGGCGTTCTGGGGACTTCCAGATCCTCCTCTTCTAAGAGCCCGCCTGAGGCATTAGCCAGGATGCTGTTCCAGGCCCCTGGCCCACGGATGCTCTAATGCGGGGCTTCTTAATCTGGCCTTCACAAAGAGGTTCATCCATAGGGAGTATCTGAGAATTTGGATGCAGAAAACACATCAACTTTAGTTTCCTTTAATTCAATGTAGCATTTCCTTCAATTATATACATAAGCAACACCTCGCGGTGGTATGAGCGGTAACTGTGACTCTGTCATCGGTGGAAGTCACAGATGGTTGCCTATCGCATTACAACAGCTGCGGGTCTCTTGAAGTAATGTTTATGCTCATCAGTGCTTTGAAATTATGGTACTAATGAGACCTGCCATTAGATCTTGTTATGTAATGTGTGATAAAGATGCATATATATTGCTATATCATAAATTCATTTTTAATATTTTAATAATTGCATTTCAGTGTATTTCCTTTTCTTTCTCTCTCTCTGTCTTTCTTTCTTCTTTCTTTCCTTTTCTTTTTCTTTCTCTTTTTTTGACTGCATCCTCGGCTTGTGGAAGTTCCCAGTGCAAACCTGTGCCACAGCAGCAACCAAAACACTGCAGTGACCACACTGGATCCTTAACCCAATTAGCCCCATGGGAACTCCTGTTTTATTTCTCCATATTTGTCTTTTGCATTTAAAAACATCATTCCACCCTCCTACCTTACTGGTGGGAATGCAGCCGCTATGGAAAAGAGTACGGAGATTTCTCAAAAAACTAAAAATAGAGTTGCCATATGATACAGCAATCCCACTCTTGAGCATATATCATGAAAAAACCACAATTAAAAGGTTACATACACCACAATGTTTATAGCAGCACTATTCAAGACATGGAAGCGTCCATGAATAGATGAATGGATCAAGCAGGTATATATATATATATATATATATATATATATATATATATACACACACACACACACACACACACACACACACACATACATATAGAATATTACTCAGCCATCAAAAAGAATCAAATAATGTCATTTGCAGCAACATGAATGGACCTAGAGATTATCATACTAAGCAAATTAAAATCAGAGAGAGAAAGACAAATACCATATGATATCACTTATATGTGGAACCTAAAGTATGATACAAGTGAACCTATCTACAAAACAGTTAGGTGTGGAGCTGACCACCACACAACCGGGCCAGGTCTTGCCTGTTCACCATTGCCACGGGGGCCCATCCTCCCATCACCACAAGGCAGGAATTGCTCCTCAACAGGTTAAAACTCATTCCCCACAGCATGGTGTATGCCACTAGAGGGCGCCGTTGAGGAGCCTGCGGCCAGGAAGAGACTCTGCCAAAGGATCACATGGCTGTAATACAGTCTGACACAGTCACAATTCCCAAGCTACTGAGCTTGGGGTCAAGGCCCAGTTAGGGCCCTCGAAGGCTTGAAAGCACTACGGGGTCCCCCTCACATGTAGTTCAAAACGAGAACAAAACTAAACTGTAAAGACTTTGCTGAACTTCCAGAGTTTGCTGAACTTCCAGCGACATTTCTAGGTTTTTTTGGTTTTGTTTTATTTATTTATTTTTGCTTTTTAGGGCCACACCCGCGGCATGTGGAAGTTCCCAGGCTAGGGGTCTAATCGGAGCTACAGCTGTTGGCCTACGCCACAGCCACAGCAATGCCAGATCTGAGCCGTGTCTGCGACCTACATCACAGCCCGCAGCAAAGCCGGATCCTTAACCCACTGAGCGAGGCCACGGATCGAACCCGCAACCTCATGGTTACTAGTCA
This sequence comes from Catagonus wagneri, assembly GCA_004024745.2. NCBI lineage: Eukaryota > Metazoa > Chordata > Mammalia > Artiodactyla > Tayassuidae > Catagonus > Catagonus wagneri. The sequence goes on along the minus strand of PVHT020000015.1, from coordinate 19,850,402 downwards.
GAATCGTTTCTGCTGTACTACAGCGGGAACTCCCCATTTCTGTAATTCTTGATTGTGAGATTCTAGATAAGGTCTTTGAAGTTGAAATTTTCCTGTGCCCCTGATGTAGTCAGTTTGCCTATCAGGAAGCCCTGCATGGCCTGGCTGGTAAACGGATAAACGAGCCAGATCCTGCTCTGGATCCTGACTGAGTCCTAGAATCCCTGGACCCAGTCCAGGACATCTGTGATGACTACTCCCAGATTTCTGATAGACTAAGGGGCTTTGGAAAAGTCTGTGGACCCTGTCCAGCCAACTTAAGCCAGCCCCTGCCCACGTCATGACTGAGAAAAAGAATAACCGCTGGGGTACACGTGAAAGTCCACACACGGCCTTACGCAAATATCCTGGCCAGACATAACGCCACGTGCAAGCTTCACTTCTCAGCTTCACCCTGTTTCTTATTCCCCAGCCTCTCCCAACTACAAAGCCAAACTTTTACTGCAGCCTGTACATCTCGGGGTTTTGCTCACGTTTGCCTCTACAAAGACTCCAGCTGTGTATTTCTGCCAGACTACATCGGACCCTCTGCCTCCCCAGCAGGGACTCAGTACTCTGCGGAAGAAAAATCCAGAACTCTAGCTCTGCCAGGACTCTGCAGTCTCAGTTCTGTGACCACATGGAACCCTTCCCAAATTTGGTAATTCCCAGCTTCCCCGACTCCAAGGCAATGCGAAGTCAGATTTCCAATTCATCTACACTCCTGATCAAATCCAGGAGGCTGATCAAAAACCTCCACTGTTTCAGACCTTTTCTGGATAGTTCCTGTCTGAGAATGGCCTGCGGCTTGCACGACATCTCAGCTTTTCAAATAGCTGATGAGCCACGTGCCATGAGACGCTCAGTATCCGCGCTTCATCTTTTCCGCTTCCGACACCATCGAAGTCTTTGGTTCAGCCAACCCTCGACCGGCCAGAGCGGTACTTACACTGGTAAATGAACATCTGACAAAAGGAGAGTTCCTTGGCCATTTGCTACCTACCCAGGGAATCTGCATGGAGTCAGGTTAGAAAGAAATCCACTCATTTGGAAAAGGGTCCCTCCAAACCCTGAAGGATATAGAGCAAGCCTTACTTTCCACTGGGGCCTGTTTTCCTACGCTTGCTGGCCCACGGCTGTTAAGTGCCAGGAAGCAGTTTAGTTGGGATAAAGAGCTCTTTGGAGAGGGCTCTGGCCCTCTATCATGCAAACCTGGAAAAGACTGCCCTTAGGAGGGCCGGGGTTGCGAGGGGGTGGCAGGGGTGCAATCTCGCCCATTGCAGCCTTCAAGTCAGCTGGCAGCTCGTGCCTCACACGGGCCACTGTCACCCATTAGCAGTGCCATTCTAGCCCCACACTTCGTTTTATTTTCATTTTTTTCTGGCCACACCCACGGCATGCAGAAATTCCAGTGCCAGGGTTCAAACCTGAGACATAGCAGTGATTGCACTGGATCCTTATGCTAGGCCACCAGGGAACTCCCCACACTTTGTTTATAGCCTAGCTGCAATCTACCTCGTTACAGCTTTGTGCTTAACTCTTCTAAAAATAAGTATTTTAACAAATGCTTGTCATGATCACTACGTGCCAGGCACCACGCTAAGCCTGTTACATAAAATAAATCATTTTATCTTTGCAACAACTCTCTGACAGGGGTACTGTTTTTTTGTTTTGTTTTGTTTTGGTTTTGGTTTTAGGGCCACGCCCTTGGCATATGGAGGTTCCCAGGCTAGGGATGGAATCTGAGCTGTAGTCGTCAGCCTACGCCACAACCACAGCAACTCCAGATCCGAGCCGCATCCGTGACCTACACCACAGCTCACGGCAACGCCATGACCCACTGAGCAAGGCCAGGGATCGAACCTGCGTCCTCATGGATACTAGTCAGATTCCTTTCTGCTCAGCCACACCGGGAACTCCTACGGGGGTATTGATTTTATTTCCATCTTAGAGATGAGGACACCGAGGCACAGAGAGGTAAAGTAACTCACCTGAGGTCCAACAGCTGGTAAGCGGCAGGGTCTGAATTCAGATCCAGGAAGCCTGGCTCCATAGACCAGGGGCTTAATCAGTATGCTGCGTGATGCTTCTGACAATACCCTTGACTTCCCTGTTACGTTCTAGCCCACAGCGCCCCCTTGCGTCTCATTCATTCCTGCCCATTGTGGATCAATGTCCTGCTTATCACCACCCAGCCAAGACTTCACCCAAGAAAGTCTCAGAACTGGCTGTCCCTTCCCTCCTCCATCCTGCCCCCACAAGGGTAGTGGAGCTCCCTGGATCATATCCAAACAGAGATGAGGGGTGGTGAGGGGCTTAACTGGCGTTATATCAGCCATTATATCCTGGCAGTGGGGAAGGAAGAAAGGCAGCAGATACAAGAGGGATTTCCAAGGAAAGAATCAGTGGGATTGTAAGGTGTGAGAGAGAGGAGGACAAAAAAGCATCTCCAGGCTCCTCAAATATCATTTTTTTTTTTTTTTTGGCTGTAGGGTGCAGCAACTTGATGTGGGATCTCAGTTCCCAGACCAGGAACTGAGTCTGGGCTGCAGCAGTGAAATCACCAAATCCTAACCACTAGACCACCAGGGAACTCCCCAGATATCATTTTCCAGGGTGGGTGACCCAGAAGTGGATGGTGATGCCACTCACTGAGATGCAGGCACGGCAGGAAGAACAGGTTGGCAGGGAGGAGCCATAACAGCAGGCATCCGTAGTGCACGCACCATGCCAGGGATAAGGCAGTGCTGGTCAGCGTGCTCGCTTTACCAATGAGGGGATGTGAGCTTCTGAAACTGGAAGGAACTTTCCCAAAGCCATACAGTCAGTAGCCAGGCTGGGATTTGAACTCAGGTCCTTTCGACTCCATGTCTGTGCTTTTTTTTTTTTTTTTTTTGCCTTTTTTTGTCATTTTATGGCCACGGGTTTATGGCCGCACTCGCGGCATGTGGAGGTTCCCAGGCTAGGGGTCTAATCGGAGCTGTGGCCACTGGCCTGCGCCGCAGCCACAGCAACGCAGGATCCGAGCCGCGTCTGCAACCTACACCACAGCTCACGGCAACGCCGGACCGTTAACCCACTGAGCAAGGGCAGGGATCGAACCCGCAACCTCATCGTTCCTAGTCGGATTCGTTAACC
>PVHT020000015.1:19780860-19840959 GCA_004024745.2 Catagonus wagneri | reverse complement strand
CCCCCCCCCCGTAGAGAACGGCACCGCTCATGCTCAAGCATCTCTGAGATCGACCACTAGATGGCAGCGTTCTCCAAGCTTTGAGTGGCATAAAAGGCCAGCCAGCTTTGTTTAATGCCTTTTTTTTTTTCCTTCATGAGTCAGAGGTCAAATTAACCATCTTTCCTGCCACCAGAAGAATGTCCAGACGTTTTCCACGCTGCAGAAAGGTAACTTGCCTTTGGCAACTTGTGGACCCTTGGACAAAAAACTTAAGTCCGTTCCGGTACAGCTGGGTTGCTTCTGTGTTAGTTCAAATACTCGTTGAGCACATACTATGTCACAAATGCTGTGCTAGATGCTGGCAGTACAGAGAGGAAGTGGAAAAGGCTTGGCTCTTAAGAAAGGCACAGTTTAGTTGGCAAGGCTGATGCCTGAACAAAAAATCTATATAATAATATCATAAGCATGATGATGGGTTAAGCACAGGATGGGGCACCCACTTCAATCCAGAGGCTCAGGGAAGCTGAATCTTTTTTTCTTTAATGCTTTTTATTTTTTCCATTATAGTTGATTTACAGTGTTCTGTCAGTTTTCTACTGTGCAGCAAAGTGACCCAGTCACACATACATATATACATTCTTTTTCTCACGTTGTCCTTCATCACGTTCCATCATAAATGACTGGATATAGTTCCCTGTGCTATGCAGCAGGATCTCATTGCTTATCCACTCCAAATGCAGCAGTTTGCATCTATTAACCCCAGACTCCCAGTCCATCCCACTCCCTCCCCATTCCCCCTTGGCAACCACAGGTGTGTTCTCCAAGTCCATGAATGAAAGCTGAATCTTGAAGAAATATATTAGCCAGCGAAGAACGTGGGGAAAGGGATTTGGGGCAGGGGAAACACACCGGGCAGAAAGCTTGCAACAGTGTGGTGTATGCTGAGGACATAGGCAGGGGCTGTTGGCCACAATAAGAGAACACGGTATGATGTGAAAGGAAGGTAGAGGTCAAGCCTAGGAATTCAATAATAATGTCACAGTTAGGAACTGATATTTAATATTTTTAAATATTTTTAACACACAGCACATGAATAATTTACTGAAAGCTTTTGCTGTCAGTAGCTTTACTAACAAAAACAATATTTATGAAATCCCGCAGGGCAATCTAACAACTTAAATGTACACCAAAGAGAAGAACACAAGGTAAGAATCCTTAATAATGAATCTTATAATAGAAACCGATATCTAAAACGGTCTGCTCCTCCCAACTACTTTCTGAGATAAAGGCATCACTGTCTTACCTTAAGGGGGAACAATTTCTTCATTTCTTCCAATCCCATAACGTAGCTCAAAAAACCTTTGGCAAACCTTTTTTGAGCACCTACCAAGTACTGAGCACTGTGCTAAGAGCTGCTTCCTGCATTGCCTTCTTTCATATCCACAATAGATTGATACTGCTATTATCTTGATTTTACAGGCGAGGAAACCGAGGTTCAGAGAGGTTAAGTGACTTGCTCACAATTGCACAGCCAGCAAGTGGTGGAGCAGGAATTTGACTGGAAGCAAGTATTAGGTACGGAGGAAGTATAGGAAAGAGAATCACGAATAATGTCCGTAAGCACGGGCTGAGAGTGACAAGGAAGACTTTCTGGCAGAAGTAATGCCTAAGCTGGGTTTAGTAAAACGAACAATAATAATAATAATAATAATAATAATAGTGGAAATACTTCATACTTTTGAATATGCACTCCGTGTTAGACTCTGTCCTGAGTGTTTTGTAAGGATGACCTTATTCAATCCTTACAACAACCTTGTTATTTTTTTTAATCAAAACCAGTTTTTGGCTGCGTGCACCTGTGGCATGCAGAAGTTCCTGGGCCAATGATCAAACCTGAGCCACAGCAGTGATCCTTAAGCACTATGCCACCAGGGAATTCCACAGCAGTCCTGTTAATATCCCTATGTACAGATGAGGACACCGAGGCACAGAGAAGTTAACCAACTTGCCCAAAGTCACAGGGTTGGTCATGGCAGTGCCTGGTAGAGCCAGGAGGCCGTGAGTGAATGCAGGACATGAGCGAGGACGTTTAAAGCAAAGGAAACAAGCACAGGGCATGAACCGCCACGGAAGACTGGAAACCCAGAACAACTTGGAGTTGCTAGACTGTAAAGGGGGCTGCAAAGAGGTCAGGACTGAGAGGCTGGAGAGGTTCCAGGGAGCCACAATGTGAAGGGTCTTGGGTGCAACTTGGCTTGACATGCAAGGAGGCACAGGAGAATTGTAAGAGGGGAAAGACCGAATCCTCCCAATAGGAGGTGTTTTCTTCCTTTCGCCAGCCTCTTCGGGGAACTCATCCTGCAACACAGACATCGCATACCTTTTCTAAATGTGCATGTTTGTAGCTGCTGCCTTCCCAGATGCTAACTATGACCACTGCGCCGGAAGAAAGTGGTTTTTCTGGTGAGCGCCCCGGATGGGCAGCATCCAGCCTGCGGTGGAAGCTTGTTAGAAGTGCGATCTCCACAAGTAAGTATGGTATCTGTCTTTCTCTTTCTTTCTTACTTCATTTATAGAGTCTCAAGATCCATCCCGTTGCTGCAAATGGAATGGATGATCCCATCTAAAAATAACAAACAAGCAAACAAAAAACAGAAACAGATCTTGGCCAAGAAGAGCAGTCTTGGGCATCCTGGGGCGGGGAGGGGAAGGAGTGAGATGGGTGGGCATTTTGGGGGTTTTGTGAATGCGAACTGTTATATTTGGAATGGATGGGCAATGGGATCCTACTGTACAGCACAGGGAATTGTGTGTGATTGGGTCGCTTGGTTGTACAACAGAACTTGATGAAACATTGTACATCGACTATACTTTAATAATAATTTTTGAAAAACTATATAAGCATAGGAATACAATTAAATCGGAATATCTCAAAAAAATAAATATAGAAAAGAAGTGCACTTTCTGTACAGCCTAGGGAACTATATCCAATCTCTGGGGATAGATCATGACGGAAGATCACATAACAAAGGGGATGTGTATATATTGACGGGGTGACTTTGCTGTACCGCAGAAACTGGCACAACATTGTAAATCAACCATACTTTAATAAAAACAATTTTCCTTTTGTCATTTTAGGGCCGTCCCCGCGGCATATGGAGGTTCCCAGGCTAGGGATCTCATCAGAGCTGTAGCTGCCGGCCTACACCACAGCCACAGCAACGCCAGATCCTTAACCCACTGAGCAAAGCCAGGGATCGAACCCGCAACCTCATGGTTCCCAGTCGGATTCGTTTCCTCTGCGTCACGAAACAATTTTTTTTAAAGTGTAGTTTCTCCAGCCCTATCCAGGACCTGGGGAAGGAGCGCCTGGCAGTTTGTGTTTCCACAAGCCTCAGGATGATTTTGAGGCAAAGTAACACTTGAAAGCCGCTATCTCCTATTGCTTCTTCAGTATTGCTTTTGTGTGTGATTTATTTCCTCTCCCAACTCCCTGAGGTCAGGAGTCCTGTCTTTTGTTCGATCACCCAGCTGCCACCTCTGCCTCCTCCCCACCCCAGCACCGAACACCGTGCATATCCTGGCTTTGGTGGTGACTAGCTGCGTGCAAGTCCCTTCTTCTTTACGTGCCTCAGTTTAATCATCTGTAAAATGGGGCTAATAATAATGATAATAGGAGTTCCCATTGTGGCAAAGAGGAAATGAATCTGACTGGGAACCATGAGGCTGTGAGTTCGATCCCTGGCCTCGCTCAGTGGGTTAAGGATCCAGTGTCTCCATGAGCTCTGGTGTAGGTCGCAGACACGGCTTGGATCCCATATTGTGTGGCTGTGGTGTAGGCTAGCAGCTGGAGCTCCGATTCGACCCCTAGCCTGGCAACTTCCATATGCTGCAAGTGCGGCCCTAAAAGCCAAAGCAAAATAATAATAATAATAACAATAATAATAATGCCTACCTCATTCAGTTGTTGTATCCAAAGAGTTAATGTAAGTTCAGGTGTTAGGACAGCTTCTCTTGACTTGCACTCCATTTTCTATAGTGTATTAGTTAGTTGTACCCAGTGTTCAATCAAAGGTCATGAATGAATTACTTTTTATTTTTTAATTTTTTTAATTCATGAATGTATTAAACGAGAATAGGTTTACACGAAGAGAGGTGAGAATAAGGAAAGGCAGACAGCCTAGCAGGGCAGAGAAAACAAGGAAAGCAAACCTGTTTTGGACAGACTCAGCCTGCCCTCTGGATCAACCTAGCACCCCTGAAGCCTGACTCTGCCGGGTGTCAGGGAAAGGGGAAAAGAGGCCTGAAGATATAAAACATCCAGAGGAGGCCGATCTACAGAAACAGATAGTAGGCTAGTGGTTGGTGGGAGTGGCTGGTGGGTGGTGGCTGGGGAATGCAGTGTCACCGCTGGTATAGCTGCTACGTAGGAGGATTTCTTTCTGGGGCGATGCAAGTGTTAGATCGTGGTGATGTTTTCACAACTCTGTGACTACACGCAAAACCATGTGAATTACACCTCAATTTAAAATAAAAAAAAAAACTGCTCAGAAAAAGAAAACAGGAGTTCCCGTTGTGGCTCAGCAGGTTAAGAACCCGACTAGGATCCATGAGGATGTGGATTTGATCCCTACCCTCACTCAGTGGGTTAAGGATCCAGCGTTGCTGTGGCGGAGGTGGCAGCTGGAAGCTGCGGCTCCCGTTCGACTCCCTAGCCCGGGGACTTCCTGTGGCAGGTGCAGCTATAATAAGAAAAAAGAAAAAAGAACACTCCGCCCCCTCCCAAATAAGCGAGGTCAATCCGGGAGGACAAGTCAGAACCTTTGCCTGTTTTTTTCCCATGAATCCTCAAGAAACCAGGCACAGAGCAGATGCAGAACCGAGACTAAGAGAGAAAGGGTCTCGTGGCTGGATTTTGTTCTAATTCATTTCCTTACCACATAGGGGCATCCTACTCATTTCCTGTGTCATTATTTCTAAAGACACCAAAAAAAAATTTGACGCTCTCATTAAGACCCACCACATTAGTGGCATAAAATTAAATTGCAAGAGAAAGGCATAACCTGATTATAATAAAAGTGCAACCCCACCCTGGCACAAAATGGAGAAGCTCACAAGTCCGACGTGGGTGAAAATATCAACCTTTTATTTTCCCCTCAGTCCTCGGGCAACATAACCCAGTCAAATCGTCCTGGCACAAAGGGCACAAACCACTTAATTTTCCCTCCCAGCTTTTAGAGTTTCCAAAAATCATTCAAAGATTATTTTACTGAGTGATAAAAGCAGCCTTATGCCTTTATAATACAGGACGGATGAATTAGGTCTCGGGGCCTTTTGAGGTTTCAGTATATGCTCAACATTGTTAGCTGTGGTGGGGGAGGCCACTTTATTTTATTCAAGATAGTCTAAACATGTCTGCTTTATAGAACCTCTCTGTGACAAGACTGCTTGCTGCCAAGAGAGTTCTCCCAGGAAAAGCCAAGACAAGAAGCAAAATAAATAAGCACGAAGCGATGAATGCTAGAAACAGTAATTTAAATGAAAGCAAAGCAGAGGACGTAGAGCCTAGTGGTTAGAGGAAAGGCCACAGACCTAACTTTATTTGGTCTCAATCCTAAACCAAACTTAAAAATACGAATCTCGTAGTTCCCCGTTATGGCGCAGTGGAAACAAATCCGACTAGTAACGATGAGGTGTGTATGGTTCAATCCCTGGCCTCGCTCAGTGGGTTAAGGATCCGGCGTTGTGAGCTGTGGTGTAGGCTGCAGAGGAGGCTCGGATCCCGCGTTGCTGTGGCTGTGGTGTAGGCCGGCGGCTACAGCTCCGATCGGACCCCTGGCCTGGAAACCTCCATATGCCACAAGTGCGGCCCTAAAAAGCAAACACAACAAAACAAAAAACCCGTGAATCTCTATAGTGCAAGGGCTGAGCATGTACATTCTAGAATTGGGACTCCTGTGTTCAGACATTGACTCTGTTCTCTGTTATCCTGACTTTCCTAAGACATTAGTCTATTTATTTCTTTCATAGCCCTTTCCGTAATCTTTATTGTTATAACCTAACTCCCGCTAGATTATAAATTCCATGGATAAGGGAAGAGGCCATGACTGGCTTGGCATATAATACATACTCAATAAACATTGTAGAATTGAATAGAATCCTTCACTTTGTGTCCTTGGAAAACTTAACTCTCAAAGTCTTGGGGTCTTTTTCTATCAATTGAGGATGGTTGGCATACCCACTTAATGGGGCTATTGAGAGAAATCTACATAAAAGTACAGTGCCTGGGAGTTGCCATCGTGGCTCAGTGGTTAAGGAACCCGACTAGTATCCATGGGGATGCGGGTTCAATCCCTGGCCTCACTCAGTAGGTGGGTGATCCGGCGTTGCTGTGAGTTCTGGTGTAGGTTGCAGATGCAGCTCGGATCCCGCGTTGCTCTGGCTGTCACGCAGGCTGGCAGCTACAGCTCTGATTCTATCTCCAGCCTGGGATTCTCCATGTGCCTCAGGTGTGGCCCCCAAAAAACAGGAAAAAAAAGTACAGCTCCTGGCACCTAGCAGCTCAAAAATTCTCCCTATTATTATGAAAGATATTTCTACACAAGCAGTATGCAGATACTGGAACAGGCAACTCAATGGTCTCAATAGGCTTTCTTTTTTCTTGGCTGCACTGTGGCATGCTGAAGTTCCCAGGCCAGGGATGGAACCAGCACCACAGCAGTGACAACACGGGATCCTTAACCTGTGCCACCAGGGGAACTCCTCAAGAGTTTTTCTTTGGAGTTCCCGTTGTGGCACAGCGGAAACGAATCCAACTAGGAACGATGAGGTTGCAGGTTTGATCCCTGGCCTTGCTCAGTGGATTAAGGATCTGCTGTTGCCGTGAGCTGTGGTGTAGGTCGCAGACGCACTCGGATGTGGCATTGCTGTGGCTCTGGCGTGGGCCGGCAGCTTTAGCTCCAGTTCGACCCTTAGCCTGGTAACATCCATATGCCACAGGTGCAGCCCTAAAAAAAGGCAAAAAGCAAAAAAAGGTTTTCTTTAAAAGTTGCGTTTGATTTGTTTTAAAAAATCATCTGAAACAGACCTAGCGAGAATGCTAATGCAGGGAGTTCCCTGGTGGCCTGGCGGTTAAAGGATCTGGCATTGTCATTGCTGTGGCTCAGGTCACCACTATGGGGGTGGTTCAAGCCCTGGCCCGGAAACTTCTGTATGCCATGGATACAGCCAAAACATAATAAAGACATTATAAATTTTTTTCAAAGTAGATAAAAAAATTTAAAAAGTAGACAATCCCCCCAAAGAGATGGGGGCAAGAAAGAAGGGCATTTGACCTGAGCGTCATATTCACAAAAGGCTTCAACTTCAGACTTTTGAAGTTATCACTGAATGAATACACAGTGCACAGTCATGTGACAAAAAGAAGATATTCATCATATAACTTCAAACTTCTGTCTCATCACTCAGCCGACTACCTTACTGCACTATGAATTAATTTTTAAAATAAATCTGGCAATTATCTTGCGACTAGCACAATAATATTGTAGAACATTTGCCATCTGTGGTGGAACAGTTAAATTAGAATTAGTCTATGGATTATGAGTGATTCATGGTCATGAACCAAATCCCTGATTGGCATAATAGTCGCTGTTATATTAGAAACCCTGTGACATTAATTAGGAGCAAAGATTCCAAACTGTGACATCAGTCAAAAAAATGCATTAATCATTTACTCCTAGTGAGCAGACAGAAACACATTGATGCATTTTTTTTTTTTTTTTAGTTCAAAGTGTAATTGCATGCCATGTACACATTGAAAATATCACCCAATTTGAACAACCTCTTTGGTGTTTATTACTCTATATTTTCTTTTTTGGTCACCCTGTGGTATATGGAGTTCCCCACCAGGGATCAGATCCGAGCCACAGCCTAAGCCACACCGAATCCTTAACCCACTGTGCCAGGCCAGGGATTGCACCTGCATCCCAGTGCTTCAGAGATGCCGCAGATCCTGTTGCGCCACAGCGGGAGCTCCTGGTATTTAGAATATCTCTGTAGGAAGAGTCTTAGTACTTGGAAATGGCCATTGTGAGTCTGGCTGGCTGAGAAGCCACAGGGGATACTAAAAGCTATCGCTTTGGGAGGTGCGGGGCCTTAAGTTTAACGTCGCAGTTTGAGGCAGGAATTACCTTTGAGATCCTTTCTAACCTTGAGATCTAGTGGGCATCTGGGGGAGAAATGTGGGTCCCCGGAAAGGGAAGGACTAGAGGTGGAGGCTTCTCTCTGTCCGATATTCCTCTTTCCGTGTTTTGCCTGGGGCTTCCAGAGGGACGGGGCCCAGGGGGCTGGAACAGACTGGATGAGCCTTTTCTGAATGTGGATGTCCTAATGCAAAATTCAACTCCCTTCTGTGAATCCAAACAGAGTAGCAGCACACAGGGTTACCATGGCGACCGCTCTATTGCACAAGCTCCCGGCTGATGCCAGGAAGGGGTGGGTGCCAGACTGTGGCCGGCCCCTTCCCTGCAGCTCGAACCCCGCCTCGCGAGCTCCCTCGTGGGTGAGGCCGCGCCGGCCACCAGAGGGCTCTACGAGGCCTTGCTGTCCAGCCCGAGAGACAGCCCTGTGGGGCCTCACCCTGCCACTGTCGCTGTCCCTGCTGCTGCCGCCGCCACCTTGCCTCCCTAGAGGAGGGGCAATGGCTTCCGGAGCGATTAAACAGCTCCCCACCTTTCGAGGGGAGAGGGCTCTCCCAAGAAATGGGGTTGGCTTGGTCTCCCTCCCCACCTCTCCCTGGCCACTGGGGGACTCTGGTCCGGGGTCCCCCACCCCGCGCCAGGATCGCTGGGCGGGGCTACCCTCTTCCACGCGCCTTCTTCTCCTCTCCTCCGTGCTGTGTTCTCCCTCTCACTGCTCTTTTCGGAATTCTTCTCTTTCTCCGCTAGCTTTCTGCTTTGCCTCTACCTCTTGAACTTTCCACAGCCCCCTCCTCCTTTCCCTCTTTTATTGCTCTTTATTTGACCCTTCACTCTTTTCCGCCTTTTTGTTTTTTTTTTTTTTTTTCAGCCATAGCCCAGGCATCTGAAAGTTCCCAGGCCAGGGATCAAACCCACGCTTCAGCAGCAACCTGAACTGCTGCAGTGACACTGGATCTTTAACCTACTGAGCCACCAGGGAACTCCTTGACTTCTTCTTTCTTTCTTTTTTTTTTAAATCTTTCCCCTGTTATTGTGTTTTCTTTTTTCCTCTCTTTCTTGTTCTCGGATCATTTATTTCTCTCTTCTTCCTTTGTGATCTCCTAACTCAGTTTTATCTTCCATTCTTTTGGGGGGCACACCCATGGAATGTAGAAGGGCCGGGGATTGAGCTTGAGTCACAGCAGCGACTGGAGCCACAGCAGTGGGAATGGTGAATCCTTAACCGGCTGAGCTACCAGGGAACTCCTTCTCTGCCATTATTTATCCAGGGATTACAAACTGGCAAATGGTGAGCCAATATCAATCCATAATTGGGTTTTTTTTGGCCCACGGTGTGTTTTTTTCTCTAATAATTTTTTTTTGCTAACATTAAACAATCATGAGATTTGCTTTTTAAAAAAAAATCTAGAGTTTGAACTTTACTTGAAAAACAGAGCATTTGGTAAACCTGACCCACGTTCCTACATGGCAGCAATCAGTGGATCTGAGTCAGGCTGCCTTTGACAAAGCGGACACTCTTCACTGTGCCCCGGGGCCCAGGCAGCTTCCTCCCCCATATGTGCTACCGTGTGGGCCGCGGTAGGTATAAGGATTTCAGTTTTCTTCTCCAATATCTTCTTCCTTTTGGTGGCTTCTGTTGAGAGGCAGTAAGCCTCCCAACCTGCAAAGATCACTCAGGTCTGGGGTCAAACTGCATTTTATCAAGCTGTGTGACCTCAGACAAATCTCTCAAGTTCTCTGAATCTCACTTTTGTCAGCTGTAGAATATTGTTCTATTAATGCTTATCTCATGGGTTTACTGAGGTGGGGGGGTTGGCCCCATGAGATAAGGCTTATAAAATACTTAGCTTAGTGTCTGAAACACCGTAGCCCCTCAATTAATAATACTTATTATTGGGTTTCCCTTGTGGCACAGTAGGTTAAGGATCTGGTGTTGTCACTGCAGTGGCTTGGGTGGCTGCTGCGGTTCGAGTTCAGTCCCTGACCCGGGAACTTTTACATGCCGAGGGAGCGGCCGAAATAATTACTTATTATCTTGTTGCTCTTATTTACATCTTCTTCCATTGATTTTTGCCCTCCTTCCTTCCCTTTTTTAATCTCTCTTGCCTCTCTGCCCATTTGTGTGTGTGTGTGTGTGTGTGTGTGTGTGTGTGTGTTTCTAGGCCCTGCGATTCTCCTTATTTTGTGCCCTTATTTCCCTTCATTCTTTCTTCCTCTTTCTCTCAGTCTTTGGGGCTTATTCAAGTATTTACTGTTCCTCTAGCCTTTCGTCCCCCCTTACCCTCTGTCTGGTTCCTCATCTTGCTCCTGCACCTCCCTGTATATACAGGCCCCGGTCCCTCACAGGCTTAAAAATATAAAGTTGCAGGATTTGAGGATCTGAGAATACATAACATTAAGATACTGCTCCTTGCCAGACCTTGAAAGAGACTTAGGATGCGCCAGAGGAAGTCAAGGCTATAAATAGAAAGATCCTCCCTTGTGAGGCCAGAGAAGAGCAAGACTGATGCAGCCCCACTTCTGAATTCTTCAAGCCTCAGTCCAGAGGGTGCAGTGCTGTAGGCCGAACTCTCCCTTCTGTCCAAGACAGTACAGTCCCTCAGAGTCCTTTTTAACATTTCTATTGTGAAATATTTCACATGTGCAAAAGATACGTGTACCTTCTTGTCCAACCACCCCCCAGCTGAAGCCATCACATATTATCAATGCAGCTGGAGCCTCCCGTGTGCCTTTTTCTGACCAAATTCCCCTTCCTTTTCTTCCAGGTTCCCTCCGTCCTAAATTGGGTGATTATCATTCCATGGATTTTTTTTTTTAATTCTTTCATTACATATGTATGTAACAGCAGGAACCTTTTTCACAGCTTTGCCAAATCCCTAGTAGCAGGTTTGCATCATTTTGGCAGACGTGACAGAAAAAGAGTTTCGGTGATTCTTTGGGGCAGAGAGCTTTCAGCTTCACACATGGTCTAGATGCTGTAGGTTGCGAACAGCTAGCAGAGTGTGTGGTGGTGAGCAGCGTGCACACCGCAACCAAAATGACTGGATCTGAATCTCAGTGCTATACTTCCTGGCTTTAAAACCCAATAAAGTCTTCAGAATGGTACCTGGCACAGAGTAAGTGCTCTATCAATGTGAGATTTTTTTATTTTAATATTTTTTTTTAATTTTAGGGCGGCCCTCGCAGGTACTGGTCGGGTTCACCACTGAGTTACAATGGGAACTCCAGTGTGAGATTTTGCTTAGTAACTGGGAAGGGCACTTGTTGGCTAATGAAGGTGGAAGCCTTCTTACTTTGAAGGCAACAAAGAGAAGCTTTAACTTTGCCGTACAACAGAAATTTGGCTCAACACTGTAAATAAACTCTAACAAAAAAAAAGAAGAAGAAACTTCAGCTAGATATCGTGTGGTCTCTGGGACTCCAACTAGAAGGGATTCATGGATCTGGTGGAACTAACCCAGAATAAGAGTTGTCTGGGGCCTGTCTTACTCCAGTTGGTACCTTAGCTTAGGAGCTGTTGCCCCCAGTCTATGCCAGAGCCACAGCAACGCCAGATCCAAACCGCGTTTGCAACGTCAGATCCTTAACCCACTGAGTGAGGCCAGGGATCAAACCTGCAACCTCATGGTTCCTAGTCGGATTGGTTTCCGCTGCACCACGACAGGAACTCTTCCCAAGGTGTCTGATTCTTGCAGCAGGATTTCTGCAGACGCCTTCAGATTTCCTTCTAAGAGTACACTCCTGATCAGGGCTTGAAGATTGTGCTATAAAAAGACGATGAGGTGATAATGTCTATGCAATGATAACAAAGCAAGCTTAAATCTACCACCCTCACCCTTCCCTGGAGGGGAAAAAAGACCTACCACAAAGAACAACCAAAACAGAAACAAACAATAGATTCATCCTAATTTTTGGCTGTGGACTCTGAGTTTTGACACTGGGATCCTGGGGGTGTGGTGGTATCACTAATATACTTGGAAAAGTTGATGTGGGGAAACAGTTTAGAGTGAAAGATGCCTCTAAGTTTAGATAGTTTGAGTTGAAGAGTGTGATGGACTCTGCAAACGAAAATGTTCTCTAAGCAGCCCTATAAAGTAGGAAGGCAATTGCTCCATTTGCTAGTTGAGCAAATAAAGGTGCAGACAAATGAAGTCGTTTGCTCAAAATAAATAGCAATGGTTCTTCACCTTTAGGTTGTATCAATTGGGTGTGCTAGGGCTCAGGAATCTGCATTTTAAATAGTCTTTCAAGTGGCTCTGCTACAGGTGGTCTTTGCACAGAACACACGTTCAAAATTTCAAATACATTCTGTGGAGGGAATGTCATGTTGGGAAGAGGGTAGCGTCCTAAGATGATGCAAAAGAGAGTGGGTCTGGAGTTCCCTTGTGGGCAGTGCATTAAGGATCCAGTGTTGTCACTGCAGCAGCTCGGGTCGCTGCTGTGGCAGGTTGCATCCCTGGCCCTGGGAACTTCCACATGCTGAGGGTACAGCCAAAAAGAAAAAAGAAAAGGAAGGAGACCAATCTGGCCAGCGCCCCAAAAATGTTGGCTGAGGAGCAGCCCAGTGCAACCGGCCCTTTGATAGATAAGTGGCTCCAGTCCCTTCTTTCCGTTCCAATTCAGTCTTCTCCAGACTGACTGGGTAAATAGATCATATGTTTCCTTCACTTTGTATTATGATCGCATCTTTGGTTGCTGGTATCCGCCTTGGGAGATATAAGGAGTAATTAATTCTGGGGCACGAAGAGTGTTTGGTGCATCAGGATAAGGCAGTTGGGATGGAGATGAGGGCTCCGAGCTCTGTATTGAACTTTCACAGTACAGCAGTCTCAAAGCTTGCCACTTTGAGAGATATTGGTCTCGCGTGGGGTCAGAGATCAGTATTTACAGATGTGTATTTCAGAGACATTAGCATAGATGATAAGTTATACCTCCACTCCATGAAATGAAATGTTTTGGCGACTATGCTATCTCTTTGTCAGTATAGACCAGTGATCTGGGTAATTCAGCCCGTCCACAATGAGTGCATGAACTACGTAATTGCCAAGTCACCATCTCACTTCGGATTATTGTAAACATGGTTCTAGTTACCACTTGGGAACATTGCTTTGGGAAAGATCAAGTGAAAAGTGAAAAGATCCAGATAAAGTGAGCTGTGCTTGAAAAGCCATAGAACTGAGGATTGCTATGAGACTGTAAAATCAAAGGCACGCTTGGCCAAAAGAGCAGAGACTCGAGGAGGACAGCTTGAGGCTGTTTAAATTTCTGGAGGGACCAATAAAAACCAACTGACTTCTCCCCTTCCCTATAATCCACAAACCAGGGGATACTCCGTGAAACAGATGATAAATAAACATGGAACAAGTAAAACGGACTCTGTCTTCCTGTAGTATGTCACCCTTTGTGCAAGTCACTGCTTCAAGAAGCTGTAAATGGAAATGTCAGCACCATACTTTAAGAGTGGACAAGACAACTTCATCATCAGCTCTGATAACATTTGCATCTTCAGCCCAAGTCAGGGAGAATTCATCTTCATGCTTCAGGTGCCAAGCCCATAAGCTGGTGGGTAGGGGGAGGTGTGCAGCTTTAAGAAAGGTTTGTGTCTCCTAAGACAAGCAAAATATACAGTTAGCACATGCTGTGGGTTTTCTGTGGGGTTTGGCTGCTTTGGGTTAGCGTACAGGATGCTGGATCCATTTGGCTCTCACCTCTCTTGGAGACTTTTTTAGCATTGCTGAAATTCGTGATTCATAGAATCACAGTACCACACAGTTCAGAGTCGGAAGCATACTTAAAGAGGACCTAGTTCAACCCTGTCACTTTTCAGATGGGATTCCGAGTGAGGAAATGACTTGCTTAAGATCATAAACCTAGTGATATGCATGGACAAAGGTAGAAATGTGGTCAGACTTGTTATTTGCTGCGGTGCAGATAAAAGATTCAGATGCTTGTCTGAATTGATCAGATCAGTGCTTCTCAACACGGGCTGTAGAAGTGGTATTCAAAATATTTAATAATGGGTGCAGTACTGGGCACTGACTAATTAGAATGGAATCTGGAGGACTCCTGCCGGGCAGGCATTAACCATTTAGTAACCGTTTGCAGGGATGTCTGGGGATTCTGGACTAGAAAAGTTGAGGTGTCCAGGGCACTCAGGTCCCAGGGCATTTACTAACTTCACTGAAAGAATTTCTCAATAGCTCCACCACTGGTAAGGGCTATACCGCGTAAATCCCGACTGAATCATCCAACTTGTTTGGCCTGCACACCAACAGCATCTGGGGAGCCTTTAAAAACATCAGTACCTGGGTAATTTGTGCAGCTGAGAGTGAGAACCTTTGAGTTAGATGTTCTGCCACCTAGTTCTGGATGTTTCGGAGACATACGTATTTCCTTTTAAGCTTAACTCACGACTGTTATTCAGGAACCTAGCTAAGAGCCAGCGATCAAGCCTCTTGGACTTCTTCTAAGACCTCTGAACTTAATCTTGTTTCCTAAACGAATATATCATGGCTTGTCTGGGATACATGGTGTGTGCAGGGGGATAAGAAGTGTGAGGGGACAGTTTATAACCTGGGGAACCAAAAAAGGAGGGGACAACTTGGGGTACTGTGGGCGAGCATGAAGAAACCAGACACAGGAAGAGATGTGAGGAGATAACGGACACTTTTTAAAATAATTTTTGGCTGCGTCACAGCGAACAGAGCCACAGAAGTGACAACGTGAGATCCTTAACCGACTGAGCCACTGGGGAACTCCAATGGACACTTGATGAATCACAACCACCGTCATTTTTCCTCCAATATTTTATTATCAATATTTAAAATCATATAGGGAAGCTGATAGTGCACATCCATACCCCCAAAAACTAGATTCTACAATTTATATTGTATTTTCCATTACACACACTTCTTCTCCTGATCTCTCTGTCCATTTCATCTTATTATTTTGATCCATGTCAAAGTAAAATGCAGATGACAATATACTTCTCCCTAAATCCTTCAGCATGCCTATCATGAACTTTAGTTCAGCATTGGTTTAGGGTAGTTTTTTTGAGATTAAATTCACATACTGGGAGTTCCCGTTGTGGCTCAGCAGTAACGAACCTGACTAGTATGCATGAGGACTCGATCCCGGGCCTCACTCAGTGGGTTAAGGATCCGGCATTGCCGTGAGCTGGGATGTAAGTCGCAGACACGGCTTGGATCCTGCTTTGCTGTGGCTGTGGTGTAGGTCAGTAGCTGCAGCTCCGATTCGACCCCTAGCCTGGGAACTTCCGTATGCTGTGGGTGCAGCCTTAAAAAAAAAGACAAAAAATAGGTCACGTAAAGTGAGAAGCATACATCTTAATCGAACCACCAGTAAGTTATGAAAAATTAATACTGGAATTCCCTGGTGGCACAGCAGGTTAAGGATCTGGCGTTGTCACTGCAGTGGCTTGGGTTGCTGCTGTGGTGCGGGTTTAATCCCTGGCCTGGGAACTTCTGCATGTTGCAGGTTTGGCAAAAAAAAACAAAAAGCAAAAAACATCGCACATGTAACCCAGATCCCTTTAAAGATATAGAACGTTACCACAACTTCAGAAATTTCCTCCTTCCCTTTTCCACTTAATACCTACCTTTATCCTCTCGGGTAACCACTGTTTTTTGTTTGTTTGTTTTTATTTGTTTTTATCATAGATTAGCTGTTTTCCTATTCTAGAACTTTATATAAATAGAATCATACAGTGTATATTTTTTTATGTACAGTTTCTTTCATTCAGCATAATATTTTTGTTTCATTCATGCTGTTGTGTGTATAAGTAATTCATTCATTTTTATTGCTGCATAGTATTCCATTGTATGACTACACAGCAGTTTTTTATCCATTTACCTATTGATGGACACGTGCTATTTCCATTCTGGAGGTATTATGAATAAAGAAGTTTTCGCACTGAGGTATATAGGATGATTTACTACCGGTGACCTGCTGTATAGCACAAGGAAATCTACCCAATATTCTGTGATAATCTACATAGGAAAAGAATCTGAAAGAGAATAGATGTGTATATATGTATAACTGAATCACTTTGCTGTACATCAGAAATTATTACAACCTTGTGAGTCAGCTATACTTCAATAAAACTATAAAAAATTAAAAAAAATAAAAGTATGATCCTATCTTTAAAAAAAAGATGCTATGATGAGTTCCTATTGTGGCTCAGCAGGTTATGAACCCGCCTGCTATGCATGAGGATACAATTCTGATACCTGGCCTTATTCAGTGGGTTGAGGATCCGGCATTGCTGTGAGCTGTGGTTTAGGTCACAGACGTAGCTCAGATCCCACATGGCTGTTGCCGTGGCTGTGGCATAGGCCAGCAGCTGCAGCTCCATTGTGACCCCTAGCCTGGGAACTTCCACCTGCTGCAGATGTGGCCCTAGAAAGAAAGAATAAAATAAAAAGAAAAAAAATGCTCCTAGCATTCATATACAATTTTTGCTAATTATTTCATTTCTTTTAGGAAAATATAGAGGGCAGAATTTTTAAAGTATTAATGTTACTGTATATTTAACTTTATAAATAACTGCAAGATGTTTTTCCAAAGTGGTTATATCATTTTACACTCCCACCGAAAACGTATGCAAGTTCCAGTTGCTACACATTCTTGACAACATTTGGTGTTGTCAGTCTATTTAATTTTAGCCATTCTTGTGGATGTGTAGTGGTATCTCATAGTAATTTTAATTACCAATTTCCTAATGACTCATGCAGTTGACTACATGCTCATATGTTTATTGGCCATTCACATATCTTATTTTGTCAATATTCTGTTCAAATACCTTGAACATTTTTATTAGATGACTTCTCTTTATATATGCTGGATACCAGTCCTTTATCAGCTATGTGTTTTGTGAATATTTTCTCCTAGTATGTGGCCTATCTGTTTTTCTTTTTAAAAAATTTTTCTTAATAGTGTCTTTTCATAGAAAATAGTTTTAATTTTGATGAAGTTTAATTTATCAGTTTTTAAATTATGTGATTATTGCTCTCTGTTGTGCCCTATCTAAGAAACTGTTGCTTACTCCCAGGTCATAGAGATATACTCTTGTGTTTTCTTCTAAAAGATTTATAGCTTAAGTTTTTACAATAGGTGTATGTTCCTACTTAAATTAATTTTTGTGTAAGGCTTGAGATAGGGCTGGAGGTCCATTTTTTTCAATTTGGATATCCAGTTTTCTAGCAGCATTTGTGGAAGAGACTTTTTTCTTTTTTGATTGTGTTGGCACCTTTGTCAAAAATCAAAACGACGAAGTAATTGTGGGTGGGTCTATTTCTGAGCTCTGTATTTTGTTGCAATGCTCTATTCGTCAATTCTTATGTCAATACCATATTTTTTTTTTCTCTTTTTAGGGTTGCACATTCAGCCTATGGGTGTTCCCAGGTTAGGGGTCGAATCAGAGCTTCAGCTGCCAGCCTACCCCACAGCCACAGCAATGCCGGATCCGAGCTGCGTCTGTGACCTATGCCACAGCTCACGGCAGTGCCGGATCCTTAACCCACTGAGTGAGGCCAGGGATCAAACCAGTGTCCTCCTGGATACTAGTCAGGTTTGTTAACCACTGAGCCACGATGGAACTCCAATACCATATGGTCTTGATTACCGTATTTATAGTAAATGTTCAAGTCAAGTGTAGTTTTCTGACTTTGTTCTTTTAAAGATTGCTTTGGAAATCTAGGTCCTTTGCATTTCAAAATAAATTTCTGAATTAGCTTGCGCATTTCTGGAAAATGCCAGATGGGATTATATTTGGTGTGTCACTGAATATTGTTTTAGAATTCCATTCTAAATTAAAGTCCACTTATTAGCATTTTAGTTATACTTCACTGGATTACACTTTTAGTGATTGCTCTAGGGATTACAATATACATCCTTAACTTTTCATTGTCTACTTAGAGTTATTCTTTTATCTTTTCACATAAAATATAGAACCTTTTCAGCTGTTTAGGTCAATTTACCTTGCTTCCCGTCTGTGTGCTGTAGTTGTCAGATGTATTACATCTCCACACATTTTTAAATTCAACGTGATAAGATTATTGTCTTTGCTTTAAACAGTTATATGCATTTTAAAGAAATTAAGAGGGGGAGTCTCTGTCGTGGCTCAGCAGAAACTAATCTGACTGGGATCCATGAGGATGCAGGTTCGATCCCTGGCCTCGCTCAGTGGGTTAAGGATCTGGCATCGCCGTGAGTTGTGGTGTAGGTCACATAGGCCAGTGGCTACAGCTCTGATTCGACCCCTAGCCTGGGAACCTCCATATGCCATGGGTGGGGCCCTAAAAAAAGACAAAAAAAATTGAGAGAAAAACAGACTTTGTATTTATTAAATATTTACCATTTCTGACACTCTTCATTCCTTCCTGAAGATTCCAATTTTCTTCTGGTATCATTTCCCCTCCACCTGCGGAACTCCATTTATCATTTCTTGTAGTACAGTTTGCTGGACACAAAGTCTCATAGTTTCCTTCTAAGTAAAAATAAAACTATTTTCATTTCACTTTCATTCTTTTTTTTTTTTTTTTTGTCTTTTACCTTTTATGTGGAGCCGCACCCGCGGCATATGGAGGTTCCCAGGCTAGGGGTCTAACAGGAGCTGTAGCCGCCGGCCTTCGCCACAGCCACAGCAACGCGGGATCCGAGCCGCGTCTGCAGCCTACACCACAGCTCACGGCAACGCCGGATCCTTAACCCACTGAGCAAGGCCAGGGATCGAACCCGCAACCTCATGGTTCCTAGTCGGATTCGTTAACCACTGAGCCACGAAGGGAACTCCCCACTTTCATTCTTGATGGATAATTTATCTGGCTATAGAATTTTAGGTTAAGGGTGCTTTTTTCCTTTTAGCATTTTGTTTTATTTATTTATATATTTGTATATTTATTTTTTGCTTTTTTTAGGGCTGCATCTGAGGCATGTGGAGGTTCCCAGGCTAGGGGTCGAATCGGAGCTGCAGCTGCTGGCCTACACCACAGCCACAGCAAAGCAGGATCCAAGCCAGGTCTGCAACCTACACCACAACTCACAGCAATGCCAGATCACTGACCCACTGAGTGAAGCCAGGGATCGAACCCTCATCTGCATGGATACTAGTCGAATTTGGATTCGTTTCCACTGTGCCAAGACAGGAACCCCCCTTTTAGCACTTTAAAGATATTATTCCACTGCACTCCATTTTTTTTTTTCTAATTCCACGGTGGATCATTTCTTGACTATTTGTATCACAATTCCCTTATATATCATTTTCTTTGGCTATTTTCAAATTTTTCTGTTTATCTTCGATCTGTATCAGTTTGACTCCGATTTTCCTAGACACGTCTTTCTTTGTAAATATCCTTCTTGAGGTTCATTGAGGTTGCCGAATGTGTAAGTGTATATATTTCACCAAATCTGAGATATTTTCAACTCTTTCAAAAAATTTTCCCTGCTTCATTCTCCTTTTCCTAGAACTCCAGTTACACATAAGTTAGACCTTTTGATATTGCTCCACTGATCCCTGAGGCTGTGTATTAGTTTGTTTTTTCCCCTATATTTTCTTTTTTCGTCTGACTGGATAATTTCTATGGATCTGTCTTCAAGTTCAGTGACTCTTCCCTTTGTCATCTGCGCTCAGGTCTTTATGCCCATTTAGTATTTTAAAATTTTCTGATATTCTATTTTTCTGTTTTAGTATTTTCATTTATAATTTCTGTTTCTCTGCTGAGATTCCCAATCTTGGCATTCATTTTAGGCATGTTATCCTTCACTGAGCATAGTTACAATACCTGCTTAAAAACCCTTGCTTGCTAATTCCATTTGGTGTCATTTCAGAGTTGGTCTTCCTTGAAGATTTCTTTCTACAGTATGGGTCAGATTTTCCTGACACTTCATCTATCACATAGTTTTGGACTGTAACCTGGGCTTCATGAATATTATGTTGTGGGAACTCTGGGTAATGTTATATTTCCTTGAAGAATGTTGACATTTTCATTTTGAGAAGCAGTTAAATTGGTTGGACCTCAACTGCAAACTTTGACTCCCGGGTGGCAGCCTGATCTCAGATCAATTCTTGTATCCTTGGCTCAACTTCTTGGAGTCCTATCTGCACCTCAAAAGTTCAGAGATCAACAGAGATTTGGAAAGAATTTATACACAGAATTTGGACCTTCTCCTCTTTGCTACTTTCCTTTCTGAGAGTCTCAGACTACCAGGGACTTTGTCAAGCTTATGGCAGAAGTGCAAGAAAGCAGGCCTAACTGCACAAGCACATTTCAAGCCTTTTTGCAGATCACCTCTACCAATATCCCACTGGTGAAAGCCAGTCTCATGGCCAAAATCAACATAAATGGGATAATATAGACCAATAATATACTCTGTATCTAGTACGAGGAACTATAGAGTCACGTGGCAAAGAGGATAAATAGAGGGAGGGTGAAAATTTGGAGACAGTAATTAAATTTACCCCACTAGTTGTGTTTATTGTTTCTTTTCTTTTTTTTCCCCTTCTTTTTAGGCATATGGAGGTTCGTAAGCTAGGGGTCGAATGGGGGCTGTAGCTGTGTGCCTACACCACAGCCACAACAACACCAGATCTGAGCCATGTCTGCGACCTACACCACAGCTCACGGCAACACCGGATCCTTAACCCACTGAGGGAGGCCAGGGATCGAACCCGCATCCTCATGGATACTAGTCAGATTGGTTTCTGCTGCACCACAATGGTAACTCTAATTGTTTATTTTCTGTCTTCCTCAATTGTAATATATTTCACAGAGGCATGTTTTTTTCACTGATTATCCAGAGTGCCTAGAATAGTACCTGAGACTTAATAGGTACTTAGCAAATATTTCTTGAATTAATATGTGAATGAAGTATTCCTGTCAGAGATAACGGCCCCTTCCTCCTGGCTTCCGTAGCACCTGGTTTAGACCTTTCAGGTGACACAGTACATCGGGCCTCGTATGTGGCTTTTCCAGGGGCCATTATAGGACTGTGCATCTACTAGCACATCCGCACTCCCAGCAGCAAGGGGGAGAAAGCAGAGACCTCAAGCCTCAGCCTCCTCTCCTGAACCCTGAGAAGCCACTGTAGTTTGCTTGGGCACTGCCTGCTGTTCTAACACGTATTCAGCATTCTGCTTGCAATAGTAGGTGAAAAGCGAAGGGTTTTTCTGACTCAAAAAAGAACAACTATAATTATAATGTGGAATCAAAAGAATGAAAAGTGCAGAATTATTCTCTCTATCCCCAAGCAAAAGATGTTTGTGCTGTCTCATCCCTGTCAGGTCCTATATTACACTAGCTGTCACACTGGCCAGGGTCTGGCACAGTTTCCTCTAAGCTGTTAATGACTGATAATGACATTATTTTATCTCCTTTGCAACTGGACAAAACACCGCCTTAACCCTGAAGATCTAGTGGTTGGGAAAGAAGCTAGATGAGGGTAAATGGCTTTTCTTGAGCCCCTTGAATCATCTAACAGAAGGCCTGCCCCCCCAACCCCCAATCGCTAAGCTTCAACTCCAGATATTCTGACTTGATTGGTCTGGGCATTGGGATTTTTAAAAGAAAAACTCCCAGGCAATTCTAATATTCAGCAAAGTTTGAGAACCTCTGCACGTGGTTGATACAATTGTCGCAAATTAGTAAACACCTGATAGATGAGGATGCTAAGAAATTTCTCTGCACTGGATGATTCCTAACAGCATGAATCATGGTGTTTCTCCCATCTTTATACCGGAACATGTCTTTAGGACTCCACTTCCCGTGTAGCTATGGCTCTATTTTCCCCCTTATAGAAAACCCCCTTGGAAATGATTATCTGTGCTCTCAGGCCCCTATTTCCTTCCTCTTATTCTCTATTGTAACCATTCTAATAAGGCGTTGGCTTCCACCACCTCTCCAAAAGTGCTCTGATGGAGATCACCCGCTGGTGATGTCACTTGTCCACATTATTAAATTCAAGGGTGAATTCTGAGTTCTCATCTTATTCGGGCCCACAGAACACTTTTTTTAAACTTTGGCTTTTTTAGGGCTGCACCCGCGGCATATGGAGGTTTCCAGGCTAGGAGTCTAATTGGAGCGACAACTGCCAGCCTACGCCACAGCCACAGCCACGTGGGATCGGAGCCCCTTCTGCTACCTACGCCACAGCTCATGGCAACACCAGATCCTTAACCCACTGAGCGAGCCCAGGGATCGAACCTGAGTCCTCATGGATGCTAGTCAGATTTGATTCCGCTGAGCCATGATGGGAACTCCCCTCAGCACACTTTTTCACAGCTGGTCACTCTTCCTTGAAATACCTTCTTCACTTGGTTTCAAGGATGCGACACTCCCGTCTTTATCTGCTTACATCTATGGTCACTTCTTCTCAGTCTCCTTTGTTTTTTTTTTTTTGTTTGTTTGTTTGTTTTTTTTTTTTTTTTTTTTTTTTTTTTTTTTTTTTGCCTTTTGTCATTTTAGGGCCGCACCCGCGGCGTATGGAGGGTCCCGGGCTAGGGGTCTAACAGGAGCTGTAGCCACTGGCCTGTGCCGCAGCCACAGCAACGCAGGATCCGAGCCGCGTCTGCGACCTACACCACAGCTCACGGCAGCGCCGGATCCTTAACCCACTGAGCAAGGCCAGGGATCGAACCCGCAACCTCACGGTTCCTAGTCGGATTCGTTAACCACTGTGCCACGAAGGGAACTCCTCAGTCTCCTTTGTTGATTTCTCCCCATCTTCCTGTCCTCTAAGTGTTGGAACACCAGGGCTCAGCCCTGGCAACTTTTCTCCTCTCTCTCTACACCTGTTCCCTAGAGGATCTCATTCAGGGTTTTATTTTATTTTACTTTTTTATTTTATTTTATTTTTTGCTTTTTAGGACCACACCTGTGGCATATGGAGTTTCCCAGGCTAGGTGTCAAATTGGAGCTGTAGCAACCTGCCTGCGCCACAGCCACAGCAATGCAGGATCCGAGCTGTGTTTGTGGACTACACCACAGCTCACGGCAGCACCGGATCCTCAACCCACTGAGCAAGGACAGGGATGGAACCTGCAGCCTCATGGATGCTAGTCAGATTCATCAACTGCTGAACTGCGAAAGAAACTCCCAGGGTTTTACTTTTATAAACCATCAATACAGTGGTGACTCCAACTACCTATTTGACATTCACACTTAGGCATCAGTTAGGTATTTTAAACTTAGCACAACCAAACTCAGTTCCTGGTCTTCTTTCCCCAATGCTCCTACATCTTTCACATCTCAGTATGTGGCAACTCTTTATTCCTTCTGCTAAGACCCCAAATCTTCAGGTTACCCCTAACATCTGATCTATCAGAAAATATGTCAACTCTACTTCTAAAACTGATTGAGAATCTGACCACTTCTTACCACTCTGCCACCCTGGCCCAAGTCCCCATCATATCTTTCATGGTTTATCGCCATAGGCTTCTGACTGACATTCTTGCTTCTGCCTTGGGCTATCATAAGTATATTCTCTACATAGGAGCCATAGGGATCCTATGAAAACGGGAGACACTCCACTGCCCAAAATCCTCCAGTGGTTCACCATCTCCCTCAGAGTTAAAAACCAACATCCTGATCATGACCTTCACAGCCCTACGTGGTCTGGCCCACTCCCTCTCTAACTTCATTTCCCTACCACTCTCCCACTCACTCCAGCCTCTCTAGCCACACAAGTCTCCTTGCTGTTCCTTGGCCACACCAGGCACTGCCCCACCTTAGGACTTTGAATTTGCTGCTCTTTCTGCTTGGAACACTATTCTCCAAGATATTCACATGGCTCTCTTTCTCGGCCTCTTCAAATGTCACCTTCTCAATAAGGTTATCTTAAATTGCAAACCCCACCCTCCCTCTCATCATATACATTCGCTATCTCCCTTTCTGCTTGATCTAATATAGTGTACATTACCATCCAACATAGTACATATTTTGCTTATTTACCTTGTCAATTATTTGTCTCCTGTACCCGCGCTAAAATGCGTGCCCCATGAAGGCAGAGATTTTTGTCCATTCTTTTCTATTTTGTTAATGGATGTTCTCCAGAGCCTATAACAATGCCTGACATGTAGCCGCTGTCCAATAAATACTTGTTAAAAGGATGAATGAATGAAAGTAGAGGGTAAGTTTTTTATTGATGACATTCGATCTTTAATTTACTAAATGAACTAGATCAAACCTAGGATCTCTATTTTTGGATCAAGGCAGTCATCACAGCGGTGAAAGGCACAGGCACTGGAGCGCAACGGTTTCCACTCACACTCCGTTTGACTTAAAACTGTATGTTAGGAGTTTCTGTCACGGCGCAGCAGAAACGAATCTGACTAGGAACCATGAGGTTGCGGGTTTGAGCCCTGGCCTCGCTCAGTGGGTTACGGATCTGGCGTTGCCGTGAGCTGTGGCGTAGGTCGCAGACTCGCTTGTATCTGATGTGGCTGTGGCTGTGGCTGTGGCTGTGGCTGGCAGCTGTTGCTCCGATTCGACCCCTAGCCTGGGAACCTCCATATGCTGCAGGTGAGGCCCTAAAAAGCAAAAAACCAAACCAAAACAAAAAACTGTAAGTTAACCTACAAGCTACTTAACTTTCCTGAGCCTCAGTTTCCTAATGGAACACATGAGCCTAAAGCGAGAGACTTCATTAAAGCACTAAGATTGTGTGCAAAATGGGGTTAAAACATGCTTTGTCTGATTCAAATTATACGAGGTATCTAGAATAGTCAAAATCATAGAAACAACAGAATGGTGGTTGACAGGAGTGGAGGTGAGGAAAACTGGGGAGTGCCTAAGAGTTCCTAATCTATGGGCATAAAGTTTTAATAACGCAAGATGAACACATTCTGGAGATTTACTGTACAAAACAACATCGTGCCTATAGTTAACGATATTGTATTATACACTTAAAACTCTGTTAGGAAGGTAGATTCCATCTAGGGGTTCTTACCACAATAAAATAAAAATGAAAATAACTACCCCACAAACAAAAATACCGAATAGCCCCATAGCTGTAAAACAATTTTTTTTTTGCTTTTTAGGGGCCATACCTGTGGCATATGGAACCCCATGCTAGGGGTTGAATTGGAGTTACAACCACCAGTCTACACCACAGCCACAGCAACACGGGATCTGAGCCGCATCTGCAGCCTACACCACAGGTCATGGCAATACTGGATCTTTACCCACTGAGCGAGGCCAGGGATTGAACCTGCATCGTCATGGATCCTAGTCGGGTTCATTAACTGCCGAGCCACAAAGGGAACTCCTAAATTGTTTTCTTAATTTAAACTTTCCAACAAATAAGAAAAAGTGTCAGAGTTCCCCTCGTGGCTCAGAGGATTAAGAATCCAACTAATATCCATGAGGAGGTGGGTTTGATCCCTGGCCTTGCTCAGTTGGTTAAGGATCCTGCATTGCTGTGGTAGGCTGGAAGCTGCAGCTCTGATGTGACCCCTTGCCTGCGGCCCTAAAAGGAAAAAAAAAAGTTTCTGCTGTGCAAATATGAAGAAACAAAATAGTCAAGGTGGCTAAAAACCATTAGGATAATGGGTCCTAATTTAGAGATCCAGGTTGAGTAAACATCTGTCCTAACTGGAACTAGGTATCAGAAGCCAAGTTCTTTGACTTCATATATGAAGTAGTAAACAATGCAAGAACTTCAGCCACGATCTGCATTCAAATCTTAGCTTTATTATTATATGACCTGAACTGAGTTATTGATTAACCCCTTTGAGACTGAATTTCTTCATCTGTAGAATGGGGATTTAAAAAATGGGGGGTTGTGAGGAGTAAATGAAATAAAGCATACTTAGCACAATGCTTGGCATATATTACTATCATAATCATCATTCAATAGCCATCATTCAAGCACATATGCATTTATTTGAAGTTTAAAGAACTCTACTGCCTAATATATATTAGATGCTGCATAAATATTGTTAATGTATGAAGGAATTCCAGTTAGAGCCAAATTGATCTGCTTATTAACATATACCTAGAGCCCATCAGCAGACTTTTTTTTTTTTGCACTTACAAGCTGCAACACAGACACCATATGCACCTTTCAGGAACATCAGGCAGGGAACAGGTAAGAATAACATGGTCAGCATTTCTTTTTCTTTTTAGGGCTGCACCCATGGCATATGGAAGTTCCCAGGCTAGGGGTCAAATCAAAGCTGCAGCTGCCGGCCTACACCACAGCGACAGCAACGCCAGTTCCAAGCCGCATCTGAGACCTATGCCATGGCTCATGGCCATGCTGGATCCTTAACCCACTGAGCAAGGCCGGGGGTCAAACCCACATCCTCATGGATAGCAGTCAGTTTCGTAACCCACTGAGACACACGGTAACTCCCTGGTCATCATTTTTATTTATGCTTCTGAAGCAACTGAAAAATGGATCAAATCTTTAACATTTTAGGAAAGCAGTTAAGATCAAGGAAGTACAAAATACGGATCAAATGTTTTACTGTAATTAGAATATTTTCAATTCAATTGAAATCTGATGCCAAATATATGTTAGGAATGGAAGAGAGGGAAGGGGAGTCCACTTTCAGAGGGAATTTTTAGTGGCATGGTCTCCCTGACATGTTAATACCCAACCGGTACACAAAAATATGAAAATAGATATAAAATTGCTTCTGAGACTGCCCTGAGACCCAAACAACCAGACGATCTAGTCAATACAATGCAAAAGTCACTTAGAGCTCTTTGCTTGGTTACACATAGTCAAAACATGTCTTTGATTTAATTTTTCACTTCTCAGCCAGTTCCTTGGGTGATGAGCAAAGTCTAAATTTGCTTTCTTCTTCTTCTCCTCATCCTTTTCCTTTTTTTTTTTTTTTTTTTTTCTGGCTGCGCCCATGGCATGTGGAAATTGCCAGGCAGGGATTTAACCTGTGCCACAGCAGCGTCCAGAGTGACATCAGTGACAATGCTGGATCCTTAACCTGCCGAGCCACCAGGGAACTCCTAAGCTGCCCGATATTTTTCCCTAAAGTTCACAAGCCATAGACTGAAAAGGAAAAAAGATTCTCGTAACATACCCCATCTTTAAATAATTTTAAAAACCATATAAGCCGCCTTCTTTCTTCTTATAAACACACTTCACACCCAGAATCTCCAGTAAAAGTCTTCGTTTTCAGCGTTTTGCCTCTAAGTGGCACTTGTCAGTATCAGGAGGTACTGAGAAAGGGAAATATGTTAAGAAATCTATATTAAGATGGGTTGGCACTAATGATGGTGTAACTTTAGCAGAGTCAATATTCTTTAGTAAATGGGGAGATAATCTAAAACATGACTAAAGGATACTAACGGTAATGCTGAGCCAGGAACCACATTCTTTCTTAAATTTTCTCCACCCCCACCTAGCCTGACTTCTGAGCAAAACTATCAGGAGAAAGTAGGCTAAGTGATATACTGTATTTTTACTATAAAGACTATGTTCCTACAACACAAGTGTCTTGAGATGCTCTTTCAGTACCAGGGCTCAGCTCCAAAGAACTACCCCCCCCCCACCCCGGACTGCTCTTTTTGACCAAAAAATGCCATACTTAGGGTTTGATTAGGTGAAAAGCTTTTGAGTTTGCACCCGCATAATTTTTGATATATTAACCAACATTGTGTTTTCCTTCCAGGCGTTTCCTGTTATTCCATTACCTTTCTCCCATTCAGGCTGTTTCATTCAGCACCAGCATCCACTGTTTCAGAGTAGGGACATCACAGCAAGATAATGGAAGAAAGAAAAGAGTCAATTGTTGGTTTTTAAAATTCACATAGAAACAAGCCAAATACCTATCAATGTAAGCCTGGATAAGGAAGCTGTGAGATCTTCACATGATGGAATATTTTACAGCCATGAAAGTAACCCATCCGGAGTCGTAATGTTGATGAAGTTAGCAATGTGATGCTAGGTGAACAAAATGAAGTCCAGAAAAGATTTTCATAAGACATGATAGCCCTTTAATAAAAGCAACCGTGATTTTAAAATTAAATGCTTTCCGGGAATTCCCATTGTGGCTCAGTCGGTTAAGAATCCGACTAGTACCCATGAGCATGTGGGTTTGATCCTTGGCCTCGCTTCAGTAGGTTAAGGGTCCACCACTGCTCTGGCTGTGGTGTAGGCTGGCAGCTGTAGCTCCCAATTCAACCCCTAACCTGGGAACTTCCATATGTTGCCTTGCAGAAGTAAAAATAAATAAATAAATAAAAGACAAAAAAACTTTGTTAAGACTTGTAAATGTATTAAAATTATATCAACAAGAAAGCAAAAGCATGATGAGCATGGGATTCAGGATAATGGTTACATCAGATAGGGCTGGCAGGGGAGACAGTGGGGTGATGGGGGTTGGAATGCACAGGAAAAAGGGGAGGAACCGGAAATGACTAAGAGGACTGGAAATGACTAAGATTGAGAGTCTACTACAGGCCTGAAGAAAGTCTTGATATAGAAATTCGGTTTAGTTATGTAAGATTTAAGAAAATAAATTTTCTTACACATCTGAGCTTGTGACCTGAGCTAAAAAACACCTGCATATGTAAGCTGTCCAGTCAATCTCTTTGGCTGTCTGGGAATATGAGGTACAGAGGCAAAGCACACAGATGAGCCTGGCCCTTGTGCGGTAACTGGCTGTATGATCTTTGGCAAACTTCTGGGTCTCAGTCTCATTCATATAAAATAAGGGTGGTGACTAGAATTCAGGTCAGGCTCTGACCCTGCCAGTAACTCACTGGGTGACTTTGGACATGTCTCTTTCCTTCTCTGGGTCTCCAGTTCCTTATTTGCAGTACAAGGGAGAGAGGTAAAATCTATGCTCTTTTCAGCTCCAGCGATCACGTGGGCTTCTTTGTACGTTGAATGCACTAGATACAGCTAACGTACCCTGGTTTCACTAACTCTTAATATGAAGATAACTCTTATTTTCTTCTAAGAAGCTGACAGCCAAATTGAGTTTGTAGGTCATTTATCCAAATCTACAGCATGTCACTCAGATGGCCAGAAACAGCTGAGATGTTAATATTTAACCACGAATAAGCAGCAGGACTCCTCTGCAGAACTAAATACAGTCATTTTTTGTTATTTTTCTAAATATTATTGGCTTGGCTGCCTCTGCTTGAGAATGGTTTCTAGGGTCAGGAATATAATCAGACAACCCTCTTCTTCTAATCCAACCCCTAAAGAGAGAAAATGGGTCTATTTATTTTTTTAGGAGTCAGTGTATAATTTTTGGCTCCCTGCCTATGCTATTTATTTGCCTGTGAAACACCATGAAGATGAGGAGGTGGTGACTGAGGAATCTGGGGAAGGGGGAGCCAGGGAATTCACTGTCAGGGAGTGTGAGGGAAAAGGAAGATAGAGGCAGTGGTGCAAACCAAGACTTGCGTAGACACTTAGCCTGCAGTCTTCAATACATGGAGCCACAAAAGGGAGGGATAGTGAGGGGGTGAGAGCATGGGCCTTAGATTCAGGCAGCCATGAGTTTGAGTCCTGGCTGTACTCCTTATGTAAACTTTCTGATTTGTAAAAGATGGGATGACAGTAATAATGCCTATCTCACAGGGCTGTTGTGAGACCATTTAGAATATATGTAAATGAATCCATGTAATTCATTCAGAATGCATTTTGAATACATTCAAAAGAATACATGTAAAATACTTGGCCTCCTGCTCAACACACAGTGAATGCCTAATGACTTTTGGAAGTGTTCTGATTATTAATAATAACAGTTATTCCACAGAATGGCAAAGGTAGAAGGAGCCTCTGAGATCACTTAACTCCATCCTCTGATGGTGTAGATGAAGAAGCCAAGACCCAGAGAGATAAAGGGACTTGTCCAAGGACACACAGCTAATGACAGCATCAGGACTAGTTCTGGTCTGCTGAGCTGGGTCCCTAAGACCTTCTACCCATGGCCCATGCATATTGTGGCAAAATTGTGATGAGGGTCGCTTTGGTCCTTTGTGTTCTTCCACCCATCCTCTCTCCATTCTGGGCCAATCCAAAAGCCCAGGTGATGCCTCTCTGGGGTAGATTTCAATCCCCTAGAGCTGGCCCACGCTTTAGGAAGATCACGGCCAAGGACAGTGGACTGAGCAGGTGCCCCAATGGGCAGAATTCCCTTCTTCCTTGCCCACTCTGCCAGCCCTGGTACCAGGTACCATGCTGTCTACCTCAGGAAGGCTGCAGAAATGCCAGTGCTCACGGCTTCAGAGATGCTGTGAGGAATGAAATAATGTATTGTTTTTCTCATGAAGATCTTGCTGTGCCTTTTTTTTTTTTTTGGCCATGGCTTACAACAGCTTGATGTGGGACCTTGGTTCCCAGACCAAGAATTGAACCCGGGACCACAGCGCTGAAAGCACCGAATCCTAACCACTAGACCACCAGGGAACTCCCTGGGGTGCTTTTCCCAATAAGTTTCTCCTCACAGCCCCCAGCAATGAAGTTATCGTTTTGTAAGGTACTTAGAATGATTTCCAAAGCAGTTAATTTATGGACTAGCTTGGGCAATAACCAACTGGAAAAGACGCCAGAGGCCAATGGCCACAGGGTACTGAAGGCCTTCTGCCATGCCAGCCATTAACCCTTCAGCTATGGATCGTGGAGAGAGCTCAGGGGTCCCAGGGGCGGGGCAGAAGCAGTGGAGGCTGCAGGGGACACTTGGGGAAGCTTGAGACAGTACCACTTTAGCCAGCAGCCAGGAAGTATTTCAGTGCTTTCACAAAGGTACGACTGCATCCGAGTGTCCTGCTAAAGTCAGCCTGGGTGTACTCAGGGCTGGCTTTAGGCCTGGGGCTGATGAAAAGAACCAGCTAGAGGTGGGCCTGGCATTCTAGAAGCTTACATGTTAGACAACTGTGCCCATGTCAGGGTTCTAAGACAGCCTAGCAGAAGCAGGAACCCCCTGCCTCCTAACAGGTGAGTAATTGACATCAACACGTTGAGAAGTCTCCTAGCTGCTACTGCCTTGGCCTCCAAGGGCTTTGACTGATCAACACCTCAGGAGTCTTTAGACACTGTGCTTAGTGTTTTTAGATGAGGAGTTTTTTTTATTTTTTATTGAAGTATAGTTGATTTAGAGTGTTTGTTAGTTTCAGGTGTAGAGCAGAGGATTTTATATATATCCTCTTTTAGACTATTTTTTATTTTGTCTTTTTAGGGCCACACCCGCGACATATGGAGGTTCCCAGGCTAGGGGTCCAATCGGAGCTGTAGCCACCGGCCTACGCCACAGCCACAGCCACGAGGGATCCAAGCTGCATCTGCGACCTACACCACAGCTCATGGCAACGCCAGATTCTTAACTCACTGAGTGAGGCCAGGGATCGAACCTGTGTCCTCATGGATGCTAGTCAGATTCTTTTCCACTGAGCCATGACGGGAACTCCCTCTTTCAGATTCTTTTCCTTTATCGTTTATTATAGGATACTGAATATAGTTCCCTGTGCTATACAATAGTACCTTGTTGTTTATTTCATATATAGTAGTTTGTCTCCGCTAATCCCAAATTCCTAATTTATCCCCCCCATAGATGAGGAGTCTTTTTTTGTTTGGTTTTGCTTTTTTTGCCACGCCTACGGCATGTGGGAAGTTCCTGGGCCAGGGATCTAACCCGCTCCACAGCAGTGACAACATCAGATCCTTCACCCCTAGGCCACTGAGGAACTCCCACAAGGAGTCTTTTTTTTTTTTTTTTTTTTTTTTTTGCAATGGAGTGGTCTGGTACTATTCTGAATAGGAACTGAAAAGAAAGACACTGGTCCGTGGGGGACACGGATATGTTTTTTGACCCTGATGATTTGCAGTAGAATCATTGTCCTTCTCCTTGTCTTATGTGGTGAGGTATTCCAAAAAACTGCAGTGGCACCAGCTCTCAACGATGACTCTCCCAAGGCATATTTAGTCCACGTCGCTTTGAAAAAAGTCGAGCTTGTCAAATGGGCGGCCTGAAGATGATAATTAAATTCAATGAAATTAATCCCAAGAACTACCATTATGGGATTGGCTGATTACATAGGTAGCTAAAACCCACTAACTACCATTTGCCCGGCTGGACTCAACGGCATTTTGGTTATGGATGAATAAGTAGTAAGAGCAGCACAGCCCATCCACAGAAGGAGCTCTTCTTTATGTGTCGCATAAATCAAGGGGCATGACAGAGTCCCTGCGTGTGCTCTGGCCCTGATGGCCTCCCCCCGAACGCTCCTTGCTGTGTTGTGCCACAATTAATCAGGCTTTCTAAGTTTTAGTTAATTTCAGGACCCCAATAAATTGGTTTGTACTGGCATTAGTCCAGCCCTGATAATTTCACAGCCTTGTGCTTGGGAACTGTGGCAGGTTTGCACAGGACTTAGCAAGCACGGAGAGGTGTGGGGGGGGGGAAGAACGCATAAAAGGAACTCTTGTTTGGCTTAAGTTCCATTAATATTGGGGAAAGCTGAACTCTAAGTGACAGAAAAGCATGGCTGAGCACGTGGACTTTGCAGCTGGAAGGGGGTTTCTCTGTGTTTTTTTTGATCCTCCCCCAAATTCAGGGTGGATGTGAAAACACTAAAATTAAATAAACCCAAAACTTCGTTTGACATTTCTCTTTGTCTGATTGTTCTCAAGTTTTTGTCTCTGATTTCACAAGAGTCTCCTGAGGAATAAGCACTGGAGCCCATAATCTGGTAAAAGGTTCATTTGGGTTTAGGCTTTTTATTTTTAAAGATATGATTCTTAGAGATTTTTTTTTTTCCGATTACGAGCAGCTTTTATGACTGAGCGGTTACCAGGAAAATTCAAAGGCAGTGAGAGAGGGGTCCCTATTGAGTACAGACATTTGGGGCCGCCTGTGTAAATTAGCTGTTGTAGAGACTAAGTCCAACAACCAAGACTTGCATGATTTCAGAGGCTCAGCAACTTGGGTTCTAGAATGTTCCTTGGCCAGGTTGGAAGGGGGACATTTGGGGCCGCCTGTGTAAATTGGCTGCTGTGGAGAATAAGTCCAACAACCAAGACTTGCAGGATTTCAGAGGCTCAGCAACTTGGGTTCTAGAATGTTCTGTGGGCAGGTTGGAAAGGGCCCATAGGCTGAGTGACTGGGCACCTGGAATAGGATTTTGCAATTTAAGACTATTGAGCTTGTAGTAACAAATGGGGAAACTGAGGCCCACAGGGAGGTAAGGATACGATCCATACAAAGCAAAGACAGGACTAGAGCCCAGAATCTGAATTCTCAGTTCAAGGATCCATCTGGGTTCTGATGCTGCTTCTCTTGTGGCAGGAGCATATTTCCTCTAATATGAGAAGGGGAGAAAAAAAGACTTGGACACTTGGTTATAGGGCCAACGTGAGAGTGGCTGTTTAGATTTTCAGATTTTCTTGGCAAAACTCCCTGGACGTGCAGATTCTCTGCAAGGTTTTAAAACCATCCAAACACAGGGAAAACTGGAGATGAGTGTTTGACTATGTCTACATGATGCCTAAACAGACAGTTGATTCAGTCAAAAAATATTATTCATGTTTCTGGTTTGGCAACACAACCCACTTGGGGACTGAATCCCTCACTTTTTAACTCCTTGAGAGGCAGTATGAGGTAGAAAAAAAAAGGTCTCAGACTGGCTGTCAGAAAACCTGGCTTCCAGATCCGGTCGAGCCACTTACCTGGCCTCTGTGCCTTCCCCAGGCCTCAGTAAGTTAATTAGATTTAGACTAAGTTGTTTTTAAGGTGTCAAAACGTTTTTGCTTTCTAGAATACTATTCTATGCGCACTCAGTCATTTTCCAGCATAGAATGTGAGAAGAGGATGCTCCTTGTGGCCTTTGTCATCTGCAGTTGTGGTCAGCAGCCCCCCAGTTCTAGTGTGAGAAGCGATTTCTGGATGTAATTCACAGCCTATTTCTTTTTCATTCCCCACTTGGCTTCTAAACAGACAGCTCAGTGCCTGCCTTCCCTTGCCCCTCCCCTAGTCTCCTTCTTATAAGGAGAAAAGGAGTCTAGTATTCAGTTGACAGGAAGGACTCAGCAGCACTGTCAGGGGGCCTGTACTTTCTCATCTGACTTCATCAAGCTAGTGCCAACCCTTCATACGCCACACCCCACCTCCCACGTTACCCAGGCCCCTAAACAGGATAATTGGTCTGTGGGATTTTTTAAGAAAGGTAGGGAACAAGGAAGTAGTGTTGACTTAATGATGGGTTCCATGTCAGGTGTTGAATCTGACTTTTTCTGGTTGATTTCTGACGACTAGCCTGTGAATAAGATCTCCTGGCTCACACCCCTGGGCATCCCACTTACTTTGCTGAAGTTTTTTTGTTTTGTTTTGGTTTGGGTTTTTTTTGGTTATGCCCGCAGCACCTGAAAGTTCCCAGGCCAGGCCTCGAACCCATGCTACAGCAGTGACCCCAGTCGTTGCCGTGTCAACACCTGATCCTTAACCCGCCGCACCACAAGAGAAGTGCTGAAGCTTTTCTGATTGGATTTGAGCCAGCAGTGTTCCGGAGCTAGCTCTCAGCAACTTGGGAGAGGCGATTGTGTACATCTCTTACTAGCTCCTACATTAAGAGATAACACATTGGGTAGTTTGAAATTGACCCTGTTGGGGATATTTATATAACAGAAATTGGAAATTGCCACAAATCAGGATTATTTTTCTCCCTACAGAGCCACCTGTTAAGCAGTTATCATTGTCCACCATGATTCAAACTCAAATGGTTAGAAAAATAATCTGAATGAGTAAAGCAGGCCTGAAGGAAACCGAAGGGACACAATAGGGAGTGGCGGGGACTGTGGCAATGGATGAACACATATGCTAGGTCAAAGCAGCAGCCACTCCTCCATTCCAGCCTATGCGACTATGCAGATATGTCAGCCCAGTGTTGCCAGCGATTCTAATTTTTCAAGAGGAATTGGAAATCAACGTTTTGCATAAAATCTCTTAATAATAAACATTTAAGATTGCTTGAAACCAATTCAAATTTTGAAAAAAAAATACCTGTTCAGTCTAAGCAAAACGTGTGCTGGCTCTCCTCAACCTTGGGATTAGCAGATTACCATCTTTGCTCTCTAGATCCTTTGTTTCCTGCTCTTATTCCCTGGGTTATAACTCTGACGCTGAGTTGTCAGCATCCTTTCCTAATGAGAAACAAACTTTCTTTCCTTGAGGCCCGAAAGAACAGGGAATTCGGATATGAGACTATCCAGGTGGCTTCTCATGATTCTTCTCTGGCTTGTGTCTTGTTTTCCAGTCCATGTGCCATGAGGCCGGAGAAGAGGATTTTAGGCCCAGTTTGCATCTAACATTCTATGATGTGCTCCCGGGACCACCACCATACCTGGTGCTAGTGCACCTGTGTGTGAGGAGAAAGTGACTTCCATTTTGGCATCAGTCTCTTGACTCTTCCACTTGAAGGCGTGTTGGCACTCTGCTCCCCAACTCACTCCCTGCCTAGAAGAAGAGGGTGGGAAATGGGGCTAATTATTGGTTTTCTCTTCCTGTTTTTATCCCCAGTCTCTTCTAAAGACAGGCAAACTGAAGCTTGAGTTGCTAATAAAGGACTTTACTGAGTGTGGAATAGCTCTCATATCTGGCTTAAGGAATGGGGCCGGGGAGGGAAAATGAGAAGGGAAAGAACTAACGGGCACCAACTATATGTCAGGCATAATGCCAGGCCCTCCATATACATTAATTAGGTCATTGAACCTCCACAGCGGAGTTATTACCATCCTCTTTTTACATATAAGGAAACAGACTCAGGAAAATTATATGACTTGTTGGGACTGAAACCCGGGGATACTTGATTCTTCTGAGTGTATCATGCTACATCCCTGAGGAGAGCTAGATGCTGTGGTTAAGACAATGAGATGGTCACTTCTGTTGGTTCTGTTAAGAATAATAGTGGATAGCCCCCCTGCCTAGATTTGGAGTAAAGGCAAAGTTCATGAAACTGTGAGAACTGTGGGGACCTTGAGGTCCTATAGCAAGCTATCCAAGCAAATGAAGTTTAAAGTGATTAAATGCTCTAGAGCAGTAGAGCTTTTAGGGAGGCATTTTCTCGTCCGCTATATTGCATTTTTCTATGCACAGTATATCACTTGGACATATTAGATCACCAGTTTTTTTTAATGATGTCCCTGATTAACAAGTGTTACAGACCATTGTAAGAATGCTTGAAAACATAATTAAAGTACTTGAAAAATCCTCAATCAGAAGTCAGTTTATTTTATGATCTGCCCATTTGACTCATTCATGGTAACTGTGGGCATACTACAATTTTGAATCAAAGAATACACTCCTTTTCAAAGTATTTACTATAATAATGCACACTATGATGAGTTTACCTTGATTTTTAAAATAAATACGTTCCAGAAATTTTCTAAAAAACAAATCTTGCTTTTTTCAGTGGCCTTTATCGTAAATCTGGAGGTGTGATCTTTTGAGAAAAGAATCATTTAAAATGCTCCCACAAATATCTTAGATCAGTTGAAAGGAAAATCATTTCTATAAAATACTATTCAGATATAACACAAAGCACAAATTTAAAAAAAAAAAACACCTTGGGTTATTTTTGTTTGGTACGATAACTGAAAGGCATAAATGGAAACTATAGATTAACTAACACTGTACCAAAAAATACTGGCTTCTATAAACTATATTTCCGGGATTCTATAAGCTGCCTTTTCTCTTTACTTCCCTGGTTTTCACAAATTGCAAGGAAAAAGAACTGTTTTTACTGGTGGTATCAGTCAGGATCGGGCCACTGTGCTGCAAAAAGGAGCAACCTCCAAATCTCAGAAGCTTAACACACAAAATTTCGTTTATCACTTTAGATTTCCAAAATGAGTCTGTTGGGGGTTTTGCTCATCTTAGTCACTCAGAAACTCAGGCTTCATTTCAGTGTGTGCATTCAAGGATTTCTGTAGTAGTGGAAAGGGAATGGGGCAAATCATGCCCAAGCTCTTAGCTTCAACTTGGAAGTTTCCACTTGAAATCTTTGCTAAGATTTCAATGGTCAAAGCAAATCAGAAGGTCATGCTCAATTCCATAGCAGGAAATGGGGCAAAGTTCCACCACGAACCTGAAAGGAAGAAAGATGGAAATATTAGATGAACCACACTAATGGCAGCCAATTTTGTGTTCTGTCTAGCAACTTTTTGTTTTCTATTTGCCTTTTTAGGGCCTCACCTGCGGCCTATGGAGGTTCCCAGGCTAGGGGTCTAATCAGAGCTGTAGCCGCCGGCCTTCGCCACAGCCACAGCAATGCGGGATCCGAGCCGCGTCTGCAACCTACACCACAGCTCACAGCAACGCCGGATCCATAACCCACTGAGCAAAGCCAGGGATCGAACCCGCAACCTCATGGTTCCTAGTCGGATTCGTTAACCACTGCGACACGACTGGAACTCCATAAAAAGCATTTAAAGCGCTAAAATTTGGGTTCGCAGAATATTGTTCAGTGTTCATCATTCTATAATACCTCCATTTTCACGTTCATTTCTGCCACTTTTGACAGCATGAATGGACCTTAAGGACATTATGCTAAGTGAAATAAGTCAAATAGAGAAAAATGAATCCTATATAATCTCACTTACATATAGAATTGTTTTTTATAGAAGAGCCAGACTTGGAAACAGAGAGTAGACTTGTGGTTTCTAGGGTCTGCGGGAGGAGGGAAATGTTGGTCAAAGGGTATAAACTTCCAGTTATAAGATAAATAAGTTCTGGGGATCTAATGCACAGCATAGTGACTATAGCTAGCATATAATTAAGTATATAATTTAACTGTATTATATATTTACAAGTTGCTAAGAGAGTAGCTCTTTAAGGTTCTCACCCCCCAAATTGTGAGGTGATGGGTGTGTTAACTTGGGCTCATCCTTTCACAATGCACGCACATATCAGATCATCATGTTGTACATCTTAAGCTCACACAATGTTCTATGTCAATTATATCTCAATAAAGCTGAACAAAATAAATAAATGAGTATGTGTTCTGCAACACACTGTATACAAGATCAGCACACGACAATCAATTGCAATGAACACTGGAAACTGAAATTAAAAACACAGCAACAGGGAGTTCCCATCGTGGCTCAGTGGAAATGAATCTGACTAGTATCCATGAGGACACAGGTTCAATCCCTGACCCCGCTCAGTGGGTTAAGGATCTGGCGTTGCCATGAGCTATGGTGGAGGTTGCAGATGCGGCTCAGATCTGGTATTGCTGTGGCTGTGTTGCAGGCTGGCAGCTGTAGCCCTGATTCAACCTCTAGCAGGGGAACCTCCCTATGCCACGGGTGAGGCACTAAAAAGACAAAACAAACAAACAAACAAACAAATCCACAATAACATTTATGGTTGCTCTGAAGAAAATGAAGCACATAGGTATGACTCTAACAAACTATGTACAGGATCTATATGCTGAAAACAAGAAAGCACTGGTATATGAAATAACAAAAGACCACAGAAATGGAGAAACCTGTTGAGTTCATGGATTGGAAGACCACACATTAAAGCTGCCATTTCTTCCTAAATTGATCTATAGGTTTAATACGATCCCTAGCCAAATCTGAGAAAGATTTTCTATAGACATAGATAGAGTTTATTCTAAAATTTATTCAGAAAGGTATGGAATCCAGAATAGCTAAAACAATCTAGAAAAAGAAGAATGAAGTGGGAAGAACCATTCTAGTTGATGTTAATCCTCCTACATGTCTACAATAATAAAAACTGGGTGCTGTTGATTGTGGGAGAGACACAGAGATCAAATGAAACAAAAGAGAGAAACCAGAAATAGACTCACTCATACAATATCCACCTGATGTTTGACCAAGGTGTAAAAGTTCAAAGGAGAAGAGACAGTTTTTTAAAAAAGTGAACCTCGATCTAAATCTCATACCTTATGTAAAAATTAACTCAAGGAATTCCTTTGTAGCTCAGTGAGTTGAGGATCTGGCGTTGTCAGTGCTATAGTGCTGTGGGTCTGGTTACAGCCATGATGCAGGTTCGATCCCTGGCCTGGGAACTTCCACATGCCGCGGGTACAGCAACAAACAAACAAACAAACAAAAAAATTAACTCTAAATGTACCGTAGGTTTAAATGTAAAACTTAAAACTATGACACTATAAAATACAGGAGAAAAATTTGGATTTAGGGCTAGGCAAATTTTCCCAGACTTATTGTCAAGAAACCACCCATAAGAGGAAAAACATAAAATGGACCTCATCAAAATTAAAACCTTTTGTTCTATAAAAGCCTATGGGAAGAGGACGAAAAGACAAACTACAGTCTGGGGGAAAACACTTGCAAAATAAGTATGCAACAAAGAATTAGTATCTAGAATATATAACTCCCCAAGTTCAACTATAAGGAAACAACACAGATGTTAAACAAATACTTGAAAAGATGGTAGATATCATCAGGTATTAAAGAAATGCAATTTAAAACCACAGTGATACATCACTATACCCGTATCAGAATGGCTAAAACAAAAAATAATGACAACAACAAATGCTGACAAAGATGTAGAGAAACTGATCTCTCATTCATTCCTGATGGGACTATAAATAGGACAGCCACTCTGAAAAAACATATGGCAGTCCCTTACAAAACTAAACACACACTTGCCATACAACCTAAGAACTACACTGTTGGGCATTTATTCCAGAGAAATGAAAGCTGAAGTTCATGTAAAATCTGTAGACAAATATTCATAGCCCCTCCCTTTATTTGCAACTGCCAAAATCTGTAATCAATCCAGATGTCCTGCAATAGATGAGTGATTAAATAAGCTGTAATACAACCATACCATGGAATACTACTCAGCAGTAAAAGGAATAAACTCTTGATTCTGGAACAACTTGAATGGATTTCCAGAGAATTATGTTGAGTGAAAAACGTCAATTTCCAAAGGTTACATGAGTTCCTGCTGTGGTGCAGTGGGTTAGTAATCCAATTACAGCAGCTCAGGTCACTGTGGAGGTGCGGGTTCAACCCCTGGCCTGAGAACTTCCCTATGCTGCAAGTGTGACCATAAAAAAAGGTTTACATATGTATGATTCCATGTAATGTTCTTTTCTTTTTTGGCCTCACCCATGGCATGTGGAAGTTCCTGCAACCAAAGCCACAGTAGTCACAATACCAGATCCTTAATCCTCTGAGCCATGAGGGAACTCCTTCCATGTAATATTCTTAAATGACAACATTATAGAGATGGAGAACAGTTTAATAGTGGCCAGGGATTAGGAAGATGGGGAGAGAAGATGAGTGTGATCATAAGAGTATCACTGGAGATCCTCGCGGTGTTAGCTCTGTTTAGTAGCTTGAGTGTGGTGGCGATCGCATCAACCTACACATGTGATAAAATTTCCTAGAGCTATACACATAGGCAAATAGGTGCATATAAACTAATGAAATTGGAATAAGTTGGATGGATTGTATTGATGTCAATTTCCTGTTTGTGAAATACTATAGTTATGCATGATGCTACCGCTGGGAGTGAAGGGTATTTGAGATCCTTCTGAATTATTTCTTACAATTGCATGGAAATCTATGATTATCTCAAAAGAAAACTTTTTTTAAGAATGAGTGTGAGATGATTTATGCTCTAATCCCCATTTAATAGAGAAACATAAAGATACAGATAATCATCAGTTTAGCTTAAATAAGACCCAATAAAAAGTCTAAGTTAGGACTCAAATTGAAGTTCCCAATTCAGAAATCAAGACTGGAACTAATACAAAGACCACCAGCATTTACACTAATGAAGAACCTTTTGGAGAATTCCAGCAGCCCCCTTACACAGTTGCCAAGTGTATAAGCGATCCTGAGCAAAAACTGCCCAGTTGAAAAGAACCATTTGATCATAATAAATCATTTTAAGCTTTTAAGCCACTAGGTTTTGGGATGGTTTGTTATGCAGTAATCAGAATACTACATCAAGCAAGGGGGAGCCGGTGGTTGTAGCCAAATAGATGGGCCTTTAAATCTCAGTGACTCTACTGATTTTAAAGGCTAGGATCCCTGTTTGTTCAAGGCCGTTCCCTGAAACCCATTTTCCTGAATTCTCCCTAAGCATCTTGGGAGTGATGATGGGGACTTGGGGGGGGGGGGGGGCAAATACAAAGGAAATTGAACAACTAATCCTTGCCCTTGAAGAACTCAGTGTAGTGAGGCAAAGCATCAGTGCATTAAATGGCATGAGAAGAGTTATAAGGCCACAAATCAGCAAGTTCAAACTAATACAGTACAGCACAAATTGAATGCATGTGGCAATGTACAGCTACCCAAGCAGCAGGATGGAGCTAGACATTTTGGGCCCTGAAGGCAACATTTCAGAAAGGGCCCCCTTTTCTTTGCTAACAGTGAAATAAACATCTCTAGCAATTCAGGGGCTAGTTGGATAATATTAACACTTGTGGAGAAAGAAAAAGAAGGTAATTTCCAGGAACAATTATTCCTGTTTCAATTTTCCTTTGTTCTCTCTTCATGATTTTTTTTTTCTTTCTTGGCAAGCCACAATTTCCCTGAGCATCAATTTCCTCATCTATA
Source organism: Catagonus wagneri (assembly GCA_004024745.2). NCBI lineage: Eukaryota > Metazoa > Chordata > Mammalia > Artiodactyla > Tayassuidae > Catagonus > Catagonus wagneri. Next base: position 19,799,233 of record PVHT020000015.1, on the reverse strand, counting down.
GACTGGAGATAACAACCAGAGAGTAGTGGGTTGAAAGTCAGGAAATCTGAACTGGAATCTCAAATTTATCATTTATTAGCTGTGTGACCTTGGCTACATCACCTCCCTGGCCTCTTCCTCCATCAATTTCTTCTGTGACAGGAAGAGGTTGAGCAGAATGGTCCAGAAGGTGCTCTCCGCCCAACTCTAACACGAGGCCACACACAGATAATTCAGTTTGTTTTGAAAGTTTAAAAAGTAATGATGATATATATGAAAGTACTCTGTAAGCCAGAAAGCGGCATAAAGATGTTAGGAATATCAATAGTACGCAGTTCCATGTGGGAAAAAAAGCGCTTGCAGGTCTCCTCTAAATTTAAGGGCTTAAAATATAAACGGGTACTGTCTGTCAAGGCAACACTTTCTGGCCCTTAGAGGATTCTGATAATTCTTTGTAACTAAAGCCGATCGAATAAACACATATTTGGATTAGTCTGTCTCAGGCTCACCAAGCCATCAGCCGTGTTATTGGGAATTCAAGGTTGAGTTCTTGGCTCATCTAAGAATCCTAGGGACTGCGGTACAGAGGTGAGTAGATGAGCCATTACAAGTTTTCTTCAGGACCCCTAACAGTGGAGGCCCTTTTGGTGGGGCTTAGGAGTCTTCTCTGACGGTGAAAGCAGATCTGAGTCGTCCCCTCTCCCTCTACACACACACACACACACACACACACCCATCTCCATCCTGCTTTTAAGAACACCAACACTTTGTCGCTTTCCTAGCCGCGATGTGGATTTGGGAAACGCCCCGAAGCGATAAGCAGCCTGCTAGGGCATATTTTTCGAGGCCAGCTCTTCTGGCGTCCCGCGCACCAGTTTAGGACCAGACCCGGTGCACGCATAGAGGCCCGTCGTGCGGGAATAGAGGGGTTGCGGGCTGCCAGCAGGGAAGTCAGAGGGTGGCCGGGGTCTTCAGGCGGCGCGCGAACGGTAGGGAGCTCCTAGGTGCATCCAGCGGAGGGGGGGGGAGGAGGGGCGGAGGAGATGTGCGGTCCCTTTAAGACCCCAACGCTGGCTTAGCCAGAGGCGGGGGTGCCGTGGGGGCGCTGCGTGATGGGAAAGTCGCCGGCTGCGCCTCACACTTTCTCCCGACTTCTTAACTTTCGGGTCGGGGGAGCAGGGATAAAGCGGCTGTGCCAGAGCGGAGAGGGGGTGCGGGCTTGCAGCGGCTGCGTGCTCGCCGACTTCCCGCCCGCGCCGAGCGGCCGACCTCTCAGGCCAAGTGGGGAGCGGGCGGCGGGCGGGCAGGTGGCCCCGGGCCGCCGCTCCCGCGCCTTGGCTCTGCCCCCGGGAGCCGAGCGAGCCGCTGCTCCCTCGTGGTGTGAGGGCGGTGATGTTTTTCCTCCCACCCACTTTTGAGTCCCCCCTCCCCCCTCGCGCGCACTCTAGCTCTCGCCACAACCTGCGAGCCCCAGACCTCGGAGGAGCGCCCCGGGGAGCTCGGAGCGCTTGCACGCGTGGAACACGGAGGAGGCCGGTGGCCAGGTCAGTGAGCAGTGCCCGGCGCCCGCTTCCCCTCCCTTCCTTTCCTGCCTGTGCGCAGGTGGGCCACCTTCCCCGAGGGCGCCCCGAACTCCCTCGACCTGCCACCCCAACCCGCTCTAGGTCCAGCTGTCCGCGGCCTGGCTGGAGGTGGGGCCCAGGGCGCCGGACCCAGGGAAGACCGGGGGATCCGGATTCGAACTCGCCACTCCTGCTCGGCTTGCATAGCTCCACAATCTGGAGCTGCAGGGAGGCCACTTTGGTAGCTACCTAACGGGTTCGGCGACTCCTTTAGTGATCGCGTGTGTCCGGAGCCTTTTTTGCTTGCTTGCCAAAGTGCCCTGGACCAGTGGGTGGCTCATACGTGCTGAAGTTAAGGAAACAGGGCGTACGGTCAAGAGGCTCCTCTGTTCTCCGGACATCTGCCTCATTTTTCCACCGGGGATCTCTGGGGTCAGAGTTGGAGACGCTAGGCTCCAGGAGCAATTTGGGATTGCGGCAGCGTAAGGCCTGGGAAGCCTGCCTTCTGATCCCTGCTGGCCCGGCCGCTATGAGAATGGGCAGTTGAATTCTCTCGGTTCCAGGATGCCCATTTTGAAGGTGGCGTTGTTGTGGGGAATAAAATGTAATGATAGATGGATAGCAAGGCGTTTTGCAAGCCCAACGTGAGGCATTGTTTCTCAACCATATCAGCAAAGAAGGCATCTCACTGCACTCTGATGAGACACCCTGTCCCGAAGCTGCCATTTTTGGGGGGCAACCCAGCACCAGTGAACTGAGTATTTCTGGTTGGATGGTAGACTGGGGAGAGGATTTTAGATGATGGACATGGACCGGAGATGCCAGTGTCTTCTTATTGTGTGTCGGAAAGAGAATTGCTAGTCTGGGGGCAGTCCCACAGATGATAGTGAATGTGAGTTTACAAGGGCAGTGGAGCCTCTCCGGAGGATTAAAGAGACACTGTGGGGCATGAAGAGCTAGCTGACATGCTCATCCCTTAGCCTTCCTTTGGGAATGTCTCTGGTTCTGTTCTACCCGGGAGACCTCTTCTGAGAATGAACAGACCCCTGACACTTGATGGCCCAGAAACTTTTCCCTTCCTTGCGGTTACAGCTGGCCGAGGAGCCCCTGGTCCCTTTGCTTGATGTAAATGTACTATGTGAAAGATTGTTTCATGGAGGCACCTTCATCTAGATATTTCTTTAGGTTCAGACGTGTTTCTGATGCTCTTATAAAGCCCACTCACACCCCCCCCCCCCACTCCGCAGTGTTAGTCTCGGGGTTTTGTTTTCTTGCTGGGGCCTGAATCCCCCCAAAATATGTCAATGGCTGCATTTCTGAGTAACCTGTAAAAGAGCCAGTTCAAGTTTAATGGCACAACAGCCTGTGTGAAGCAGACAGAGAGTTAATGCCGAAATAACTCCAGTTAACTGGGTCAAAGTATAATTTGAAAAAATTAAGGACAGTTTGGCTCTTTGCAAGTGTAAGAGTCGGCATGTTTGCTGAGCAATGCTTGCTTGTGTTTATTGCTGCAGCCCCAACAAATGTCTTGAACCGCTCCCCTCCCTCAAAAGAGAAGGTTTAAAGGATAACGAGAGATTGAACAGAGACCTGGGGAGGGTTTATAGTTCTGCACAGAATACAAAGGCAGGACTTCAGGATCTTGTAAATCAAAAGTGATTATTTATAAAGCGATTCCTTCTCTGATGTTCACCACCACAGCCTGGGAGGCCACGCAGATGACAGGATTGCCAAAAGAGATTAATTGCTCTCTAGTCACCAACTTTCTGTTTGCTCATACCATTAGTCGAGACTCAAGAAGAGCAAAGAAGTTCTAAGAGCTGTTTCTTGCCAGCTTGAGTTATGAAGCAATGCTACTGTTCACCCAATCACCCAACCATTGTACAAGATAAACAGCCCGGTGGGTTCTTATGTGGGGAGACCCGAAAACTGTGGTTTCAGAAGTACCCTCTGAGATCCATAGGTGATTGTGATAAATTAGATTTTAGCAGTTAAAAAAAACAAAGAAAGCTTTCTCATTTGGAAGCTTGGGGGATAAGCTTATTAAAGTAGGCTCAGGTAGAACCTCACCTGGGTGGGTAGCTACGTTAAACTGTTCGTGGAAATGATTTTCTTCAAGGGAACCTGGTAGCTTTCAGAGGACAGAGTGATTGAAGTTGGGCCAAAAGCTCCCAGAGGGGACCGAGACATCAAAACCTAGGCCTTCGGAAGGCTAGGAACCGTGGCCTCGGAGAATTTCATCCTTGGGTAAGGAGCAGGGGAGGAGGTAGAGAAGGCAGACCAGTGCTACAAATGCCGGCTGATAGCATAAATTATCCTTCAGGATCGGTTCTTCTTTGGTTACATGCTCATAACTTGAAACAGTAGATTTCAAATTACCTGGCCAACTTCACAGCGTTGAAAGTAAGAGCCGTGGCTTCCACGTCATGGCCCAAAGACCATGCAGTTCTCCAGAATGATCATCTGGCATTCCGTCCAGCTCTCTATCCTCAATATTTAGGTTGGACCCTCCGAAAAGATCGTTGAGCTCAGCTCCCATCCGAGGTTAAGCCCAGGTTGAAATACGTTTCTTGAATTATTTAAATCTTTTCGAATCACCCATTGGAAGAGTCCTGCCAGCTCTAAAGTCTATGGAAATGACCTGTGACGGTTATGAGCTCTAGCAAACCTTCTGCTAGGTTTCTACTCCTTAGACTGGAAGTGCAAGTCTCGTATTTTCAAGAAATGTAGTTGCTTTCTGGATGGTCTTTTGCATGGTGATGCCACGTGAACACACTACCTATTTAAATTTGCCTAATAGCCCTTAAAAAATGGCCCATTGTAGGAGTTGCCATTGTGGCTCAGTGGAAACGAATCTGACTAGCATCCACGAGGACACAGGTTCGATCCCTGGCCTCGATCAGTGGGTTAATGATCCAGCGTTGCTGTGAGTTGTGGTGTAGGTCGCAGACCCAGCTTGGATCTGGCATAGGCCAGTGGCTACAGCTCTGATTTGACCCTTAGCCTGGGAACCTCCATATGCCCTGGGTACAGCCCTAAAAAGACAAAAGGCAAAAAAAAAAGAAAAAAAGAGCCCATTTTAAATTTCCATTTCCTTAGGCTCTTTATGTGAGAGGAACATGTCTGAACTATTCAGGTGTTTAAATTGCATGTATTTGCTAATTACATCTATCTTTTCCAACATTAAGTAACCAAACTGAAGATCCTTATGGATTTCATAGGAGACACAGGAGAAACATCGATCAGCTTGTGCCCCTGAAGCATGAAAATAACGGTAGTCTCGAAGCTAAGATCAGTTAACTTTCATTTCAGAAATTGTTTGGGTCACTGCCTATTATTTTTATCGTGTTTGCCAAAGTAGCCGTTTTGCAAACCCCAGTTTCCCTTTTCTCCCAAAGAAAATCTCTTGAGAAATCAACTTTAATTCCCTTCGAAACGAGGGTTTCAAAATTTATTTTTATTTTCCTATGACTTGCCGGTAAGGATTTTGCCCTTAGTGTTGGATAGGAATGTATGTTCATCCGCTTGAATTTTCCCCCCACAATCTTTGCAGGACAGGAGAGGCAAGTTCTCTTTCTTAGCAGGAAAACAATGCTTTGCACTTCTGTAAATTCTCCAGCATCCCCCCCCCCGCCCCCACCGCAAGTTCAAAGCCTAAGCATCAGAGATCTCCATCAGTTCCAAAGGATCTGTTCTAAGTCTTTTTTTTTTTTTCTGTTTTCTTCCCTGCAGCTTGAGTATAAAAGGTCCTAAAAGTTCCAAGTTGCCTTTTGCAGTGGCCAGAATGAGAAAAAAGTGGAAAATGGGAGGCATGAGCTATGTCTTTTCCTTGTTGCTGTTATTTCTTTTCCTAGAAGGAAGCAAGACAGAGCAAGTTAAACGTAAGTGTCTTGAGTTTGAAAACCAAGATATTTTCTTCTAGTTTCTCTGAAAATGTGGTTATAATCTGTAAGAATTGTGATTTAGCCCAAATGTGGCCATGCCATTATTCTAAGAGAAGAAAGTGAATGTTACTGGTTTATGAGTGAGTTGATAAAGGAATAAAAGCTTTGAATTGGGCCAACTAAATTTGGGGCTGTTTTTCTGATTATCATATAGTTTTCATCTCGTAGAACACATGACACATTAGCCTATTTTCCTTTTTCTGTTCTAAACTGTACAAATCTCATTCCATTTTACGTAATTCTAGAAATATCTGACAGATGAGCTGGATTTTTTCCCAAATTTCAGACTCTTCAGCAAAGGTTTTCAGTTTATGAAAAAGAATAACACAGAAAAGAAAAAAATAAAAGGGCAAAAAATCAAGCAGGCTCTGCCTATTCCCTTATGCCGAACAACGAAGAAGCAAAAAAACCTTCCCATGAACTGGATTCAGATGAAAAATCCTTTGAGGAAATTGAGATTCCAGGGACCGTGAGCAAATTGGATGCCATTTATTGAAAGGAACGTCCCCGCAAAGCCAGGGAATATTTCTAGAAAGTCAGCGATCCGTGTGATGGGCTAACACATTGGAGAAAGCAGAGTGGCAGGAAAGGGGGATAATTAACCCTCGTGGCCACATTTCGGAGCTTTATGAGTAAGCACTGACATCTCTGCTCCTGTTATGAGCTTTCTGCTGCCTTCACACAGCGTGAGCCTCACCTATTTTGGGCCACTTGCAGCCACCCCGGAGGTGGACCTTTGCTCTACATTTGAAGGAAAAGCCACAGCTCTAGTCCCCCCTTTTTGGCTGCATGAAAAGAAGCACAAAGTGGAACTGGTCCAAGAGGGGCATTCTCTGCTCCACTGAGCTTATTCATGAGAAGGAACTGTGAAAATATGCTTGGTAGGAGCTGAAACAGCCTCTGAAGTCCATCACTTAAACATTTATCTCCTTTATCAGCCATAATTGAATATATCAGGCATGAGGCTTGCTGACAGGGAGAACGAGTGCCAAACCTATCCCACTGTTAGACGTGTTTCTGTCCCATTGTGATTTTTGTAGTAAAAGGGAGTCTCCTTTCTGAATAGGGCTTTCGATTAGGCTTTTAAACATGAGTGATTTGTGGTCACAGCTAGTATGATGGAGACACAGAAGGAAGTTTAGCAGGACCCCGTCTCAGCAAGGAAGCTTGGATCAACCTCACCTCTCGTGGTCCTCAACCGACCTCTTTCTCCTTCTGCTTGAATGTATTGTCCACTTCAGAACCTTCCTTTTCCAGAAATCCTCCTTATTTTAAGTGGATGTAATAGAAAAGTTGTCCATCCATTCTTGGCTCAGCTCACAAGCAGCTGGACTTAAAATCCACCGTCTCGAGAGTTCCCATTGTGGCTCAGCAGGTTAAGAACCTGACTAGTATCCTTGAGGATGCATGTTCAATCCCTGGCCTCACTCGGTGGGTTAAAGATCTGGCACTGCCGTTGAGACACAGCTTGGATCCCGTGTTGCTGTGGTGTAGGCCCTCAGCTGCAGCTCCGACTCGACCCCTAGCCTGGGAACTTCCATGTGCTGCAGATGTGGCCCTGCAAAGACAAAAAAGGGAAAAAAACCCACCCTCTCTCAGGGAGAAACTTCGCTTATGGCCTTATGGCCTCACGGGAAATCTTGTGAAGCCTAAAAGACCATCTCTTCTGGGAAGCCTTCCATCCTCATGGAGAACTAAGGAATATTGTCCAAGTGACCTAGAGCTTAATTGGCAAGCCAAGGAAAAATAGGATTGAAAAACGATTGACAGACCCCAGACCATCACTCTCTAACGTTTCCTGCTGCCTGTGAGTTTGTCCCAAGCCCTTTTGATATTCAGTTGGTGTCAAAATGATTATGTAACAGATGGCCTAGGGGACTGGTTCTGGTCCAGTGTTGCAGGCTAACTGTCACAAAGACATTTCCAAAACTATGTCCACTAAAAGGGGACTCTCAAAGAATGCGCCCTATGTTTTTTACCTTGATACACACACACGCGCACATGCAGAGATTGATACTACAGCTCTAAGAGAAGTTGGAAGCAGTGAGGAATGGCTACAGAAATGATCCATGTAATGTGCTATCATGCTACCATTCAGACACTGCTTACGGAAAATGTGGTAGCCCTAGAAAATGCTTACATTAACTTCTTTTAAAATTTCTTAAATTGTGAAATTAATAATACTCGTTGAACAAAGGGATATGACAATATCTGGGCTTCACGGAGAACGTGTAACCCTCAACTCTCATCCCACTCTGCAGTGATGATCATTAGTAGTAGTTTCTTATGTGTTCTTCCAAACTTTTCTCTGTGTGGTATGAAAACATACATACAAGGCTGTAGGGGTTTTTTCCTTGCACAAAATGAGATATTACAATTTTTTTTCTGTAACTTGCTTTTATTCATGGCAGTGTAACAGCACCGTATTCTTTTTCTACTGCCTGTGTAGTTTCCGGTTATATGAGTTTACCCATGGTTTGTTTAACCGGTCCCTATTTGTAGATATTTGTTTCCAGTTTTTGCCATTACTCTAAATAAGGCATTCATGAACACCTTATGGTACTTAGGCAAGTTTTTGCGAGTAATTGTTAGGTCAGAATACATGTTCAGTTTTAATCTTGGTCAGAACCGTCAAATCGTTCTTTGAAAAAAGTTATATCAGTTTATATTTCCATCTGTTTATGTGTCCATTTCTACTTCCTTTGCTAAATGTATTATTAATCTTTGTATTTTAGGGACAGTTTAATAAGAAATTATATTTCAGTTTTGCCGTAATGTTTTCCTAATCCTGGAGTGTCTTTTCTTCTCCCTTCCTTCCTTCCTTCCTTCCTCCCTCCCTCTTTTTCTTTCTTTCCTTTCTTTCTTTCTCTCTTTCCTTCTTTCTTTCTTTCTTTCCTTCATCTCTCTCTCTCTCTCTCTGTCTCTTTCTTTCTTTGCTTTTTAGGGCTGCACGTGCGGCATGTGAAAGTGTCCAGGCGAGGGGGCGAATTGGAGCTGAAACTGCAGCTGCTGGCCGCTGCCACAGCCACAGCAACACCAGATCTGAGCCACATCTGCAACCTACACCACAGCTCACAGCAACGCTGGGTTGTTAACCCGATGAGCAAGGCCAGGGATCAAACCCTCACCCACATCCTCATGGATACTAGTCGGGTTCGTTACCACTGAGCCACAATGGGAACTCTGGGAGTGTCTTTTCAGTTATTTTTAATGCAATTATATTTCTTCTCTGAATTGGCTATTTTTCAGTTGGGTGCTCATCTTATTGATTTGCACAAGCGTAATTATTATCATTTTGTTATTTCAAATGTTGCTATTAACCTTTTGTTTGGTTTTGGTTTTGGCTACCCTACAGCACATGGAACTCCCAGGCCAGGGATCAGATCCGAGCCGAAGCTGGGAACCAAGCCACAGCTGTGGCGATGCTGGATTCCTCACCCACTGTGCTGGGCTGGGATCAACCCTGCGTATGAGTGTCCCCTAGATGCTGCTGATCCCATTGCAGCACATCGGGAGCTCCTAACCTTTTGTATTTCATACACTGTTTTCCCAGACTGCCATTTGATTTAAACCTTGTATAAGTTGTATTTTCCCATACAGACGTTTTAAATTTTGTGTGGTCAGACCTGTCATTCATGTCCTTTATGGCTTGTTGATTTCTTCTTCCTAGGAGGGTCTTTCCCACTCCACATTCTTTTTTCTTTTCTCTGCTTTTTTTTTTCTTTTTATGGCTGAGCCTGTAGCATATGGAAGTTCCCAGGCTAGGGGTTGAACTGGAGCTGCAGCCAAGGCCTATGCCACAGCCACAGCAATGCCAGATCTGAACCGCATCTGTGACCTACACCACAGCCTACAGCAATGCAGATCCTTAACCTACTGAGTGAGGCCAGGGATGGAACCCGCATCCTCATGGACACTATGTCAGGTTCTTAACCTACTGAGTCACTCTGTATTCTTTTGTTCTTCTATTGCTTCCATAATTTGGGGTTTTACCTATAGTTCTCTTTTCCATGTTAAATTTATATTCATGTGTGGTGTGCAATAGGAAATAATAGGAATATAGGAAATAATTTTTTATCTTTGGGTGGTAGGTACATGACTTATTTTTGTTCACTTTTTTAACTTCTATTTATTCCAAAGTTTTCATAATTGGCAAATACTACTTTTACAACAGGGAAAAGTCCTTTAAAGTAAAAGAGCATCTTGTTTACCATATTTCTGCTGTTGAGTTCTAGAGAAGGGTGAGTATGGGAGTGGAAAAAGGAGAAAGAAACTTCAGAAAACGTGTAAGTGTAAGGGTCACCATGCTGTACAGCAGAAACTGACATAGCACTGTAAATCAACTCTACTCTAATAATAGTAATAATAATAATAATAATAAAAACCTTTGTGTCTCTCCTTGCTGCCTGATATCATTTTAGTCAAGGGAGCCAAGGTTTTTGATCTTTCACAAGCTGGTTTGAATATAAGCTTCTAGGTCAAGGCAGTTGCTCTGTAGCCCGTTTGCTCTCCTACTTTAGGCATCAGGATGGAATGAGGGGGGATTCTGTTATGGTCGAAGATGCTCATTCAGTTGGTGTTGTCAGAAGCTGAGGAGGTCTGGAGACAATGCTTTCATTGCAGAAAGCTCTTTTCACAAGCCAAGTTAGCAGTGGGTGCTGCCACTGGGTCAGTAGTTGATTAGCTAGAGTTACCTTGCCTCTCACAGGAGGGAAAAGAGGCTTAGGAACCCAGGAAATACTGCCAGTGCATTGCAGTGGATGAATGAGCCATTTATGGCTTATATAAAAGTTTGTTACTGTCCAGAAGCAGCAAGGTTTGAAGTCTTACCCGGGAAAAGGTCTTTCTGTAACTCCATTATGCTCTGTTGTTAAAGTTGTAGTCAAAAGAAGCCGGGAAGCTCTTTTGAAGTTCAAAGGAGTGTAACATTCAGTGCACGATATTCATGCAAATATAGGACAGAGTTTGCTACAGAGTTTGCTTCTTTTGGCAGATCTGACTTAGGTAATGAACTATTGATCAAAGTGAGGTGGAAGAATTGAGTTGTTAAGAATGTTCAATTATGTATCTCAAAGGGACCAGCCTATGCCAAGGCTGGCAAACATCCTGGGGAGAGAAAGTGTTCGTGTATTTCATGGCGTCCATTCCTGCTTTATAAGGTGAGTTAGCAGGATCTTCCAAGAGACTAGATTCCCACTGACTTTTCTCCTTAGGAGAAAAGCTTCCGGCATTTATATTGGGCTGAAAATGGGCCTCTGAACTTCCCAGGAAGGATGAGTCCCTAAAAGTTTGAAGGGAAGGAAGAAAATATCTAGAGAACTGGAGACATGGGAAGCATGGCCTTAAGGAGCCTACCCAGAGCCTCTTCATTGTGAAAGCCAACCAGAAAGCCTTGGGTTTTCTACCTCCGGATTCTTACATTCAAGGTGACTATGTGGCAACGAAAAGAAATGAGCAAAAGTTAGACTTAGAAGTTTAAATAGGTGGAAGTAGGATAAATGAAGAAAACCTTAAAATGAGATAGCTTAATTCTTTTCAAGGTATATTCTTAATGATTTTTATGTTGGCAGACCAGTGAGGTTGGGTACAGAAGCCCTGGAGTCCACAGAGATCCAAACCCCAGCTCCATGTTTTTCTTACCTTGGGAATGTTGCTTAACCTCTCCAGCTTTAGTGCTCTGATCAGTACAGTTGGGGAAATAATAGCATATTGAACGTCAACATGGTCATTTGAAAAATAATGAGATTGTGCACACAGTGCTTTGCGACAGTCCCTGGCACAGTTTTTAATAAGTGGTAGTGACTAGAGTAACACTCTTGCAAGCCAAGCAATACTATCCCCTTCATTTTCAGATGAGAAACTTGAAACCCATTGAGGTCAAGTGACTTTGTACAAGGACAGACAGCAAGTCCAAGCCAGGGTCAGAACTAAAACCCAGGTCTCCAAGTTCATTGTTCTGTTCATTACACCGTTTTGCCCTAGCAGTTCTCTGAGGAAGCCTGCGCATTCTCTTGAATAGAAGCCCAGTCCATCGCACATGGTAGCCACTTAACACAGAATAGATAATTCAGGTGAATGAGTAAAGAACTTTGGGACTGGAATTCCTGAGAGAGGCAGTATGCTATTTGGGATTTCAGAGACAGAGACGAGGACTAAAGTTGTTCAGGAACCTAAATAAGCTAAGCCAAAGGAAATTTCTGAGGAAGGTTTAAAATATGTGCCTCTATGTCTATGCTTCTTAGATTTCTCTTGACGTCTCAGTAGGATTGAAATGTCCACATAGTCTAATGGAAAGAGGGCTGTGCTTTACGTCAGGAGACTTGGTTTCTGGTCAGTACTGTTATTCGCTGTGTGGTATTGGTTGAGTCATTCATGCTCTCTCTGAACTCAAGTTTCTGTACTTATGAACTGAGAGGAATTCTTGCTTTCCGGACAGCAAAATAAGGGTGCCAAAATAGGGACTGGGGAAGTGGGCCAGGGGAAACCAAGGCTCTGGCTTTAGATTTTTGGAGTGCAGATGGACTTTTATCATTGCCACAAAATCATTGTTAAGAGTACTTTCATTCATTTAAGATTTAGAGCCTGCCTACTTCTAAAAAGACTCGTTTCAGGTTATATATGAAAGAACAGTTGCGAGATAACTTTTTCAAAGAAGAAACAAAAAATAGAGGCCATCTGACAAAAGTAGAAAGAGTAGATGTTTTTAAACACCTGGTTAGTACATTGTAATACTCACAGTCTAAACTGGCTTATGCTTCCTGAAAAGATAAAAAGAGAAACTTTGGGCGTTCCCGTTGTGGCTCAGCGGTAACGAACCCAACTAGTATCCATGAGAATGTGGGTTCAGTCCTTGGCCTCGCTCAGTGGGTTTGGGATCTGGCATTGCCATGAGCCGTGGTGTAGGTTGCAGATGTGGCTCAGAACCCGCGTGGCTGTGGCTGTGGCTGCGGTGTAGGCTGTCAGTTGCAGCTCTGATTTGACCTCCAGCCTGGGAACCTCCATGTGCCATAGGTATGGCCCTAAAAAGAAAAAAACCAGAGAGCTACTTTGCATTTGTTGGCAAGAGAAAATGAGTGTCATCTACAGAGATTTATTTCCTACCTCCCACCTACTCAAATTGTATTGACAGGATGTTTGCATACAGCACATTTTGCGTGGTACAAAGATACCAACTGTGACCTTGGTTTCATAGAAGAAAGGAGAATTGTATTTGACATTTCTTTACTGACCCTCTATAAAGGAAGGGAGCAGGTATTAAAACTCAATAAAAGTCTCTCTTCCAGTGCTAAGGAAATGTGGTCCAGATAGTTTACCGCTGTATGGTACAAGTTCATTGAAGGCTAGAACATGGAAATGTTATACAAATGGCTAGTAGACTTGGCAGTCAATTATCAGATGCCCTAAGCAAACTTTATATTAACATGATTTTTTAAAATTTAAAAAATGGATGCTCATTTAAATTTTTTTATAGTTATTTATTTAATCCTTTTGTCTTTATAGGGCCACACTCGTGGCATGTGGAGGGTCCCAGGCTAAGGGTTGAATCAGAGCTGTAGCTGCCGACCTATGCCACAGCCACAGGAATACAGGATCCGAGCTGTGTCTGCAACGTACACCACAGCTCAGGACAATGCCAGATCCTTAACCCACTGAGCAAGGCCAAGGCTTGAACCTGTGTCCTCATGGATGCTAGTCAGATTCATTTCCACTGAGCCATGACGGGAACTCAGGATTCTCATTTTTAAACATTCAGAAGAGTCATCAATGTATTAGGAAAATGTAAGTCATTGATAATCTCAACATTTACATAAGGAGGCATATAGATTTCTAGTCTTTTTTTTTTTTTTTTTTTTTTTTTGGCTTTTTAGGGCTGTACCTGCAGCATATGGAAGTTCCCAGGCCAGGGACTGAATTGTAGCTACAGCTGCTGGCCTACACCACAGCCACATGGGATCCCAGCCGCATCTACAACGTACACCGCAGCTCATGACAATGCCGGATCCCTGACCCAATGAGCGAGGCCAGGGATTGAACCTGCCTCCTCATGGATACTAGTCAGATTCGTTTCTGCTGCATCACGACAGGAACTCCTGGTCTTTTTTTCTACTTCAGGTATACATACATATTAATTTATAAAAATGAAGCGCCGTTGGTGTTCCCATCATGGCTCAGCGGTTCATGAATCTGACTAGCACCCATGAGGATGTGGGTTCAATCCCTGGCCTCGCTCAGTGGGTTAAGGATCCGGCGTTGCCGTGAGCTGTGGTGTAGGTCGCGGACGCAGCTCGGATCCTGTGTTGCTGTGGCTGTGGCGTAGGCTGGCAGCTACAGCTCCGATTCAACCCCTAGCCTGGGAACATCCATATGCCGCAGGTAAGATCCCAAAAAGCAAAAAAAAAAAAGAAGCACTGTCTTGTAACCCATTTAGCTTATTATGTCAATCGCAACTGATTCTCTAAAATGCACCAGTAGTGGAGATATAGCTCATGTTGTCTGAAGTGAAAGACGGATATTTTAGAGACCAGTTGCAGAGCATGCAAAATTGATTCTGCTGTGAAAAGTTCAAGAGCACAATCTGAATTCTTGACCAAACGGAAAGTCAGCCTCCTTTAGCAGAGACTTGTGCAGCCGAGGTGCTGATAGAAGGAACAATTTGTTTTTTTGAACAAGTACTTTGATTTTTGCCCAAAGTCCTATGCCAGATGACAAGTAAGAGATTATTTTAGCCAGAAAAATATTGGGATCAGGTTTCGCCAGCCGAGCAGCCTTTCTGTAAAAGCATCTCCCATGGCCTCACAGTAAAGACTAATGAGAATACCATCAAGTCCCGGTTATCCATGCTAATGGGAGATAGAAGGGCACAATGAATTGAAATTTCATGGAAAAAGCTCCATTTCTCATCTTAACCAATGAAGTCACCTTGCTCAACTGTAAGACCTCTTTGAAATATGGACCCTTCTCATTGAGTTTGCCTACTTGCTAGTAGAAAAGCTAGTAGAAAAGGCAGGTAGTGGGAGGGCCATGGAGTGCGTTGGCCACTCAATGTGTATTAAGTTGAATTAATTTTGGAAAATGATCCAACAAGTAGAAAAAAGATAATCAACTCCTAGATAAAGAGGAATAAGCTGTATACCCAAAGTGGAAAACTTGGCTTTTTCCTGGCTTTCCTTTTCCATTGACTTCCACAATCCGGAAATGAAGTCTTAAAGCCCCAGGGGAATCTGACTGAGACATCAATTCTAGAAACACCGTTTCCAGAGAAATACGGAATTCTAGAAACACCGTTTCCAGAGAAATACGGCACTTTTTTCCCCCTGTAGTGACTACTTCATCTTACCCTTCCTCTGTCTGCTTCGAGTTTGATAAATGATAAAAGAGAAGTAATTTTTTTTATATATTTAGGACTGCACCCACGGCATATGGAGGTTCCCAGGCTAGGGGTCTAATGAGAGCTACAGCTGCCAGCCTACACCACAGCCACAACCACAGCCACAGCCTTGCCAGATCGGAGCTGCATGTGTGATCTACACCACAGCTCACGGCAACGCCAGATCCTTAACCCACTGAGCAAGGCCAGGGATCGAACCTGAAACCTCTTGGTTCCTAGTTGGATTCGTTTCTGCTACGCCACAACGGGAACTCCAAAAGAGAAGTACCTTTGCTTTTCATTTTTCTTCGCTATTATAGTAGCTTTTTAAAAAGAGAAATACTTAAAAAGGAATTTGTTTACTTAATTTGTCCACTCATATAATGAACAGCAAAAATTCATCTCTCCTTTTCCACTGACTGTATGTGTTATAATAAAATAAATATTATTGTAGTACTTATATGATGATGTCTCTACCATAATAGCTCTTATCAAAAACAGTTCATGGGAATGTTTTCTTGCCTTTAGACTGGCGATAAAGTTACTGATGTTTTGACCTATCCCTGGGTGCTGGACAGTAATGGCTGCACCAAGCATTGATGGCATAGTGGCATATCTCTGTTGCTTACTTTTTGTTGTCATTATTTCTGTTAACAGGAGCCCCTAAAGTAGCAGAGATTGCCACTTTTAATTTTAGGGCTTTTAGGGCCAGCTGAACCATTTGAAAAATAGCTATGGTGATGCAGGTTGAAGGTCCATCTCAAATGTTAGTTGGAGTTCCCTTGGGACCAAGTTCACCTTGGCAGATACCGTTAGTTAGTGATATGTCAGGAATTCTCCAGCTGGTGTCTCTCAGATCCTGGCAAGTAATAAGTAATATTTTTGTTGCCTGTATGTATCTCCTTGAGGTTGCTGAAGCATCACTGTTTCAATAAAATCATCTCATTTGTGCTTCTTGTCCAAGATGGTACACTGGGACTTTAGCTGTGGTCAGCGATGCTGTGTTAACTCAGTGAAACTCACTCCTGGGTGATGCCAAAAAGTTTTTAAAAGTTCAGACTCATAAGCATGTGCTGAAATGGGCTGTACTGTAGTTTCTGAAAAGTGATAATTGTTCAGTGTATTCATGGAGAAATCAGCTGTAATTGTGCTAACCACTCAATCTTGGACAACCATGGGAAAACATAGATTATAGTGTTTACTTTTGTTATGTAATGGAAAAAAATCAGTGTCAGTAATTGCAGAAGCATTGTTTAATAGCACCAGTGGCATTAATGTTTAGCTTCTTATCCCTGCGTTCAATTCTGAATTTACTTCTTCCAGGAATGTGCAGATTTCTGTCTGGGGCATTGTCAGCCAAATCCCATATTGCTGAGGTAATAGCACCAGTGTACTTGATGAAGACCATTATGTTTAGACTTATGGTCAGATATATAAATTAGTGTTTGGGTAAGATATTTTCATTCTCAAGATACATAGTTGATAAATTCTGGTACCGTAATATCAGATAAATGCCATGTGAGTGGTATGAAGAAAGTATTGTTAGGTATAAAGAAAATGAAGAACTTTTAGTTGAGTTACTTGTGATTTCCCAACTAGATTTCATAGTCCTTGAGAGCATGGGCACTATTTCATACTTTGATTTATTCCTGTGGTAGATACTAAAAAATGCAAATTGAAGTCTGCTAGCTATATCCTTTCATACGGTCTATTTGAGGCTGACTTGACTTCACTACAGACACCACCTGTTTCTTTAAAAGGTGAGCAAAGCTGTGTTTCAAAGGTGGAAGGGTATTTTGGGAAAAAGTGAGGCAAGAATGTTTGGAAGCCCTTTATCTTCCAAGTTCTAAAAGTGGGTGACATCTGTCTTATTGCAGGACAGGCAAAATTCTGTTGTGGTTCCAGTCCTTGGTTCTGAGGCCGGACTACATAGGTTTGAATCTCACCGCCATACCTTGACTAGTCATGTCAACTTGGACAAGTTACCAAACCTCCCTGTGCCTCAGATTCCTCATATGTAAAATGGGGCTAATAATGAAATCTACCTTGTGGGGTTGTTGGAAGAATTTAGTGAATTCATAGATGTAAAACCCTTGCAACAGAGCCCAGCTCATAGGAAGGGTTCAACACATTTTATTGTTTTTGTTGTTACTATTGTCATCGTTCTGATCTGGCTCTATGTTTTTCAGGACCTGGTTCCTTGGCTCCTTCTTATACTTATCATCTACCTCCTCATACTTGGAGCCAAATTTGGAGCAGGAAAATTCAGATCACTCAGTTTTCACATATTGTCTGGCAATATTCTTTAGAGGCTGAATTTGGGGGGAACATAATCTATTGACTGAAATAAGTTATTTGGATCATCTGTGGATTTGATGAATAATGGTGAGCTCAGATATATTGAAAGGATCCATTTAGTAGTGTCCATGAAATAACCTGTCTTAAAGATATTTTAGAGAAGTGATAGCAACTTGCTTAAAAGCTGTATATAAAGAATACCCTCCTTGTGGTATCAGTATAGACCGTTCCTTTGGAAACAGGTTTTCCTACAAGTTAGAACCTTTAACAATTTGGATGTGTTTTAAAAATATGTAAATGCCCTTGAAATCCACATGTTGATAGCTTGTCTTATTTTAGTGCTTGCTTACAAGGCCTCTTTCAGAGGCCTTTGTCTTTTATTATCCCATTTCATTTTCATCAAGAAAAGAATAAGTCACCTAACCATGCAGTCGCATAGCTGATAGTGAGAGCTCACCCAATTTCATATTTTAAGTAGGTAGATCTCCTGTCAGCCTTTGAGTGAGCTAATTATTTCTGGCAATATAATCCAAATCAAATACATAATACACAGTGTTCCATCTTTTTTTTTTTTTAATGGCTGCAGCTGCAGTATATGGAAGTTCCCAGTCCAGGGATTGAATCCGAGCCACAGCTGCAACCTACACCATAGCTATGGCAATGTCAGATCCTTTAACCACTGCTCCAGGCCAGGGATCAAACCTGTGCCTTTGCAGCAACCCGAACTGCTGTAGTCAGATTATTAACCCACGGCGCCATGGTGAGAACTCCCACAGTGGTCCATCTTACTTTGCAATGTGGATTTAAATCAACAAAGTAACTTCTAGCTTACCTCCATTTAAATATCAGTGGCTACAGAGCCATACAAAGGACAGTTTATGCTAGGCTCCTAAGCATATACTGAGATTCCTTCTGAAATGCCTAGATAAGTTGTATATATGAAATACAAATAACTTAGGTGTTTGTCATTGAGATTATAAATTTATTGTAGAGAAACAGTCACTGTCCTCTCACCAACGTATCGAAGTTTGCAAAAGGTACCTCATTTTTTTTTTTTTTTTTTTTTTGCCTTTTGTCATTTTATGGCCGCGGGTTTATGGCCACACCCGCGGCATGTGGAGGTTCCCAGGCTAGGGGTCTAATCGGAGCTGTGGCCACTGGCCTGCGCCGCAGCCACAGCAACGCAGGATCCGAGCCGCGTCTGCAACCTACACCACAGCTCA
>PVHT020000015.1:19615502-19779860 GCA_004024745.2 Catagonus wagneri | reverse complement strand
GGCAACGCCGGACCGTTAACCCATTGAGCAAGGGCAGGGATCAAACCCGCAACCTCATGGTTCCTAGTCGGATTCGTTAACCACTGCGCCACGACGGGAACTCCGAAAGGTACCTCATTTAGATATTTGTTTTGGTAAATTCATGATTACCTCTCCTCAGTTAAAGATGCAGGGATTGTTAAAGTATTTCCTACTCCATTCTAGAACATCATGGAGCAGAAGTCTAATTTGTGTCTATACCAAGAAAACTGTATTCCTAAGACTTGGCTGAAAGATTTGAAAGTTCATTCTACAAAGTAATTTTCATTTTCTACAGTCTTTTTTTTTATTTTTGTTTTCTTTCTTTCTTTTTTTTTTTTTTTTTTGCTTCTTAGGGCCACACCTGTGGCATATGGAGGTTCCTGGGCTAGGGGTCTAGTCGGAGCTACAGCTGTTGGCCTATGCCACAGCTGCGGCAATGCCAGATCTGAGCTGTGTCTGTGACCTACACCACAGCTCACAGCAATGCCAGATCCTTAACCCACTGAGCAAGGCTGGGGATCAAACCCGCAACCTCATAGTTCCTAGCTGGTTTTGTTTCCACTGTGCCATGGCGGGAACTCCATTTTCTATGTTCTTTTAATTAATAAATGGTTTTGAGCACTTATACTTAGTCCAAGAATGATATAGCTTTATATAATAATAATAATGATAATAATATCATAACAGGGGAAATAAAAATAGTTACTAAAATTAATATTTAACCTTTCTGAAAGAATTTTTTTTCTATTTTCCCTCATCAAATTGGCAAAGTTTTAAGCAATTAAAATAGCCAAATAAAATAACATAAAATAGCCGGTGTTGAACATTTTCATGTATAGCAATTAGAAAGCAAATTAGTGCAACTTCTCTGGAAGGCAATTTGACAATATAGATCAAGAATTTAAAAACATTCAAAACCTTTGACCCAATAAATCTATCTCTAAGAACTTATATTAAGAAAATAACCAGTGTTGCTTACAGAGGTTTATTACAAGGGTATTTATCACAGAATTTTCTTAAGAAAGAAAAGGAAACAATTTAATACCCCCAAATAGGGGATTCGTTGAGAAATTATGGCTCAACTGTGTTAGTGTAGAATCATGTCATTAGGTATGTGGTATGGGGGAAATATTTAATGGCACAAAAATGTCCACAATGTGTTAATTTTAGAATGTACTTTACAAAATATGTAATATATATGCTGTTAATTTTATAATGAAAAAACTTTGTATACTTTTATGTACAGAAAAGAGATTGGAAAAAGCTTCCAGTTTCTGGTCTGACATGTAAAGAGCTCAGAAGTTGGCACTTCCATTGCTATAAGAAAAAAGTGAAGGAAATGAAAATCAATAACTCCTCTTAAATCAGTCAGAAAATTGAGGTCACAGGGCAAACTGCCGTGTGTTTTTTACTCTGAAAACTGGAAAGGTGAATACAATCACTACTCACCCTGGTAGGAGCACTTAAAGGATAATTGACTAATTATTGGAAAAGGAACATGCTCTAGCTAGAAAGAGAAAAATTCTTTTCTTTGGTGCGTTTTACCTCCAGGATCCCTATCAGGTTCTCAGGTTTGGTGAAAAATTCCTCATGTTCTCAGGTTTAGTGAAAAATTCCTAACTGCTTCAGGCAGAGAAGGGAAAGGTGACATTTTGAAATAAACCCAGAGCTCTTTGTTCTCCTTAACTAAGGCCTGGCCTCAAGGGAAATGATTTTGCCAGAGCCTAACTAATTTGGGTTTTATCAGAGCCTAACTAACCTGCAAGAAGGAATATGTACCTCCACTAGCTTTCTTGTCTCGCCTACACCAGTGGGGAAGAGCAAAGTTAATTAGCACTTTTGAAGGTCACATATCAGGGATATGGGTCACTAAAAGACTGAGAGCTAATTAAAAATTATCGAACACTCTCCTTCCTCCACTGTTTACTACCACATCAGTAGGGCTCCTGTATAATAACAGGAGATCGAAACAACTGCAAGCCTTAGACACTATTTAAGAAGGAGAATCTAGGGAAACTCAAAAACAATGGGAGAGGATGTGCAAAGACAGTAGACAGATTTTAGCCTCTGACACCCTAACTGCAAAAACCCCCAGTAAAATTAGCTTAATTCCTAGCTAGATTAACATAAAATCTCACACTAATGCTCTGTTTACCTCAGTTACTTTTACCCAGTACAGCATATCCAACTTTTCAACAAAAAAAATCACAAGGCAAAAAACACAATCTGAAGAGACAAGTCAAGCATCAGAACCAGGAAATTATCAGATTCGGAACTTAAAATAAATATGTTATTGTGCTGAGAATTCTTTTTTTTTTTCTGTCTTTTTGCATTTTTTTTATCTAGAGCCACACCTGCAGCATAGGGAGGTTCCCAGGCTAGGGGTCTAACAGGAGCTCTAGCTGCAGGCCTTCGCCACAGCCACAGCAATGCGGGATCCGAGCCACGTCTGCAACCTATACCACAGCTCATGGCAACGCCTGATCCCTAACCCACTAAGCAAGGCCAGGGATCGAACCTGCAACCTCATGGTTCTTAGTCAGATTCGTTAACCACTGAGCCACAAAGGGAACTCCTGTGCTGAGAATTCTGATGGAAGAAGTAGGCAAAAATGTAAAACTATATGGGCAATGTAAAGAGAAAGATGAAAACTGTTAAGAAAAATTCAAAAGGAAATGTGAAAAGTCAAAAACACTGTAATAGAAAAGAAGAATGCCTCATCAGTACACTGGATATAACTGAAGAAAGAATCAGTGAGCTAAAGATATGCCAGGAGAAACTTCCCAAACTGAAACAAAGAAAAAAAACTGAAAAAATTCAAGAACTGTGGAAAATTGCAAAAGGTGTAGCATATATATATAATAGAAATGCCCTAAGGAGAAGAGAGGAAGGAACAAAATAAATATTTGAAGTAACAAATGGCTGAGAATTTTCTAAAACCAATGACAAACAGCAAAGCACAGACCTAGGAAGCTCAGAGACACAAAACAGGATAAATATGAGAAAACCTACACCTGGCATATCATATTTAAACTGCAAAGACAAAGAGAATATATATTTTTTCTTTTTAAAATTATAGTTGATTTACAATGTTCTGTCAATTTCTGCTTACAGCAAAGTAACCCAGTTTTATACACACACACACACACACACACACACACATTTTTTTTCTCACACTGTCCTCCATCATGTTCCATCACAAGTGACTGGATAGAGTTCCCTGTGCTATACAGGAGGATCTCATTGCTTATCCACTCGAAATGCACAAAGAGAACATCTTGAAAGATGCCAGAGAAAAAAAACATTACCTATAGAGGAACAAGGATAAGAATTGCATTCAGTTTCTCTTCAGAAACCATGCAAGCAGGAAGAGAGTGGCGTGAAATACTTATATTGTTGAAAGGAAAAACTCACCAACCTAGAATTCTATATCCAGCAAAATTATCCTTCAAAAGTGAGTGGAAATAAAAATTTTCTCAGACAAACAGAAGTTGAAGGAACTTTCCAGCAATCAACCTGCCTTGCAAGAAATGTTAAATTCTTCAGGAAAAAGGAAAGTGATATAGGTCAGAGAATGAGATCTATATAAAGAAGAGAAGAGTGGTAGAGAAGGAATAAATGAAGGTAAAATAAAATGTTTTATTTTTCTTATGCTTAATTGACCTAACAAAAAAAGTTTGTTTAAAATAATAATAGTAATATTGAATGACTATGCAAAAGTGAAATGAATGAGAACAATTTTATAAAGGATGGGAGAGAGGAATTGGGACTACTCTGCTATAAAGTACCTGCAGTACCGGTGAAGCAATATAGTGCTATTTGAAAGTGGATCCAGATTAGTGTAAATGTGTATTGCAAATTCTAAGACTACTACTAAATTTAAAAAGTATAAATGATATACTAAGAGAAGAAAGAAAATATAATAATAGAAAATGCTCAACTAAAGCCCGAGAAGGCAGAAAAAGAGTGGAACACAGACACACTAAAGAAAAACAATTCAGGGCAAGGAATAGAGAATAATTACAAATATGGTCAGTATTAATCCAACTGTATCAGTAAACACTTTAAATGTTAATGGTCTATGTATACCTTAAAAGACAGAAACTATCAAAGTGGATTAAAAAATACAAGACCTAACCACATTGTATCTATAAGAAACATACTTTAAATGTAAAGATACATATTGATTAAAAGTAGAGGTATGGGAGTTCCCATCATGGCTCAGTGGTTAATGAACCAGACTAGCATCCATGAGGATGTGGGTTCAATCCCTGGCCTCGCTTGATGGGTTAAGGATCCCGGTGTTGCCGTGAGCTGTGGTGTAGGTCACAGATGTGGCTCAGATCCTGCATTGCTGTGGTTGTGGGGTAGACTGGCAGCTACAGCTCCGATTGGAACCCTAGCCTGAGAACCTCCGTATGCTGCAGGTGTGGCCCTAAAAAGACCAAAAAAAAAGGAGAGGTATGGAGAAAAATATCGCATGCTGATAAATACTAATCAAAAGAAAGTGGGAGTAACTGTATTAATTTCAGACAAAGCAGACGTCAGAGCAAGGAAAATTATGTAAATACCTAACAGGGCTTCAAAATTATGTGAGACAAAAACTGATAGAACTGGAAGAAGTTACAGACAAGCCCACCATTATAATTAGAGACTTTTACACCCTTCTATTAGTAATTAACAGATGCAGCAGGCAGAAAATCAGTAATGGTGTAATTAAACTGAACAGCACCGTCAATCAACTGGATTTAATTGTCATCTACAGAGTATTTCATCCAAGAACAATAGAATACACATTCTTCTTAAGCACACATGGATCATTCACCAAGAGAGCTCACATTCATGGGTCTTAAAACACACTTTAACAAATATATAAGAATAGAAATTACACAAAGTATGCTCTCAAAACACACTGGAGTTAAACTAGAAATCAAGAACAGAAAGATACCTGTAAAATCTCAAAATATTTAAAGATTAAACAATATGCTTCCAAATAGGGCATAAGTCTGATAAATCTGGAGAAATTTTAAAATATTTTGAGTTATATGCAAATGAAAATACTGTTTATAATAGTTCATGGGATATAGTGAAAATAGTGCTTGTGGGAGATTAATAGCATAAAATGAATTTTTTAGAAAAAAAGACCTAATGTCAGTAGTCTCAGCTTCTACCTTAGGAAACTAGGAAAAGAGGAGCAAAAGATCAATAAACTAGATAAACCTCTAGCCAGGTTAACTAGGAAAAAACGAGAAGACACAAATTGTAATATCAGAAATGAAAGAAAGACCATGGCTACTACCAAAGCATAATAAAAATATTATGAGCATATTCCCACAAATTTGATACCTATGAAAAAACTGACCAATACCTGGGAAGACACAACCAATCAAAACTTAACACAAGAAGAAATAGACTGTCTCAATAGGCTTATAGCTATTAAAGAGATTAATAATCTTCTACAGCAGAAAGCACCAGGCCCAGTTGATTAACTGGTGAATTCTACCAGACATTTAAGGAGGAAATAATTCCATTACTCTACAGTCTGTTTTGGAAGATAGAAGCAGAGGGAACACTCCCTCGCTCATTCTGTGAGGCCAATATTACCCTAATACCAAAACCAGACAAAGACATTATAAGAAATGAGAACTACAGATTAATATCTCTTATTCAGAAATGCTCAGCAAAATATTAGCAAATTGAATCCAACAAGATTTTTTTCCCCAACAAATGTTGCTGTAATATCTGCATGCAAAAAATAAATGGAGATCTGACCATAAATAAAAATATCTCACAAAATGGATCAGAGACCTAAACATAAAATGCAAAACTGTAAAACTTCCAGAAAATAACACAGGACAAAATCCAGGTGACCTTGGGTTTGGTAATGAGTTTGCAGATGCACCAGAAGTATGCTCCATGAAAGAAAAAATTGATAAATTGGACTTCATTAAAAGTGAAAAATTCTGTTGTTCAAAAGACATTGTTTTTTTTTAACTTTTAAATTTAATTAATTAATTCATTATTTATTTATTTATTGCTGCAGCTTTCAGCAGCTTGATGTGGGATCTCGGTTCCTAAACCAGGGACTGAATGTTAAGAGAGTGAAAAGACAAGCCACAGACTGTGGGAAAATACTTGGGAAATGCATATCTGATGGAAGACTCATATTGAAAATATACAAATAATTGTTAAAACTCAACAATAAGAAGATAACTCAATAAATGGGCAAAAGAGCCAAACAGATACCTCACCAAAGAAGGTATATAAATAGTAAATAGATATATAAAAATATGCTCAATATCATATGTCATTAGGGAATTGTAAATTAAAACAAATTAGATACCACCACACATCTATTAGAATGGCTAATACCCCAAATAAAGACAGAATGAAAATAATTAATTGTAATCATACAGTATGTGGACTTTGGCTTTTTCCATTTAGCATAATGCCTTTGAGATTCATCCATTTTGGGGGTCTGTCTTTCATTTGTTTTTATTGCTGACTAATATTCCATTGTTTGGATGTTTTAAAATTCTCCAGTGGAAGGGTTTAGATAGTTACCAGGCTTTGCAGACTATGAATAAAGATACTTTAAACATTTATGTAGAGATTTCGTTTGAATAGACATTTTACTTTAGTTGGAAAAATACCTACCTGTGGGATTGCTGGGTGATACAGTAAGTGTACGTTTAACTTAGAAGAAAATGACAAGTTGTTTTACACCAGCGGTATATGAGGAGAGTTCCAGTTGCCTCACATCCTCATTAGTACTTAGTATTGTCAGATTCTTTTCAGTTTAGCCATTGTATTAAGTCAGTACTGATATGTCCTCATGGTTTCAATTTTCTTTCTTTCTTTCTTTCTTTCTTTCTTTCTTTCTTTCTTTCTTTCTTTCTTTCTTTCTTTCTCTTCCCTCCTTCCTCCCTCTCTTTCTTCCTCTCTCTCTCTCTCCCCCTTCCTTCCTTCCTTCCTTCCTACCTTCCTTCCTTCCTTCCTTTCTTTCCTTCTTTCTTTCTTTGTCTTTTTATGGCCACACCCATAGTATATGGAGGTTCCCAGGCTAGGGGTAGAATTGGAGCTGTAGCTGCTGGCTTTCACCACAGCCACAGCAACTCGGGATCCAAGCCATGTCTGTGACATACACCAGAGCTCACGGCGGTACCAATTTTCATTTCCCTGATGACTAATGACATGTGTGAAATCTGTGTATATTCTTTGGTGAAGTGTCTATTCAAAGTATAACCCCATTTTAAAAGTTGGGTTATTAGTTTCTTTATTTTTAAGTTTTGAGATTTCTTTATATATTCTGGATAAAAGTCCTTTATCAGAAGTATGATTTGCAAATAATTTTTCTCAGTTGGTGGCTTTTCTTTTTACTCTCTTAACACTGTTTTTCAAAAGTAGAAGTTCTTAATTTTGAAGAAGTCCTATTTTACAAAATTTCGCTTATGGATTGTACTGATGATATCCTATCTAAGAAGTCTGCTTAACCTAACATCACAGTGATAGTCTCCTATACTTTCTTTTAGAGGTTTTAAGATATTCGGGTTTACATTGAAGTGTGTCTATGATCCACCCTGAGTTAATTTTTGTAGATGGTACGAGATATAGATTAAAGCTCATTTTATGTTTTGCATGGGATTACCCAAATTGTCCAGCACCATTGAATGACCTTTGAACCTTTGTGTGGGTCTGTTGTCTATTTTTTGACTCTGCATTCTATTCCATTGATGTATTTGTCTAAGCATTTGCCAACAATGAACTATCTTGAAAATTATAGTTTTACATTAAGTCTTGAAATCACATGGTGTATGTGGTCCAGTATCTTTCTTTCTCAAAATTGTTTGGCTATTCTACTTCCTTTGCCTTTATTTAGAAGATGTAGGTTATCTCTCTCTCTCCTTGAGTAAGCTTTGGTAATTGTGTCTTTCAAATAATTCATCCATTTCATCTAAGATGTTACCCGGTATAAAATTATTCATAGTATCTCCTTTTTATCCTTTTAATATCTGTAGGGTCTATAACGAAGTCCTTTCTTTTGTCCCTACATTAGTAATTTGCATTTTCTCTCTTTTTTTCATTGTTAGTCCTGCTGGAAGTTTATAGATTTTATTAATTATCTTTAAGAACCAAGTTTTGGTCTCATTGATTTTTTTCTATTGATTTTCTCTCTTCAGTTTCATTGATATCAGTTTTTATTATTCATCCCTTCTTTTTAAAAAATTTTTAAATTTATTTTATTTTTTCCATTATAACTGATTTACAGTGTTCTGTCAATTTTCTACTGCACAGCGAGGTGACCCAGTCACACATGCATGTACACAGTCTTTTTTCTCACATTATCATGCTCCGTTACAAGTGACCAGACATAGTTCCCAGTGCTATACAGCAGGATCCTATTGCTTATCCATTCCAAAGGCAATAGTTTGCATCTATTAACCCCAAATTCCCAGGCCCTCCCACTCCCCCCCCCCACTCACTTGGCAACCACAAGTCTGTTCTCCATGTCCATGATTTTCGTTTGTGTGGAAAGGTTCATTTGTGCCATATTCCTTCTCTTTTCTTTTATTTTGTTCTACTTTTTCTGGTTTCTTAAGGCATTGATTTGAGTCTGTTCCCCTTTTCTAATTTAGGAACTTAGTGACATAAATTTCCTTCTAAGCACTTATTTAGCTGAATTCTACCAATTTTGATATGCTGTATTTTCACTTTCTTTTAGTACAAAATACTTTCTGATTTTCCTTTTGATTTTATCCTTCAATCCACAGGATATTTATACATCACCAGCATATTAAAAGTGGTTTCTTATGCTAGAATTGCTTGAATGGAATGTTTCTTTTTTCTATATACCTTTATGTTTTTATTTTATTCTTTGTCTGTGTTTGTGTGTATTTTCTGATTTTATACACTAAGCATGCATTACCTTTGATTAAAACAATCATTCAATATAAAATAACACTCTACATTTTGTAGCACTTTATAACTTACAAAGAGCTTTTATCTAATCCTCCAACATTTGCTTGAGAAATGTATACTACATATTTCATAGATGTTGAACATTGAGTTTGACAGAGTTAAGTAACTTTCTCAATGCCACACAACTAGAGCTAGTTAGGATTCAAACCAGTGCTTTCTGATTCTCAGTTTATCATCCTGAAGAAGTTAGAAATACAGATTTGAAAGGTAAATTGGAATTTATCTTGGGGGAAGTTGGAAAGAGTCATAGAGGTTCCTTGAAGCAGTAAGCAACTTGAGGCATTTATCTCAGTGTAGTTTTATTTTGAATCTCTGATTACTAATGAGATTGAACATCTTTTCCTGTTTATTGCCTGCTCTCATTTCCTTTCCAAATTGCTATTCATGTCCTTAGATCATTTTTATACTGGATTGGTTGATCCTTTACTTATTGATTTGGATGATTAGAAAATGTTCCAAATACTAATACTGTATTTGTACTAATATTTTACTTGTTGGAAATATCTTCTCCCTCTTTTTGCTTATATGTGTTTATTCTTTCAATTTTGATCATCAGGGAAATGTCTGCTGGGGTGTATGGAGGGAAATTAACATGTTTGCAACACAATGAATCTTGGTTTACTTTGACCTTGCATAACGGGGAGGAGGATGGCAAGCAGGAGATATAAGAGGATGGGGTTGGAAGACAGACCACATGATTTAGAAATTCATTTATTAGACATTTGTCAGTTGCTTACGTTTATTGGCCACACTGTTCTGGGCCATGTGATAGATGGAAAGTGAAAAATAAATGTTACCCGTGTTTGAGGACCTTTTACCTTAATGGAGAAATGACATATAAAATAAGACAAGTAACACAATATGTGCTCAAGTAACCAGAGTACAAGATAAGCTATCAAAATTTTAATTCCAACAAAGGGGAGGGAGACATTAATTTTAGTTAATCGAGTTGTTTATGCAAGAAGTCTATAAGTTGAATGTGGACAAGGACTGTATTTTTGCTCACGATTTTGTCCACAGCACTAAATAGGGTCTAACAAAGAGCAAGTACCCAAACATTTGTCTAATGATTGAATGATGTTAGCATACGTGAGCCAAGCCATTTATAGGGACCTAACACAATGTGTTTGGTTCATCACTCCTGCATCACCACCAGGCAGCTCTGAGTATGTTCTGATAGATCAGCATGTCAGATATTAGCTTGCATTTCCAAAGCAAGGGAGCACAGCATTTTCCAACAAGATGCACAGCATGCTCTCCTATCTTACCATTATAATAGAGCACTAATCAAGATTTTGGCTTCACTCTCAGGCAAACCTGGGTTTGAGTCTCATGTCAGTTACTAACTAGTTGTATGACTCTTGATCAGTCTCATTTATAAAATGAGACTAATAGTAGCCCCTGTCTTACTGGGTCATTGTACAATCAAATAAGGGATCGTGTAAAACACTGAGCCTGTTGGAGGGATTCTGTAATCCCTATGCCTCTTCCCTTGATGTACAGTAAAATGGATGGAATCTGTGATTGCCTTTAGATTTTATGACTTAGTCCATGTTTTCTAACTGGCATATTCTCCATCTCGTTTCTCACAGATTCAGAGACATATTGTGTGTTTCAAGACAAGAAGTACAGAGTGGGTGAGAGATGGCATCCTTACCTGGAACCTTATGGGTTGGTTTACTGCGTGAACTGCATCTGCTCAGAGGTACAATCCCTGATGGCATGTGACTTCCCACATGCTTCTCAACATACAGAGATGCTTTCAAATGCCTAGGTGGCCAGGGAGCATGAGTGCTAAAAGCCTAAAAGAAGCTAAGAAGCAGATAGTAAAGAAAAATACACATCTTCTATCTTTTTCTTCTGTTGCCTTTTGAGTTGGTTTACATGGGATCTTGCTGAGTATTTGCTATAGAAACTTTTGGTCCCTTAACCAAATGATATAGGACATAGAAAAACTGAAGTAGAGGAAAAAGCTCAATATAATGTCTAGATTATGAACCAACATCAATTTTGAATACCATTTTCAAGACTGGCATTTAGAGAAGAGATTAGGACAGATTATAAACTGGTTCATTGGGAGAGTATATTTTCCATTGTTTCAGCCAGTAACAGTGATTAGGATTGAGGATGTGAAACCTTGGCCTGTACCTGATAAGGATTAGAGTTATTTTGGCTTGCCCTTAGCTCCTGTCCAGTCACTCAAAGAAGCCTTTGGATATCTTAAAAGCCATCTTTGCAATAGACAAAGCAGGTAGTCCCATCTTCTTTCCCAGGCCCTGACCCACGAGCACAGCTATGGTCCATCTTTCTGAATAAGCCCCTACCTAGCGTCATATACTAAGCCAGGGTTTCTCAACCTCTGCACTAGTGATATTTGGGGGCAGATAATTTCTTATTGTGGGGAACTATTCTGTTCATTGTAGGATATTTAGCAGCACCCCTGTCCTCTATCCACTAGAAGCCAGTAGCACCAACCCCAGTTGTGACAACCAAAAATGTCTCCAGACATGGCCAAAGTTGCTTGGGGAGCAAAATTGCCCCTGATGGAGAACCAATGCTCTAGGCTAACTGGGAAAGGAAGCATCGTACTAGGCCTTGAGCCTTGAGAATTCTGAACACATAGAAAGAATTTTCAAGACTAGCTTCTCCCTTGAGACCTCATGGAAGAACCGCAACTCCTTGCTAGTGCCCAGGTGGAAGAGGAGTGGTCACTTGCAAGCCTGATTCTTTTGCCATTTGAACAGAAAATTGGGCTTTCAAAATTTAGAGCATGTGGAAATCTAACCTTCAGGCAACATCATATGGTCTTATGAGGCTACAGAGCTCTAGAATCAAGACAGACCAAGTTGCCAGCCCTGGCTCTGCCACCTATGAGCCATGTTACATTGAACAAGTTATCTCACCTCTCTGAGATTCCTTTAGCTTCCTCTTTAAAACGGTATAATGAAATTACCTATTTCATTGAGTTATGGTAAGGATTTGATTCGTTTTTCTGTCCCAATCACTTAAAACAGTGCTTGGCCCACAGTCAGTATTTGAGAAATGCTAACTGTTGTAGCATCACTATCATTATGGTTATTATTTTTTATCATTACTTTTATGACAATTAACTTTAGGACAGAAATCAGTATAAAGCACTAAGGAGGAATATGTTTAGATCTCAGCCAGGTGGAATGGTTTGTGATGTGTTTTGGTGATCTCGCTTCAAGTTGATACCACTTGGCTCTGAGGAGTGTGATGTGTCAGGAGGCCCTCTGGTGTTTTCAAATGCAACATTCCAAAAATTTATTCTGGGAAGTACATGAGAAAAGATTTGTGGTAAGGTGATTCAAATTTGGAGAAAAGAAGCCTGCCTCTTTAAATAGCTAGGGTAGTTATTAAATAGAGCATCTGGAGATTGATTAACTGCCTGGTATGGTATGGTTGTGTCAGATTCTTGACCCAACACATTGGAAATGGACAGCTAACCCTTGGGGGCTGAGGCTTTACTGTTTGTGGGGCAGTGAAAATGTTAATATGATCCCAAGACCAGCGGCTCAAGTGCTAGGCATCTTCTCTTCATCCTCTTCATCTTCCTCTCCGCCCACAAAAGCCTGACAGATACAAGTCACCCCTGCTTCAAATGAATTATAGATGGAAGATGTTAATGGAGAATTGATTTCCAAAGTCTTCCTTTGTTCTAGCAATGGCTGAAAGCTGTCAGAGCTAGGGGTCTTGTAATTGTAAATCAAGCAGCCAGCCACCCAGTCAGCCCCTCCCCCAGTCATACTAGCTATTCAGCTCAATTCCAAACTCTAGATTGTTGTCAGAAAAATTTGGACTCGGAGGGAAATGAGAGGAAGCACTCAACCTGCTGGACCAAGGCAGAGTTCTGTGGAATCCAGGATCCATGTGCTCAGAATATCTCCTTGCCCAAGGCGGGCTAGAAGCGCAGGGGACCCATTGCTCCTTATCCCTTCTTTCCATGGTGTCGGGCAGGTGATTTTGAAATCAGACTAAGCTCTTGGAAAAGACGGGCAGAGCTGGGGAATGGTAAAAATGTCACAGAGCCTGACACGTCAGAAGAAGCCTCCCAGCAACTGTGGGAGGCTTGGAAAACCGAGGCAGTAGTGATCTCTGCCTTAGAAAAATATGCCAGGAAGCGGATCAGCCAACCCAGTGGAGGCACTAGTGATGAGAGAAGGAAAGAAAATGCTGATTTCATTCAGTTTCTCGGGAATGCGTTATTCACTGTCTGGGTGAGTCCCTGCGTGGCTTGTTTCCCAAACTGGCACGATCCCAGTGACCTTTAAAAGACAGTTATTTGGTGGTGGTTGTTGTTGCCTGCTCTCTTTCAGAACGGGAATGTGCTTTGCAGCCGAGTCCGATGTCCAAGCCTTCATTGCCTCTCTCCTGTGCACGTTCCTCATCTTTGTTGCCCTCGCTGCCCAGGTAAACCAGTTCGCCTCTTTCCTTCCCAGCTGCGGTTCGCCTTCCTCCCTCTTCCACCCAACCCACTCCATCTCCCTAATTCCCCAGAAGGAAAACTTTCAGACAGAAATAACAATAGGACACTTTCAGGCAGCCCCGCACTGGCCCCTAAATACTGTTTATAGCCCAAGTGGGGCACATTCTAGGCTCTAATAAGTTATTGGGTACCCGGTAACAGATTTTCATTGGGCTTTTAATCATTTGAAGGTGGATGTCAACTGGGGGAAGGGAACTGTGGCCCAGAGATTTTTCTGCCGTAAACAGCTTCTTCCTGCCGTGGCAGCAGACACCAGGGGAGTTGTAGCGAGGAGGCACGTGTCCTGTGCAATTAGTGCTGGAATTGCATCCGAGCATAGCTTCTAAATGATGAGGGGCTGTTCATAAATCAAAGGAGCTGACCCAGTGAGGTTTATGACAATATAAAGCTGCCTGCCTGCTGAATGGTCACGTCTTCCAGACGGTACACTTTTTATGTATACATTGTTCAGAGCGGCTCTAAGGGGGCGGCAGAGACTTTTTCACAAGGCTGTTAGGACGTCTGCCTTCATGGTTTGCGGCTAGGCTGTTTGTGTGAGGCAGGGGTTACCTCAATGACACTTTGTTCACGTCTGACCCGGGGCCTGGCTCCCCCGCCAGAGGCGTGCAAGCTTGGAATGATTCAGAGAATGCCTGTGGGCCCCACAGCAGTCCTAGGAAAAGCTAAGTGACCCGCTTGGCATCTGGGCAGAAGCCTTGTCGTCCTATAAGTCAATTCTGTTTCCCTTGAGGACAGAGGTTCTTGAGTTGAAGCCCATGGGTGAGCTTTAGGGGGTTAGTGAACCCTTTAAAATGGTTTTCATTTGGGGGGCATAACTATGTAGATGGATACATTCCTTTAGAGGAGATCCGTGGCTTTATTTGTATTCCTAAAGGGGTGTACATAACCCTAAATAAGAACCGCTAGCTTCTGGCATACAAGGTGCTTTTTGAAAGTAGTGAGGAACTTCCAGAACTTCTAAGAGAGAAACTAAAAGTGGCAGGGCAAAAATAGTAGGAATGGGCTAGGAAGGCGCTTCAGTAACAAGTCAGTTCACTGAAGTGTTACAGGAATGGAGAAGAAACCCCTAAACCCTTCTGGTCACCGCTTTCTGATGTATACTTTCCTACACTGGTAAATACATTCTAATGAACACCGGGAATCCTTTCTCAGATGGCAGACTATCATGCCATGCGCCAAGGTTATCACTCTGAGTATTGGTGACGATTGTATGTGCTTCCAGATATGAGAGACTGACTAGCCTGTGATCAACCTAAAAGTTGGTTTTTTGGAATAAATCCCTAAATGAGGTTTACTATTCATTTATGTGTTTATTTGCTGCTTCTGTTTATACTGGATTACAAGGGTGTAGTGTGGGAGGATGCTTTTTTTTTCATCTGCCAGGTTTCCTGTGAAATAGACTTATAGAAGCTTTTTATCCCAGAAGTCTCTAAAAATGGTCTAATGTCATAGGAATTTATCTAAATGACCATGTAGAAATTGTTCTTCCTGGGAAGGAGGTTGGTGCAGGGCCCAGACACAGAGCATAGGGAGGAAGCGCATGGAGTCGTCGAAAGTGGCTGTCACCTACCCAAGCTGCATAACAGGAAATAAGTGCTGAGAAAAAGGTAAAGCATAAGCTAGCAATTCTCTTGAGAGAAAAATAAAGTCTTCAAAGAACCGAGGCCATAAGTCCCAGAAAAGAGAAAATGGAAAGAAATCAACACCATTATCTTTGCAACCTAAAAAGCCCATTTTCTGGAGCATAGAAGCCACCTCTCCATTTCCTTTGCCCTCTCGTTCCTGTAGGTCACTTCCTTGTGAGTTCGTTTTTCTTGTTAACTTTAACATTTAACAGTTCTTTCTGTGGGTAGTCATTCTAAAGTTCCCTAATCCTTGGATGCAAAAATCTCTTTACTTTGCCCTCATGCTCACACCTGCGGCACATGGAAGTTCCCGGGCCGGGGTTAGAACCTGAGTCACAGCAGTGACAATACTGAATCCTTAACTGCTAGGCCACCAGGGAACTCCATTACCCTCATGTTTGAATAATAATTTGGCTGCATATAAAATTAGAGTTACCCAGTTTATTTTCCATCAACACTTTGAAGAAGAGATTAATAAATGGTTTCTTGACTTCCTCTGTTGTTGGATAAGAAGTCTGCTCTTTGACTGTAGTTCTTCCATAGGTCATTTGTTTTCTCCTTCTTTTAGCTTTTAAGATTTCCTCTTTTTCTTTGAAGCACACTATGTGGTGTATGGATGTGCAATTTATTTTTATTTAGCCTGCTCAGCACATGATTTTTTTCAGCCAAAGGACTCCAATTTCTCTTGACTTTTAAGTCATTGTTTTTGTGAAGACTACTCCTTCTATCTTTTTTCTCATTCTTAACCTTGTCTTTGGTGAATATTGTTGTAGCTCATTTAATTTACACTTTGTGTCTCTTAATGTCTTTTTTATTGTTTTCCCATAATGACATATTGGTACACTCCCTGTAATGACGTATTTCTTCAGTTCTGTCATCCAATTCATGAATTCTTTCTCCAGTTTTTTTTAATGCCCATTATTTAGGCATGCTGGGTTTTATTGTTTTATTTTTAATAACTATATTTCCTGTAGTTCTTCCATAGATCATTTGTTTTTTACATATTTTTTAATTACTCAATGAATTTTATTACATTTATAGGTGTACAGCAATCATCACAACCAAATTTTATAGCATTTCCATCACAAACCCTCAATGCATCCCCCCACCCCCCAACCTGTCTCCTTTGGAAACCATGAGTTTTTCAAAGTCTGTGAGTCAGTATCTGTTCTGCAAAGAAGTTCACTGTGTCCTTTTTTTTAGATTCCATCTGATGTTGGTGTCTCATTGTCTGACTGACTTCACTTAGCATGATAATTTCTGGGTCCATCCATGTTGCTGCAAATGCCATTATTTCTTTCCTTTTAATGGCTGAGTAATATTCCATTGTATATATGCACCACATCTTCTTTTCCATTCCTCTGTTGATGGACATTTAGGTAGTTTCCATGTCTTGGCTATTGTATAGAGTGTTGCAATGAACACTGGAGTACATGTGTCTTTTCGAGTCATGATTTTCTCTGGATAGATGCCCAGGAGTGCGATTGCTGAATCAAATGGTAATTCTGTTTTTAGTGTTCTGAGGAATCTCTATATTGTTTTCCACAGTGGTTGCACCAATTTACATTCCCACCAACAGGGGGAATAGGATTCCTTTTTCTCCACACCCTCTCCAGCACTTTTTGTTTGTAGACTTTTTGATGATGGCCATTCTGGCTGGTGTAAGGTGGTTTTGATTTGTGTTTCTCCAATAATGAGTGATGTTGAACATCTTTTCATGTGTTTTTTGGCCATCTGTATGTCTTCTTTGAAGAATTGTCTGTTTAGATTTTCTGCCCATTTTTTGATGGGGTTGTTTGTTTTTTTGGTATTGAGCTGTAGAAGATGTTTATGAATTTTGGAGATTAATCCCTTGTCAGTCGATTCATTTGCAAATATTTTCTCCCATTCTGTGGGTTGTCTTTTCGTCTTGTTCAGGGTTTTCTTTGCTGTGCAGAAACTTTTAAGTTTAATTAAGTCCCATTTGTTTATTTTTGTTTTTACTGTCATTACTCTAAGAGGTGGATCTGAGAAGATGTTTATGTTGTTTATGTTGGAGAGTGTTTGCCTCTGTTTTCCTCTAAAAGTTTCATAGTATCTGGTCTTCTATCTAGGTCTTTAATCCATTTTGAGTTTAGTTTTGTATATGGTGTTAGGAAGTGTTCTGATTTCATTCTTTTACATGTGGCTGTCCAGTTTTCTGAGCACCACTTATTGAATGGGCTGTCTTTTCTCCATTGTATATTCTTGCCTCCTTTGTCATAGATTAGTTGACTGTAGGTGCATGGGTTTAATTCTGGGCTTTCTATCCTGTTCCACTGATCTATATTTTTGTCTTTGTGCCAGTACCATACAGTTTTGATGACTGTAACTTTGTAGTACAGTCTGAAGTCAGGGAGCCTGATACCTGCAGCTCCATTTTTCTTTTTCAGGATGTCTTTGGCTATGCTGGGTCTTTTGTGCTTCCAAACAAACTTTAAAATATTTTGTTCTAGTTCTGTGAAAAAACGTCCTTGGTAATTTGATCTGGATTGCACTGAATCTGTAGATTGCCTTGGGTAGTATAGTCATTTTGATTATATTAACTCTTCCAGTCCAAGAGCATGGTATGTCTTTCCATCTGTTTGTCATTTTTTATTTCTTTCATCAGTGTCTTATAGTGTTCAGAGTACAGGACTTTTGTCTCTTTAGGTAGGTTTATTCCTAAGTATTTTATTCTTTTTGATGTGATGGTAAATGGGATTGCTTCCCTAATTTCTCTTTCTGATCTTTCATTGTTAGTATATAGAAGTGCAGTTGATTTCTGTGTATTAATTTTGTATCCTGCAACTTTGCCAAATTCATGGATGAGTTCTAACAGTTTTCTGGTAGAGTCTTTAGGATTATCTAGGTATAGTATCATGTCGTCTGCAAGTAGTGATAGTTTTACTTCTTCCTTTCCAATTTGGATTCCTTTTCTTTTACTTCTCTGATTGCTGTGGCTAGGACTTCCAAAACTATGTTGAATAGTAGTGGTGAGAGTGGACATCCTTGTCTTGTTCATGATCTCAACGGGAATTCTTTCGACTTTTCACCACTGAGAATGATGTTAGCTCTGGGTTTGTCATATATGACCTTTATTGTGTTGAGGTAGGTTCCCCCTATGCCCACTTTCTGAAGTTTTTTTTTTTTTTATCAGAAGTAGGTGTTGGATTTTGTCAAAGGCTTTTTCTGCATCTATGGAGAGGATCATATGGTTTTTATTCTTCACTTTGTTAATGTGGTGCATCACACTGATTGATTTGCGGATATTGAAGAATGTTTTCATCCCTGGGATAAATCCCACTTGATCATGATGTGCAGTCCTTTTAATGTTTTGTTGGATTTGGTTTGCTAGTATTTTGTTGAAGATTTTTGCATCTATGTTCATCAGTGAGATTGGCCTGTAATTTTCTTTTTTTGTGGTATCTCTGTCTGGTTTAGGTATCAAGGTGATGGTGGCCTCATAGAATGAGTTTGGGAGTGTCCCTTCCTCTGCAATTTTTTGGAAGAGTTTCAGGATAGGTGTTAGCTCTCCTCTAAATGTTTGATAGAGTTCGCCTGTGACGCCATCTGGTCCTGGACTTTTATTTGTTGAAAGTTTCTTAATCACAGTTTCAATTTCAGTACTTTGTGATTGGTCTGTTCATATTTTCTATTTCGTCTTGCTTTAGTCTTGGGAGATTGTACTTTTCTAAGAATTTGTCCACTTCTTCTAGGTTTTCCATTTTGTAGGCATATAACTGTATTTAATAGTCTCTTATGATCCTTTGTATTTCTGTGATGTCTGCTATCCATTGTGACTTCTCCTTTTTCATTTCTAATTTTACTGATTTGAGTCCTCTCTGATTTTTTCTTGATAAGTGTGGCTAAGGGTTTATCATTTTGTTGATCTTTTCAAAGAACCAGCTTTTAGTTTCACTGATCTTTTCTATGGTTTTCTTCATTTCTATTTCATTGATTTCTGCTCTGATCTTTATGATTTCTTTTCTTCTACTAACTTTAGGTCTTATCTGTTCTTCTCTCTCTAGCTGCTTTAGATGTAAAATTAGGTTGTTTGTTTGAGCTTTTTCTTGTTTCCTGAGGTGGGCTCGTATTTCTATAGACTTCCCTCTTGCAACTGCTTTTGCTGCATCCCATAAGTTTTGGAGTGTTGTACATTTGTTGTCATTTGCTTCTAGGTATTTTTAATTTCCTCTTTGATCGCTTCAGTGATCCATTGGTTGTTTAGTAGCATGTTGTTT
Organism: Catagonus wagneri; assembly: GCA_004024745.2. Lineage (NCBI taxonomy): Eukaryota > Metazoa > Chordata > Mammalia > Artiodactyla > Tayassuidae > Catagonus > Catagonus wagneri. The sequence continues at coordinate 19,760,487 of PVHT020000015.1, read as the reverse complement.
AGTCTCCACGTGTTTATGTTTTTTTTGCAGTTTTTTTTCTCGTTGTTGATCTCCAGTCGTATAGCTTTGTGGTCGGAAAAGATGCTTGATATGATTTCAGTTTTCTTAAGTTTACCGAGGTTTGATTTGTAGCCCAGGATGTGATCAATCTTAGAGAATGTTCCATGTGCACTTGAGAAGAATGTGTATTCTGTTGCTTTTGGATGGAATGTCCAAGTCCATCTGGTCTAATGCTTCATTCAGGGCCTGTGTTTCCTTATTGATTTTCTGTCTGGATGATCTGTCCATTGCTGTAAGTGGGGTGTTAAAGTCCCCCACTATTATTGTGTTATTGTTGACCTCTCCTTTTAAGGCTGTTAGTAGTTGCCGTATATATTGTGGTGATCCTATGTTGGGTACAGAGATATTTAAAATTGTTATATCTTCTTCTTGGATTGATCCTTTGATCATTATGTAGTGTCCTTCCTTATCTCTTAAAATATTCTTCATTTTAAGGTCCATTTTTTCTGCTATGAGTATTGCTACTCCAGCTTTCTTTTGATGCCCGTTTGCGTGGAATATTTTCTTCCATTCTCTCACTTTCAGTTTGTATGTGTCCCTAGAAGTGAAGTGGGTCTCCTGAAGACAGCATATATATGGGTCTTGTTTTTGTATCCATTCAGCCAGTCTATGTCTTTTGGTTGGGGCATTTAGTCCATTAACATTTAAGGTAATTATTGATATGTGTGTTCTTATTGCCATTTTAACTGTTTTGGATTTGTTTTCGTTGCTCTTTTTTCTTCCCTTCTTCTCTTGTTCTCTCCTCTTGTGTTTTGATGACTACCTTTAGTGTTGTATTTGAGTTGATTTTTCTTATTAGCTTGTGTATCAATTATAGATTTTTGGTTTGCAGTTGCCCTGAAGTTTTGATATAGGAGTCTATATATATATATATATATATATATATATATATATATATATGAGATTGTTTTAAGTTGTTGGTCTGTTAATTGCAAGTGCATCTCCAGTGTCCTGCATTTGTAACCTCCTCTTCTTATGATTTCTGATTTTGGTAGCATAATTGTGCATGAATGATTTCGTATCTTTACTGTATATATGTCTTTACTGGTGAGCCTTGTCATTTGCAGTATTTTTGTTTCTGGTTGTGGCCTTTTCTTTTCTGCCTAGTAGAAGTTCCTTTAGTATTTGTTGTAAAGCTGGTTTAGTATTGCTGAATTCTCTTAGCTTTTGCTTATCTGTAAAGCTTTTGATTTTTCCTTCAAATCTGTATGAGAGCCTTGCTGGGTAAAGTAATCTTGGTTGAAGGTTTTTTCCTTTCATCACATTAAGTATATCATGTCACTCCCTTCTGACCTGCAGAGTTTCTGCTGAAAAATCTGCCAATAACCTTATTGGGCTCCCCTTGTATGTTATTTGTTTCTTTTTCCTAGCTGCTTTCAGTATTTTTTCTTTGTCTTTAATTTTGGTCAGTATGATTAATATGTGTCTCAGGGTGTTCCTCCTTGGGTTTATTTTATATGGTACTTGTTGGGCCTCCTAGCTTTGAGTTAGTGGTTCCTTTAAAATGTTAGGGAAGTTTTTGGCTATTATCTCTTTGAATATTTTTTCTTTCCCTTCTCTCTCTTCTTCTGGCACCCCTGTAGTGTGGATGTTGGTGCATTTAACATTGTCCCAGAGTTCTCGTAGACTGTCTCCATTTCTTTTCAATCTTTTTTCTCTTTTCTGTTCTGCATCAGTGATTTCCACTAGTCTGTCCTCCACCTTGCTTATTCATTCTTCTGCCTCCTGTATTCTGCTGTTGGTTGCTTCTAATGAATTTTTTATTTCAGTTATTGTATTTTGCATCTATGCCGGCTTAAGTTTTATATCTTGTATTTCTTTGCTCAGTGTTTCCTGTAAATTATCAGTGTTTGTCTCCAGTTTATTTCTAACATCTTGCATCATCTTCAGCATCAACAGTCTAAAGTCTTTTTCCTGGAGGCTGATAATCTCCTGATCACTTAGCTGTTTTTCTGGGGTTTTTTCTTTCTCCCTTATCTGAGTTATAGTACTCTGTCTTTTCATTTTTATAGGTTTTTGGTGTGGTGTCCTTTTTGCGGACAATAGAGTGGTAGCCTCTCTTACTTCTGGTTTCTGCCCCCCTTGTGGCTGAAGTTGGTGTGGGGGCTTGCTGTAGGCTTCCTGATGGGAGAGACTGATGCCCTGATTTTTAAAATTATATTTAAATATATCTACATGTTGCCATTTTGTAAACCCCTCTTGTTGTTTCTTCAGGTCTTATTCTCTTATTTATTTCTTTATTTAAAAATTTATTTAAAGTCCATTTCTGATTGTTCAACTATCCATATATATAATTTTTTGGTTGTGCCTGCAGCATATGGGAACTCCCAGGCCAGGGACTGGACCTGCACCACAGCAGTGACCTGAGCTGTTGCAGTGACAATGCCAGATCCTTAACCAGCTGCCCCGTAAGGGAACTAAGAAATATCCTTTTATTTTCCAAGTGCTTTCTCACTTTTGTTGGATTTCTTGATAGTTTTTATTAGTTCTGAATTTCCCCTGTCTGCTGAAGTTTTTGTTTAAAAGCTTGTCATCCATGAAGATTTTCTCTTGCATAAGCCCTTCTTTTCTTGTGGTAGCATTGTTCAGGCCTTGTAGTTCATTTAGCACTAAACCAGGTCATATGTCGATGTTCTACCTTGGGTTTTTGCCTTCATGCCTGGATGGATGGTCTGTTTCTACCTCTGTTTTCTTGTGCAGTGCTAGTCCCTGATAACGATCTTAGATTGGGATCTGAGCTGCAGCTGCCTACCTTGGGAAATCAGTCCATTTGAGGGAACCACCTTGGGTTGGCAGAGCTATGTCAGCCCCTGTTTTTCATGTGAAGAGTGTGACCCCAACCCTCAGCTTTACATAGGAAGCCACTTGTAGGCCATAGTTCTTGCTCAGCTGTTTGGCTCCAACTGTCTATATAGGGTCCTAGCTGCCAGTGGGCCATATGGCTTTGGCCTGCATTTACTGCTGTACTTTAATTTCTGTTTTATTTCATAGTGAGTTTCCTTTTGTTTCTGGGAATGATTTTGCAGTTTTAAAGTTTTATCTATTTACTTATTTTTAGTTTTATATATCATCTCTCTTCTTTGGGAAGTAGCAAGGAGTTTTCTCATGTGCTCTCTCTGCCATCTTGAACTGGAATGCTGACCAGCTATTCTTTCTTTCTGGTGAAGATAAAACAAGAATAAACAGGTTCAAGCCACAGCAGAGAAGAATAGAGTTTGATAAAAGAGAGAACTTTGGGACACAGTGATTGTTAAATCCTAGACTAAATGACTAAGGAGAATTTTAGTCTCTTTACTGCATATTTCTGGAAATAAAAAGGTACCCACCCATCTGAGATAGAGTTGGCACAGTTTTGCTTTGAGACAGGGCAATGGATGTGATGACTCCTCTGTATTCCTTCCACCCCAATGATTATTAGGCATGAGGAAACTCATGCCTTCAGGGCCACAGGAATGTTTGGTCAAAGGAAGGGGCTCTAGTTTTCTGTCCTAACTCAATGGAAGGCACTCTGATGAAAATGTCTCCACTTGAAAATAAAATATTTAAAGCCAAGATGATGAACACATTCTATATCAAAAAGGGAAAACAAATAAGGAAGCCATATATCCGGGGTTTGGTTTTATACACTATCCTTGGATATATGGTTTCCTCATTCGTTTTCCCTTTTTGATATAGAACGTGTTCATCATCATGGCTTTAAATATTTTATTTACAAGTGGAGACGTTTTCATCAGAGTGCCTTCCATTGGGTTAGGACCGGAGTGTTTACTGAGTTGTGATAGACTTGGTGAGAAGGTCCCGCCTGCCATGCCTAGAGCTCATCTTCTGTTGGAGGGGACAGTGGAGACTACACCCCCAGTTTGTTTCTGTGTATCCTGTGGCTGTTGCTCTCCCTAACCCCTGAAATTTCTAAGATTCTCATCTGCATTTGAAGTTGTCTCCTGCTGAACTGTGGAAATCGGGGTATGCAGACTGCTTTTTCCAGAATTACCAGAGAGAAATCGATACCAATTCCCATGAAAAGCAAGTGAAACATTTTTTTCTTCAGCACTTCCTGAGGTCTTCATGGCAGAGGTCAAGTCTTGGTCCAATATTACAGGGCTCTACTGCGCCAAAAGAAGCTGGTACTACATGGAGGCTAGAACATTCTTAATGCAAAAGTCAAGACTGCGCAGAAGTCAGAAAGGTCATTAAATTCATCCCAGTCTCTAAGCAGGACTTGTTTTTGATGAGGGATTTGTAGGAATGGAATTCTGTATTGTCTTTTGGGAGGAGTAGCATGGTAAGAGAAGGAGGGGGAGAGAAAGAATGTGACTTGTTTCTTTTTGTTCTTTATGTATAATTTTATCACCAAAAGAAGACTTTTATAGTGGCCAGGAGCCTAAATCACAATATTATGCAATGGTTTTCCTAAATGGCCATTCCATTAAGAATTTGCTATTCGAAATTAATAAATTTGGGTTCCCTTAGAGGTATTCCAACATGCCCAAGTCATTAAAGAGCTCTTATAAGTTTACTGAAATGTCTGATTTGATCTGTTACCAGAGACCTAATCCAGTATTTCCTTTTGGCTAGATGTGAAGAGATTTAGTTCTGTGATATGGTTTTAACAGGGAGAGTGACAGTTTGCTTTTGCCAAGAGGGGCGCTCCTCACTCCAGTCTTTTAAATTCAGGTAGGTCAAGGGAACCACCTTTCTACTGATGTGCTGTAGTCTGTGTGCTCCCATAAGAAGATGCTGGAAGATATATACATACCATTTCTCTCTCAACAGGAGTTGGGTAGTGAGCTAGCTAGGGGAAATGGGCATTTCTGCTCTCTAATGCAATATGCGCATTTCTGAAAATCCCGTTCTTCAACATTGTACACTCAAAAATAACAGGGCTTAAGGAAAAAATAGGATTGGAGAAAACAACTCTAAAGGTATGCAACTTCGTAACCAGAGTACTAATAAAACACCTATACAATAAACTACTGGCATGGTTTAAAAAGGCATCTGTAGATTTCTAATAAATAAAAGAATATTACAGGAAGAATAGACTTCATCCTTTAAAATGGTGACATTAGCTTGAAGGAAGGGGGTATAAAGGAGGATTGAGGCTTCTGAGTTATAGAGACAAGAGAAAAATGCACAGAGATCAGAGAGAATAATGTTTTGGGTTTTTTTTTTTTTTTTTTTTGTCTTTTTAGGGTCACACCCGCAGCGTATGGAAGTTCCCAGGCTAGGGGTTGAATTGGAGCTACAGCTGCTGGCCTGTGCCACAGCCACAGAAATGCTGGATCCGAGCCGCGCTGGTGACCTACACCACAGCTCACTGCAATGCCGGATCCTTAACCCACTGAGTGAGGCCAGGGATCAAACCCTCAACCTCATGGTTCCTAGTCAGATTCTCAACCCACTGAGCCACAATGGGAACTCCAGAGAGAATAATGTAATAAGCATTTAGAATATAAAGTATATGGCCTAATAAGTGAGCCAAAAGGAAGAGTGAGAGGTGAACAGGAAGAGGGTTAGAGTACTGTGGTCCTTCATAGTTTGCTGATTTCAGCTGCGTTAGTGTACTTAGCATTCAGTTGCTGTCACTTGATGGTGCAAAATATTAATTTGCTGGGAAAAATTATGCATAAACCAATGCAATTTCTGTTTTATACCAGCATCATTCCCTGACCTACCTCTCGCATATAAATGTTTGGATTACACAAGTCTATACTCTAGCAGAAGCAAACTGCAGAAGATGGACGGTAGATAGATGGCATATAGCATTGGACAGTTCAGAGTGAGGGTTGCAAGTCACTCAACCACTCTGAATCTGTTTTGTGTTCTATAATTGCTGAGGCCTATCTGCACATTGTGTTCCTGTACATTTATATAAAAACGGGGTCTAGTTCTGGGAACCCGACTGTGTGCAAATCTGTGACTTCCAGTGTTATAGGAATCAAGTAGATAGGCCTTTTTTTATTCCTTCTCGTTGTGTTTTTTTAAGGTCAAAAGTTCAAGGGAGAGATTTATTTATTTATTGTTGTGGTAAAGTACACATAGCATAAAGCTTATGATTTTAAAGTGTACAATTCAGTGTCATTAAGAACATTCACAATATTGTGCAATCGTCACCACTAACCTAGTTCCAGAAATTTTTTACCACCCTGAAAGGAAATCCTGTGACCATTAAATAGCCACTCCCCATTACCCGCCCCAACCCAGCCCCTGGCAGCCACTAATTTGCTTTCTATTTCTGTGGATTTTCCTATTCTGGACATTTCATATAAATTAAACAGTACAGTATGTGGTCTTTTGCATCTGGTTTCTTTCACTTAGCATCATGTTTTTAAGATTTATCCATGTTGTAGCACGTATCGGTACTTTATTATTTTTTATGGTTGAATAATATTTTATTGTATGGATATGCCATATTTTATTTATCTAGTCATCTGTTGATGGACATTTGAGTTGTTTTCACCTTTTGACAGTTGCGAATAGTGCTATGAACATTCGAGTTCAAGTTTTTGTGTGTCATATGTTTTCTGTTATTTTGGGTATATACCTAGGAATGGAATTTCTGAGTCATATGGTAATTCTGTTTAACTTATTGAGGATTCTCTTTTACTTTTTTTTTGGTGGGGGGGCTGCTCCAGTGGCATATGGAGATTCCCAGGCTAGGGGTCGAATCGGAGCTACAGCTGCCGGCCTATGCCACGGCCATGCCAGATCTGAGCCACATCTGCCATCTACGCCACAGCTCATGGCAACGCCGGATTGTTAACCCACTGAGTGAGGCCAGGGATCAAACCCACAACTTCATGGTTCCTAGTCGGATTTGTTTCCGCTGCGCCAAGATGGGAACTCCAAGGACTCTATTTTAAATTTTAAAGCCATCCCCTCTTCTTTCTGATTGCTGCTGTTGCTATATCTTCCACGTCTGGTCTCCATCGCTCTCTGCTCGCTCCTTTTGCTCTTTTCTGAATTCTGTGTTCACTTGCTTTTTGGATTTGATTGAAAAAAAGCAATTGCTTTTAAATGGTCACAGCTCATGAGCATATTCTTTTGCTTCAGTAAAGGAACTACAAAAACCATAATCTACCTTGAAGATGATCAATCAAGGGCCATTTTTTTGCATGCAAAAGATTGGAATATTTAAAAAGAACATCTTTCAGGGTCTATGGCTATCCAAAAGCCTGAGGATTCTGGATTGTTGGTCTCTGGAGAGCAGAGGCTTTACTGTATTATTATTATTATCATTGTTCATATTCTTATACTGATTGTTGAGAGATAGCCACGGAGATGTTTGCTGGTGATCACTAGACCCTCCATGTCTATACTGACTTCCTTCTTCCCTCTTAGACCTCTTTCACTGTTTTCCATACTTTATTTCCATTGTCTTCCTCATACACTTGGTCCTTGAACACTGAGCAGAGTATAAAGGGTTAAAACTTCTTTAGGAAAGCAGCTCCCAACTTGCCTTCTTCTAGGTGAGGTGATCTTTGTCTTAGGTAAACCATGGGTATTTAGTTGGTTTTTGTAAAAGAATGTGATTTCTTGTTAGTCTTCTAGAAGCCCTTATGCCATACAAGACCAAGGCATGTGGGAAAACGATAGCTTTCTGTTATAGTGGAGCAGAACCCTTCTGTTTCTTTCATTGGACATTAATCAAGGCTGGCCCCATGCCAAGATGAAGAAGGTGGCACATCACTGAGGGATACTGAAAACCCCCATTTGTCCCAAAGAAATCTTACATGTGCAAGGGACACCATTTTATGGGATAAATAATGGGGTTAATGAAAAAATATTTATATGGTCCAATAGACTTGAGAGTTTCTGGGTTAGAGAAAGTTAAGCAAGTTTATTTTAATGCAGGACTTCTCAGAGCCTTTACTATATTAGGTTTCTTTTAATGCAGGACTTCTCAGAGCCTTTACTATATCAGTATGCATTATGCATCTATAGGCGAGTAGATGGATGTAGTATTTTCCAAACTTCTTCAGCCATGGGAGCTGTTTTTTTGCAGGGTTAGTTTTCTCTAGTACATGTTTTAGGACGACATGGATTATGCCATTCAATTTCTAGAAGTTATTTATATCATAGCAATAAGCTATTGATAAATACAGTATCTAAGTTTGGAGGCCTTTTAAAACAGGACCCTAAATTAATGTTACTAAAACTTTAGTGTTCTTCAGGGGATTTGATAAAATGCAGACTCCTGGGCCCTACACTAAAACTTCTGATTCTGTTTGGCTGTAGTTGGGTATTCTGCATTTTAAAAGAGCACCTTAAGTAATTCTGATGCAGTTGGACTTGGGACAACGCTATGGTGATAGGGCCCAGGGGAGATGTTGAAACAGGAGGTCATGAGCACTGCCTGAAGAGAGCTTGGAGTAGAGGGCCCTGTGCAGATGCATTGGAGTAGAGGGCCGGGGTCAACTTGGCAGCATTGTTTCTCTGATAATGGGGAGCACTGGCCCCCCAGAAACGTACTTTGCCTGTGCGACACTTCCCCGGGACCCACCCTGCAGTAACACATACTCACTGTTCCCTCTGGTTGGCCTCCCTGCTTCCTCAGAGCTCCCACCCAGAGCCGTTCTTTTCTGCCATCTTCCACGTTCAGGACCCCTGGCTGTCACGTCCAGAAAGAAGGACCCTCCATGGGGAGCTCACCCCTCTACCCCACCCATTGTCCATGACTTGTTGTTGGCGAGAAATGAATGGCATTTCTCGGAACTGGCCCAGGAATTTATGCTGATAAACAAATGAAACTCTCAAAGGGAAAAGCAATCAACATAGTTTGAAATAAAATCAGTGTTTTCAGCTTAGTCTGTTTTCAACTTAGTTTGAAATAAGAGTCACATCCAGGGTGTTTTTAAGGAAAGGATTAGTAAAGCACCCTTTAGCGAGCTTTCTTCCTGGTTGCAAGGCTGAGCCACAGCCAGGGCCAGCTTTCTGAGTAAGCAGATAAGGAGATTATTACCTGGATTTCCTGTGACCTGTGATCCCGAGACGTGTCCAGTCAGCTTCCCCCTCTCCCACCATACGTCCCTGCCAAATTGTTTGATACCTGAAATTTGGTTACGATGATAGCTTCATCTTTTAAATGCACACTTTGATTCCTGATAAATTCACCTATCTTTGGAAATGATAGTCTTTTTTTTTTGCTTTGTTTTTAGGGCCACACCCACAGCATATGGAAGTTCCCAGACTAGGGGTTGAATCAGAGCTGCAGCTGCCGGCCTACACCACAACCACAGCAACGCAGGATCCTTAACCCACTGAGTGAGACCAGGGATCCAACCTGCAACCTCATGGATCCCAGTCGGGTTCGTTAACCGCTGAGCTATGACGGGAACTACGGAAGTGATCACTCTTTTTAATCATGTTTAATTTAATCAGTGCACAGGATCTAGAAAGCAGAGTTTGATGGTAGGAAGCTGGATAAGTGGTTGCGGGGAGATCCCCAGGCCACTAACCTGAGTACCTGAAGAGTTATGCGGGGGCAGGGGTGGGGGAGGTTGAAGGAGGAGCCTAGGGAATTACCTTCCCCACAGTCCTGCGGAGACCAAACCTCTTCGTAAATGTCAAGGATAAGTTCTTTATTCATGGCAGAAGACACAGTGGTTTCTAGGATGAGTTGCCAGCTCTCAAGTTTTTCACTTTGGGGCTGTTAATTTAAAACCAATATGTTCCAGGAGTAACCAAATATCCTTTCTATCTGTTGCCTAGAGCCAAAGGGTTTCACTTGAGGGTTTTGGATGCAAAATAACTGTAACCCAAAAGGTTTACCAGATTATTTGCAGCCACTAAGATAAATAGCAGTCTTTAGTAGAGTGATTTTTGTCTGATTTTGTATTTAGGTTTTTACGCTGTCAGCTATTCCGTAAAAATGATTTTAGAAACTGGCAGACTGAGGGTGTCAGATATTGAAATCTGTTCCAAAATCCACTTCTTCATAGGACTTTTTTTTTTTTTTGGCTATCAGGGTAGTCTATTTTAGAAATATCTCCGTGTGTTGCCTCTTGTCTTTCCTGTGTATATGCTAAGACCCAGAGAGTGGGAAGTGTTTCAGCAATAGATGTATGGCTGCTCAAACAGGTTTTTTGTTTTTGTTTTTAGACCGGTACTGTCTGAATTGGAGAGAGGCAACAAAGTTATGTGTACTGATTCTTTAAAGAAAGGGATAAATCAAAGTTGTCTGCAGAAGGGGGAGGAAGAAGGTTGGTTGAGTTTTTTTAATTGGGGAGAAAGGGAAAGACATTGAACTTGGGAGCAGAGGTTACTTTCAAAACAGAGATAAGGTAGGTGTCCCTACAAACTCTATTTTCTTTCCCTTAGCAAATTCCTGCAGCTTTGATTTCTTCACATTCACAAGATTATGCCCTTAGGGATCTAAGGCCAAATCAGAGTCCACACTCATGACCCTACTTTTCATAAGCTATATTCCTCTATTGTTTTAAAAGGAGAGAAATGGGGGTTGAGAGGAGGGGCAAGGAAGTTTAGCTTGCTTTGATTCTCTGTTTCCCTTCCTCCCTTCCTTTTTATTTTTATTTTTTAGGGCTACAAGTGCAGCATATGGAGGTTCCCAGGCTAGGAGTTGAATCGGAGCTTCAGCTGCCAGACACAGCAACTCTGGATCTGAGCCACGCCTGTGACCTATACCACAGCTCATGGCAACACCGGATCCTTAACTCACTTCGCGAGGCCAGGGATGGAACCCACATCCTCATGGATACTAGTCAGGTTTGTTATGGGTGAGCCACAGTGGGAGCTCTCTTTCCTGCTTTTTTTAATTTTAAAAACATTTTACTGGAGTAAAGTGTACATAACAAAACTTCACATTTTAATCACTTTCATTTGTACACTTCTGTGGCATTAAGTACAATTGTTGTACAACCATCACCGCCATCCATCTCGGGGAATTTTTTTCATCTTCTCAAGCTGAAACTCCATCCCGTCTCCATTAAAATCCACTCCCCATCCCCCCTCCCCCCAGCTCCTGGCCACTGTCATTCTACTTTCAGTCTCTGTGAATTTGACTCCTCTAGGTACCTCATATAAGTGGAATCATACAGTGTATTTCCTTTTGTGCCTGGCTTATTTCACTTGGCAGAATGTCTTCAAAGTTCACCCCTGTTGTAGCATGCCTTTTTTTTAAATGCAGGAGTGAATGGAAAAGAAATTTGAGAAGAGGCTGGTGGTAGATGAAAAAGCGAGGTCAGGAGATAACCAAGGGAGGTGCTTAGAAGAGCCTAACAAATGTTGGTTTTTCTGAGCATATTTCTCATTGGATGAGGAAGACTCCAGAGACCATGCTGTCTTTGACCATGACAGATCTGACAAGCAGTAACTCGCAGTAATGACTGTGTGAAATTCCGGGTTCAGAGAGACAGACCTATTGCTTATTAATATTTCCCGGGGAGCTTCAGAGAGCATCAGCTATTAAGAGCTGATTCTCAGCAGGTTCTGTTATCTTTTGGAGAAATCCATAGGGGTAGAACTGGATCCCTGTTTCCCTTTATGTGGAGAAGTACATTTCCAAAAAGGCCTCCTCTGAGATTGCTTTCTGAGGGCAATCATATCTGGAGCTATTCGGTATGGTTTTATTAGAAAGATTGTTAAAGGATTAGAGTATCAAACCTATGAGACAACATTGAAGGAAAAGTGTAATTACCCAGCGTGGTAAAAGAGAGACTGAAGGGACTTAAAAACTTCAGCAAGATAAATGGTCACATATGATGCTGCTCAGCTTTCTCCTTCCATCTCCAAAGGGGGAGAGTGGGCAAAAATGAGCTTCAGCATAAAAAAGTTAGGCACAGGGAAGGACTTTCAGGCACAAATAAGGGGAGCCAAAGTCTTTTGAAAGTCAGTCTATTATAGTTCAAGCTTAATGTTGACTAAGAGCAAGACACACATACACGCACAAATCCATAGAATGCAATTCTATTAATATGAAGTTCCCAAAACTGTACTGTTGAGGGAGTTGCATAAATGTGATGAAACCATAATGAAAAGCAAGGCAATGATAGTCCGCAGAGTCAGGATCTTGGTTACCTCCAGTGGGGATGGGTGGGGCCTTTTGGGGCTTTTGGAAATGCTGTCTTTCTTGACCTGCATGTAGTTAGTTATAGGGGTGTCTGCTTTATCAATTCACCTGTACATGTATGTTTTAGGTGTGTCAGTTTAGATTTCCCAGCATAACATATTTTTAGATGATATGATGCTACATTTTCATTTGTTTTGTTTCTTTTTTTTTTTTTTTTTTTTGCTGTTTTGTCATTTTAGGGCCGCACCCGCAGCATGTGGAGGTTCCCAGGCTAGGGGTCTAATCGGAGCTGTAGCCACTGGCCTACGCCGCAGCCACAGCAACGCAGGATCCGAGCCGCATCTGCAACCTGCACCACAGCTCACGGCAACGCCGGATCCTTAACCCACTGAGCGAGGCCAGGGATTGAACCCGCAACCTCATGGTTCCTAGTCGGATTCGTTAACCGTTGAGCCACAAAGGGAACTCCCACATTTTCATTTGTTTTGGATGATTTTGATTAGAGGCAAGAGGTGACCAGAAGACTTTTATTTTTAAAAATTTAAAAAAAGTTTTGGCCATACCCATGGCATGCGGAAGTTCCCAGACCAGGGATTGAACCTGAACCACAGCAGCGATCTGAACTGCTGCAGTGACAATGCCAGATCGTTAATCTGCTGCACCACAAGGGAACGTTCAGAAGAACTTTAAATGTCACAGTCAAGGAGTTCCCATTCGTGGTGCAGTGGTTAACGAATCCGACTAGGAACCGTGAGGTTGCTGGTTTGATCCCTGGCCTTGCTCAGTGGGTTAAGGATCTGGCGTTGCCGTGAGCTGTGGTATAGGTCACAGACACGGCTTGATCTGGCGTGGCTGTGGTTGTGGCGTCGGCCAGCGGCTACAGTTCTGATTTGACGCCTAGCCTGGGGAACCCCCAAATACCGTGGATGTAGCCCTAAAAAGAAAAAAAAAAGTTACAGCATAAGATTGTGCTGTATGTGGATATGACTGTTTGCAGGCTACTCTTTTTGTTTGTTTGTATTATTTTGACCTTCTTGGTATTTGGTTTTGGTTTGGTCTGGTATTTTTGTTTGTTTGTTTTTGTACAAAACAGACCAGTACTGAAGCCTGGAAAAGGGTGTGCTCTCTGTCCTCCAGGTTTGCCCTTAGAACTAGTAAGAAGGCATTTGGGGGCATTTGGGACTTTGACCTCTAAACTGCAGAGTGGGAGTTCCCGTCGTGGCTCAGTGGCTAGCGAACCTGACTAGCATCCATGAGGACGCAGGTTCGATCCCTGGCCTCACTCGGTGGGTTAAGGATCCAGCGTTGCCGTGAGCTGTGGTGTTGGTCACAGATGTGGTTCGGATCTCGTGTTGCTGTGGCTGTGGTGTAGGCCCTTGGCTACGGCTCCGATTGGACGCCTCGCCCAGGAGCCTCCATATGCCACGGGTACGACCCTAAAAAGACAAAAAGGCCAAAAAAATAAAATAAGCTTCAGAGTGCACCAATATGTTGCCATCTGGCTTCAGGTCCGTATCACCGACCAGAGAGCCCATTTGGCTTCCTGAATCCGGACCACCTTTGGGGAGGAGGAAGAGCTTTGTCGGTCCTATAGGTGCGCACTCCCACCCTCCCTCCCCACCAGGCGAGGCTATATTGTGCTGTCACAGGGGAAGGAAGGCCCAGGGACAGAAAAGCAATGGGGTCTAACCCTGATCTCCGCCCCCTCCAAGTCACTGTGGGATTTTCACAGAGCCAGCTAGCATATTTGTGCCTGTTCTCTCAACTTGTAAAATGAAGGAGATAATTTCTACCTTCTCCTAACATTTGCATTGACAGTGAAAAGCAAGTTGATGTGGGAAACTGCCTTGGAAAGTATAAAGAGGTGTGTATAAGCAAGGCAGCATGCAGACCCCGAGTCAACAGGTTGTATACTAAGAGAGAGTGCAGGCAAAGCCTGAAGCTGGCCTTTCGGTACCTGTCCCCGCAGATCCCAATGACAGCAGCCTCATGCCCAGGCACTGACCGTTTGTCTCCAGCCTCGGGGAATAGTTGTGGCGGGGCGGTGGGGTGGGGGACGGGGGGGGTCTAAGGGAAACAGATGACAGGTTTAATGAGTGTCAGGCAGAAGGCATAAAATAAATGACATCACCTCTGCCTTTCTTTTCTATTTCTTCCTGATTAGATTGTCAGCAGTGCCCTGAGTGAGTGTGATGTCCATAATGCTAATGTTTTCATAGCAGAATGAGCCCTGTTGCAGAAACATGGGGTAATGCTGAGAGTCTACTCAGAGACAAGGTAACAATCTCTGGGTTGCCTTGAAAGCTGCATGGGGATTTTTTTTTTTTTTTTTTTGGCTAGGCCTGACCTGTCCCATGGCTCCCAGTCATAAAAACACTGAAAAGGGTTCTTTGCTCTGTACTATTGTGTGCTGATGAGGCTGCCATAATTCTGGTTAGCAGGCCAGGGCTGCTTCACTCCCTATTTTCTTACTAATTCACCTTCTGGCTGGAGCCTCTCATCCAGCACCTCATGCAGGAGCGCAGCGTGACCCTGCTGCAGGGCGCCTCTCAGACCCCCTGGGATTAGGGGAAGAAACCATGGCCGTAGTGCTGCTTCCTAATCGGGGAGGGTCAGCTCACCACCACTTCTCCCAGGGCTTCGGAAAGGTTGGGGAACTGTTCTGGTCATCACACTTTGGGAAAATGTCCTTGGCATTTTGTGGGCAGGGACCAGGGATGCTAAGTGTTCCACAACGAGGAGGAACATAATGCAGCAAAGAAGCATCCGGCCCCAAATTCCGGTGGTGACCCTGTTGAGAAACACTGGACTGCACCCTTACCCAGAGAAGCCCAGGAAAGGGAGTTGATGATGCACGTCCACTCATTCATTCACTCAGTGTCTCATTCATTCATTTCACAATCGTTCACTGAGTACAAGCTTTGGACCAGGTCCCGTGTGTGGTGCTGCGGTTTCAGAGTCGCTACTTTGAGGAGCTCACAGTCTGGGGGGAGACAGGCCTAACAAGATAATTACAGCATAATGTCGTGAGTTCTCAGGTAGAGGTGTGGACAAGGGTCAGGCAGGCAGAGACCGGAGATAGATGCTCTGCGAGAGCCAGGAGCCAGGCACCTCAGAGAGGAGTTCACGTTGGACATCAGAGCTGGGTTTTGCCAGAGGAATGGGACTTTGCCAGGCGGAGAAAGGGGCGGAGGGGAGCACATGCGCAAAAGCATGTGGCGGGGGTGGTGGCCTGACTGGAGTGGGTGTGGACCACGCAGGAGGGAGGAGGCTGGAAAGGTCAAGTTGATGGAGGCCCAGATATGGCTCTGGTCACCCAGCTCATTGCAAACGTCGGGAGAAGGTGACGTTCGTGTTTAGTACTCACACACATCTTTTTGCACCCCCTTTCCTCTTTCTCTCAGTCCCCACCTCCTCACTCCTCTCCCAGCCACTCAGCCCTCACATTGTCACTGTCACCTGATGGGAAGGAGGCTGGCTTACCCCTTCTAGGGGGCTTCTTTCTTTATCAGCAGGTAAGGTGAACACTTAACTAAAAGAAGTCACAACCGATACAGTTCTAGATGCCAGCTGGCGAGACTGTGGGGAGGGGCCTTGGAAGAACAGAGTGCCGAGGAGCGGGCACAGAGGCTCCGCTCAATAAACGCACAGCGCGTGTGTGAGCGTGTGTGAGGTGCGTGTCTGAGTGGGTGAGAGTGTGTGTGTCTGAGCAGGTAGGGGAAGGAATAATAATTGTTTTGTTGTAAGGATTAAATGAATTAGTACATGTCAGGGGCTTAGCACAGGGCCCAGCCCATAGTAAGGCCTCCGTAAATGCAAGCTCTCATCATTACTTGAGAGGATGGGATTCCGTCTGGAGAAGCAGGAACAGACTGGCCAGGATGGAGGATTTTATGCTAAGGCTCAGTGGCCCTGTCTGGCTTGTTTGGAATATGTGCTAGGCTACGTCCTAGGCCTAGCACAACTGCATTTTCCAGCATGTGGCTTATCAAAATGTAAATTTTGGCAAGTGGAGCCATTATTTGGTGTCCGTTTGGGTTTGTTTTCTCTGTCTCCGCCCAGGGCACATGGCAGGTGGGAAGCAGGCTTGTCCTCAAGTGTGGGAACACGAAATAGAAGCGGCACAGCACTGAGAGCCACAGCCAGGAAGATGCATTAGAAAGAAATTAACTTGGGAGGGGCTGGATGAGGGAACAAAAGTCTTAGCTGGAGAAGGAAGGAGCAAAAGGGAAAAAAAACCCGACAAAACTGGGAAGGACAGGATACATAAGATCATCCAGCTGCCGCCAAACTGAACTTCTGATGTTTTTCGTGCTCTTTTTGGAAGAGGGGGTGGCCTGTCCAGCATTCAGTGGAAACTTGTTGATTGACACCGAGTTGGGCACAAGTTCAGTGTGAGTGTGCCTTCAGCTATTTATTTGATTTTTTGCGATTGCACCCTTTGCAGTTAAGACTGTTTAGTTTCTCCTGGCGCCCTGGGGTAGGGAGTTTAGGTTGTTAAAATAGCAGCCATTAACACTCTCTGTGTTATGACACTGTGCTCCCTGCCCCCTTTAGAGGAACTGGGCATGAGGTTGTTTGACACGAGTTAAATTTTCCTCTCCCTGCGGAGAAGAAGCAAGCCGAGAGCCCTCCTCCATGTCAGAGCACGTTTGCCAAAGCCCTCACCCTCTGAGCCCGCGCACCCTCCCCTCCACCCCCCTAACACACCGTGACCCTCAGCACAGACTCCACCGCACTCAGTCACGCACTCACACTCACACCCACGCCCATCCCACGAGCTAGAGGAGCCCTGGGGAGCGCTTGTGCCTGCCTCTCTGTTCTTTTGTTTTGCTTTCCTTCACTCGCTTTGTTTTGCTTTGAAATCAGTCTTTGGGATTAAATCGGATCATTTTTTTTTTTCATATTATTAATAGCGCTGTGGAGGGAGCATGTAAGGACTTTCTCCTCAGTCCTGGCCTCTCTTGCTGCTCGCAACTAATAAATACGAGAGTGACTTTCACTGATCAATCACACGGGTCTTTGTCAGACTCTGCACACCATACCTCTTGGGCAAAAACCCCACGGAGCTCTAAAAGATGCATGAATTGCTGGGTTATCTAGATTATTCATAGGACGGTTTCAAAGGGAATTTTTCATAAGAGGGCTGAGTGGCTATGGCTTTCCCATGGGCTCTGGGGAAAATCAAAAGAGCAGAGTCCCTCTGTCTGGGACGGTCAGCACTGGTCACAGCTGAACAGCCACCATGAGCCCAGGCCCAGGAAGCATGGAGTGGAAGTGCTGTGTTCTCTGGACATCCTTGGTGCCTGATGCCTATACCAGCGCTGTTCGTTCAGTAGAACTTCTCGCACTGGTGGAAACCTTCTACATCTTCACTGTCTAATATGGCAGCCACTGGCACATTTGGTTGTTGGACACTTGAAATGTGACTGGTATGACTGAGGAACTGCGATGTACATTTTACTTAATGTCAATTAGTTTAAATTTCATAGACACATGTGACCAGTGGCTTCTGGAGTAGATGGCGTGGCTCCATACCATTGATTGGACACTTTTCAGCTGCTTTGGATTTAAGTTTGTTACCGTCCGTCTGTCTGTTGTGTCTTGCAACTAAACTTTTTTGAGGGCAGGATTCATATATTCTACAACCATAGAAAATTATATCTTGAAGAGTTTTGTTTTTTTTGTCCAGCCCCCTCCCCTCACATTTGACGAACGAGGAGACTGAGAAAGACTCTTTAACTTACCCGAAACCACGGTGCTTCTTATAATTAGGGGAACCTGGAACCAAGGTTTCTCAGCCTCCCAGACTGTGCTTCTGCCCATCTCCATTGCAGATAAGTCTCAAAAGAGCCAATAACCATTTCCCTTTCCACTCTCTTCCCTGCTTATAACTGAGATGAGCCCTTGATATTTGAAAATAATCTGGAACCCAAGTGTCTTTATCTCTTTGTGTGCCAAGGCACAATGTAGGCTCTGGACGAATGTTTGTGGAATCAATTAATTCCCTAAGTCTTTCCTGTGATGCAATATGTTTTATGCTATATTTTCCAAGAAAATCTGTTTCTGTCTCAATCCGAGCATTTTAGTTAGCCAGTGCTCAGGCTGCCTCAGTCCAGGGAGATGAGGCCCTCTGCTCTGACGATGTGACCATGACCTGTGTAGGTGTTCATCTATAGACCAGAGAACCTCTGGACGCTGCCTGGCAGGCTGGTGAAAATGCTACAGCTCTTTTGGGCTCCAGGCATTCTGAATTCTCTAGACTTCATGGTAACCAGGAACATTGGGAATAATTCCCTTCCTTCTCCACTTTTTCTCTGACCAGACACAATTATCTAAGAACTAAAGGCACCACGAGTAGGGCTTGGGCCTCATATCTTACTGGTCCCCTTTAGAAATGGAGGGAAAACCCCCCAGTCCAAACTAACTTCAGAATCAACTGCTGAAAGGGAAGACAATTCAACTCATAGGTTCAATCACAGTATCCATTCATCTCCCTTCTTCTGTCCCTATTTCCCACCCCGGGCCTTTGTCCCCAACCCAGAGCCACCAGTGGTAGCTCAGAATAGCTGAATTGAAGCAAAACCTGTTCACAGCCACCCAGAGCTGAGTTGCAGCCAAGCAGCTGGCTCTTCCAGGCAACCCTGTCAAGAGCCAGGTCAAGGAAGGGAGCAAATGGCCTGTGTCCCATCTGCAGTGGAATTGCCAGCTCGTTTGCTGGTACCACCTAAAGAAGGAGTGATCCAGTACTGAGATAGAAGGCTTCCAGGGACCCACCCAGCCCTAAAAATCTGAAGCCCAAGTACAGTCATTGGATGCCAAGGACACTGGAGAAAGTCTTTGGAGCATGTAGAACACCAAGCCAGTTGGAGTGCCTGCTAAGCCAGCCCAGGATTCCTAGCATTCCAGCCACGCCATATACACCCCCACCCCCAGAGGGCAGCCAGTGGCCACAGCAGAGGCTGCATCCAGAGGGCCGAGACCCTCATCAGCTCCTCCAAGGGCCGGCTCCTTCACTTGGGGCCTCTCTGCTCGCCTTGTGCTGAGTTCAGGGAGGCGGACAAACCCCGTACTGCCCAGTTTAGCATAAGAATCTCCCTTGCCCTGGAATCTCTAGGCAGTGAATCATTTTGAATAAGCACTTAAGCAACTTTCCACTGAGTCATCCTGAGGACTGTCAGGTTCACTAACCCTTTGTTCTGTTCCTGTCCCCGTCCTGATACTGGGGGAGAAGGGGCGCCAAACAACAGAGCTGTAAAGATGCGCTTATCGAAGTCGTTTGTATCAGGGCTTCCTTTACTCCTTTAGCTCCAAAAAGGCCTGAAGTACTAGTTAAAAATCCTACCAGTACCGACTCTTGCTCATTGCTTGCTCTGGGCTATACAGCTACCAGGAATGCACACTCTTTACTCTGAGTGGCCATGTGTGTTGAATTTCTTTTCCAGACCCTGCATGGATCCATTTTCATTTGACTTTTTCTAGACAGGGGTCAGGAATTATTTTTTTCCTGCAAAGGACCAGATAGTAAATATTTTAGGCTTTGTAGACTATACAGTCGCTGTTGCAACAACTGTTCCACTATAGTGTGAAAGCAACCACAAACAATCTGTAAAGCAGTGCACAGAGCTCAGTTCCAATAAAACCTTATTTATAAACAAATTGCAGGTCAGATTTGGCCCATGATCCCTGTTCTAGACACAATGGACTAAGCCCAATTTGCAAGGGAGACCTGGTTTCGGTTACTGGAGGGCCTATGACTTTCACTTTGGGGAAGGGCCCTACTCTTTTATCCTCAGTTCTTTGGAGGAAGAGATGTAAAATTTTTTCAGATATCCCAGTTTCAATATGAAAGTCCATTCTGGATCAAACGTCAGATACCTTATAACCATCAGAACAGGTTAAATTATGATGCAGTCACATCCTACAGATCTCAGTGACTTGAACCAACAAAGGTTTATTCCTCCTCATAGTCCAGGTCTGTCTCAGTTGAGCACAGGTCATTCTCTTCCAGGGACCCTGGCTTACAGAGCCCTGACATCTGGAGATTGGTTCCAATGGCATGGGAAGGGAACCTAGCAAGTTGTGTCCTGGCTCTTAAATACTTCTTCCCAGAAGTGATACAGATTACTTCTGCTCATGCGTCATTGGCCACAGCAAGCCACATGGCTAAGCTTTTGACTTCTAGGGGACAGGGAAGCTCAGTGCTGCTCTGTTCCTGGCTGGAGGAGAATTGGAATATTGATGACTAGCCCTAATGACTACCATACATGCCAGGAACTCCCTCCCAGGTTTCTTCTTCATGTCCTTCCTTGCCTGACCCTTAGCGATATGGCCCAAGTGTCTCTTTTGCCAACCCTGCCTGGCTTCCCTTAGCCCTGCTGGTCAATGGCATTGACACGTGGAGGGAGAGCTTGTGAACTAAAGCATCGGGACAGTAATCATTCCTTAAAATGCTGTGGAGACCAGCCATGGACATGAAGTCAGACCCTGAGCCAGGTCCTTCATGCCATTGGATCCTAAGGTAGATTGCCTTTGGGCGGCAGAACTGAGAATCATGGGGCCTCTCATGCCTCTGCGTTTGATTTTCCTTGGGTTTGTTCTTAATGGGAATTTGAATAAAAGAGGAAGTTCTCGGCATGTTGACTCTAGGCAGTCCCTGCCCTTTGGGTTATGGAGAACAGTTGTCAAGATGGAAGCAGGATTTGGAAAGTGAAAGGTAGGAGGTGATATGACGTGGTATTAATTCAATATTAGGGGCTAATGTGAAACTTATGGGTCACGATTTTAGAGGAGGGGGTAAAGACAAAAAGTTAGGATAAGCTAATTGCTCTAATAATCACAACATCTCAGTGGCTAAACACCACGTGCGGGCTGCTGTGGGGAAGGAGGGCTCTGCTCCATGCAGTAGCATCCCCCCAACTAATGACTATGAAAAATGTCTTCCAACATTCCCAAATGTCCCCTGGGGGGAAAATCATACTCAGTTGGGAACCACTGCCATAGTCGCAGTATTTGTGATTTTGCGTAGATCCTCTCACTTCCCCAGGATCCTGGTCTTTAATTAGATGTATTTTGCCATGTCTTGTAGACATGGGAGTTGGAAACAAAGATTATGGGTGGCATGGAACAGAGTTCTAAGATTGCTTGCATTTGTACTCCTGTGGGGCATAGAGCAAGTGCCACCTGCATACATCCAGAACTGGGAGTAAAAAGCCTTCTCAATGCTTATTAATCTTGAGAAGCGAACTCCTTTCTAGGGCATTACTAAAGGTTCTGAAGAAAAGGAGCTCTAGAACCAGAAGCCCTAAAGCTGTGCCTCTCAAACTTGAATATACAGATGAATCCCTGGGAACTTATCGGAATACAGGTAACTGATGCAGGAGGTCTTGGTGTGGGGGCGATGCTGAGATTCTGCCTTTCTAACTAGCTCTTGGTGACACTAATGCTGCTGCTCCTCATACTACGTCTGAGTAGAGAGTTGGTGATCTTGGAGAAGAGGAGATGGCCATCCGATGCCATCTTCAGGTTCTTTGGAGGGAATTGTGCTGTTCCAAGAAGATTCCATGGACCCAGTACATAATAAGACAGTCTCTGGTCTTAAAACATTCCCTCCTTCTGCCATTTTTAAGGAAGAACAACCCAGGGACCTAGACTCCCCTCCCCACCCACCCTTACTCTTCCAAAGCATTCGAGGCTAACATGAGGTGAGGTAGTCAAGTACTTCCTTTTGGTCAGCTCTTCTTTTAAGACCTTCTGTGTGCCTGTGTGGGTAAGAGAGAGTGGTTTCCTTTTCCCCAGGCAACAGTGAGAAGAACTTAGGAAAATCGATGAGAGTAGCAAAAACGATTTTGTGTGGGTGGCTATTTTATTTCAGACGTAGTTTCGGATGACACAGCCTAGATCTTGAGAGCAGTGCCATTTAGCTCCACGTCTTCGGTCTGAGATCTTGGCTCCACTTCCTAACCTTAGTTTCCTCATCTAGAAAAGGAGATAATAACAATCCCTACCTCACAGGGTGTTAGACATGGATCAGTTGCTAATGCTATTATTGTAGTTATTGGAGCTGTGGCTCTCAAATCTTTTCGGCCTCTAAATTGTCTGTGTATGCCTCATTCTCATCAATGACATCCCTCACTCTGTTTAGTGATTCCCAGTTGGGGTGGATTGATGTGTGGCACTTTAAATTGCTCCCACCAGAGACCATGATCCACTTGAGAACTGAGGAGAATTTCTGAGAATTTCTGATCCAAAGCAATGATTGGACCTCCTACTGCTTCTCCAGCCTTGGCAAATCTGAAGATGGTAACACACCTTATTTACTTACTTAGCCTCTGACCCCTCCAATCACCTTTCCCTCTTGTAACTTTGCAATGAGGAGAGGGGCCATCATACGAGCACCTGGTTGCCAAAAGAATCCTAGTTTCAAACTGAAATTTGCATGAATCCTTGACATTTCTTTACTATTCACCCCTCCATTTCCCGAGGGACAGTCACCACCCCAGGGCAATCAGTGGTGGAATCCTTTCAAATCTAGACTCCCTAACACATCCTTTCTGTGCTCTGTATAACGAATGCTTACCTATGTTACTCTTTGCCCAGCAGGGACTTTTGCTTCAGTGCTTAAAAGATTTCCTAGGAGGAGAAACAGGACACTTGCTCTTTTTCTCTAATAGTGCCCTGACATGGCAGATGCACTGCCTCCTTGTCTCCAGGAAGAGGTAGAATGCCTCTTCCCAACAGCTCGGGGCTGCTCCAGCAGCCTGGAGGCTTCACCTGCCACCACCTTCCCTGCAGTCTCTGCCAGTGGCCCCCAGGGACCACTTTCTGAAGCCTGCTGCTAACACTTTTCCAAACACAACAAAAAGCGTGTTTGGGGATAAGTTTTCTCAATTAATCCTCAAGTACTGAATGCCTCTTTTCTTCCTTGGATAGGTAATGTGATAGCCATAGGCTCTTTCACTAGCCTTCTGTCGGGTCTTGCCTCCAAGCTCACGGTCTCCCCTCCAGTTATCCCAGAACAGTCTTCCAGAAATGTCAATCTCATCAAATAATTGCACTGCTCAAATCACTTCAATGGCTTCTCACCAAATATGGGAACAGTCCAAACTCCTAGGCTTGACTTCTTCGTATCCCCAGCGCCTAACGTCATGGGGCTGTAGATCCAGGGGCCAGACTGGATGGTTCACATAAGCACTCTACGGTATTTCACAGGGGACATTTTCTCTTGGTTTACAGAGCTCATTCGCGAACAAAAGCAAAGATGCAGGAGATGCTGTGCAGCCCAGTAGGAGAAACGTGCTAGGTCTCAGTTGAAGGTCGAGTGACCGGAAGGGGAAGTGACGTCCTGAATTCAGTACCTGAGAATGTCCATGAGATGGCAAATATCCAGATCCTCAAAATATCTAGTTATTGGATATGGTGCAGGGCAGTGCTTCCCAAAGGATGTTCCTGGCATGTTTGTAACTGCTATACAGACGAGGAAAAAGAGAAGTCTGGTGGTTCAGGAAAGTCAGAGAAAATGCTGGGTTGTAGTTGAACAGATTTCTTTACGATGAGATTTCCAAGCTCTTTTAATGCGCCGGAAGGGATACTGTGAGCAGAGACTGTGGATCTTTTCCCAACTTTATTCGAAGCACAGAATTTTGTTTTCACAGAGCATCTTGTGGACAAGCAGGGCTCTGCAGAGCAGACTTGGGAAATGCTGGTGTAGGCAATACAAAGGAATGCCTGACCGCACTCCCCACTGTCTCAGCCAGATGCCTCACATTGTTTCTGTAAATGCTGCTTGAGGGTAGTGACTAATTTGTCCATTTCAAAGGGTCATTGACCTTCAGAAAAAAAAGTCTGGTTCCCAAAGGATTAGAACTAACCAAGTAATAGTAGAACTCATTCTTCATTTATTTAGGGAGAAGGGGAAGGCAGTGAGTGACACACACGTTACCACAAAACCTGTCATGAACAATTAGGTGTCATGTGGAAGAGTTCATTTAACATCTTCACCTCAACTGGAAGTCCATTTATTACACCACTGGATAATTAAAAATTTCAAAAACCCATAGCGTAGTAGCCAAAGAATAAGAGAAACCTATTGGATCCACTGCAGAAGTGTTTTTTGTTGGTGATGGTGTTGGGCTACAAAAATCCAAGTTCAGATGCAGATTTAAGATTCAAGAATTAGCCCCGGAACACAGAGGGATGTGTGTTTTATCTTCTGCCTCAATTGTTGGACTTGGTTTTAGCGGGCTTCTCGTGCCCTTATGTTTTGTGGCTCAGTGTAAAATTAGGAATCCTAACTTTGAATCTTGGCTTTGGCGCTAAATAAGGGTGTCCCCTTGGAAGCTCTGGGCCTTGTTTCCATTCGTCAAAAGAGAAGGCCATTTCCAGTTCCCTCTTGGAGATACACATCGGAAACCCTGGAAGGCTTATGTAATGAGAGTGGAATGGTCCATGGGCTGAATAATGGAGCTGATGATAAAGCTGTTCACTAAAGTGGAAAAAGACATTTTGATAGGAAAGCACATAGAGGTTCCCTCCAAAGATTGGACTGTGGGCAGCTTTTACCAGGAACTGCGCTCAGCACACAGAAAGCTGAAAATGGGCGTGCATAGTAGCCCTAGAGTCTCAGAAACTGGACTGAGCTGCCCGCAGAGATCTGATGCTGCTGAGGTGAAGCCCTAGGCCCCTTGCTTTGTGTTAAAATAGTGGCAGCACTATTTTGGGGTCATGGAATGCTTTGAGAATCTAATGGAACCCACGGACCCTCTTCCCAGAGGAATGCATGTACTCTCATACACTCAAAACTCACTTCAGAATCACTTTCGTGAGTCATATTTATTTCTGTCCAGCTCTCCTAGGACTTAACACAAGAATCACCTCCCCCACGGATGTGCACATTTATAGCTTGACAAAATTAAGAATAGACTCTCAACCTTCGAGCATATGCGTTACTTGAATATCTGATCCTCTCCTCTGATGCTAGAACTAGAAGGAGATAGACAGGCCAAGGCATAAATGCTGCCTCCTTCGCACTTGTTGATCACTTAGCAAGAGGTCTACTAGTGAGCAGGTGCTAGACTGTAGGAAACAGACAGGCAAGATCTTTGGAGTTGCTGCAAGAAATCAGAGTGCATTTGATGGCTGGCGAGGGCTGGGTAGGGTATGAGTAAGCAGAGGGTAGTTTGTAGGGGTGGGTGGGTCTAGCTTGAGTCAGGGCAGAGCTGGTAAGGGACATGGTGGGGACGAGGACCGGCTGGTCTGAAGTTGGGGAGGGCGTCTCTGAGATGCACTTCCTCACCCCGGCTGGGCCCTGCCGTGATGCTGCTCCACACATAGAGCTTTGGCTCTGGGTGCTTGCCCGCAGACAGGCGACTGACGCGGCGAAGCTAGAACTCCTACCCGAAAGGCTGAGAATCACCAACGGAGGGGTCTTTTCCGAGTTGGTAGAACCCTCATGGGATGTGTAAGCTCTGGACTCAGGACCGCTGGAGCAGACACAATTATTCAGCCCTTTTTGCCTTCAGATGGACTGCACTTGGTAAGCTGGAGATAATCAGAAATAATTGTCTGTGCCGCGGATAGCTTCTTCTCCCCCCAAGCCTTTTCAACAAATAGAATTCTGTGTGTCCCCTCTACGTCCCTGTGAAGTAGAAGCAAGTGAAACCATTGTCCCCAGCAAAGAGACACATACTCACCGATGCAGAAAGTCTTTTAGGAACCGAGGCTCAGAGATGCAGAGTGACAGTGGGCCCATCACACAGCAAGTCAGTGACCCAACCCAGCTGAGAGTACATGGGCTCCCCGTCTTCCACCAGATCCAGTGCCCAACCTGGCAGCACCCCTTGCCTCCCAGAGGCATGCTCCCCTCTTGCACACACATAGCCTCTCCTCAAGCCATGCTGCTCCACATCTGTCGGACAAAACGGCATTTCCAGGCAGGGTCAGCTACTGACTGACAGCAGCTGGAACATAAATGGAAGTGGGGTGAAAAACAGCGCGCAGATGGGTTCCGGTTGAGGAGGAGACACGATGGGATTACAGGGGGGGTGTGAGCTTTCAGAGCCCTCTTCCCCTCTCTACTCTCCAGCTGGGCCAGCCGATGACTGTTTCCTCTCACTCGGCACCTTCTTGGTTGGGACAGAGTGTTGTGTCTGTCTGTTTAGCCGCAGAGTGATGGGCTGAATCTGCAACAGGAATTTCCTGGCCCGGGACCCCACTGGGGGTTGGGCTGGGGATCTGAGTAGGGAGGCCACTGGTCCTGCTGAAGAGTCTTCTTGAAGATTCCAGATGGGGAAAGTCCTCCCCCCAGTGGTCCCCTCCTTCAGCTCAGCTGTCTGCCGACCTATCTACCCCATCTCCCAAGGCAGGTACCCATGGACAAAATCATGACTTGGGATTGACCCCCTTGCCCCTTTTATGGTGCTCCCTTTCTTTTTCATTCACTTTTCTACTTTTTACCTGCCTCCCTGTCATCACAGTACAATAGAATCTTCTTCTTCTTTTTTTTTTGCTTTTTAGGACTGCACCCACGGCATATAGAGATTCCCAGGCTAGGGGTCTAATCGGAGCTTGCATCCTCATGGATCCTGGTCAGGTTCGTTTCCACTGAGTCATAGTGGGAACTCCAAGAATCTTCATTTTTGTCCAGGCCTGCCCCATCCTGCCCCGTTCTGAGCTGTACTGATACCTAGCCTTTGTGTCCACATTGGAGGACGTTTCGTAGTTTAGGCTTTGGGGTAACAGCTTTATTGGAGATATAAGTCATACACTATTTATTCTTTTAAAGAGTACAGTTGAGTTGGCTTTAGTGCATTTACAAGGTATTGCAACCACCACAACTGTCTAATTTCAGAATATTTTCATCATCCCAAAAAGAAGCCCCACACCTGATAGCGGTCACTTCCCGTTTTCCACTCCCCTCAGCTCCTGGCATGAGCTGAGCTACTTTCTGTCTCTATGGATTTGCTCATTGTGGATTTTTCATAAATAGAGAATCATACGGTATGTGACCTTTTGTGTCTGGCTTCTTTCACGAAGCATAATGTTTTCAAGGTTCATCCATTCTAACTGAATTATATTGCATTGTATGATACACCATACTTTATCAATTCATCCATTAATAGACACTGGGTTGTTTACACCTTTTGACTATGGTGAAGAATGCTGCTCTGAACATTCATGTACAAGGGTCTGTGTGAGTCCCTGCTTCCAAATCTCTTGAGTATATACCTAGAAGTAGGATTTCTGGCTCATATGGTAACTCTATGTTTAACCTTTGAGGAACTGCCAAAATTTTTTGCACAGCAGCTGTACCATTTTACATTTTTACATTCCCACCAGCGGTGTATGAAGGTTCCATTTTCTGCATGTCCTTGCCAACACGTATTATTATTTTCTTTTTTATTATAACTGCCCTAGTGGGTGCGAAATGGTGTCTCACTGTGGTTTTCGTGCCCCCGAGGACTTGCTCTTTATTGGGGGACTGTTCCAGTCTTCATTATTCATTACTGTGAACTTATTAAACCTCTGGGAGAGGCAGGGCCCTACTCTAACGAATGCTTCAAGTTGGGGCCATGTCAGGCACTCTGATAGAGCAGAGAAGAGAGTTTAGGGACAGAGTGAACTTGCCGCTACTCTACCAATCTTTTCTCCTTCCCCCAAAGAGACCTTTGAGTGCAGAAGTGTTAGACAAGTCTTCCTTGAAAACGTGTGGCAAGAGCTGGGCCATAAAGGGGGCAGAGGGAAAATGAATGAAAGGGGAAGGGGAGAAGCATTTGAAACTGCAAAATACGAAATTCTTTCCAGAGAACAGCTCAGAGATTGCCCCAAAGCAAAGATGAAAGTCAAACCAATCAACAATGACTTTTGTTTAGCAGGTCAAGAAAACATGCAGCAGGAGAGGAGGCTTGAAATGATAGCCAAAATGCAATAGAAGAATCAGCCGAGTTCAGATTTTCTTCTTTGCCCTTCAGGACCACTCAATCACAAATACACTTATGACTTCTGACCCATAAATACACCTATCTGGGGCCCTCAGGAAATCCAAAGCAGAGGCTTTCGGCTAAAGAAATCTAGCAGCTTGGCTAAAGAAATCTCTCCTGATGGTCTCTCCACTGAGATGGATGGATTGGGTGGGTGGAGTCAGCTGGGAGCTGAGGCAGATAAGGGTTCTTAGTGAACATAATGGCTCAGCAGTGACTCTTGAGATACCACTCAGAGCCTGGCCATATTTGAGAAGTTCCATAGGGCAGTAAAAGACAGTTGTCTTAGTCAGTTTGGGCTGCTATAACAAAAATATAGACTAATAGCTTAAAAACATTGATTTCTCATAGTTCTAGGGCCTGCAAAGTCCAAGATCAAGGTGCCAGCAGGTCTAGTGTTTGGTGAAAGACCATTTCCTGACTTGTAAATAGTCACCTTCATGCTGTGTCCTCATGTGGCTGAGAGCAGAGATCATCTCTCTATTGTCTCTTCTGATAAGGGCACTAATCCCATTTGTGAGGTCCCACTCCCAAAGACCCCACCTCAGAGTGCCATCACACTGGGGATTAGGTTTTCAACATATGAATTTGGTGAAAGGACCACAAACATTCAGTCTATACCAGGCACTGTTATAGACTAGGCAGCCTCACATCTCCTCCCTTACCAACCCACTTTCTGCCTTCCAAAAACCCTATCATTTAGACCCAATAGTAATATAATAATAACAGCATTTATTGAGGACTCATATTCACCTGACACTATGCTGAGCATGTTATGGTTCTCATCTCATTTGATTCTCACAACTACCTATGAGGTAGGTACTGGTATCAGCCCCATTTTATAGGCTGGGTAAATTAAGGCCCAGGAATGTTAAATGATTTGCTCAGCTAATGGAGCTGGAATTTGAACACAAGTTGGACACCCTGAATGAAGTAAGGCCTTGCCTCTCGGTGGGAAAGACCTTAGAGGCTGTATTTCCAGTGAGCTCCCCCATGTTGAGCCCTAAGTTCTGGAAAATTTCACGCTCCTTGCCCTGTGCTCTACAGCCTCATTATGGATAAAGCATGAAAGGCCCAAGTTACCATTTATTTATCTAGAACAAGAACTTATTTCCAAACGTTGTCTTCCATTGGCACCTTGGCATGAATTAGTTAATGAACTGAGTGCAAAGCCCCCTAGCAGGACTTCAATGTGACGGGACACAGAAGAGTTAAGTTTTTATGGAGAAGGAGAGCTTGAGGGAAGATCTGAAAATTGTAGATCTTTGCCTAAGGAAAGCAGATCTAGACAAGTCATTACTTTGAGCAGCTCAGGGCAAAAAGAAGTGATGGTGTTTGGAGAGTTGAAAGGCGGAAATCTAGATAGTAGGTGCCATTGCTTTAGCTGATGGACCCATTGGAAGAAATGCCTTTGATTTCAGTGAGCACCCTAAAGAAAAACTCATCTGAACCCACATGGCTTCAGAGGGTGAGCAGTGTTCCTTTTTGGAGGGGAACTATAGACATTCGCTGTTTTGAATGTACTGATTCCGCAAGATGTGTCATGTCCTTGCTGTATGCTTTGACCTAACTTGACCAAGATGCAACACTCAGCTGTTCTTCCCTCCACTACAGCGGTGTTCCTTGGTGGAGCACAGGAAGTTTCCCATTGGCACCCTTCTTTGCCTGTTTTCTTCCCAGCTGGACAGAGGCCCAGATGTCAGTCTAAATTTACACACTTTATTTAAAACAATTTGTTTCAGAAAGCGAAGTAATAGCCCTCCTTCCCTTTCCCACAGGGATTGAATAGTGTCTGTAGGGGAGAACTACTTCACTGTAGTCACGGTGGGAACACAGAGTCCTAGGTAGGGTCTGTTCAAGTAGTAAGAATAGAGCTGGGCTCCTGTGACCAGCTGTGTAGGATTAATTTTCCATGGTTGTAAGGGACCCAAAATGGTCATCTAGTCTAACCCCTAACCTTGAAGTAACATTTCTTTTTCAAATATAAGCTCTTCAAATTTATGTTACATTTGTATTATTCAAGAAGCTGAATGTATAGGAGTTGTCATTGTGGCTCACCAGGTTAAGAACCTGACTAGTATCCATGAGGATAGGGTTTCGATTCCTGGCCCCACTCAGTGGGTTAAGGATCCGTCGTTGCCACAAGCTATGGTGTAGGTCACAGGTGCAACTCGGATCCCGCGTTGCTGTGGCTGTGGTGTAGGACGGCAGGTGTAGCTCCAATTTGACCCCTAGCCCGGAAATTTCCATATGCTGCAGGTAGCTGTAAAAAGGGGAAAAGAAAGAATCTGAATGTATATGCTTATGTATGTGTATAAATGATTATATATATTTATATACATAAAGGTATATATAAAGGTATGCAGTAAGATGTCTAAGTCACCCCTGTCCATAGCCATCCAGTTATTACCTTTCCTCCCAAGATAAAGTCCCCCTATAACTTTTAGCATTTTCTCATGTATCTTTCTGTATTTTCATTATAAAAATATAAGCAAATATGAATATACACTCTTAAAAATATATTATCTTTGCATAAAAGGTCATATCACTTTGCACTTTGTGAATTTTCTCACTTAGTAGTCTTTCTGTATTAGTGCATAGAGAGCGTATTCATTCTTTTACACAACTATGTACTATTTCATTGTATTAATGAGCCATCACATATTTAACCAGCTGTCTATTGATGGACACAGAAGTTGTTTCCAATCTTTTGCTACCACAAACAATACTGCAATGAAATAAGACACGTGCAAGTATATCTGTAGCATGAATTCTTAAAAGTAAGATTTCTGGATCAAAAATACATGTATTTTAGGAGTTCGCGTCGTGGCACAGCAGTTAACAAATCTGACAAGGAACCATGAGGTTGCAGGTTTGATCCCTGGCCTTGCTCAGTGGGTTAAGGATCCGGCGTTGGCGTGGGCTGTGGTATAGGTCGCAGAGGCGGCTCGGATATGGCATTGCTGTGGCTGTGGTGTAGGCTAGTGACTACAGCTCTGATTTGACCCCTAGCCTGAACCTCCATATGCTGTGGGTGCGGCCCTGAAAAGCAAAAAAAAAAAAAAAAAAAAAGTATTTTTAAAATTGATACATATTGCTAAATTGCCCTCCATAATGCTTGTATCAGTTTTCCACAGCCTTACTGCGAGAGTTTATTAATCAAACTTTTGGATTTTTTCAAATATGATAAGAAAAATGGTATCTTAGTATAATTTTTTTTTTAAATTTTATGGCTGCACCTGTGGCATATGGAAGTTCTCGAGCCAGGAACTGAATCCAAAGCCACAGCTGTGGCCTATGCCACAATTGTGGCAATTCCAGATCTTTTAACTCACTGCACCAGGCTGGGGATCAAACCCATGCCTCCACGGCAACCTGAGCTGCTGCAGTTGGATTCTTAACCCACTGCACCTCAGCAAGAACTCCTTGGTGTAGTTTTTTTTTTAAATTGAGGTGTAATTGACATGTTTTATTGTTTCAGGTGTACAATACAATGATTAAATATTTGTATATACTGCAAAATGATCAACTCAATGCCCATATATACTTATAAAACCTTTTAATCTTTTAGCAACTTTAGAATATGCAAAACAGTATTATTAACTAAAGTCACCATGATGTGCATTCCATCCCCATGACTTATTTATTTTATAAGTCCTTTGGACCTCCTTTATGCATTTCACATCCCCCTGCCTCTGGCAACTGCCGGTCTATTCTCTGTATTTAGGAACTTTTTTTTTTTTTTTTAGATTTTGTGTATAAACAAGATCATATGGCATTTGTCCTTCTGTCTGACATATTTAACTTAGCATGATGTCCTTGAGGTTCATCCATGTTGTTGCAAATGGCAAGATTTCATTCTTTTTTATGGCTGAGTAGTATTCTAGCGTGTATATGTGTGTGTGTGCACGTGTGTGCATGTGTGTGTATACACATCACGTCTTTATCCATTCATCCATCAATGGACACAGGTTGTTTCCATATCTTGGCAATTGTAAATAGTACCGTAGTGAACTTGAGGGGAAGTTCATGTATATTTCTGAATTAGTGTTTTCATCTTCTTCAGATATGCATACAGAAGTAGGATTGCTGGATCATATGGTGGTTCTATTTTTAATTTTTTGAGAAACTTTCGTACTGTTTTTTAAAATTTTTTTTTAGAGTATGGTTGATTTATGGTGCTGTGTCAATTTCTGCTATACAGCATAGTGACCCAGTCATTTATATATATATATATATATATATATATATATATATACACACACACACATACACATATATATACACACATACACACACACACACACATGTATGTATGTATATATGTGTATGTATATGTATATATATATGTATGTCTATATAAATGTGTATATTCTTTTTCTCATACTGTCTTCCATCATGTTCTATCCCAAGAAATTGGATATAGTTCCCTATAAACCAGACTCATGGACATAGTGAACACACTGTTTTTCATAGTAGTTAGTGTGGTCTTTATTTACATTTCTCTTACGAATAAGGTTGAGCATATGTTCTTATCTCTAAGAGCCATTTGTAGTTGTCTTTCTATCAACTCTGTACATTCTTTGCCCATTTTTAACTGTTAGTTTATCAGTGTTTTTCTTATCAATTTCTAGGAGCTCTTTATATATTACAGACAGGATTCTATGCCAGTGGTTTTAGTGTCTATTAGCCCCAGAGCTCTTTCTTTGCTAGACTAAAATCATAAAAATCATCAAACACATACACCAGTAAAATCAGAGCTGTTCTTTTGAAGTGGAAGTGAGGACGGAAGTTCCTTCCTTAAGCCTCTCTGGCACCTCTGAGAAATCTCAAGGCAGCACCGAACACGGTTTGAAACCGACTGCTCTACCTGGCTGATTGACCTGTGATTTCAGTTTCTAATAACACTTTCAGGTAGGAATAGTTTCTAGTGTCTAACCTGGATCCTTCATGATGAGGCTGATACTCCTTTACACTTGACATAGTTTGGCAATTTGTGATAATGTGACCTTTCTTCCATTCTCAACCTCTACATGTTATTTCAACCTGTTACCATTTAATACCTTTTGCTGCCAGCCACGCCAATGAGAGCAGCCATCTCCTTGAAGTCCAGGACATGCCTTCTTTACCTTTGTAGTTCTAACTTACCATAGTACCAGCTATTGTCACGGTATCGTCAATGACGGTATATGACGGTATAGGGCAAGGTGTAGTCAAAGACCTTCGTAAGTGTTGAATGAATAAGAAAACAAGAGGGAGACGGTGCCTTAGCTGTCTTTATCCCCACAGCTCCCACTATACGCAAAAGCACAAGGTGAACAGCTTTTAATTAATTGTCTGGTCATGGAGACAAGGAAAATCCTTTCATGTTCTCCAGGTTGATAGCTTTCTCCTATATGCCTTCCTTCTAGATCAACACCATTTACCATCTCTTTTGAACTTTGTTATGTACCAGATACTTTGGGGCTATTTAAAAAAAATTATCTCTAAACCCCAGAGCCATGTAAGGTAGATGGCATATTCATTTTGAAGATGAGGACACTAAAGTGCAAAGAGATTAAGTATTTTTCCAAAGGTCCCGAAGCAAAGATATGCCAAAGCTGGGCTTTGCAACTAATGTTTGCAGACCCCAGAGATCAGGCCAGATTCTTTTTACTTGGATCACTGAGGTACAGAGCTGAATATAGCATTCAATACCTACAAATAGCATCAAATATAGAACTTCCTTTTCTAACCCTTGCGCTGCTCTTTCCTTGTGTTTCTGGACAATTGTTCACCCAATTGTTTTGATGGGCAAGTGTGTGTGTGTGTGTGTGTGTGTGTGTGTGTGTGTTTGTGTGTGTGTCTGTTTGTCTCAAGGGAACTAAAGGGAATGTAACATCTTCTTTCAAGCCTTTTACCTTCACCTCCATATCCCCCCTCCACCACCACCTCCAAGATGTGCTGAGATCATATCACTAGAATGAGAGAACGGGGCCAGAAACATTAGCATCAGGCTCAGCCATCAGAAAAAAAGTTAGAACCCAGGTAACAGTAGCAATGGCAAAAGAAGGGAAGGCTCAGGGTCCAGGAGATTAATAACCAAGCCTAGGAGCTCTAGAGAGGTTTGTGTTTATCTCATAGACACTAGGGCTGATTTGTCTCCTGACTTACCGGTGGCCTTTCTGACTATCCAAGAGTTGGTCCACTAAGGAAATAGAAATTTGACAGTAGGGAGAATGTAGAAGAGAGCCACCAGCATGAGGACATTGGCTTCCAGAGGGTAGGAAGAGGGCTAGTGCCAGGTGGGGAGAGAATGGTGTACCAGAGAAAGTGGGAAAGGACCACTGACTTGTTGGTGAAATTTGCCAGTTGCTCTGAAAAGGGGAGAAAAAAAAAAAACCTATCACGGGTATTCACACTAAGATGTTACCGACAGTGTGTATCCTCTCAGAGAAGTTTTGTGATTATAAAATCTGATTGCCAAAAGGCAACCGCTTAACCCAAAGGAATGGACTTCTAATGATGGCACTTTAGGCGGCAGTGAGAGAAAAGGTGATAAGAGACATTTAGGATAAGGGTGTGTTTTCTGAGCATCCCAGAAATCATAGTTCCGCTTACATGTAAGATCATCCCTTGCCAAGACCAAAAGAATACTTCCTTTTTGCAACACAGCTGTAGTCAGATGGCTTAATGCTGATCTGCTCCTCCGACAGTGTCCTTCCTCCACCCTTCCTCAGAGTGCTGTGTGGGATTTGACTGGAAATGGGAGGTGACAGGGGCTAGAAACCCTGCAGTCTGGTCACTTCTGTTGTAGCATTCCCCTGAGGGGCCCTGAAGCCAGCCTTGCTTCAGTCTGATTTTTCTGCCAGTTTCGGCCAGGAATACTGAATGTGTTCCAAGGATAGTTGGTTAGAAGCCCAGCTGCCTTGGAAAATCAGAGAAGGGAGGGCAGAGAGTCCAAGGTGGCTTTCCTTGCCTTTGCGGTTCCTTGCATGCTGTGTTGGCTCTCCAAAGATGCAAGGAGATATTTGAGTTCCATACCCATTCTCGGAAAAGTCGAGGCCCAGAGAGGTAAAGCGACTCATGCAAGGTTATGGGAGGTGGATCTCCAAGCTGGGATTGTGACTCAGTGATTCCAGCCCCGTCCGTTTTTTTTTTTTTTTTTTAATTTTCTTTAGTAAAAATTGTATATATTTAAGGTAGACCACAAGCTGATTTAATATACATAGACATATTGAAATGATTACTACATTTAAACGAATTAAAATCATCTCCTCATATAGTTACCATTTATTTTATAGCGAAAGCACTAGAAATCCACTCTCTTAGCAAATTTACAGTATGCAATACATTATTATTAACTATAGCCATCATGCTGTACTTCAGACCTCTAGACTTGTTCATCCTACATAATGGCAACTTTGTACCCTATATCTCCCCATTTCTCACACCTCCCTGTCCTTGGTAATCACGTAGACCTGCTTCTATATGTTCAACTTTTTTAGATTTCACATATATGTGAGATTATGCATTTTTCTTCTTTCTGTACCTGACTTATTTCAGTTAGCATAATGTCCTTCAGGTTCAACCGTGTTGTTGCAAATGGTCTCCTTTTAAAGGCTGAATAGTATTCCACTGTGTGTGTGTATAATGTGTGTGTGTGTGTGTGTGTGTGTGTGTGTGTGTTTGTGTGTGTATCACAATTTCTTTATCTGTTTCAAGGTCATGGATGTGGAATATGGGATGGACACTTAGGTTGGCTCTCTGTCTTTGCTATTGTGAATAATTCTGCAATAAACATGGGATGCAATAAACACAGGAACACAGATTTCTCTTCCAGGGATTTTATTTCCTTTCTACTCTCCAATTTTAACATCCACTCTGTGAAAAGAGCACAAACTTCAAGGCAGGAAAACGGTATTTCCAAGTTGGCTCTTCTATTAATAGCTGTGTGACATGGATCGAATCTTTTGAGGTAGCAGTAGTCTCATTTTCATAATTCTCTCCCCTACCCCATTGGGGATATTAGAAGAATGAAATGGTAATAAATGGAAAGATGTTAAGATAAGTTTATTGTGTAAAACTAGCATTAAGCATGACCATAACTCATTGCTTTTTCTTTGATTTTTCTGTTTTATCTTCCTCTTTCTTTCCTCCCCATCTCCTGTTGAGTAGATAGACTACAACGCCAGGTTTACTCTGAAGACTATTACAAGAAAGACTCTCAGGGGTCAAGGTCCACAGGTAAACCTCACCCTGCAGTTGCCTCACCATTGATCCCTTGGTGGAAGACACAATTCAAAACTCAATCTACATTTTTTTTCTTTTTAGGGCCACATGCATGGCATGTGGAAGTTCCCAAGCCAGGGGTCAAATCGGAACTGTAGCTGCTGGCCTATGCAACAGTCACAGCTACGCGGGATCCGAGCTGTGCCTGCGAACTACACCACAGCTCATGGCAACGCTGGATCCTTAACCCACTGAGTGAGGCCAGGGATCGAACCCACGTGCTCGTGGATACTAGTCAGACTTGTTACCACTGAGCCACAACAGGAACTTTCAGTCCACATTTTTTTGAAGCAGAAGAAATCCCAAACTTATTTTGTCTTTCAGTATTCCAAAGAATAGCCAGCTCCTGTAAAAGTCATGGCAAATAATATTTTGTGACTCATCCTAGTTTTCCTTTACCACAGAATACTGAGATTTGGTGTAATTGGGGCCCAGGGGACAAATGGTTCTGCTCCTGTACTTTCTTCACTGGGTTTCACTCCTGTGTACCAGCTGCAGGTATCTGGTTGTATGTACTTGTGGGCAGAAGCAGGGACTCAGCCCAGGCCAAAGGGCCAATTAGTATGAGTGAAAATCTCTCTAGGAGATAGGCTTTTTCTTTTTAAGGTGAAATTAAGGAACTTATTTTGTATCCTGCAAGAGGTCATTAATAACTACTTAGCACCCAAGGAGCGATGACTTATGTGGCAAAGTATAGAATTATGTTAGTTACACAAATCATTGAAGCCAAAGAAAACGCAATGTCAGTTTTCTGGGCACTTTAGGCCAAACATTATTACAGGAACAACACAGCCTTCATGTTCTGTTGGTTATGGTTTTAAATTAAACGGTTCGGAGTTCCCGTCGTGGCTCAGCGGAAACGAATCTGACTAGCACCCATGAGGATGCAGGTTCGATCCCAGGCCTCACTTCGTGGGTTAAAGATCCAGCATTGCCTTGAGCTGTGGTGTAGGTCGCAGACACAGCTTGGATCTGGTGTTGCTGTGTCTGTGGCGTAGGCCAGTGGCTATAGCTCTGATTCGACTTCCAGCCTGGTAATCTCCACATGCCATGGGTGTGGTCCTAAAAAGACAAAAAATAAAATAAAATAAAAATTAAAAAAAATAAATTAAATGACCCTTTCCCTGTGACAGGTTTTAAGTGATTGGCTCCCTGGGAGGGAAGATTCTTGAATCAGGCAGCCATCAGTTCAGATCCTGGTGCTACCATTACCAAGTTGTGTGACATTGGGCAAGTCAGTTAATTTCTTAAGCCTTAGCTTCCTCACCGGCAAAATGAGCCTAACCTTAATACCTACACCAGAATGTTATTAGTAAGAGCCAATGAGATGTATTGAAAGGCACTCACCATTGTGCCTAGCATATCATTTAGGGCTCAATAAATGTTAACTACTCTTTTATGATGATGATGATGGACGTTATTATGATTAGCCTTTATCATTTTTACCTACATCCTGAGAACAATTTCATTCTGTTTTTTTTTTAAATCATTGTTTTAAGGTATAATTTACCCACTATAAAATAAGACTCATTTTCATTATAGTTTTGAGTGATGGGAAAAAAAACGATGGCTTCTTTTTAAACTTTTTGAAATGGAAGTACAGCTGACTTACAATATTGTATTATTTTCAGGTATGCAGCAAAGTGGTTCAGTTATATACATATATTTTTTTCAGATTATTTTCCATTCTAGGTTGTTACAAGATATTGAACATGGGATACAGTTAATCCTTATCGCTTATCTGTTTTGTGTGTAGTAGTTTGTGTGTGTTAATCTCGTATTCTTAATTTATCCCTCCCCTCTCTCCCTTTTCTCTTTGGCAGTCATAAGTTTGTTTTCTATTTCCATGAGTCTGTTTATATTTTGTGAATAAGTTCATTTGTATCATATTTTAGATCCCACATATAAATGATATCTCATGATATTTGTCTTTGTCTGCCCTACTTCACTGAGTATGATAGTTTCTAGGTCCATCCATGGAGCTGCAAATGGCAACATTTTGTTCTTGTTTATGGCTGAGTAATATTCTATTGTGTATATACACCACATCTCCTTAAGCCAGTCATCTATTGATGGGCACTTGGGTTGTTTCCATGTCTTTCTTGGCTGTTACAAATAGTGCTGCTGTGAACATAGGGGTGCATATATCTTTTCAAATTAAGAGTTTCTATCTTTCCAGAGATATGCCCAGGAGTGGGATTGCTGGATCATATGGTAGCTCTATTTTCAGTTTTTAAAGGAACCTCCACACTGTTTTCCATAACGGCTGCACCAATTTATATTCCCAGCAACAGAGGGGTCCCATGATGGTCTAACTCTTTAAGCGCTTCCTACCCACGAAACACACAACTTCCCTGATTTCTCTTCTTCCACTGTCTTGCAGCAGGTGCTTTCCAAGCTCTGCTTGTATCTATTGTTAATTTGTACACTGATG
The DNA here is from genome assembly GCA_004024745.2 of Catagonus wagneri. Classification (NCBI taxonomy): domain Eukaryota; kingdom Metazoa; phylum Chordata; class Mammalia; order Artiodactyla; family Tayassuidae; genus Catagonus; species Catagonus wagneri. Next base: position 19,721,720 of record PVHT020000015.1, on the reverse strand, counting down.
ATTAATCTGGGCTCTTGCTCATTGCTAATTGGTGGGTATATGTCTGTGCACAGCATGCACTTTAAGGCAGCCCAATGAAAAGACTTCAGGGACCACTCCCTTAGAGTCAGCTCACCAAGTGCCTTGACTATTTGCTACATGGCAACCCTGTCCCAGACTCCACAGAAAAAGACACATGTAAGGCAGAGTCTGTCTTCAAAAAAACCAGTACACACTAATGTATACATGGGTTGGTAGAAAGAAGATAGGATTTAGAGACAGGGGACCAGACTTTCCCTTTTTCATCACTCACTACCTTTGTGACTTCAAATAAGTCATTCTATCTCAGAGACTTGTCACCCTCAAATGAAAAATGAAGATAAAGGGAGTTCCCTGGTGGTCTAGTGGTTAGGACTCAGCACCTTCGCCCCTGCAGCCTGGGCTGCAGCTGGTCTGGAAACTAAGATCTCCTATCAAGCCACTGCATGCCATGGCCAGAAAAAAAAAAGAAAAATGAAGATAAGAATTTGCCTTACTTGCTTCACAGCATTGTTATGAGGCTCCATTGTAATAATGCATGTGAAAGCTCTTTGTAAATTGTTGGCTGGGTGGATATATTTCACAAATATGAGTTACAGTAATATTCCAGGGCCAAATTGTGTGCTTCAGACATTGGACACTTTGAGAGGTGCAGATCATAGGCTGGAGCTGTGGGGGATTGCTTTATGGAGGAAAGGATACTTTTGCCGAGCCTTCAAAATCAGACAGGACTTCAATAGGTAGAAGAGTGGGAAGGAGGGGGCACTCTTGGTTGAGGGATTAAAAATAAGCAAAGACTTCAGAGGCTGAAGCAAGCATATAAACATACAAGTGATATAAAACGCGAGAGGGGTAAAGTTACCGGGGTAGTTGTAATAGGTGGTTCCTCATCTGAAAGGACTCCCTCCTTCCAGGCAAGCTAATTCTTTATTCATCTAAACTTGTTAACTTTATCAAGGCAGGAGCCTTGTCCTTCTTCACTGATCTCTCTGTAGTGCCTGTCACAAGCCTAGTACATAGTAGGTGCTCAATAAATGCCCAGCAGGTGAGGGAATGGATGGATGGTCATGTCAGTTGTTATTCCTGTCTGGCTGCTTTAACATTATCTAAGCCGTTAGTCACTGAATTAGGGACTATTTTTACCTCCCTCTATGTGGTACAGCCCCATCTGCTGTTGGGATTTATGAAATTCTTTGCAATGATGCCAATACTCCATGTGATTTTTCTCCACCCTGTCCCAGAAGACTCCTTACCCCAGGCGAACAATAAAGTGACCAGCAAGTCATGTGAGTACAATGGGACCACTTACCAACACGGTGAGCTGTTCATGGCTGAAGGGCTTTTTCAGAACCGGCAACCCAACCAGTGCACCCAGTGCAGCTGTTCGGTAAGACCATGTATCTTAATGCCCCTGCTATCCCTTACCCAAATAAGAGTGCTTTCATACTGTATCTTCTGTTTGAACCTACACTGTGGGGGCCTTGATTGGAAGATGAATTGCATCTCAATCATAAGTCTCCCTGATTTTAATCAATCCTGAACAACTCTGTTGAAGAGGTCAGACCCCATTATATCCTGGTCTTCAAACTGCTTAAAAAGACAAAGATGAGCTGATGGTCTTGATCTGTGCTCCTTTTCACAATAATGATACCACCAAAGCCTTCGTCTGAAGAACTCAATCATTCAAAGCCTTGGAAATGTTATGAACAGAAAAGCCACTAGCACCATCTAGGGCCACTCAATCCAATTCACAAGAAAATGGGGTGTCTCTTGGTTCCTATCTCTGAAATATTCTACTAGCAGGTTCATTCTTGGTGCCCTGCAATGAAAACACTCTCGACAAATGCTTGATCATGATGATTCCTATGACGTTACTTGCCAAGAAGAATTGTATACCTCGTGAATAAGGTCTAATTGTGCAGTCCAAAGAATCTCATAGATAGAACCAGAAAGTGGAGTAAAATGGTTGTTTAAGCTGAAGTATGAGGGGACAAAGTTAGATGTAGAAACAACTTTTGTGCCTAGAAAGAGTATTAAACACTAGATTAACAAGACAACCTAAAAAAAAATCTCTCTGCTTAGGGGTTTTTTTTAGTAAAAATATAGAGTTTCAGTAGTTTGGGAGAATTTGGTTGTAGTCATGCTTTCCTAATGATCCTTCAGGAACCGTTCTAGCCCCAAAACCAAATGCTTCTAAGAACTAAGAGTCAGGTTTAAGAAATAATGTTTGGAACACAGAATTAATTTTAGAGAGTGAACATCATGCAAAGGCAAACATAGTCAGCACATAAATTTGACCCTCTGCCTTGCCTGGTGCTGGACTGAACTGTCCATTCAGATCATCTTGTGTAGTTTGGTATCACGTCAAAGAGCTTGTCTGTGGGGTTTGGAAGGGAGACTCTAGTGAGTGTTACAGAAGGCACCTGTTGTGCAAATCTGCGTTCCCCTCAAATGCCCAAGATCCAGTTCAGGCATGATGGGGACCAAAGTGTCGAATGGACAGAGAAGAGAAGAGAGGGACAAGACCATAGTTGGTGATTTGGAGGCTCATGGCAGCCTTCACTTGGTTGCATCTTAGACCAGGATGCATGACGAGGATGGTCAACTCTTCTGTGACTTAGTCTCTGGCATGGAGAAATAGTAAATAGAAAAAAAAAATAATGCATCATAAAATTTAGAAATTACTTAGAACAGACTATGAAAGGACAACAGGAAATGATGTATCGTGTTTGAGCCCCTACTCATCCCAGGTACTGAGCTAAAGCCTTTACAAGTACTCCAGTGCCTTCTGACCTTAATTGTCTTCTCCTTGGCAGGAGGGCAATGTGTACTGTGGTCTCAAGACTTGCCCTAAGCTGACCTGCGCATTCCCAGTCTCTGTTCCAGATTCTTGCTGCCAGGTGTGCAGAGGTAGGTATCCTGTATCCCAAGACCCCAGGTGCCGCCATCCAGAATAGCAGGATTTAGAAGAGAAAAATACCTGTCCAGTGTCCAAGGAAAGGGCATTTTCTATGGTAGCCTTAGTTTTTAAGGATGTTTTCAATCACAAAAGATAAAAATAAAAGCACCGTTTTTAAGGGTCACAGCCTGAAAGAAACTGCACTGGAGTGCAGCAGGAAAAGCGGGGTGAGAGCCCTCTAATGTGAAGATGACTGACTTTATCTCTCCTTCCTTAATCCCTTTTAGCTTGGCCCCTATGTTATTGTATCATAAAACACAGGGCATTTCCATACACAGCCTTAAACGGAAGAATGGGCCTCGAAAAGCATTGATGTGGCCATTTTGAAGACTGTGCAGGGCAAATGCATTTGGTGAGAAACACAATAAAAGCAAAATGGAACGCATCATCTTCTCGAATTATATCCAAAATGGAATTGGCATCTTCTCAAGCCAGGTTTTTCTTCTTTGGGTTCCATTTCTTTGATGACGGTACCAATCCTTTTTTACTCTAGGTTCCCCAAAATCAAACATAATCACCTTTAACTTCTCCTTTATTGCCTCTTCTCAAATTCCCCAAATCTATCAGCAGTCCTCTGTATCCCTTCCTTTTCCCACTTGCCCTCTGGCAGTATCCTACTTTTGTCTTCTTTCCTTCCATCCAGTCGGCATGCTATCTGCTCGGCACTGTACTGCAAGCTGGATATGTATCGGTAAATACAGTAGACATACAGGGCACTGCTATGTGAGCTTCAAAAAGCATCAGTAAATACAGTAGACATACAGGGCATCTTTATGTGAACTTCAAAAAAGGTCCCCTTACTTAAGGTACTTGACTGCCATTCACCAGAAAATCCTTGTGAAGTTACCTCCTTAGCTGAGGCACCCTTGTGCAGGACACAACCTATACAACCATACGTGGCCTTCATAGCAGCCAAGATACGTTCTTTGCTCTTATGGGACTCACATTTTACCAGAGAAACCCATAATGACCAAACAAGCAAACAAATATATAAATATAAACAATGTAAGTGCTATGAAGAAAGTAAACAAAGGACAGAGCTAGAAAATAAGAGGTGAAGGTGTTTAGGTTGACCGGTTGGAAAGCCCTCTCTGAGATGACATTTAAGCTTAGACTTGGGAGTTCCTTGGTGGCCTAGCACTAGCAGGTTAATGATACAGCATTGTCCCTTTGTGGTGTGGGTTCGATCCCTGGCCCAGGAACTTCTGCATACCATTGGCATAGCCAAAAAAATAAAGTAAGCTCACACTTGAAAGATGAAAAGAAATCATCTACACAAAGGTCCTGGGGGGAGAGCATTCTAGGCAGAAAGAAAAGAAAGTTTCAAGGACCAGACAGGGACGAGCTTAGAGATTCAAGGAGCCTAGGGACCAGTGTGGCAGGAATATAGAGACTGTGGTCATAACTGGCATGAGATGAGACTGGAGAGGTGAACAAGAGCCAGACCACTCAGGATCTTTAAGGTCATGGGAAAGACTTTGGACTTCTGGGGCTTATTTATTTATTTTTGTTTTTTTGTAATGATTTTTATTTTTTCCATTATAGCTGATTTACAGTGTTCTGTCAGTTTTCTACTGCACAGCAAGGTGACCCAGTCACACAGACATGTATACATTCTTTTTTCTCACATTATCATGCTCCATCACAGGTAACTACATACAGATCCCAGTACTATACAGCAGGATCCTTTTGCTTATCCATTCCAAAGGCAATAGTTTGCATCTATTAACCCCAAATTCCCACTCCCCCCCCCCTTGGCAACCACAAGTCTGTTCTCCATGTCCATGATTTTCTTTTCTGTGGAAAGGTTCATTTGTGCCCTGTATTAGGTTCCTGATATAGGTGAAATCATATGGTATTTGTCTTTCTCCTTCTGACTTACTTCACTTGGTATGAAAGTCTCTAGTTCCATCCATGTTGCTGCAAATGGCATTAGTTTGTTCTTTTTTATGGCTGAGTAGTATTCCATCATGTATATATACCACATCTTCTTATGGGGCTTTTTTAGTTTTTTGCTTTGTTTTGTTTTATGTCCCCATGGAAGTTCCCAGGCCAAGGATCGAATCCGAGCCACAACTGCGACTTATGTTGCAGCTGCAGCTACGCTGGATCCTTTAACCCAGTGCATGGGGCTGAGGACTGAACCCTCACCCTCGCAGCAACCAAAGCTGCTGCAGTCGATTCTCACTGCATAACAGCCAGCACTCCAGGACTTCTGGTTTTATGGGCATCGGGATGCCATTGCAGGGCTGTGTACAGGGGCATGACATGATCCAGTTGATGTCATAAAAGATCTCACTGGTTCTTGTGTTCAGACTAGATTGGAGGGAGGAAATATGACAACAGGAGAGACCAGGACACTGAGTGTAGTAATCTCTCTAGTATGAGAAGGTGGGTCCCTGGTCTGAGGGCACAGTGCAGAGTAGTTGTTCAGACTAGAGGCCTCTGGAGCCAGGCTGCCTCTATTCTAATCCCAGCATTGCTGTTTGCTGGCTGGGTGCTCATGAGCCAGAATGCACTCAGGTTTCTAACAATCTTTACAGCGAGGACAATGTTAGCACCTACCTTCAAATGGTTCTGAGGTTTAAATGAGATAATGTGGGAAAAGGACCTAGGATACTGTCTTGCGTGGAGTGCAATAATGAAAACTGGACAAATTTGAACTACATTAGGCCCTCCGTGTCTGCAAGTGATTTTGTTTGGGGAAAAGTATGTGAAATCTAAACTGAAGAACAATTAGTAAAAGAAAAGAAACAGCAAAGGGACATATTATTGCATCGACAGCGGAAATGTAGTGCAAAGGAAGCCAGAAGGACCTAGATTTGATCTGGCAGAGCTACTGCTGACTAGCGATGTTACCTTGGGCAAGTGACTTAACTATTCAGGACTTTGGTTCTCTCAGCTGCGAAAATAGTAATTATAATATCTACAACCGATGGAAAGGTTGTAAAAATCAACTGAGGTGACATGGATTGCTAGGAGAAAGTCTCACACGGAGTTATTGCTTAATAAGTGATAACTATTATATTTACATAATAATTACTACATTTATTATGCTGAGGTTAAGTAGAATTGTACCTTGGCTATCTCTGATAGTCTTGCCTTTTAATTTACTTAATCCCCACATACAGAACTATATTTCTACTCCTTCCTGTGCCAACAGATCCTGGTACTAACCATCTTCTCAACGGTTCCCTTGTCATGATTTAAATTTCTTTTCTTTTTGTTATGTCCTCAGAAGCAACAGACAAAAGCTAGCTATTCCCAGTCAGGTATTGTCCCTTCACATACTTCACAATTCATTAAGTTCTTTCTTTGCCATCTCTTCTCCAGCCTAAATAAACCCCTCTCTTTCATCTTTCTCGCCAAAGACTAAATCCTACACTTTCATAAAATTGGTGCTTTTTTTTCTCTGCCTTTAATTTCTTCACATCTTTCAGTTGTATATAATGTGATTGCCTCTCCTTTGAAGTTCTAATTTTTGAAGCCCCTAGTTCTTTTTTCTGTTGAAATGATGTTTTTATAAAGGTATACCTTGTATAAGCATATCACTCATAGAGCAGGGAACCCAGCCACACTTCTCCCCTATGCTGGCCACACTAATTGCAAACAAAATACTGCCAAAGAAATAACCTTTTGAGCACTGAACTTGCAAACCTTAATATAAAGGGCCCCACTGAAACAGGCTCTCTGCACTGTCACCGAACACTTATGTGTGCCTTCCTTTTCTTCCTGGGTCAGACAGCAATCTTAGCTGTGGATTGAATCTCAGCCTCAGCCTCAGTCATTTAGACGTGTCTTTGAGGCTAGGACAGTCAGGGGAGTGTTGGCAGACTGTCTGTCATTGCTGGCACTTCAGCAAACCTCGTCTGGACTGGAAGCACAACGCAAACAGCTACTGGAACCTGAGGGGAAACTTTATCAGAAAAGAAAGAAAATCTCTTCAGAGTTTGTACTCTGGCCACATTCCGGGCAGGCAGGCCTCAAACCCAAACCCAGTCCCAGCTTCTCTCCACCATTTATCATTTCTGCTTCCTGTCTTCTGCTTATCTTGCCAAAGTAAAGGGGAAGGCTATGTTCTTGGAGTCTAGACAAGAGAGACAAATTTGGGGTAAGCTACTGGCTGTACTGAGAGCCAAGTGTGCATTTGGTAGACCGTGTACATAGGTAGCACTTACCCTGTGCCAAACAGTAGTCTAAGCACTTATATGTGTAGTAGCTCATTGGATCCTCACAATAAAGTAGGAACTATCGTTATCCCCATTTTACAGATGAGTCAACAAAGACAGAGAACTCATTTTCCCAAGGATACATGGTAGTGAGTGGCAGAGTTAGAATTTAACATTCTTGGCCTGGCTTTAGATTTCCAAGTTTTTATGCTCTTTGGTGGGAGCCATCCAGAGGAGGGTGACAAGAGTCTGTCCTAGTGCAGGGGAGTTAAGGGAACAAGAGGACAATGCGTGGCACACTGACATAGGCAGATAATCCCGAGAGCATTACCACACTGCCCATCTTTCTCCATCAAAGCCTCAACCTACCCACTCCAAACTACAGGGGTACACCTTCTCTCCTTCTAAGCTTAGAAAGGCCTGAGCATAAACATCTACCTTCTTTCATTCAGCAAACATTTGTTGAGCAACCACTAAGTACCTGGTTCTGAGCTGGTACTAGAGATACAATGGGAAACAAAACACATGGAACCAGCTCCTGCTGAATTTGGTGGGGAAGACGAACATTCATCAAATATTGACACATGTAAATATAAAAGCACAGCTGTGCCCCATGCTGCAAAGGAAAGGTGTTATAATAGCCAATAATGGGAGTTCCCTTCATGGCTCAGTGGTAATGAACCTGACCAGTATCCATAGGACATGGGTTTGATCCCTGGCCTCATTCAGTGGGTAAGGATCTGGCATTGCTGTGAGCTATGGTGTAGGTCACAGACACTTCTCAGATCTCATGTTGCTGCAGTTGTGGTGTAGGCTGGCAGCTGTAGCTCTGATTTGACCCCTAGCCTGGGAACCTCCATATGCCACACATGCTGCCCTAAAAAGCAACAAAACAAAACAAAGCAAAAACAAACAAAAGAAGCCAGTAATCAACAGAGGTTGATCTACTTGGGGAGGTGAAGGAAGGAAGACTTTGAAGACCATCTCTCCAGCTTCAGCTCACACCACACTCCTCTTCGCTCTCTGCATCCCAGGGTGTGGGAGGATTGACTCAAAAGTTAGGGAGGTAACTGGTGGCAGTCCAGTCCTCCCAGTATCCCTGACTTCTGATCCCACCATGAAACCAGCCACCCTTGTTGTAGGAATATCCATACTGTCCTTCCTGCATGATACCTGCTGCATCTACTCAAGTTGACTTCACTTCTTAAGGAACTGCTTGATCGTGTTGGCCAGTGTGTACCATTTCTTACCACATTATCCAGTCTTAGTTCTGCAGTTTGCTTTCAAAGGCCCTCTGTCAAGCAATCTGACCCTCCCTTAACCTACTACCCACCCCCATTTCTCTGACACTAACACACACACCTCCTCCACTAGGCTGGCGCTTCTCTTTGACTTATAATATGCCATGTTCCTCCTCACCTCACCCCTGTTACATGCCTCTTTTACATGCAATATTATATTTGTTTCAAGTGTACAAGGTAGTGATTCAACCTTTATGTACATTACAGATCGATCACCACAATAAGTCTACTAACCATCTGTCCCTGTATAAAATTATTACAGTATTATTGACTACATCCCCTGTGTTGTATATTCTATCTCTGTGACTTATTTATTTTATGACTGGAAGTTTGTACTCCATCCCCTTTGCCCATTTCATCCATAACCCACCCCTATTCTGCTGACCACTAGTTTGTTCTCTGTATCTGTGGGTGAGCTTCTATTTTGTTTTATTTTCTGTGTTGGTTTTGTGTGCTAGATCCCACATAAAAGAGATCATATGGCATTTGTCTTTTTCTGTCTGGTTTGTTTCACGTAGCATAGTGCCCTCAAGGTCCACCCACAAATGGCGAGATGTTTTTTTTTGTGACTGAATAATATTTCATTGAGTATATATATCACATTTTCATTCTCTTCATCTGTTAATGGACATTTGGGTTGTTTCCATAGCTTGGCTACTGTAAATAATGCTTCAGTGAACATAGGGGTGCATGTATCTTTTCTAATTAGTGTTTTCATTTTTCTTCTGATAAATATCCAGAAGTGGAATTGCAGGATTATATGGTAGTTCTATTTTTAATTTTTTGAGGAACCTCCATAATGTTTTCCATAGTGGCTGTACCAATTTACGTTCCCACCAACAGGGCACAAGGGTTCCCTTTTCTCCACACCCTTGTCAACACGTGCTGTTTCTTACCTTCTTGATAATAGTAGCCATTCTGACGGGTATGAGGTAATATCTCATTGTGGTTTGATTTGCATTTCCTGATGATTAGTGATGTTGGGCATCTTTTCATGTGCCTGTTGATCATCTGTACGTCTCCCTTGGAAAAATGTATATTCAAGTCCCTTGCTCATTTCTTAAAAATATGTTTTTTTTTCTTTTTATGGCTGTGTCTGTGGCATATGGAAGTTCCTGGGCCAGGGGTCAAATCAGAGCTGCAGCTGCCAGCCTATGCCACAGCCACAGCAACGCTGAATCTTTAACCCACTGTGTGAGGCCAGGGCTCAAACCTACATCCTCATGGATACTAGTCACATTCTTAACCCGCTGAGCCACAACAGGAACTCCCTGTTGCACTTTGATTTATTGTATTTCACAGATAATTATGTTTTTTACAAGTTGAAACTGTGTTTTAAAATCTCTATTTCAATTATTTCCATTTTGATCTTTATTAGTTCCTTCCCTGGACTTTGTTCTTCTTTTTCTAGTTCTTTTAGGTGTAAGGTTAAATTGTTTATTTGAGAATTTTCTTGTTTCTTGGGGGTAGGCAGGTAAACTATTAGAATTGCTTTTGGAGCATCCCATAAGTTGTGTTGTCAATTTCATTTGTCTCGAGGTATTTTAAAATTTCCTCTTTGGTTTCTTTGTTGAACCATTGGTTGTTTTGTAGCATGTTTTGTAGCCTCCACATGTTTGTGTTTTTTCCCCCCATTTTTCTTCTTCTAATTGATTTTTAGTTTCATGCTGCTTGGTTAGAAAAGATGATTGTTATGATTTCAATCTTCTTAAATTTATTAAGACTTGCTTTGTGGCCCAGCATGTGATTGCTCTTGGAGATGTTCCATGTGCATTTGGAAATAATGTGTATTCTGCTGATTTGGTACAAAATATTCTGGATATATCTATTTAGTCCATCTGGACTAAAGTGTCATTTAAGACCAATGTTTTGTTCTTGATTTTCTGCCTGGATGATCTATCCATTGATGTAAGGCAAGTGTTGATGTCCTCTACTGTTATTGTATTACTGTTAGTTTCTCTCTTTTACGTCTGTTAATATTTGCTTTATGTGTTCACATGCTATGTTGGGAGCATAAATATTTGTGAATGTTATATCCACTTGTTGAATTGACCCCTTTATCAATATGTAATGCCTTCTTTGTCTTTTCTTACAGTGGCTAATCCACTGTACTGTGTATTTGCCTTTACTAGTGACTTTTTTTTCTTTTCAACATTTTCTGCTTTCTAGTCATGGCCTTTTCTTTTCCACTTAAAGAAGACTCTCTAACATTTCTTGTAAGTCCAGTTTAGTGATGATAAATTCTTAGCTTTTGCTTGTCTGGGAAGCACTTTATCTCTCCTTCAATTCTGAATGATAACCTTGTCAGGCAGAGTGTTCTTGGCTGTAAATTTTTTTCTTTCAGCACTTTAAATATATCTTGTTACTTGCTTCTGGCTTGCAAAATTTGCTAAAAATTCAGCTGATAACCTTTCCTTGTATGCGATTAGTTGTTTTTCTTTTGCTACCTTTAAAATTCTCTCTTTAACTTTTTTCTTTTTTTTATGGCCACACCCATGGCATATGGAAGTTCCCAGACCAGGAATCAAATCCAAGCTGCAGCTGTGACCTGTGCCACAGTTGCAGCAATACCAGATCCTTAACCCACTAGACCACAGCAAGAACTCCCAACTTTTTCCATTTTAATTACAATATGTCTTGGTGTGGCTTTCTTTGGTCGGAACTCTTTGTGATTCCTGTACCTGTATGTCTGTTTTCTTCCCCGGGTTAGGGAAATTTTCGGCCATTATATCTTCCAATAAGGTTTTTGCGCCTTTCTCATTCTCTTCTCCTTCTGGGGACCCTAGAATAAAAACTTTAGCGTGCTTAATGTTGTACCAAAGGTACCTTAAACTGCCATCATTTTTAAAAATTCTTTTTTCATTTCCTGTTCTGCTAGGTTGATCTCCACTGCTCTTTCTTCCAGGTCACTGATCTTTCTGTATTATCTAATTTACCACTGATTTACTCTAGTGTATTTTTCATGCCAGTTGTATTTTTGAGTTCTGATTGGTTCTTTTTAATGTTTTCTAACTCTTTGTGGAAGGTCTCACTGTGTCCATCCATTCTTCCAAATTCAGTGGGCATCCTTATGATTATTACCTCGAACTTTTATCAGGTAGATTGCTTATATCTATTTTAATTAACTTTTTCTGAGTTTTTGTCTTGTTCTTTCATTTAAAAAATATGTCTTTGTCTCCTCGTTTTGCCTAATTCTGTGTGTTTATTTCTACGTATTAGGTAGGCTCTTTATGTCTCTTGATCTTGGAAAAGTGGCCTTATATAAAAGATGTCCTGTGGGGCCCAGCAACGTGCTCCTCTATGGTGATCCAGCGATGATCACCTCTGTCACCTCTGTGACCTCTGTGGTGATCCAGAGCCAGGTGATCCAGGGATGTCCCCTGTGTGGGCTGTATGCACCCTTCTGTTGTGGCAAGGCTAACTGCTACTGGTACAGTATTAGGCGGGGCTGGCCCCTGGCCTGGATAACTGAAACCTGGTGATAGTCAATGCTGCAAGTTCACTGGTGGGTAGAGCAGATCCTAGGCGTGGCTTGTTGTATGACATGGTGGCTCACAACTGCTATGGGTGTACTGGTGGTTAGGCAGTCCCTAGCACTAATAGGCTAGAGGGAGGATTCCAGAATGGTGTCTGCCAGTGCCAGTGCCAGTGTCAGCACAGTTGAATGAGCTTGCAAAAATGGCTAACACCAGCATCTGTGTTCCCAGGGGATTCCCAGTTGCCTCCTGCCTCTCTGGGAGGTTCTCCAAGATCAGCAAGTTGGTTTGGGTTAGATGCCTTTCAGATTGCTGCCTCTGTTCTGGTACTTGGAGTGAATGAGTTTTTGTGTGTACCCTTTTAGAGTGGAGTCTCAGTTTCCTATAGCCCTCCTGCTTTCCTGAATGTAAGCCCCACTGGTTTCCAAAGGCAGATATTTTGGGTGCTTTTCTTCCTGGTGCAGGACTCCTGGGCTGGGGAGTCCAGTGTGGGGCTCAGACCCCTCACTCCTTGGGAGAAACCTTCATGGTTATATCCCTCCCACTTGTGGGTTACCTTGCTGGGAATGTGGGTCCTGACTAGACTGCATCTCAACCCCTCTTCCTTGTATTATTGTGGTTCCTTCTTTATATATTTAATTGTGGAAAATCTTTTCTGCTAGTCATTGGGTCACTCTCAGAGATGGCTACTCTGTAAGTAGTTGTAATTTTGGGATGTCCTTGGGAGGTGAGTTCAGGATCTTTCTATGTTGCCATCTTGATTCTGCCTTCTGTTATGTGCCTATTATGTCTTAAGCTTGAAATAGTTTCCTACCTCTCTTTTACCAACTAGGCTCCTATACATCTTTTAAGACCCAGCTAAAGTTGCAGCTCTTTGAAATAGCCTTATCTGATCAGTCCAGTCCTCATTGGCCTCCTTCTTTGACCACTTTCAGGGCTAGATCTGGTTGTAGAATACAGAATTTAAAAGTATTTTCTTGGCATTCCCTTTGTGGCTTGACAGCTTAAGAACCTGACATAGTATCTGTGAGGATGCAGATTCAATCCCTGGCCTCGCTTAGTGGGTTAAGGATCCAGCGTTGCCACAAGCTGTGGCATAGGTTGCCAAATGTGGCTTGGATCTGCTGTTGCCATGGCTGTGGTGTAGGCCACAGCTGCTGCTCTGATTTGACCCCAGCCCGGGAACTGCTATATGCCACCGATGCGGCCATAAATTTTAAATATGTCTGTGTATTTTCTTGTTGTTTCATTGTCTTATGGGTCTTGACTCCTCAACTGGGAAGCTCTATAAGGAAAGGACCATCTTCTTCTGTTTCCCATAGCATAATATTAAGCATTTAGTTTGTGATAGATTTGTTAAAAGGAAAGAGAGCCACAGTTATGAAAAGCTTGCAGCAAGCACTCCAAGTGCAGTCCTGGCTAAGGAGGCAGGAGAAATGACTGACTGCACAACTTACTCAACCCTCGCTCATTTATCCAACACCTCTCCCATGAGATTAGAATGAAAATTGAATCTTTTTTATGAAATTGAGATATTTTTGCTAACTCCTTCAAGGCAACTGAAACTGAAAGCAAGTGTTTAAAAGCAATTTATCAGTGTTCAAGTGGTAAAACTGCCATTTTACCCAAGACTCTTGATTTCTGTCTCCAAAAAATCAGCAAAATTAGACCTCAGATGCCATCTTGGCTGGAACCCAGAGATTTTGAGGGAAGTGGTATGTGAGATATTTCGTCGTTTTAACACCAGAAAAATCTACCAAATTTTTCAAAGTTTTCAAAATCAGAGGAAATTAGAGAAAATAACTCCAGATATAGATCCTCACATCTCAGTCTAGAGCCATTTTTGTTTTTGCCCACATTTTCTGCCGAAACATCACCATATCCTGGTCATAATGATAAGAAGGAAACATTGCTAATGAGAAACACTTCTTAAAAAATGAAAACTAACTCAATAATTTTTGAGTTTGCATGTTCTCACCTAGATATCAAAATGTATCGAAACACCCTGATCTTTTCACAGCTGTAGGAGAGTCTAACCAGCACTAGTAATTCCTTTTCAAAAAGTGAATCCTTCATGTTCGTGAACATGGGGTCATCTTAGGGATTTTCTATCCGTGTCTACCTCTCCTCTTCCTTTTCATTTTTGGTCACCCCAAGGCATATGGAGTTCCCAGGCCGGGGATCAGTTCCAAGCCGCAGTTGCAAGCTAAGCTGCAGCTGTGGCAATGCTGGATCCTTAACCCACTGTGCTGGGCTGGAGATCAAACCTGTGTGTCAGCACTCCCAAGACACCACTGATCCCATTGCGCCACAGCAGGATGGCCTACCTCTCCTCTTAATCGCAGCTGGAAGCTTTCTTCTTCCATGGAAACTTTCAGGTTGTTCTTGTTCTCTCACCATCCCTTGTGCCTAGAATTCACCCCCACGTGCTTGCTGACTGTCCCACAACTTTCGCTCCTCTGAGGTTATCAAGTTCCATCTTGGCATGTCTTTTATGTCCAGAATGTTTCTTTTTAGACAGAAAGCTCTTCAGACAGTGGATGGCACAGCATTGACTTTCAGACTGAATTTAACAAATTAATAGTGATGATTCCTAATTGGCCATCTGGGATATCCTGTCAAGGTCAATAATGCCCCATCCTGCTGCTGGGTTGGAGGGCTTTTCATGTGTATATGAGTCTGGTTATATAATAAAAATAAGGAATTCCCAGTGAAGCATTTCAGAGCAATTATTTCTTCATGGGTGGTTAAAGCTACTCTTCTTTCAACCTTATCCTTCTAACTACTTCAAGGGATGCCCTGACTGCCCAGAAACACACCACTGCCAATGCCCATTACTCTCATTAGAACGGTCTTCATGAGCTTAGACCTCAACATTTATGGAAATTAATCTGATTTATTGACTTACAGTATAAAAAGAGGGAAAAGAAACATGAGAAAGAGGAACGATGTCAGGCAGAGAAATCGTATTTGAATATTACCTATACTATAACTGTAAGAACTTACCAAGTCCAGGTCTCCATAGCCCAGGCCAAGTGGACAGTTGATACAACTGTTCAGTGGGGTTAAGCAAATTGCTAGAATGACTATATCCACTTTCCCCTTGGCTTTGACCGTTAAAACAAGAGCCACATTCCTTCCTCCCACCAAGGAGTCCAGTCCTCTTTGGACAAGGCCAGAAAGCCCAAGTGGTATTCACGGAAAGAAAAAGGACCTTAAACTGACTGCTTTTCTTTTTAGATTTTTATTTTTTTAACTTTTAATTTTTTATTTTTAATTATAGTTGATTTATAATGTTCTGTCAATTTCTGCTGTATAGTAAAGTAACCCAGTTATACGTGTGCATATATATCTTTTTTTCTCACCTTATCCTCCACCATGTTTCATCACAAATGATTGTATGTATTTCCCTGTGCTACACAGCAGGACCTCACTGCTTATCCACTCTAAATGCAATAGTTTGCATCTACTAACTCCAGACTCCCAGTCCATCCCACTCCCTCCCCCTCTCCCGGGCAAAAACAAGGTTGTCCTCCATGTGCATGATCTGTTTCTGTTTTGTAGATAGACCATTTGTGCCATACTTTAGATTCCACATATCAGTAATATCATATGGTGTCTTTCTCTTTCTAACTTGTTTCACTCAGTATTAGAGTTCTAGTTCTATCCACATTCCTACAAATGGCATTAGTTTGTCCTTTTTATGGCAGAGTAGTTTTCCATTGTATGTATGTACCTCATCTTCTAAATCCATTCCTCTGTTGGTGGACATTTAGGTTGTTTCCATGTCTTGGCTATTGAATAGTGCTGCAATGAACATATGGGTTCATGTATCTTTTTCAAGGAAAGTTTTGTCCGGATATATGTCCAAGAGTGGGATTGCTGGGTCATATGGTAGTTCTATATATATAGTTTTCTAAGGTACCTCCATACTGTTTTCCAGAGTGGTTGTATCAATTTACATTGTCACCAACAGTGAAGGAGGGTTCCCTGACTGCTTTTATTTAGGTACTTGGGTTTTCACCACTCCACTTTATGACTGTGTAAATTACACTGTCTCCCAAAGAAGCAGATATCTGACCTCCTAAGCGTCACTTTAAGCCAAGAGAGAAAAAGAGGTTTAATTAAAAGGCAAACTGCTTTTCTAAATAAAGATGAAAACGAGGAGAGGACTAGCATAATGATGAGAGAATCTAATAATTAGTTTAGAAGGAATGAGCTGAAGGAATCTCTGCAGCCATTTTTATTTTTAAAAATTTTGGTGTCTCCAGGACCCTGGCTTTAGAAGTGAAATTATTCCTTTTCTGTGTGTGGACATATTTTTTTCCTTTCTGCTAAGCTTCATTTGTTGTTTATTTAATCCAGGTTTTTTCCTTTGTTAAATGCATAGCACACTTACAAGGGTCCCTTAAATGCGGTTTTCCTCATACATGAGCTACTCTTGAGAAGAGGGTGGAAGAAATGGAGGGAAAGAATGAGAAGAAGAAGGCGGGGAAATAATAGCTAGCAATTATATAACACAGTGTGCCAGGCACTGTTCTAAGCCCTTTGCAAATACTAATTCATTTTATCCTCACATCCTATCTCCCTTTTAGCAAGAAGGAAACTGAGGCACAGAGATGTTCATCCACTTGTCCAAAGTCACACAGCTAAGAAGGGGCAGAGCTAGGATTTGGATCCAAGCAGTCTGGCTCCAGGCTGTTTTCTTAACCATCAATACTATGCTGCCTCTCAGCTTGGGGATGTGAAGCAGCTTCAGGGATGGACTCAGGCTTGCCAACTCTGAGGCTACCGGGAGAAGCGGACTTTGTGAAGACTCTCCCAGGGACCAGATTCGGTTAACACGTGCAGCGGATCCATTGAGACCGCCCTGGGATGCAAAGACGCCATTTCTAAGCAAAAATTTGGATCTGTTTAACCACATCTCCATTGAAAGAGCAGAGTGTGGGTTGTGGGCACCATCTAGGTTTCTTCATTCCCTCTTCCATGGTGCCTTCCTGCAAACATATGCACTCTCATAATGCACTATCTATTTAAATTTTTTAAAAAAATTTTGGGCACACCTGTGGCATGCAGAAGTTCCCAGGCCATGGATTGAACCCGCGCCACAGCAGTGACCCGGGCCACAGCAGTGACAACGCCAGATTCTTTAACTGCTAGGCCACCAGGGAACATTTTTAAATATGTGTTTTAAAGAGTACATGTTTCTGATTTTTCTGGATAAATGCTTTTGTACTCCTCTTCAGATTTGGCTCACCCCTGTTGACAGGAGTTCCCCTCCCCTTGTCTGTGTCTCAGTATTTCTCGAGCAGATATTTTGTTTAAAATGCTAAGAACTTGTATTAACAGCCCAAACAATAAAGGGCTTTATTTGACAGTAAAGTATTCCCCCCCTCAAATGACTGTCCACTTTATGAGACACTGGAGGGGGGCTTCTTGCAGTATCATTATTGGAAGCTCACATGTCTGTCCATGGCGAATCTTTATGCCAGTGTTGTGTAAAGCTTTCCTCCAGTTTCAGTGCGCCTTTCTCCCTCTCCACAGAATTTGTAGAATTAGATGTTTGGCAGAAGCCTCCCCAGAGTCGTCTGCTTCCATTCCCCCTTTCATTTCAGCTTGGGCATGGAGTACTGGCTATAAAGTGGCCCACCAGGGAACCTGGCACATAGTAGGTGCAGATTTCACGATCAGTTTCTTCCTCTCTGCCTTCTCTCACTTTCCCTCAAAAGCCCTTAACTGTTTGCCTTGATTCTGCTGATTTCAACTTGTTCCTCTGAAAATACAGAGATCAGTTTTCCCTGTCACGGAGATCACTTCTCCTTGTCTCGGGGATTCATTTAAAATTTCTCTTTGCCTTGCGATTAGAGTAACCATATAATTTATCGTCCAAACTGAGACACTTTTGAAAGTGAGGGAGGCTATCTTAATACTTATGGCTGCCAGAAAAACAGGCATAAAACTGGGCTGTTCTACATAAATCAGGACCGATGGGCACCCTATTTATGTTGCTGTGTGTGGTTCAGAAGTGGCCACATGCTGGCGTAGTTTTGCTGTCTGAGGTTTATCTTCATGGGTATCTCGTAATCTCATTGTACACTTGGTCCTTTTGAGAGGACAGGGTTTACTTCTGTGACCTGCTCCGGCCAACCAGAGATTAATGGGAGCAATGGGAGTCATAAACAGTCTGAATTTTAGCCCAGCTCTTGACCATTTTTCAAATACTTATTCCCCATTTCTCCCATTACCAGAGAGCCAAGCCATTCCATCTCCATAGGGTACCACTCAGAGTATAATTGAGGTTTGAATAAACAACACATGTGGCTTTTAAGGTTAAATGAATATTGTTTGACATACAGTACACTAGAGTTGTTTTTCATTTTGGTTTTAAAAATTGGTTAAAATTACATCTTGTTGCTTCTCGGAATTAACTAGAATCCATCTGTCTCCATTAGAATCACTGGGCTTTTTTTGTTTTTTTTTTAAGCCTTGGCTGAAAAAAGAGCTTCCTCTCACTCAAGACAATTTGTCCAGTGAATCTGGGAAAAAAACAAAGAAACAGGTTTTTTAGGGCTTTGGTACTTACTTGTTTCTTTTATATATTTTATCTCGTAGCTATATATGAGTTATAATATCTAAGGTATAATATTTAAGACTATAAATCGACAAACCTATTTTCAGTGCTCCAGCCAGACCCTGCCCCAGACTAAAGAACCACTTAAGGCTGTACAAAATGTGAACATCTAGGAAGATAATTCAAAGTTGAACTACGGTTCATATATAGAGTAACTAAAATGTTGAAACTTTTAGCGCTACTTACAGAACACTCAATCTTAGAAAATGTCACTTTTAATGATTTTGAAAGCTCATAGGCAACAAAATGAGGTGAAATAGTTCAAATTTAGGTACACATAACTGTCTGCAAATGCTTAGGTGGTTGTGACACATTCAGGGTATTTAATAGTCTGCTTGATAAGTGATTTGCCTGGTCACTTTGCCATTTTGCCTCTATGCTTTTTAACAGGAACTGTGCTTCTCAGATTCTGTATTGCTTTAAGACTCTGACTGGACTATTCAGTATTTAAAAAAGACTCTTTATTGTATTTTTTATAACGATTTTTATTTTTTCCATTATAGCTGACTTACTGTGTTCTGTCAATTTTCTACTGCACAGCAAGGTGACCCAGTCACACATACATATAAACATCCTTTTTTCTCACATTATCATGTTCCATCATAAGTTCATCCCCACTCGGTCACTGTCAAAGGCAGCACCATTCCCCAGCTCTCCATATATGCAGCTCTAGCGTCATTTTATACTTTCTCCTTTGCCTCCTTCCTACATTATCAGATATTCCATCAGGGTCTTCTTTTCTTTTTTTTTTTTTTTTTTTTTTTTTTTTTTTTTTTTTTTTTTTTTTTTTTTTTTTTTTTTTTTTTTTTTTTTTTTTTTTTTTTTTTTTTTTTGCTATTTTTAGGGCACTCCTGCGGCAAATGGAGGTTCCTGGGCTAGGAGTCAAATGGGAGCTGTAGCCGCCAGCCTGTGCCACAGCCACAGCAATGCAGGATCCGAGCCGCGTCTGCGACCTACATCACAGCTCACGGCAATGCCAGATGCTTAACCCACTGAGCGAGGCCATGGATGGAACCTGCAGCCTCATGGTTCCTAGTCGGATTCGTTTCCACTGCACCACAATGGAAAGTCCAGGGTCTTATCATTTTCTTGTTATCTGCAGTAGTCTAGTTCATCCCTTCTTCTCCACTGTTTTTAGTGATTCTCATGGCCTCTCGCATGTTACTACAGCAGCTTCCTATTTGGCCTCCAAGATCCCAGTTGCTCCCCAAGCAGTAACACTCCATTGCCAGGATAAGCTTCCACAAATACCATTTTTACCATCGACACCTCTACATCAAAATTGGTAACATGCTCAAATGTGAATTCTTCAGCCTCTTTTTGAAGTCCATACAGGAATTAGTTACCACGCTGTTACCTCAATAACATCACTCTCCCTTCCTCTCTTTCCACCAACCCCATTTGTTTCACACTTGAAGTTTCTACTCAAGCCACATCTTACTTGCTGTATCCAGTGTGTGACTTGCTCCAAAGCTCTGGAGCTTTGCAAATGTCATTCCCTCCAGTTGAGGTACCTTCTGCCATATCACCATGTTTATACCCTACTGTATCTACCTCTAGAAACATGACTTAACAATTCTTTGGGGATGTTTTCCACGATTACACATGACTGCTCACTCCACACGTTTCATTATCGCCTAAGCACATACATTCCATTTGTATTTCCAGTTGCTACTCTGTGTGTGTGTTTTTTAGGCTCTTTTCTAAATTGATTTCCTGTCACCTGCAAACAGGTTCTAAATGTCCTGAGGGCAAGAGTCAGCCCTGATTTCTCTTCTCTGTCTGCCTTAGTATCAGATTCTCCACCCAAGAAGTGTTCAGTGTGTGTTAACTGACTTTTGGACATTACTTTTTGGCATTAACACAGGTGGAAGCATCTTCAATCTTACAGGGTTCATCAGGGTTTCCCAATAGTCTCTGTGCAGTCTTTTTTTTTTAAGTATAGTTGATTCACAATGTGCCAATTTCTGCCATACAGCAAAGTGAAATACACACACACACACACACACACACACACACACACACACACACACACATTTTAAAAATATTCTTTTCCATCATGGTCTATTCCAGGAGATTGGATATAGTTCCTTGTGCTATATTGTAGGACCTTTTTTTTATCCATTCTAAATGTGTTGCGTGTAGTCTTTGTCTACCATCTTTATTCAGACATGGAATAACCAGGAAGAGGCAAGTCCGCTATTGGCTAAACAATTAATTCTGTGTTTTTTACTGAATTTCAAATCAGTACATATACTGAGCACCTGATGTGTATCCAAGAAGAATATGCTAAGTGCAAATAAGGGAGATAAGAAATATCAGAGGGGATCTGAAATTTTAGATGATCAGAGAAGTCCTCCCAATTCCATCATTTGATAAATATTTATTGAGTAACTATTATGTATCAGGCACTGTTATAGATCATGGTAATATAGCCATGAATAACACAAGTAATAAACCCTGTCTTTATAGAATGGATACACTTATGTGAGAGTCAGGAAATCTGGGATTTGGGGTGTTAACTCTCATCAGCTCATTATGTGAGTGAATGGCTCCTTGTCCTCTCTGAGCCTTGGTTTCTCCACTTGTTAAGTGGAACAGTTGGACCAAGTTATGCCTGAAGTCCTATACATCTCTAATTCCAGAGGATGCTAATTCTTCTAGGCAATCAGAGATATGTAAGGGTACTTGAGGAAGATTTTGCATAGAAGGAAAATTGAATGGTTTTCATAGTCATACAGGAGCTATGGGATATGAGAGATAGCAAGGTAATTTCAAAAGAAGAATAACATGAGCAAAAACATGGAAGCAAGAATGGGAGCCACGTGTTCAATGAAGAGTAAGGGGGTCGAAGGGTTCCCATTGTAGATTAGCTAAGATAGTTGGGTAGGAGGTAGGTGTTCAGTAAAGATGATGTGGGGGCTGATTATAGAGAGTCTTAGATGGGAACCCACAGAGGGTTTGGATCAGGAAATGATAACAATTATACAATCAAATGGTGTTTCAGGAAGATTAACTTAGCAACCAGAGTTAAATCTTCAAAATTCATATTTTTTTCCATAAGATGATCTTTGAATCATGGAAAGTTAAAGCCATGTCACTGACTGATAATATTGATATCAAATTAATTTTGAGGTCTTCTTTAAGCTCTAAATCAGTAACAGCACTTGAGCCAGTAACATGTTACTGTTTAGACTTCGGTTTTGAAAGCTTGGAAGGTGAATTAGAATAGAAAATTCTTAATGTTTATATGTTTTTGTATCCTTCGTTATCCCACGAAATATATGGTTGAATAGATATTGGGTTTATTCTCAACCAGCTACGCACACACAGAGTACTCATTTAAAGTGGTACAAGTATCTCTAAGACCAACCTCTCCCCATCTTCTTGCTTTGTCATATATAACACAAGGCAGTATTTTTGGAGATTATCCTCTTATTTTTTATCTTTAACCATCTGAGGACAGTCCATATCTGTTGTGTTTGGTTTTCTCAAGGTTGAGAGAAGACTCTCCTTCTGAAATAAGTTACTCTGGAAGACAGCAATGATAGGGATTCAGTGTTCAAACAGGGGTCATAGAGACCCAGAGAAAGGCATCTCAGGCAAAAATAGAGGCATGCATCTTGGATACTGGTTATGTAAATACTCCACCAATAGCAAGTTTTACCTTAACTTTCAGATTAAGTCTTAACTTCTCAGGGACATAATGGTGAATTTAATAAATCTTGACAGACCAAATCCTCAAAACTCTCATTTTTGAGGGTCATCTAAACACAAGTTCTGCATGACCTGTAAAATACTTAACTATCTTAAGAATAAAATAGGCAAAAGCGACAATGATGGTTACATGACAGTGAAAGTGATTATTTTCCCTTTTATTTTCCAGATTCTGTGTAGTATGGATGGATGGTCTATTTTAGAAAGTGGCAGCTTTCTTTGGAGTTGTCCTGAAACATGAGGCACACCCAGGGAGAAATCTTTTAGCGTTGCTGCTTGAAGGACAGCTACAACAGCCAAAATATCTAAAGAACTTTGGGATCATCGAACCCAAAGTGTTATTGGGTCATAAGGGTGATGCTCTTCCCTTCTGTGTATGTATTATTCTTTCTTTATTTCTTTTTAATAAACAGGGGATGGAGAATTGTCTTGGGAACATTCTGACGGTGATATCTTCAGGCAGCCTGCCAACAGAGAAGCGGTAAGTGTGAATAGCTCGAATAACTTGATCCTCCGCAGCATCAAGCCAGGCTCCCTCTCTCCATGGATACTGTCCCAGCAACTCCATAAAAGGGCCCATTTCTAACACCATTTTTCTTCCCTTTTCCTCAGAAATGTCAATGCCATCATCACCAACCTGTAACCATTTAAGCATATTGTATCATTGGTAACCGGGACCAGGATGCAAACACAAATAAATCATAGGCCAGCCCTTAGGCACCCTTCATCCAGATTAGAAGTTGGTACCCTTTCAGGATGACTTGCCAAATCTTTGTCTTTTATAAGGAAGGCAAGTCACCACCCCTAGCCTCAACAGTGTGGATGGACCTTCTGTGGGATTAGAAGGTGGGTCAGCCCATCCTTTTGGCACAGGTACTTTGGACATGTCCACATAAACTCTCTGCTGAGCTTTAGGCTCTCAGTCACACAGCTGGAAGAGAGAAAGGGTAGCAGCCAAATTCCCTTTCTCAACCTGCAGTGTCTTCTCATTTCCATTCTTGGTGCTAATCTCAGAATAAACCTGTCGAGTAGGCATCTCTCTGTATATAGTAATAGCATCTCTTGTTCCTTTTTATTTTGATGTAATTAACAAAATAGAATTCCTCCAAGAAATATAGGTCTAAGTAGAGTGACACTTCAAACTTCAGGAAATCTGAAAAGGAGATGTTTCAGTTCAAAAGATCTATCATATTAAAGGACTTTATACGAGTCCATAAGGGATTGTATGAAATCATGTGTGTGAAATGTGTTTTTTAGTTTTACTGAAGTATAGTTGATTAACAAGGTTGGGATAATTTCTGCAGTACAACAAAGTGATTCCCATGTATACGCATCCATTCTCTTTCAGATTCTTTTCCCACATAGATCGTCACAGAATATTGGGTAGAGTTCTCTGTGCTATACAACAGATCCCCATTGGCCAATCATTCTATATACCTCAGTGTGTATATGCCAATCCCTCACCACCAGTTCATCCTTCCCACACACACACTTTCCCCCTTTGGTAACCATAAGTTTTTCAAAGTCCGTGAGTCTGTTTCTATTTTGCAAATAAGTTCATTTGTAGTCTCCACATATAAGTGATATCATATGATGTATGTCTTTTACTGTCTAACTTCACTTAGTGTGATAATTTCTAGGTCCATCCATGTTGCTGCAAATGGCATTATTTCATTCTTTTTTATGGCTGAGTAATAGTCCATTGTATACATATACCATATCTTCTTTATCCATTTCTGTCAATGGACTTTTAGGTTGCTTCCATGTGTTGGCTGTATATTCATTGCAGCACTATATGCAATTGCATGTGAAACATTTGAAAATTGGAAAGCACTATAGGATTTAAAGAATCTTTCAATTAGAGAGGTATACAAAATTACAAAGTATTCCAAGGCATTCCTTGCACATAACTGGGCATTCATCACACCCTTGTACAAAAGAAGTGTACAGAGCATTCGATGTAGAATTATTTTCATAAAAGCAAGACAATTGGAGACAACCTAAATGCTCTTTGTAATAGCTGGGTTAAACATACCCAGTCAACGGGGTACCATACAGTTGTCAAAAAGAATGTGGTACATCAAAATGTAGTAAAATGGAGGGATGGCCAAGACATATTTTTCCCCGAGGAAAGATTTTTCTCTGTAAACCAAGTGAGATTCCTTCCAAAACAAAGTGCAGGATACAATTTATACTATCATTTCCTGATGTAGAAATTGTGTGTGCATGTACATCAATGCATATGAAAAGATCTAGAAGGTCACATACCAACATGTTAAGAGTGACACTCTCAGAGGTGTGTATTATTTGATGTTTTCCAATGAACATGAATTAGTTTTGTAATAAATCAAATTTAAATAATTTTAAAACCTTAGGAATTAGTTCTCAACAAACACTGGATAGAAAGCAAGAGTCTACCGAATTATAGGTCAGGCTCAAGAATAGTGAGGATGTGAAGATGTTGATCCAGGACCTAATAGAATGGCTGGTACTAACATCACGGTGTGGCTAAGGGCATCGCATGTGCCACTTCTGACTTGCATGCCTCCAGCTGGCCAGCACCCTCCCAGTGAGATGAAAGGACTGGTTAGTTCTATTCTCTAGTGATATTCTTTTCTAGACATTACTGTTTCTGAATGAGTGGGGAAGGATTTACGACTGGAGTGGAGAATCATACTCTGGATGTCCCAAAAAAAAAATCGGCACTCCTGCAAGAGAGGCTGGGCTTCCCAGGTTGTGGGTCAATATAGACCCTGAGGAAAGATTTTTCTCCATCTAGCTCTGTCTGCTTTATGCTAAGTGATATTCCTTCCAGATCCTGTGTTCTGTGTTGTGAATCTCTTCGTTTTCTCAGCCTTCTTTTTAAAAATTGTAATAGGGAGTTGAAAGTGGCTAAATTAGTAGCTGTCAATCAGAGGGCATTCTAAGCTAAATTTAGGTCTCAGTTACCTTAAACCGGGTGCCTTAGTCCCCAACACTAGGCACTGCGGCCATCTCAGTGGGCTTGCTGGTAATGCCATGAATTAGCCTTTCTTCTTGACTTTGTCTCATGCTGCCTCCGTCTCCACTATTGTCTTTCAGCCTCACTGTCCTTCCTCAACTGCTGATGATAGGGCTGGACTTCATCTGATAATTTCCGTAGCAAAAGAGGTCAGGTATAGAAGGCAGGGCCTTGAAAGAGTTATAGATTTTCAGAGGAGTTCAAGGCCTATCTTTAGAAACAAACATTTGGGCCTGGTAGGCCAAAATGTCCAGATGGTTCCACTTTATTATAAATAAATATTTTCCTTTGTTGTACAAGGGATAGATATTGTGGGATGTGATTTAAGTAATAAATAGCATCTGTAGTAACAGAAAAGTATGTACCTGGCACATAGTAGGCACCAGTAAATGCATGTTGAATGAATGGGCGTGGAAGGTGGAGTGAAATGTATGTGTGTGTTTTGGGGAAGGGGGCAGGATTTTCCTTAACATGATTGCACAGCACTTTGTCTCAAATCAGAGAGAAATTCTTCAAACTTATTAGAAGGTAGGCGAATCCCTTCTGAATATCCTTTGCCGGCCCAACTTTCCACGTGGGAATAAAAACAGGGCAGTCCTAACAACACATTTCCAACTCAGTAGAACTCTGATCTCTCTAGTGATCTCTCTAGTACACTGTTCCTGTTCCTAGGGAACCATCACGACCTCAGGTCAACAGAAACCCAGTTGATTGATTCATTTTCCCAAATGGCCTGAAAATCATCAGTTTACCAAATTTTATGAAGTGCACAAGAACCAGTGGTTCAAGGATGACTCCTGTGTAAAAACCTGAAACAGTTTCTATTTGATTTCCAGATCATAACTTCATATGAACTGTTCCTTGTACCACTGGGGGAAGTGTGTGTGTGCGTGCGTGCACGTGTGTGTGGAGAGAGAGAAGTAGGCACGGGGTGGAAAGCCAAAACGTGAAAGCAAGCATAATTTTGTTTTGGACAACAGCCAAACTCTGATTTTTGCCCCCAATAGATTACTCAGAGATTTACCATCAGAAAAGTGAAAGAATTTGGAATAGAAACAATATGAAACAGATACAAATCCATGTCTCATTCACATTGTCAGAACAATACCCTGGATAGAAAACTGGCCTAAGTGTCTCCAGACAGGGATAGTCCTGGGTTACTTGTGAATAAGATATAAGGTGCTCATTGCTGTGTGGATTAGAACACATTCTGAAGACATTTTTTTCGGTTTTCTTTTTTATTATTAAATTATAGTTGATTTACAGTGTTGTGCCAATTTCTGCTGTATAGTAGAGTGACCCAGTCATATATATATAGATATATGAATTTTGTGAGATATATATATATCTATATATATAGATATAGATATAGATATATATCGGTATCTGTATCTATATCTATATCTATATCTATATATATATATATAGACTATTTTGAAATTAAACTTGGAATTTCCCTTGTTTCTCCGTGGGTTAAGAACCCAACATAGTGTCCGTGAGGATGAGGATTTGATCCCTGGCCTCGCTTGGGGGGTTAAGGATCTGGCGTTGCCACAAGCTGCGGTGTAGGTCGCAGATGCAGCTGGGCTCCCACGTTGCCGTGGCTGTGGTATAGGCTGGCAGTGCAGCCCAGATTCAACCCTGAGCCCAAGAACTTTCTGTGCCACAAGTGCAGCTATAAAAATAAATAAATACAATTAAACTTTTTATTCTGTGCTAAATGTAGATTCGCTTCCAGTTCTAAGAGCGAAGGCATGTACCCTTTATCCAGTTACCCCCAAAGGTAACATTTTGCAGAATTGTAGCACAGGATCAGAGCCATGAAGGTACTTCCAAGGCCATTTCTAAACTTTATAAAACCTTATATCTTCGACTTTAGAACAAGAAGCAATTCCTGGGTGACTGCTGCAATGGTGGGGCTTTTCCAACACCAGAAAAGAACTGTGTAACTGCGACCTCAAAAGCCTGAGATATTTGTCAGTCTTTTAAGTCAGTCAATCAAATAACACCAAAATATTGAGGAGAATAAAACAAAGCCCAGCTATATGATTGTTTCTACCTAACTGGTTTTGACCTGCTCTCTCAAGCAGCCTATTCACAGCTGGTTTTAGAGATAAGCTCCAATTTCACTTACAACTCCAAGGCGTTAATGCCTTTTCCTCCTTTGTTGTAAGTTCCAAGGTCCCAACAGCCCCTGGTAAGCCTCTTTCATTTGTCCAGGGGGGGCCACTCTAAAAGAGCCATTACTTCTAAATCAAAATCACACATCACCACCCCCCCAGTCCCGGGGCCGAAACAGAAGATCCTTTATGGCAATGATTTTTCAACCTTGGCTTGAAATTAGGGTCCCCTGAGGAGCAGATAAAAGTCCTGATGCCCAGACCTCACCCCAAACCAATTTCATTAGAGTGCCTAGGGGTGGGGTGAGTGTGTTTACGGCCCCCAGGAGATTCTGTGTGTAGCCGGGGTGGAGATCAGTGGTGCATGTCTTGTGAGCGCTGCAGCAGGCTTCTGTATTGAAAGATTTTTTTCTTTTTTGGAGCAGCTCTCCAGCAAAATATGCATGGACCCCTGAGCCTGACCAGATGTGGTCTCTCCCACGTCCCCCTCCCCTTCCTCCTCCTGTTCATCTTCCTCTCTCCTTTTCTGCTTTCCCACACTCCTGCCATCTCCCGAAACTCACCTGTCACCCTGAATCAAACCCCTCTCATTCCTGGCCTCAGTTTCTCGGTCTGTAAAACAAAAGATTTCACTGAGATGAGGCTTGGGGAGGGCTGATTTGACCTCTGATCAAAACCCCTGAGCTCTTTGTCTTGAGTCATTTTTCTACCCTTATCAAATGTCCGGGATCTGAGTCCCTGGTACCAAAGAACAGCTTTTCATTTTGTGTTCACCCTCGTGAATCAGAGAACTCCTTGTACTTGCAGCTTATCCTGGGTTAGCGACCTTCCCTCTCAAATTCTAGCCCCGTTGAACCCCCTCCTTTTAGCAGCAGTAGGACACCCACCAGCCCAACTGTCCTCTCTGTGTTCCTTTGGGAAAACTTTGCCAAACTCCAGAAAGGACAGAACAATCTGTAATGGCCTTTGTGGAATGTGAGTGATTATGGTCAAAAAAGACGTATGAGCCATTGTGGGAATGAAAAATATTTGCACTGAGAATCCTGTCTGTGTGCATGATATTAAATGGATGCAAATTCTTATTTGTGTGAGTTTTTATAGCAAAGCACCAGCATGGGATCTGCTTAGATAGAATGTTCTCTTTCTCTTATGCCAGCTCCTGTTCACTTTCCCTTTCTCCCACCCAGGTCTCCCCCCTCCCAACCAGGAGAGTAGTAATAATCCCCAAAGCTTAATTTGCAACATATGTGTCTATGGAACGTAACCGTAATGAATGTTTTATGGGATGATGGGGTCAGGGGACCACATAACTACCCTCTCAATGTTCCCTGCCATTTCTATCACTGAATATAAGGATCTTCCTTTTTAATTGCCTGTAAAAGGTTTTTTCATGGGTCCCCCATTGTAGCCCTAACAGTTACCCCTAAAATACAACGTTATTTGGCTTTGAGTGGTCCTCCTCTACCCCACTCCATCTGAGCTCCTGAGCAGTGGGTGGCTAGCAGAACAGTGGGCGCATCATGTGTCATGAGCCATTGCAGAAAGAGCAGTGATGGGCTGTTTGTACTGCAAGACTCTCAGCTCTCATGAGGGACCACAGCTTGCCTTCATCCATTCAGCAAGACTTCGATGAGCCCATTCTAGATGCTAGACACTATTCGAGGCACTGGAGCTAGCTATGGCAGTGAACACAACAAAGCCCTTGCCTCCGTGGAGCTGACAATTCTCGTGCCATCCTGCACGGCCCATTCTTCTGCCTATTTAATGTCTGGAGTGGCTGCGCCGTGCTCTGTGACCTCGCTCCATGGCCTGTGTTTGGAGTCTCAGTACCTCTTCTCTAGATCAGACTTGCAGCCTCTTCCTTCCATCCACTTCACCCTGCACATTATCCAGGCTCAGCGCTTTGAAACACAGTTCCGATTTTTTTTTCCTCTACTCGAAAAAACAAATCCCTCAAAAGCTTCTACACCGTCACCTCTCTCGCCTACCAAATAAAGTCCTCACCCTTAGCCTGTCATTTCAAGTCCTCCATGATCTGGCTCCAGCCCACTTTTTGGAATGTTATCCTTCAGCTGTTCCCTTTTATGGACTCTATGTTCTCTGCTACACCTTCTCAGCTTGGAAATCTCTGCTTGGAATATTCCTCACCAACTCTGCCTATAAAAAGTCTCCTCACCCCTCATGGCCCAGGTCATAAACCCTTCCCCAGCCAGAAGCTCTCTGTCTCATCCGAATTTGCACAGCATTTTCTCCTTCTCCTGTGGTCTGTATCACAGTCTGCCTTGTGTTGCCAGCGACTCCTTTAATTCTTAAGTCCGAAGGTGAGATCTGGGGGAGTAGGAAAGACACTTTATCCTTTGGGGCTATTTTCTCCCTCAGGAGCTTGGTCTGTGAAGCCAGCCTACTTCGGGAGGAGAGAAAAATCTCAACTCGTTGCCAGCACTGCTGTCCTTCACATCCCAGTGTTCTCTCTTGATGTGGGCAGACGTGCAGTTCAAGATCAGAGCTCATTGCCAAAAATCATCGAATGGCTTCTAATGAGGTCCGGCTCTGCTTGCTCATTGGTGGATGGCGGGCAGGGCTGAATTTGTCCTTTGTCCCTTTACAGAGACATTCTTACCACCGCTCTCACTATGATCCTCCACCAAGCCGACCCGCTGGAAGTCTGCCCCGCTTTCCTGGAGCCAGAAGTCACCGGGGAGCACTCATGGATTCACAGCAAGCGTCGGGCACCATCGTTCAGATCGTCATCAATAACAAGCACAAGCACGGACAAGGTAAAGGGCATGCTTCTCTAGTACGTCACCCCTATCGTGGCTTCAGCAGCCCTGGCTTCTGGAGGGCTGAGCTGGGCATGGACCCTTTGTCCCGTGCACGGCATTGTTCACAGGTGGCTCACTCCCCATCTGGGTCTACCAAGTGAGTGTGGACAAATGACTCCAGGGGACAAATGACTCCAGGGGACCCTTTGGATTTCCCTAAATACAGCCCAAAGAACCTCATTTCTATTTCAGATGTATCTGTCCTTATTTAGGACAAATGGCAAGAAAGCAGTGAACGTAATGCACCCTCCAACGTTTTCTGTTACCCTGGAGGTTGAAGATCATTTGGGAAAGTTGGTTGGGGCTTCAACAGAATGAAAGGTGGTTTGCTCTCCAGTAGCACACCCGGTATTTAAAGGCACTCAGTGCTAAATGCTGCTGAAGCTCTTATCCAAACCTTAGGAATAGCAATTCTCACCCTTCATTGCACCCCAGATTCTCCCAGGGCTCTTGTTAAAGGTACTAATTCCAGGCCCCACGTTCAGAGATTCGAATTCATAGCAGGAGATTATCCTTTGAAATGAGCAATCCAGTAAGAAATCCAGAAACCTCCTGGCTGGGCACCATGCAGCCCACTCAGCCGATCAGCTGGCTGCAGCAGGCACCCACACACATCCACAGGCTGTTTCTTCCTGCACAGAGTTCTCTGGCCGCCAGTAGCGGGGGTGGGTAGAGGAGAAACTCAATCAGACAACTGACTGCTTCTTACTTTTTTAGGCATCGTGTCAACCAGCTCTTCAG
Source organism: Catagonus wagneri (assembly GCA_004024745.2). Taxonomy (NCBI): domain Eukaryota; kingdom Metazoa; phylum Chordata; class Mammalia; order Artiodactyla; family Tayassuidae; genus Catagonus; species Catagonus wagneri. The sequence goes on along the minus strand of PVHT020000015.1, from coordinate 19,690,765 downwards.
AGCAAAAGCTCAGCTGGTACCTTTTTATGAAACCACAAACATGTTTTGTTTCCTTTAAAGGAAAAACAAATCAAAGGCAGTTCTCTGAATGGGTTAAAGGTAATAAATTATTAAACCAAATGATTAAATAACAGGGGTGAAAAACAATCCGTTACGAAGAACTCCTACTATAAATCTCAGCAAAGCTAGTCAGGCCAAAGCTGGTTGATCACATCTGTTATGAGTTAGATGTAAATTTCAGATTACAGATAAAAAAATTAAATTGCTTTTGAAACTAACAGGCTTAAAAGAGGAACATTCAAAGTAAAACTCTTAATAAAAAATGGTAACGTAGTAGAAAAATTGGAAATATTTACTATCGATCTGGGTTTGATCTGGAATTTATTATTTTTAAATTCCAAGGCGTTTTGATATGAATTTATGAAACGAGGAGGAAGAGTTGGGTAAAGACTCGGTTTGACTGTCAATCCTAAATTGCCTCCAATAGCTTCCATTTGCTCTAAAGGTATTTCAAAGCCTTACAAAACATGTGGGGAAATGGACTTGAAAATCCTAAATCCCATGGAGTTCCCATCATGGCTCAGTGGTTAACGAATCCGAGTAGGAACCATGAGGTTGTGGGTTCGATCCCTGGCCTCGCTCAGTGGGTTAAGGATCTGGCGTTGCCGTGAGCTGTGGTGTAGGTCGCAGATGCGACTTGGATCTGGCATTGCTGTGGCTGTGGCGTAGGCCGGCAGCTGCAGTTCTGATTCCACCCCTAGCCTGGGAACTTCCATATGCCAAGGGTGCAGCCCTAAAAAGACAAAAAAAAAAAGAAGACGACAAAAGAAAATCCTAAATGCCCTAATTTCCACAGGCCTCTTCATTTTCAGGGCAGATTTCTCCCTTGATTTCTCCACATCAAAAGCCCCAGCTTTACATTTGTGCCTTGGCTCCACTGATTTGGATACAGCCACTCTCTCCTGACCTTTCTATTGCTGTTCATTGGAGAGTCACTTGTCCCCACCTCCAACTCCCACTGCCCCAGCTGGATGACTCAAAATCATCTTGAAAATTCGTTGGGGGATGGGGGGGGGGAGAAGGTTGTGTTTCTCCCTAGAGAATTGCTCTCAGCCCATTGCACTTGAGAGCGTAGACTCTCACCCATTCTAGATTATTCTCTTGGTCCACGTGTCTAGGGGAGAGGGAGCTTGGCTATATAACACTGGGGGTCCTGTCAGCCCCACTCCTTAGCACTCCTGCTCCCAGTGGGTTCCTCTGGGATACATCTACTTTGTCTCTCGCTAGAGTCCAAGAGAAGCGGTGGGACCCCACCGTTTTTAACTTGAGTCCAGCCTAAATGTTCTGGAAGCAGACTCTGCACCCACCTGATTGCATTCTCTGGAAAGGAGTGTCACTGTCTGGGGAGCAGAGAGAAGAGGCAGAGGGCAGGAGAGAGAAAAGCACATCTGGACCATCTCGTTTTGTGATTCCATCCACAGCTTAGATGTCAGGTCCCTATTCGATCCCACTGTAAGACTGGGCACTTCTCTGCTTTAGGTTCTTGGAAATCTTGACAGGGATTGACTTGTTAGAGTGCTTAGCACTCTAGCAGTTCTTGCAAAGGACAGGAAAAGGGAGCCAATATCATCCGTATTTCCTAATGTGACCCAGTGGACTCGATGAGAAAGAAATAGCCCAATGATTCATCCTTCTGAGGCCATTGTCTCGCAGCCAAATCAGTCAGTTCCTAGAAACGCCCCAAGTGGGGCTCTTTTTCCCACCCTCGCCCCGCCTTAAGTGATAGAAGCCACCCTAGAGATGTTGTTGACTGTGATGCCGACAGGTCTCCCCGGGTATGATGAGGTGATGGGAATAATGAGAAACACACCCAGTCCCCATCATGACTTGGAATCTCCAGAATGTCTCAGCACTTTCACAAAGGAGAGAACTCATTCCCGGACCTCCCTGTTCGCAGCCATGTGCGGGTCTTAGACTGGAGCCTAGCTCCCGTGCCTTACCGTAGGAGCCCAATATGTTTTGGTTGGTTTGCAGCAAAGGGTGTTCCCGTGGTCCTGTCTCTCCATAGACCCCTCAGCCCGCAGCCCAGACACTTGCTCTTGCAAGGCCCCTGAGAAAACATGGAGCCAGTGACCTCTCTTCACCAAACAAGTGTGAGACCACCAAAGGGTATCTGTGCGGCAGACAATGGTTCGCTGTAGCCAAATCCCTACAGCCACTATGAGGACACGGGACATTACCTATAGATTAAAGGCATAACAGGTGACCTTTCACCACTTGCCTGGGAGGTGCGGGCCCTTCCCCTCTCAGTCTTGTCTTAGCATCTTCCTTCCCACGCCAGAGAATAGACCAGCACCATGAAGCTCCATATCCATCTGTGTTAGCAGATCTGATTCTCATGTGTCATTTGACGTTCTGAGTGGATATGCTTCAGGATCTGGAAAAACTGGCCCTTTGAGAAGAGCAATAGTGTTTGCATCTAGGCTCCCTGGGCAGCAGACCTTTCTGGGAGATTTTCATGCCTAGAAGCAGATCCACTTGGGCCACCTCAATCCTCTGTGGAACTGCAGGTATGAACACTACATTCTAACAGGAGTTCCTTTTTTTTTTTTTTTTTTTTAAATGGCTGCACCTGTGGCATATGGAAGTTCCCGGGCTAGGAGTCCAATCGAAGCTACAGCTGCCGGCGTACACCACAGCCACAGCAATACTAGATTTGAGCTGCATCTGTGACCTGCACTGTAGTTCGTGGCAATGCCAGATCCTTAACCCACTGAGTAAGGCCAGGGATCGAACCCGCATCCTCACGGAGGCAACATCAGGTCCTTAACCTGCTGAGCCACAATGGAAACTCCATAACAGAGGTTCTTTATCAGATATCCAGGGCAGATAGAACTCTGCTTTCATGCATCGATGCATTTCTCCATTGAAAAAATATTTATTGATGGCCTACTGTGTGCCAGGCATTGTGGGCATCCAGAGGCTGCAGCTGAAGAACCTGAATCATTGCTGACAGTAGAACAAGGCCCAAGCTATCTTTTGGTTACAGAGGCTGCTCTGTAAACATCTCTCCATGGCCACGACAAGAACAAAGGATACTTGATGTCTTAAGGGGTTCAGGGCTTGGGTTCTGAGCACAGAGGCCCATTTCAGCTTTAATTTCCAGTCCTGCGTTCTCTTCCAGTGTGTGTTTCCAATGGAAAGACCTATTCCCATGGCGAGTCCTGGCACCCAAACCTCCGGGCATTTGGCATTGTGGAGTGTGTGCTGTGCACTTGTAATGTCACCAAGCAAGAGTGCAAGAAAATCCACTGCCCCAATCGATACCCCTGCAAGTATCCTCAAAAGATAGATGGAAAGTGCTGCAAGGTGTGTCCAGGTAAAAAGGCAAAAGGTGCGTTGGTTGGAAGCCCTGCCTTTGGCTGACGGAGATCCCCACATAATCATTCTCAATGTTCCTTAAGCATCAGAAACATCAGCACAACCTACCTTATAATTGTAATGGTAATAGCTCTACTAATAACTGATAATGAACTACATTCACTCCTCTCTTGAAAGGCTCATAAGTTGGTTGCTTGGAAGAAATTGCCGGCTCAGAAATAAGCTGGGGATTTGCTTGTGTCTACTGCACCTTTGACCCCGTGTAACCCTAAGAGCTGAACTTAAGCCTTGCTTTTCTAAATAGTAGAGAAATTAGGTTATTGTGATTATTAGGAAGGACAATAGCATCCTCAGTTTACATCACTATTTAACTCATCAAAGCACCATCACCTCCATTTCCCCTTTCAGACGGCACTAGAGACAGGAGAGATATAGTGGAAGGAGAGTGGGTTCTAGTCTTAGCTAAGTTGCTGTGTGACCCAGATCTGCTCTGGGCTGCATCAGTCTCATCTGTACAATGAAAAGTTTGGAACTGTTCATCTCCAAGCTTCCTTCCAACATTAAAATCCTATAACGATATTACTACTTTGGGTATAAAGTGAAATGACTTGTTCAGAGTCATGGAAATAAATAATGAAACCAAGGCTTGGAACCCAGGTCACTTCCTGCCCATTTTTTTTTCCAGGCCAGTGGAAAATGTTGACTGAGTAAAAAAAGGAAACTAGCTTAGCTAAATGGTGATTTTGACACACAAGCTAGAGAAAAATACAGTCTGTAGTATTGGGGTTGACAGTACTGGATTGTTAATCAAGCATTATGACCATCTTCCAGAGTAAACAGGAGGCAGGGTGTGGATAGCAAGGACAGGAGCTATCTGATATGGAGTAGAGAACTGGGGCATTAAAATTGATGAGAAAATGTACTCACTAGGGCCAGGGAGAGAGCACATTCTGAGTGAACGGACATGGCGGCCGCCCAGCCACAATGACTTATTACAACTTCCGAGTCTGTGGTCTCACTTAGGAGTGGTTCCAGCAACACAGTTTTCTCTTCTGTCAGGGGTCTAATGCCTGTAATCATAAAAGTTATACAACAAGATAGTTTCAGACAGAAACTCATAGTTACCGAAGCTGCCCAGGTAAGATAAACCCTCCCAGTATATAGTACCCCAGTTGGAATCTCAAACCTTCAGACCAAATCCCATTTCTTTTTGTGGTTAGGATTCTCCGGGGGTAAGAGTGAACAAATCAAAAAGTTGTGAGAACAGGACACAGAATAGGTATTATCTTTCAGGTTGGTGGTATTTATTAAAAACTTTATGTTCATACTCTTTGGCTAAGCAGCTGCACTCCTAGGAATCCAAAGAAAGTAATCAGAGACATGCAGAGATAAACAAGGATTTTTGTTGCGGTGCTGTTTACAATAGTGAAACACTGGAAAGAAATGAAAGTCCACCAGTATGGAAATAAATAAATTATAGTATATCCGTACTGTGGTATATTATACAGCCATTAAAAATCACTATAGAACAAGATTTAATGGCACAGAAAAGTATTTGCAATATATCTGTTAAGTTCAAAGAGAAGCTTCAAAACAATATGTATATTATGATCCCACTTCTTGTGTGTTTATGTGTTTTTTAAGCATTAATAATATGCTTAGACCAAAAAAAAAAAAAAAAATGGAAAGAAAGAGATTGGAAGAGCACCTGGCAGAATATAACAGAGGCCATCTTTGGGTGATTTGATTATGGGTAATTCTTATTTTCTTCTTTATGTTTTCTAAATTTCCAACAATAAACATGTATCACTTTGTCATTAGAGAAAGTAGTAAAAGCTATTATTTTAAGGAGTTCCCTGTGGCACGGTGGGTTAAGAACCCAGTGTTATCACTGCAGTGGCTTTGGTTGCTGCTGTGGCACAGGTTTGATCCCTGGCCCAGGAACTTATGCATGGTGCAGGTATGACCCCCCAAAAAGCTATTATTTTAATAAACTGCCCTCAGAATCCCAATTGACAATAAATTGAAGAGTTTCATTGACTAAAACAATTTCTCTGGAAGAGTGACTTTTCCCACTTTCTCAAGCTGCTCATATGTGTAGAGATAGAGAACTTCCTGGGCAACATGGAAGGAGAGAGTGTCGGTCTTATTCTGTGCACCTGTCTCTCAGTGAGCCACTCATGGGTGTCTGCAAATTGAAAGTCACCTGATAACCATGTTGCCCTGTAAGAGTCACTATCCACAGAGGCCCGGGTACCTCAGCAGCTTCAGAGCCTCAAGGGGCATGCACTTGTTCATGCAGCATTCCATCTGGAAACACATATTATGTGCCTGCTGTGTTCAAGACACTGTTACAGGCACTGAGACTAAAGACATAAAGCAGGCAGATATAGGCTACTTGCCAGCATGCTCCTTACATTCTAGTGGGAAAAGAAAGACAATGAACATAAACCAATAAGGGAAATTTTCAGTGGTGATGAGTACTGTGAAGAGAACACCAGACAGGATCAGCTGATAGTGAGAAAGGCAGGGTGGAGCACTTTCAGAAGACTGGTTAGGAGTTCCCATTGTGGTGCAGTGGAAACGAATCCAACTAATATCCATGAGGATGCGGGTTCGATTCCTGGCTTCGCTCAGTGGGTTAAGGATCTGGCATTGCCGTGAGCTGTGGTGTAGGTCGCAGACGCGGCTCAGATCTGGCATTGCTGTGGCTGTGGCGTAGGCCGGCGGCTATACTGATTTGACCCCTAGCCTGGGAACCTCCATATGCTGCAAGTGCGGCCCTAAAAATAAATAAATAAATAAATACATAAATACATAAATACATAAATAAATAAATACTGGTCAGTGGCAGCTTCTCTGAGGAAGGCTGTTTGAGTCGAGACCTGAATGATGTGAAGGGGTGAGAAAGAAAGGTCATGACATCCTGAATCGCTCAGAAAATGACACACTAGGAAGAGGAATAAAGAAGTGTGGCAAGAAGATCGATGGGAAAAAGAACAGCAAATTCAGTTATTCATGTTGAGAAGGGAAAAGTGATACATAAAATTCACTGATGATCCACCCAAAAGTTTCATTAGATTGCAGGCCTCACCAGTGACAAACTAAGGCCAAAATCAAGGAAGCGGGTTTCCCCTCTCCCTCTGTCTTTCTTCTCATAGCTCTGGTGGAGACTGGCCTTGCCTTGTGTGTATCCGTGGCCGTGTGCTGGGTTGTGTAGAGCTTCCATTCTCGGGAGGTTCCCCAGCTCATCTCTCACCCCCGCCGTACCACCCCAATACGTGGAATTCCCGTAATGACACACCCCTTTTGTGTTACAGCCTAAGAAGCCCCTGTTGTTAAGACTTCATTTGTTTCGGGGGTTAGGATAGTACATTCTCCTGTATCAGTCATTCCCACTTGCATAAGGAATGATTTCTCAGTTTCTTAGTTCTGGAGGGCTCGGGACAGGAGCATTCTCGGGGCAAGTGAGAATGGCCAGAAGTGACCCAGGCATGGCAGGCTTCCCTGGAAGGAGATGAAAATAGGTGAACATGGCGTGATCAGGGAGCCCCTTGAAGGGGAGAGTGTGGAACGAAGGAGGTTGCCGAGTAGGTAGTTTGAAAGACACACTGTGTTTATTTACTTTCAGTGTTGTCTTGTGCCGGCCAGGGTTGAGTCACTAATGGATTTTGTTGTTGGTCGATCCCTCCTAGTGAGGAAATCAAGCTCTTGGAGGGGAGGGGTGATGGTGCAGGATGGCTCTTCAGGACACTGGGAGAACTTTTAGCATAATTTAGGGACTTCCAGTGCGATCCTGGATTTCATATGGCCGTTAGAGCTATAGCTAGGATTAGGCTGGTGAGCAAAATTTAATACATGAACCCAGCTCTCATTCTGGTAATTAAATACATAGAGGTTGCTGTTTACTCAGTGACCTCCTCCCCCTCTACCCATTTGAAAAAGGCTAGCACGCTTCCCTTAATTACCTAACATAGCACCAAAAAAGACTGGCCCACCGAGTAATTAAATAAGTAAAAAGAAAGACAAAGAAAGCTTGACTCTACGATAATCTACAAATTGAGTGATCCAGCCTAGAATCATCCAAAAAAGACTAGGATTTTTGTCCTTATGGTGCCAAAATGGTCGTGGGGGTGAGACAGTTAATCAGGTCAGCAAGAGACATGCAATAGCAATTTGATTACAACCTCTAGTCCAAATGCGTCTGACTGGCTAACAGTGAGTCCCCCTAATTAGAGTCACAGGTCCAAAGCACTCAACACCCAGTGCTTTCAACAGATATTCTTCCAGATGGCTTCTGCCCATATTCAGAGCTTTTCAGGGTGTCCTCAGTTTCTCTTTGTTGTTCCTGATTTGAGCGTTACACTTTATTTTTTGTTAAAGTATAGTTGATTTCCAATGTTGTGCCAATGTCTGCTGTGTAGCAAAATGAGCCGGTCATACATAGCTATACATTCTTTTTCTCATATTATCTTCCATCATGGTCTATTCCAAGAGATTGGATAGAGTTCCCCGCGCTGTACAGCAGGACCTCATGGCTTATCCATTCTAAGTATAATTATTTGTATCCACCAACCCCAAACTCCCAGTCCGTCCCACTCCCTCCCCCATGGTAACCGTGAGAGCATTACACCCACAGCTGAAGAGGGTGCTGATTACGAGGCCAGCAAAGGAACTTAATGCACAGATAACCAACCAAGGGAACCTTCTTTTGGTAGGGGGCTGAGAAAAGAGGAGGGTGCAGCAGAATGGGGAGTGAGAGGGGGCTGGTACTTTTATGTCTGGCAGCTGAAATCCAACAATTTAGTTCATACTTTAAATGATCCGTAGTTGAGGGATTTGACCAATTTTTTTTTGTGTCTTCCAACCGTTCATTTGGCATAGCATACATATGACTAATCTGACATCTAGGTTTTGGCACTGACGTTGATCCGGTATTAGCATTTCCCTTACAAACAAATCAAAGAGCATTCAGAAATGTCAGGCCAATTTGGAGAGATCCTTTAGGCAAGTATATGCACATCAATGAGTGTCATAAATGTTTTCTAAGTATACCTAAGTGACGTCAGGAAAGTTAACTGAAGCCTTCTGTCAGCCCATTCCTTGGGTCTCTGATGGCAGCATTGAACTAGACAAACCATGATCATGACAAACCATGAGCATGGAAAATCCTAAGTTCCCTTAAGTGCCCAGCAGATTTGAGCTGGTCCCATTCTTCCTCTTCATGAAAGAACACTTCTCATGCAGTGGTGGTGGACCCATTGTAGCTTTGGGGCCGGTGTTCTGCAGAACTATGGATTCAGGCATCTTGTAGACTTAGAAGTCATGTACTCCTTTGTGACCTGGTGGCTGTCACCAGGGCAGCCTAAGCTGAGCCAGTGAAATATGGGTGGGATTTCTATCTCTGTGGGAATGTTCTTGTTGATTGTCCACTTTTGATGTGTGTGAGGTGCTGTGATACATGAGATATGTAAATGCACGAGTCTGCTTCTAGTTTTGAAACCATGGCAAATCTCTACTTGCTTCCTGATTCCAGAAGAACTTCCTGGCCAAAGCTTTGACAGCAAAGGCTACTTTTGTGGAGAAGAAACGATGCCTGTGTATGAGTCTGTGTTCATGGAGGATGGGGAGACCACCAGAAAAATTGCACTGGAGACAGAGAGACCACCTCAGGTAGAGGTCCACGTTTGGACCATTCGAAAGGGTGAGCGAGACGTTAATTTTCCATTATTTTTTGGCAAGGGGGACACAGGGAAGGAAGGGAAGGCACCTTGACTTTGCTTCAACTTGTTCCTCTGTTTGGGTCGAAGATTTCCTGATTGCTTAGAAACTAACACACATGACTCACACAGTTGCTATCGTGGCCTTTAACTTTAACCATGACCTGGGCTAAAAAGTAAGTATTGGCCATTGGGGTTTGTTGTCTTTCTCTCACACAACCAAGGCTGAGGAGTGGTTCTTAAGGCAGGCTGCACATCAGAATCATCTGGAAAGGTTTTTAAATACCAAATGCCTACCCCCAGAGAGGCTGACTAATTGGTCAGGAGTGGGGTTTGGGCTGCAGTGTTTGTTCTCAAAGCTCCACTGGTGATTCTAATGGACAGTCAAGGGTTGGAAACTACCAAACTGCAGTCCACCATTTTTTCCAAAACCGAAGCTCAACAAACATGAAAATGCATTCACTCAGTGAGAAGCTGAGTCTCTCGAATCATGCTGGGTACTTCGGAGTCACTCAACTTGAAAACATCATCATCAAGATTATAGTCTCACTGGAAGAACAATCCCAGTCATGACGTCCAGTTCTTCCTCTGATTCCTCACGTTGATGCCACAGCAAGCCACGTTCTGTGTACCATAAACCTACAGTTGTTCAAGCCATCCCATAGCTACAAGACTAGGGCTGATCTGGTCTGGTCAAGTTTGCTAGGAATCCGAGGGGGAGGTGAGATTTCAAGTGGGAAATCAGGCACATCTTTTTTAAACTGGCTCCCCCAGAAGGCTCGAGAGTGCTCATACTTGAGGAAGTTTCATCATACAGGGAGCTGGTTTAAAACCCAGCTACTTGAACCATCCAAGAAATGCTAATTCAGGCGGCCTCTGGTAAGGTCTCAACATTTGCGTCTCGAACAAGTAGCCAGGTGATGCTCTTGCACGTGGCATTTCATTTACTTACTTACTTATTTATTTATTTATTTATGTGCTTATTTAGTGCCTTTTTAGGGCCATGCCCACGGCATATGGAGGTTCCCAGGCTAGGGATCTAATTGGAGCTATAGCCTCAGGCCTACACCACAGCCACAGCAATGTGGGATACAAGCCATGTCTGCAACCTACACCACAGCTCATGGCAACGCCGGATCCTTAACCCCCTGAACAAGGCCAGGGATCGAACCCACAGCCTCATGGTTCCTAGTTGTGTTCCTTAACTGCTGCGCCATGACTGGAACTCCTGCACATGGCATTTTAGACCCTTTCTTTGAGAAACCCTTGCTCTAGATTTTTGTGGGCCTTTTTTCTCTTCCTTTCCACAACAGCCTTTCTTCCTGAAAGAAAGAGTTCCTCTCTGCCCCTTAAAAATATGCTAGAACACACACATATATATCTATCTCATCTCATTACTTTTGCTCTAGACCTAGGAATGGTAATTTTCCATCTCCAACTCCCTAAATCACCTCTTGTTTCCAGCCCTGGGGAATCTGTGCGTAGTAGACAGAGAAAAATCCAGGCTTCTTTCTGTTGCTCTCTGTAGACCTCTTGAGGATTATTTAAGTGAGCTGGTAACAGGTTGCCCCCTCAAATGCAAGGCGGTTTTCAGTGGTTCACATGTTATTTTGATAAAAGTTATTTAGGCGAGGTTAAGACTGCCAGAACCCCCTTATTTTCATTCTGCCCATTTTTCTATGGGAAAGCAAAAGGAGCTGTGGCTGTTTCCCAAAGGAAAAACATGCTTTGGGGTGAGTTCAAGAATAGGGATGGCAGAGTTCCTGTTGTGGTGCAGGGGAAACAAACCTGACTAGTATCCATGAGGATCCGGGTTCAATCCTGGCCTCACTCAGTGGGTCAAGGACCCGGCGTGGCCCTGAGCTGCAGTGTAGGTCAAGGATGCGGCTGTATGATATCCTGTGTTGCTGTCACTGTGGTGTAGGCTGGCAGCTACAGCTCTGATTAGCCCCCCAGCCTGGGAACTTACATATGCTGTGGGTGCAGCCCTAAAAAAATCAGCAAAAAAAAAAAAAAGAAAGGAATAGGGATGGCTTCTCCATTTACACAAACAACCTGTCTGCAAGGCCTATGGCTGGCTCTCACTGCTGAACCAAGGGGGGCTGGCAGCCCAGTGGCTTGGCAGGGACATAGTCTACCCAGACTTGGGGCAAGGGCAGAATGTCTAATCCTGCCTTTGGCTGCGGAAACTCCAGCCAGCACCCATGCTTGATTCCCTGTGGCTTTCCCCAGGAACAGGTCCCACGTTTCAGCAGCTCTGTCTCCCTTATCTCCATCCTCTGGAGAAACAGTGGGGAGGCCAGCGAGCCAAGGAACCAAATGGAGTCAATTATAACTCCTGAGCTGTCCAAGTTCCTGGTTAAGCACATTACCCAGCCCAGCTCGAGACTCCTAAGCCCCACTAACGAAATGATATGCTCAGCCCGAGCAGAAAAAGGGGTTGATGCTTCCAAATAGAGAGCGTCTGACCACCTGCCCCATTTTGTGCTTGGCCCCAGGCATCCTCCAGCACTTCCATATTGAGAAGATCTCCAAGAGGATGTTTGAGGAGCTCCATCACTTCAAGCTGGTGACCAGGACAACACTGAGTAAGTGGTGGTTCTCTTTACTCTTCCCTGGGGAACACATCTACTTTTCAGTGTTAGCAAAGTCCCAAATTAAGTACCTGCCACATTCTCACTGAACAGGAACAGTACTCGACGTCAACAGTAGATGTTCTCGCTCTCATCTGGGTGACTAACCCCAGAGTCTCAAGAGGGTCAGAGGTCTGCTCTATCTGTGGAGCCTTCACAGCTGGCCATGTTCTCAGTGGTGGGTACGAGAGAGACAGAGAGAAAATGGATGCAGATCGATTCTTGGGTTGTATCAAAGCTCTGCTTAGGAGTGCCAGTCATGGCTCATTGGTAACGAATCCAGCTAGTATCCATGAGGACAAAGGTTCGATCCCTGGCCCTGCTCAGTGGGTTAAAGATCTGGTGTTGCCGTGAGCTGTGGTGTAGGTTGCAGATGTGGCTGGGATCTGACATGGCTGTGGCTGTGGTGTAGGCTGGCAGCTGCAGCTCTCCGATTCAGCCCTTAGCCTGGGACCTTCCATATGCCATGGGTACAGCCCTAAAAAGACAAAAAATATTTTAAAATTTTTTAAAAAGCTCTGTTTAACTCTTTGGGACTTCCCCGGGTGGTGACATGTCTTCAGAAGCACTCAGACACTCAGGCATACTTGCAGCTCTCCCACTTTCTACGCTAGATGGAGCCTGGGATTAGATCCTGGTAGGCACTGGGCTGCAGTGTGGCGGTGGTGGTGGGGGGGTGGCATTTCTGAAGGAATGAAAGGCACAGAATTTCTATCCACAGGGAATTTTAATGGGCGAGACGGAACATGAAAATGCCTTCACTATGAATTAGTATAGTTCTGAAGAGTTAAATACCTAAGTGCTCAGGGGAACCTGTGAAGAACAATGCAATGAGAGCCAGGTGGGCTTAGTTGGGGAAGACTTCGGGGAGGAGGTGGGTTTTGAAAGAGAAGGGTGTGACTGGGCAACAGGTCAGGAAATCGGTCCAGGGAGAGGGTGCAGCCTAAAAGAAGACTGAGACAGGAGCAAACAAGATATGTAGGTGTGGGTGAGTGGGTGGGTGTGGGTGAGGAAGATTTACAAAGGCCACAGAGGGTGCACCGCAAGATAAGAAGAGTTGGAAGCAGGAAGTAGTCAGGGGCCCTGAAGAAGCTGGTGAGAAGTTCAGATAGAAGGCAAGTAGCGTGGGTAGTTGCTGCAGGTGTTATGCTACATATAACATATCGGTGTCAAAATGGTGCTGTTGAAAGATGTCTCTTGGCTGTCAGATGGATTTATTAAGCACCTACTTTGATGAAGCCATATTCTGAAGAGCCCAGTATGCCAGGCTAAGAAGTCAGACTTGATCTCCAGGCCAGAGAACCCTAGTGGGTTTTTTTAAGCAAGGCAGCGATGCATTCAGATCTGTGTTTTAGAAAGCGGACGGTGGGCTTTTAGTGAGAGAGCCGGCGCTAGTCTGTAGGAAGCTGTTATACTGTCTTAAGTCAGCTACACAGAGGAAGCGGGGTCCCTGTGAGGGACATCTCTGAGGTCGAATCGTCAAGATCAGTATCAAGGAGAGAAACGAGTTTGGAGTGACTCCAGTGGTAACAGCTTTATAGACTGAAGAGTAATACCGTTCGCCAATAGGAAACTCTGGAGAATGAGCAGGTACTGGTGAAAAAAAATGAGTTTTACATGGTACACGTTTAGATTAAGATGCTTGAAGGCCATCTGAGCCATTATCTAATAGGAAGCTAACTGGACATAGGGTTACTGAAGTCAATTATTATTCTGCAGGAGGTGGGTAAACAATTAACTGGACATTAGGAGAATTCAGATGGAGGAGTTGGCTGTTCTTGTGAGTAAGGGATAAAGGAGGTGGAGTCTAGGATCCCCGGATCAATTATGTGACTTTTGAAATTACCAATTAATTTCAAAGACCAGGTTTTTGTTCATACTCTGAGTAAGGTGCTGTACTAGGCACTGGGGTGGGGGGAATTGAAAGATGATTTAAACAAACTGTCCATCACAGTCAGGATTTGGGGTGTATAACGGAAGTAGATGCTAACGGTGTGCAGCTGAAGGAAGGGGATAATGAGATGATCTGCAGGGTCACCTGGGGACAGAGAAGAACAAGCACGACACCTATATAGCATGTGCCTGTTAGATCTTGGGACATGCATGGAATCCCAGAGAACAGGGAAAAGTGCAGAAACCCGGAGAGAAAAGAGCAGACAGATGGAGGCTGTAAGGAAGGGGGTCATGGTCTCCTGTGGTGAGAGAAAGAAAAGAGGTTCAACCTCAATTCAGGATTAAGAGGAGCTTGCTGACCTTGAACTAGGCGTTCTCCAGGTTGCAACATCATGAGCACGGGAATCAAAGGGAGATGAAGAGGGCGTCCGGGGTGGATATTTTGTTAGGAGGGCTATTTGACCGAGCAAGATGCTAGAAGAAGGAAGCTTTTGCCACTAAGGGACCAGGAAAGGTAGAGGAGGGATGGTTCAGCGACATCGGGTGGTTTCCGGCGCTCAGCATGGGGTGTGCATTCAAAAACTGCTATTTGGAGATCCCATCATGGCTCAGCAAAAGCGAATTTGACTAGCATCCATGAGAACGCAGGTTCGATCCCTGGCCTTGCTCAGTGGGTTCAGGATCCGGCCTTGCCATGAGCTGTGGTGTAGGTCACAGATGCAGCTCAGGTCCCACGTTGCTGTGGCTGTGGTGTAGGCCAGCAGCTGTTGCTCCAATTCAAAACCTAGCCTGGGAACCTCCATATGATGCAGGTGAGTCCCTAAAAAGACAAAAAAAAAAAAAATGCTCAGCATGACAGGAGGGGGAATAGGGAAGTTGATAGTGATAGATGGGAAATGTGGACAGTTCCATGGTGGGGGGCAGGGGGAGGAGAAAACAGGGCCTGGAAGGGGACACGGAACAGAAGGGAGACAGCCGTGTTCACCCAGGTAGAGAGGGATCACATGGCAGATGTGAGGGTGGAATTCTCTGAAGAGCCGTGGGGCCGGGGTGGGGTAGGGCTGCTGGAGGCGGTCTGAGGACAGTGTGTGTGCATAAGAGAAAGCGGAGGGGAGCAGTTTTTTACAAAGGGCAGCAGGAATGGAGAAAAGCAGTAAATAATCAAGTAGCCCAAACTAGTATCCAGGCCTCGAAGAGGAGGCAAAGCCCTAGTGATGTACCAGGTACTGTTCTCCAAAGCACCTTGTTTGACTGGTGCCAAGTGAACCCCATACTAGCTTAAGAACCTGATAGCGGAGGCTTTTGCAAATGCTAAGTAGACTGTAAACATCCCAAGAATAATACTTAGGTTGTACTCTTGAGGAGGCAGGCCTGTATTATTCTTGGAATTCTTACAAACGCTGTGCATGGAAGACTCCATGGCCCATTTTCCACGTCTGTCCCCAGAAAAGTGTTTCAGTGGGCTTTTTTGCTGAAAGCCAGTGATGCTTGTATTCCAGCTCTCCTCCCCGGGGGGTGGGCTGTGAGTCAGTGGGGAAGGACAGCAGTTGCTAGGTCTACTCCTCATTGGCTCTGCTCTCCTCTTACATCTCTGGGCCACTTTGTGTTTGTCTTTTAGGCCAGTGGAAGATCTTCACTGAAGGAGAAGCCCAGATCAGCCAGATGTGTTCGAGTCGTGTGTGCAGAACAGAGCTCGAAGATTTGGTCAAGGTTTTGTACCTGGAAAGGTCTGAAAAGGGCCACTGTTAGACAAGACAGACAGTGTTGGATAGGGTAAAGCAAGAAAATTCAAGCTGCAGCTGGACTGCAGGCTTACTTTGCTTAAGTCAACAGTGCCCTAAAATCCCAACCTCAAATGCAGTCAGTTATTCACGCCCAGCACAGCATAACTTGCTCCTTTATTGGAGTGGTGTGTCGGCCCTTAAACATCTCCTCCAGAAAGGCTAGAGCAGTCTTGAATGGTCTGCGGGAGGGAGAGGGCTAGAGCACCACAACACTGCTCTAGTTTCTGGGAGAATCACATTTCTTTACAGGTTAAAGAGTAAACAAAACCCTCGGGTTTCTATCCAGAAAGTTATTCCAATGAAAGAACGAGAAGGGAATTGCTTAGTAGGAGTTCCGTAGTACAGAGAAAATATTTGTATGAAATTATGCTCTTCAAATTTTAGAATGTCTTGGGTTTTTTTTTTAATTAATTCATCTTTACACACACACACACACACACACACACACACACACACACACTAAACTACAGCCTTCATTCCCCTCCTTTGCCTTGCCTGGCGCCCAAGTAGCATGGAGGCAGTTTGTACCCACGGGGATAAATAAGAAAATGTGCCCGTGGGTCTGTAGTGTGGTTGTTGGAAGTTACTGGTTCTGGCGAAGATTAAGAGCGCCGTGTCATGGCCACTTTCTCTTTGAGGTGGGAAAGAACTTTCTCCTGGTGACACCACTTCTCTTTTCTCCCTGAACCTATGGGGCCTCCATAAAGACGTTCAAGCTGAGGGAAATTTTCAGAAACTGAATCCATGTAAGACAAAAGAATTGTTGAGGAAAGGAGTTGATGGAAGTCAACAAAGCCAGTCGTGTGCTTCCAAGTCAGTAAAACTCACCCATTAACAGCTCAATCCTCACTTATTTTCTTGAGGGCATAGTTTTCTAGTCCAAAAATTTCAGTTAAATGATGAAATTCTAGAAGCTTCTTTAAAAGGCTTTTTCCTCTTTTCCTCCAGTGAACAAAGTTGCTTTTTATTTGGCAAAAGGGCTCCATTCCTCATGAGCTTCAGTTAGGAGAATGATTGCTCATTTCGGGAGATGGGGATCCTGATAATGATCTTTATTCTAAACTTCCTACCATTCATCCACCAAGCATGGATTTGAATCCCGAGTCCCAGAGAAGGCCGCTCTGAAAATGTTTCTTTGCAGCCCACGCCCAGGGCCTAAATGATCCATTCTGAGGCCTGGCTTCAGAAATCATCTTTGTGAGAAAACTAGAGATTCTCCACAGCAGGGATCTCAAGCTTGCTTTCCAGATTTATCTCCTCTGAGGAGGTAGAAATGAATTCCAGTGAGTGCTTAAGAGATTTTAAGGACCAAGAGATCCCATATTTCCTACTCTGTGACCATAGGTCCCATTTTTCCTTAATTTGACACCAGTGGGGAAAAATGTAGACAGTCCAGTCTTTATGGCAACCTGGCACAAAGGAGTCTGTTCTCATAAAAAAGACACAGGGGCCTGATGGCCAGGCCTTCATGGAACTGCCAGTCCCTCAGACACGTTCTCCTGGGGAGAAGGAAGTAGGACAGACCGCATTGAAAGGCCACAGAGCGTTACTGGGGGCAAGGGGATGGAGGATACTGAGCTGCCGCCTCCCTCCCAGAGGGGGCAGTGTGTCCATACTGTG
This sequence comes from Catagonus wagneri, assembly GCA_004024745.2. Lineage (NCBI taxonomy): Eukaryota > Metazoa > Chordata > Mammalia > Artiodactyla > Tayassuidae > Catagonus > Catagonus wagneri. The sequence goes on along the minus strand of PVHT020000015.1, from coordinate 19,673,734 downwards.
GAAACGGCCACCGGATCCGGAAGAGAAACAGTGATTTCCCCTTCTGGATGGCTCACCCCAAAGTCTTCCCACCCAGGTGTTCTCTGAAAGCTCAACCTAAAGGCAACACCCAGGGAGCTTCCCTAGATAGACTCCTGCCCCCGGGTGCCTGGACACACGTCTGCAAAGCGTGTGTGTGAAGCGGGAGCCGGGGAGCTATGCTAGGCCACCGTAGAAACCCTCCAGTGTTCAGTGTTGTGTAGGGAGTAGGACATAGAGAGCGGAGGCCCAGCCGCCTGTAGTTAGTAGAAAGGATTGGATGTGGTTCTTCTTGTGTATTTATTTGTACCATAAACACTTGGAACAACAAAGCCCATAAGCACCATTTAGCAGTTGTAGCCATTTTATAGTTAAAGCATGTAAACAAGTAAGAGTAAAACATAACAGTACTACCCTTTCACTCTTCTCACAGGACATGTGCCTCAATGTGGTACCTATTTATGTAGTCACTGCATTTCTGGATTTGTAAATTAATAAAAACGTTAATTTGGAAAAATCCTGTGCAGGAATGTGGCGCGAGTGATTGACTGCAGACAGTGCTGACCTTGGACTGGGTCACAGGTGATGGGCGGGCCTGGCTTTTGCACACTCAGCTTGACATCCCTCTCAAACTACAACCTCGTGGTTAGGAGTGAGAACTTTGCAGTCAGAATCCCAGCTCTACACTTAGCAGCTGTGTCTGTCCCCCCAGCTATAAAATGGGGATAATAGCGGTACTGTCACCCTTTTCTTGAAATCTTGCAGTGAGATTTAATTGACTCAGTTCATGTTAAGTGATTAGAATAGTGTCTGGTGCATAGTGAGCATTCATTCATGACCGTGGATGTTCAAAAATGGCATGGCACCGAGAATGGCCATTGATTTCTGGCCTCCCTTTAGGCCAAGACCCTTAAGAGCTTGGGGACAGAAGGCTTGGTTTTCAAGGAGACTTGGGTTTCAAGAAGCCTTCGGTTTTGGTCTGCTGCTCAGGGGCAACTTTGCATAAGGAACAGGGTAAACATGTCATCACATATGTTGATCCAAACTAAGTCCCTCAAACCCCTAATACGAGCTAAATATACGCGATCCCAGAAGTCAAGATCTAAAAGAGCTACAATGCCACATAATTAATATAAGGACAAGCAAAGAAGGCGTTGGTGTTAGCAACACAGAAGTCATTGGTGGTGAAAGGTCGGGAAAGTGATTAGGCGCAGAGGCCATAAGTGAGTTGGGGAGTTGAAGAACTGGAGATAGAAGCTCGAGGAGACCCTTTGGAGAGGCTCAGTTACAGAGAGTGGAGTGAAAAGATGAGGGAAGTAGCTGGAGAAGGAGGAGATCAAAGGAAAGTTTTTGTCGTAAATACAGGAGCTATTTGGCCATGTCTGAATACTGAAGGGAGCAACCCTACAGAGAGGAAAAGATGGAAGGTGATGGGAAGGAGGGTTAGCCCAATGTGTGGGTTGCATAAGAAGCCAAGCCCCCATGCTGAGCCCTTGAAACACAATTCCTGACCTACAGCCTCGACCGATTTTTGGCCTTTGGTTGCCAACCCCTTACTGTAATTAGCTACACCTAGTTCTGGTCATCTCTCTCATACCTGACACACTTTCTTCTGGATTGACGTGTAATGGCTGTAAATTTCAATATTGCTCTGCCTCCACTGGGGAAACCACACATAAACCAGACACCTTGGCTCCCTCTGGCATGCTTCCGTTTCTCTGATCATCACATCCACAGTTCACCAAATCCTATCAATTTGGTCTCTGAAAGGTAAGCCCATGCCTTTTGCTCTTATCTTCCTCCTTATGAGCTTTTCCTCCCTAGAATCTCTACCCCCCGCAAGTGATTCCCAGGAAGCTCCCAAGATCATTTCATATGGGCTCAAGGACAAGCCTTGCCTGATACCATGTTACCCACCCTTTTATTCCTTTCTTGCTTTGCCTCTGTGAGAGACACTGCTGGAGAAAATGGCCATCCACTGCCTCTATCACATCTGCTGATAGCCGCCACCACCACCGCCAGCTGTGGTATTGCTGGTGGGTGCTCCTTCTGCTGGCCAAGAGGTGCCACCATGGTGAGGGAGCTCTGGAGTCCTCAGTGCTCCCCCTTGGGCCCTGTATCCCATGGACAAGTGGAGTGAAGGCCCTCCTCCCTCCCCATGCAATGCTACATTCTGCCTTCTTACATTAAACCAGTTAATGCATAGATGTTGAGTGTATATTATGTGGACCAAAGCATGGTCTTCTTGTGCTTCAGAGTCTCCTGGAATTTTTCATGGAAACAAGCCCTCACTAAGCCCTTAAGAGTCCGTGCTCTGCTCTACTCAGGGCTCAGTTGCCAGTATAGAGAAGCTCTGGTGAACATTAGCGCCCTTGCTTTATTGCGCTTCGCAGCTATTGCATATTTTATACATTGAAGGTTTGTGACCACTCCGCCTCAAGTGCGTCTCTCAGCACCATTTTTCCAAAAGCATTTGCCCATGCCACGTCTCTGTGTCACATGTTGGTCATTCTCACGATATGTCAAGTTTTTCATTATTATTTTATTTGCGATGGTGATTTTTGGTCAGTGATCTTTGATGTTCCTATTACAAGAAGATTATAACTCACCAAAAGCTCAGATGGTTGTTAGCATTTTTTAGCAATAAGGTCTTTTTTTTTTTTTTGTCTTTTTAGGGCCGCACCCATGGCTTATGGAGGTTCCCAGGCCAGGGTCCAATTGGAGATGTGGCTGCTGGCTTATACCACAGCTCACGGCAACCCCGGATCTTTAACCCACTGAGCAAGGCCAGAGATCGAACCTGTGTCCTCATGGATACTGAGCCACAGTGAGAACTCCAGCAATAAAGTCTTTTTAAATTAGGGTATGCATATTGTTTCTTTATACATAATGCTGTCACATGCTTAATAGACTACAGTATAAGGTAACCATAATTTTTATATGCACTGGGAAACAAAAAATCCCATGTAATTTGCTTCACTGTAATATTTGCTTTATTGCTGTGGTCTAGAATCGAACTGGCAATATCTCTGAAGTCTGCCTATAAAAGCCTTTAAGACAGATGTGGGTCTGTACCCCTCAGCCCTCTTTCCTTTGATCCACATGTACTACTTTTATTCCCCAATGAACCCTTCATGCAGACTGACTTTAAAAGAAGAACACTGATTCGTCTTTTAAAACTCAGTCTACCAAACAATTTTGATACCTCAGAAACCTCCAAGCAGGAAAGAGAAGTCCTCGAATACAGAGGCCCAGCCACAGCACACTGTCTCCCAGATATTTCATACACATTTACAACTTGCTGCCCATGTGTGTGCTTTCCCATCACTAGAATAATCTTCCCTCTTTTTGTCTGGCAAACTCCTACTCATCCTTCAGGACCCAGTCCAAATGTCCCCTCCTCTTTGGAGACTTGCCTGTTCCCCTTATGGTTTGCCACCATTTTCCCTTTCTCCCTATGTATTGCATTCTCCAACCATGCCACATCCATTTGCCAGGTGCCGATCATGTCCTTGGTACTTCTGTGCCTTTGCACACAGCTCTGTTTGCCTGGAATCTGATGTTCCTACTTCACGAACACCGATTCGTCTTTTAAAACTCAACATTGCTCATCTCAGACCTCACCCACCTCTTTCAGACATAGTTAGTTGGTCCCCTAGGAAATAACAACCAAAACACTTACCCTGTGCCAGTCATTGTAGTCATCAATTGACATGCATGTTTTCCCAGTCAAGCCTCACCAAAGCCCTACGTGATAGGTCCCATTATTGACCCTATTTTAGAGATGAGGACATAGAGTGCATTCACCTTTACATGCCTTCATGTATTAAAATGTGAAGCATTTGCTCAGCCACAATCTCCCTGATGAGCCTGGAGAGCTCTGAGAGGGCAGGAACCCAGTGCCCAGCACTTCCAGACATTCAATAAATATTTGCCAAGTGAATAGTCAATGTGATGAGATTCTTTCTCCATTTGGGGAGGAAAGCAGTCCAGGGATTACTTAAATATCCAGGGGCGAGGCCAGCCTTCAGGACATTTTCTCTGTCCCTAAGGAAAAGAAATCAAGTCTGGACTAACAAATACAAATGAAAAAGTGCTTGTTTGCCTTACAAAACAATTTCCCATGAGGTGTCTTTTTGAATCACTGATAAATATTGGACTTACACATAGGTTTTTTTTCTTAGTACTTAAAAGAAAGATATCCCTGCATTTGTGGTATCGACCCCACAGCTGTGAAGGATTTTGCTTCGACTTCAATATTGTAGATGATAAGCAATATCTATATTTCTACATATACTATCTATATTGTAATGTAAGATTTCAAATCTCTATAGTACATATTATAAAACTTACTCTCTCTATGTGTGTGTGTGTGAAAATTCAGACTCCCAAATATGGAACCTTCACAAGATGGACACTACGAGAGACCCAAGGCTTGGCTTCAAGTTAACATAGGCAAGAGAAGTTCTGAGTTGCCTCCAACTATAAGTGGTCTCCAATCTAGGAGTGAAATATTGGCCCCAAGTTTAGAAGTCAGCACGCATTTTTTCTTAAAGAAACATCCTTCTACTTGACGCTCAAGTTTTCCAGGCCAGCCCACGCAAGCTTTTGAACCCTGAATATATGGTCAAGTTATATAGAGCACTGATTAGTACCTGCTTAAGCGCTGTCCTGGGGCAAGGACAGGTGGTTAGGAAGGAGAGAGTGGGCAGTTTCCTTTCACTTTTCTGGTTGAGATGGGTGAGGAAGGTAAAGGGCCGGCTCCAGGCAAAATCTCCAGGGAGGTAAAGCTTGTACTCGCCAGCCTCCTCTCTCCATTTCATCACGTGCACTCTTCGGGTCCTCCATCCTGTCATCCCCTCTTCGCGTTTTGCCAACCCAGACCCAGGCTTGCTTTACCCCTCAATGAACCATAGGTTCCACCATTACCAACCTCACTCAGCAATCAGAACCTCAATTCCTTCAGCAGAGGTGGGTCTTTGGAAGGAAGCAGGTTCAGTGAAGTGAGGGAGAATTGCCTAACTCTCAGATACCTTTTCACTTTTGGAGACTTTACTACTCTTTATTACCCTCAAAATGAATTCCTCAATTACAAAATGACAGGCAGAGAGCTGAGGTGAGTGTAAACCTCTGGCGACGGAGAAGTAGGAGGGAGGCGTGTGTGAGTGAGGGGTTGGTATTTGGGCGAGATGGAGGAAGTAAGCAGCACAAAGTAAGCAAGCCTATTTCTACCTTTCCTCTCGGAGCATCTGCCTGAGGGAACACTAAAGAAAGGCTTGAGCCATTTTCCATCCTGTAATCAAGATGTTTACCTCTGTTCAAAGACTTGACAAAATGAAAAGTAAAATAAAAGAATTTCAAAACTTACTGGGATCTACTCCCATCAGGAAACCAGGAGGAGACAGAAAGCTAATACATGCGAACAATGCACATTTCTTCCCCTTTCTCCCTGCTTCCTACATCTCTTAATCTCAGCTGCCTTATCTGTAAGATGGGAATAAGAAGAATCCCTCCCTCAGAGAGTTGTGGTGAGACTTAAATGCGGGCATATAAGGCTCATGATCGTGATTGGCCTGTAACAAATGCACCGTAAATTCCAGGGTTTTTTTTTTTTTTTTTGGTGAACCCTTTGTTCTTGGATCTGCTAGGTTCAGAGAAAGGGGAAAGCAGTCGAGGCTCGGGTTATTTCAGGAAGAAAGTGGAAGCAGAACCTGGCTTTGAAGGAACTGCCAACCCGGATAGCTAAAAGGAGAAAAGGAGAGGGGCTGCCCTGGTATAGAAAAGGTATAGAAAAGGACAAGGGATGTCCCCACAGGACATCACCCAGGATTTAGTAAGATCAAGAAGCTGATTTTAGTGCCAAGGAGCGGAGGAATAAGTATACGCACTAGAAATTGAGAGCTGTGGCTGCTGCCTTTAGTTCTAAAATGTCATCACCTGACTACAAGGTAGGAAAACCCAGTGGACCACTTTTTTGGTTCTGAAAGATGATCTGGAGTTGTTGTTGACCGTAATGTCAATAAAAGCCACAATGTCAATAAAAGCCACAGCGTGATATGTGACTTGGTTGTTTCCAGTGTTCGCGTCCTCATGGGATCTAACAGGAAGAGTCCTTCATTCATCAACTATTTACAGAACACCTACAGAGGGCCACACTTGGTTCTGGGGTTTCAAGAGTAAACAAGATAAATCTGGCATTTGCACCCACTGAGGTTACAATCTACCAGAGAATACCAACACTGAACTAATCATTCCAAGTCTGATGGGTGGGAGGAAGGAATCAGTCCAAGGTACTATGAAAGTGTAGGTCATGGGGGCTTGTCCTCATCACAGAGGGGCAAAGATGTCCTTGAGGAAATAACATTAAAGGAGAGGATTAAAGAAGACTTAGGAGTTGGGGTTCCACACCATATTTTGTTTGAAAACAGATGTCACTGCTTTCAGAGAATTTGAATTAGCAGTGGACTAGAGCATTGATTCTTCAGGCGACCCCTGTTACAATGTAGGTGCTTCTGGTAGGGACAGCCAGATAAGCAATGAGGTCCTACTGTGCAGCGCAGGGAACTCTAGCCAATCTCTTGGGATAGAACATGATGGAAGAAGAGTTCCTGTTGTGGCTCAGCGGAAGCGAACCTAATTAGTATCCATGAGGATGCGGGTTCGATACCTGGCCTTGCTCAGTGGGTTAAGGATCCAGAGTTGCTGTGGCTTTGGCATAGGCTGGCAGCTGTAGCTCCAGTTCAACCCCCTAGCCTGGGAACTTCCATATGCCACGGGTGTGGCCTAAAAAGACAAAAAAAAAAAAATAACATGATGGAAGATTATATGTATATATATAACCTGGTTACTATGTCATACAGCAGAAGTTGGCACAACATTGTAAATCAACTATACTTTAATAAAGTGTATAGATAGATAGATACTTTGAGAAAAAAGAAGAAAGAAGAAAGAAATTCCACCAAACAAAGTAGATAGCAGAGCCCTAAACACAAGATAGGGAAATTTTGATGAAGGGAATAGATATGATATTACCTGAAAACTCAGCATTAAGTATGGCTCTCCTGGGCTAGGAGGGGACTACTTAGGTGCTGGAATGGGGGAATGTGCGGGCAGTGACATATCAAACTGAGACGTGTTTGGTCACTGACGTTGTTTAGAATTGCTGGAGCATGGTGACAATAAATCCGACTAATTTTTAGGTGATTCTATTATTGTTTTCTAATTCTCCAGAGACAATGCACCCACTTATTGACTGCACCCTCCCTCCACCCCCCCTCTCCTTATATGCCAGTAGGTGGCAGTGAGACAGAGGTTGGAGAAAGGCAGATGCAAAGTTTTTTAACCCAGTCCTCAGGAGCCTTTTACCTGGTAATTCTAAGAAAATAAGTTCTCTGGAGTCCCATTTCCCTCTTGGGACATGGCCTCTTCTCAAGCAACCAAAGTCATTGTACACTTGCCTTGTTAGTGCCAAGGAAAGTAGCCATTTATGGCCCTAAGGTCATGTCAGGCAGAAAGGAGAATTGAGGCAATCAGTTGGTTGTCAGGCAACCCAAAACCCCCTTCTGCAGGGACTGGCCAGTTGTTTCCTCAAATGTCTCTTTTGCTTTGGCTAGTGGAGGCCCAGTCTGAGTATGATTACTCTCCTGGATCTGAAACAAAGACACAATCACATGGGGTGGAATTGGAAAGGACCAGATATTAACCCCAAGCCACAGGCAGGGGGATGCCTGGAGCAAGACGACAGGCTTGAGGAAGCTCTGATGCAATGCAATGGGGAAGGAGGAGGATGTTTGGTCGAAAGGAAAAGGTCAATGTGCATTTGAAGTCAGGACTGTGGCCTATGGGACGCCCTGAAGTTTTGGAAACTGAGGACAAGCTCCAAGAATATTGAGACATTCTGGCAATGTTGAAGAGGGAACCCCTCCAGAAAAACACAAGACAATTCAAGCTGATTAAACGGCTTTGGATAGAAAGTGGGACTCTGGGTTGGATGAGATGGGAAAGCTTTGCAAGCAAGTATAAGGGAAGAAGATTCTGGGAAAGGAGAAGCTCAAAAAGCAGTCTGATGTAGTCTGCTCAAGTTTCAGGTACACACTACTATCTCCTTGCCCTCCCAACAAACTACGTGGGCAGGTTTGGTCTCGGTCTCATATTTGGCAGCTCCATTATCCCTTTTAGCTTCCATCCCTGGCACTCAGCATCCTCTTGTTTCCCCTTGAGGGTCTTTCAACACTGGAAGAAGCTGGAGAACATTTGGGGTTGGGCTCTTTAGAGTGGTACCAGCTAACAAGTCATCCATCAAAGTTTGACTTCTGTCATAAATACAAAAAGAATCAATTTCCCCCAAGCACACATGGAACACCAAAGGCTGACCTCTTTGGTCTACTAGACATTTTGGGGGCTGTTTTTGATCCTCACTCTGATTTTAGGATGGAATTATTTGGTGGACTACCCTGAAGCAATCCAATGAATTCAGACTATCATATTAATGACTGCTGATAAATCGATGCCTTACCAAGTGAAAACTTTGTATCCTATGAAACAGAATTGTTATTTAACTCAGTGATTCCTCAGTTCTTTTGAGTCAACATGACTTCTTTCGAGAATCAACAATTTATCTGATTATCCCCTGATGGTAATTGTACTTTTTGTATCTGCTGATTGAGAAACTATATAATGAAAAATGTTCCTAGGAATTCAGCTACATGTTTAGAAGATTTTTGTTTTGTTAATCACAACAGAAGCTGTGTATGCCTTATAAATAAGTAGTAAGTATATGTGTAAGACACATTTATCCAAAATAAAGACAATGCTTGGTCCACATGCAGTTTTTCAGGTCCCTCACTATAGCTCCCTGGGTCACCTGAGAGTTGTAGCCTCCGATTAAGAACCACTGTCTTAACCAGAAGAAGTGATTGAAATAGGAAGTTTAATCTCTTTAAACATTTCACACTGAAGATAATTTTTTGCCAGCGGGATAGGGTGGAGCCTCTCTCATGTACCTCACAGATGTGTTTTCCATAGGAGGTCTGTCTGGGCAGAGCTAGTTAGTAGCTGACAAAGGAAAAAAATTTAAAAAAAAGAAAAAAACCTCACGTTTCAGGGAGTCACCCTAAATGCTCATTTGGATGACTTCCACAAAGACTAATGCTTGAGGAAGTTGGTGGAACACTCAGGGTTTGATTTGGGGAAGAAAAGATGGCAAAATATAGGCTATTAATCAAGGTTTGACTACCATCACAAGCACTAGAGAATCACTCTCCCTCAAACAGAGCTAAAAGAGAAGATTTGCACAACTGAGAATATACTAGAAACCACTTAACTGTACACTTTAAAAGAATGAATTTCATGGTATGTGAATTATGTCTCGGTAAGGTGTTATTTGAAAAAAAAATATAACCACAAGTGTCATCAGGAGTATTGGCATAGTTGCCATATTAAATTCCCCATATCCGAACTCTTTGTATCTCTAAGATCCATGTGAATTTCAGCTGTCCTCAGCTCCACAGAAGGCTGACTCCTATTGATATCATCTGTCTGTGTATTCTGAGAAGACGATGTTGAAAAATCAGGTAGTGAAGTAGAATGAAGTGCTTAAAACACCAACACTGAAATCAGACAGCTTGGGTCCCTGGCCTCACTGGATGACCTTAGATAAGTCATTTCATCTCTTTGAGCCTCATCTTACTGTTGCTCCTGAGGCACTTGCTCCTGTCCCCTAACTTTGCTTTCAGAAATAAATGAGTTAATGAACCCCAAAATGGTTAGCATCCTACCTAGCTGATGTAAACTGACCTACATCGCTTGGTAATGCCCAACTATTATTTGGTACGTAATGCTAGCTGGCCAAGAAATTTGAATTAGGGAGGTCTAGCTACTCCTCTACACTCTCCATCCCAGATTATAATAAAAACAAGGGCTTAGGGAAAATTCTGCCTTATACAGATATTATCCATTAGCACAATGTGCGTAACAACACATCATGAACCTGTCCTATTAACTTGATGAAGCCCCAGATCTCTGTCCTTTTAAGTGCTCTGTGCACATCTTATGAAAGGCACAGTACATATCCTCTAGTTGACATCATGTAGTCAGAAATCCTCCTAAAGTAATGGTTGAGCACAGAACCCATTTGAGATCAACTCACTCGTGTCAGCGGACAGAGGTTTTAATAGGATAAAAGCTTTGGTTGTTTCTTATATTCTGTTCATGCAAAGATAAGGAGTGTCTTCAATTCAGTATAGCTAATCCACACATGTTGAATACTTTTCACTTTACAAAGAAGAGCCCGTTTTGAACATTCATCATACTAGGACATTAGTTACACTCAGAGAAAAGATTTGGCAGGCAATCGGCTAATTAGCAAAATGTCAGTTCTTGAGTGAGATATCAATAGCAGAAGGACTTATAATTGCCACCTCTGCTGTGTAATCCTTTCTAATGAATTATCTCTGGCTACCCTGGTCTGTGCACTCTTAACAGCATACTCAATTCTTTAATGCATATAGAACCTTTCAAGGTCTGTTCTCTCTGCGTTGCAGAATTATGGGCAAACAGTTCTTTGTGGTTTTCCTTTATTTTCTTTTTCATCCCTGTGGGTTCTGTAGTGATATCCTTTTTTCTCATTACTGATATCAGTATTTTTTGTCTGCTATTTTTTTCTATTGGTCAATCTGGCCAGAGTTTTGTCAATTGGATTGATCTTTTAAAAGAACCAGCTTTTGGCTTCACTGATTTTCCCTTGCATTTCTATTTTTATTTTCATTGATTTCTGCACTTGATTTTATTATTTCCTTCTTCTGCTTACCTTGGGTTTAATTGGCTCATCTTTTTCTAGTTTCACGAAGAAGAAATTTAGATTACCGATTTTAGATCTTATTTATTTCAAATATAAGCCTTAATTGCTATAAATTTCCCTCTAAGCATTGCTTTAATTGCATCCCACAGCTATGCCTTGCTGTATGTTTATTTTCATTCATTCAGATCAAAATATTTTAAAAAATTTCCCTTGAAACTTTGTCTATGACCAATGGCTTATGCAGAAGTATATTCTCTCATTTTCAAATATTCGGAGATTTTTTATATATCTTTGCTATTGAATTTTAGCTTGATTCTGTTATCATTGCTTTATCTCCGTTCTTTTAACTGTCTTAAGGTTTGTTTTGTGGCCCAGAATATGTTTTCTTTTGGTGTATGTGCTTTGTGCACTTGAAAACAATGTTTATTCTGCTGTTGTCGGGAGAAGTGTTTTATAAATGGAAATTAGGTCAACTTGTTGATAATGTTATTCTGGTCTTCTGTGTCCTTACTGACCTTCTTTATACTTGTTCTATCAGTTGCTGAGAGAGGAGGGTTGAAGTCTCCAATAGTAATTATTGGTTTGTCTATTTCTCATTACTTCTATCACTTTTTGCTCAAATATTTGAAGTTCTATTGTTAGATACATACACATTTTTAAATGTTATATCTTCAGGGAGAATTGACTCCTTTATAAGTTATAGGATGTTTTTCAGCATCTTTGATAATATTCCTTGTTCCGAAGTCTAGTTTATCTGATATTAATATGGCTATTCCAACTTTCTTTTGTTTTGTGTTTTCATGGTATACCATTTTCCATCTTTTACACTTCTTCTTTTGGTCCATCTTTTACACTTTAAGCTATATGTGTCTTTATACTTTAAGTGGGTTTCATGTAGACAACACATGGTCAATATATTAGTCAGGCTTCTCTAGGGAAATAGAACCAATACGATATAAAGATAGATGATAGATAGATAGATAGATAGATAGATAGATAGATAGATAGATAGGAGTTCCTGTTGTGGCGCAGCAGAAATGAATCCGACTAGTAACCATGAGATTGCGGGTTTGATCCCTGGCCTTGCTCAGTGGGTCGAGGACCTGGCATTGCCATGAGCTGTGGGGTAGGTTACTTACTCGGCTCGGATCTGGCGTGGCTGTGGTATAGGCTGGCAGCTGTAGCTCCGATTAGATCCCTAGCCTGGGAACCTCCATATGCCGCAGGTGCGGTGCTAAAAAGACTAAAAAAAAAAAAAAATTGGAAGAGGACTAGGCATCATATCTCTTACTTGGTTATAGGCGGGGCTATATACAACAATTTATCCTTGACCTTAGAAGCGATATCTCAAAATGCTCCCCACCACTGGACTCTTAGAAATGTTATTGGGGTAAGGGGCCCTGAGTTTTAATCAGTTTATTTTCCATCTTCTGACAGGCAAGTGTCTTATCAATGTGGCTAAAGCTGTTGCTTTCTCTTGCTCATTAGGTACAATCAGCATAATGCCATCAATGTAACTGACCAGTGTGATACCTTATGGAAGGGAAAGCTGATCAAGATCCCTGCCTGCAAACTAAAAGTCTCCACAGGGCTGGGGAGTTTGATACACCTCTGAGGTAGAGCAGTGAAGGTGTATTGCTGGCCTTGCCAGTTGAGAGCAAATTACTTCTGGTGGGCTTTATTGATTGGGATGGAGAAAAAGGTATTTGTCAATCAATAGTTGCATTCAAGACACTAGGGTTGATTTACTTAAGCAAAGAAACCACATCTGGTACAGCTGATGCAATTAGAATCACTGCCTGGTTAAGCCTATAATAATCCACCGTCATTCTCAAAGATCCATCCGTCTTCTGCATAAGCCGAATAAAAGAGTTGACTGGGGATGCGGTGGAAATCACCACTCCTGCATTTTTCAGTCCTTGATGGTGGTAGTAATCTCTGCAGTTTCTCCAGGAGTGTGGTACTGATTTGGATTTACTGTTTTTCTAAAGCTGTCTATAGGCAGTTCTAGTGACTTCCAGTTGGCCTTTCCCACCATAATAGCCCTCAACCCACTGGTCAGGGAACCAACGCAGAGTTTCTGCCAGTTGCTCAGTATGTCTATTCCAATTATGCATTCTGGAACTAGAGAAATAACCACAGGATGGGTTCATGGACCCACTGTGAGACAGACTGGAGATAAAACTCCATTGACCATTTGACTTTCATAAGCCTCTCATTATGACTAGTGGACCACAGTGATGTTTGGGTTCTCCTGGAATTACTGTCAGTTCAGAACCAATATACAGTAGTCCCCCAGAAGTCTGATTTTTTTCATTTCCTCCATGTAGAGTTACCCTGATAAAAAGACATAGGTCCCTTTGGGGAAGTCTGGGAGAAAGATTAACAGTATACATTTTCAGTAGTGTATGGGGGTTCTTCCTCAAGGGGCTCTGGGTCTATAAACTGGCTCAAGTCTGGGAAATGATTGAAAGGTCATGACTTTCTAAGCCCTTTAAAAGATTCAAATTAGACTTTTGTTCACCTATCCTACATTTCTGCTTATATAAATCAAGTAAGAATTTAGTAGGTTTCCTATCTATTTCACTTCTAGGAACACCAGGATCAATTAGTCAAAGCCACAGGACTGCATGAGTCAAATTATTGCTGCTTTGACTCTACTCTCCATTATGGTAACATGTCCACTTTTTCTTTGGTGGTGGAGTGCACAACTTGGTTCTTGCCATCATGGGATTCAATTATTCTGATTGTAGTTAGGTTTCTCAGCTCAGTGAGCACAGTTCCCAATGTAAGATCACTCTAGAGAATAGTAATCACAAAGCTTTCTAAAGATTCCAGGACTTACCTGACTGAATTTATTTCTTAACAGTGTTGGTGAAATATGTGTCTTCTGTACCCTCCCAGGTTACTTGTGTAGGTCTTAAGTGACAAATCCACGCTAACATTCCAGTTTCCCTAAGCCATTGAGCCCCTTCCTCTACATTAAACCCAGGGAAGTCCAGAATTTCCAATTTGCTCACAGTAGGCCACCTTTTGGCCCATGTTTTAGACAATGAAACAAAGTGTTAGAGACTTACCTCCCCAAGCTGCAACACTAGTTACCATATCTCTTCTTAGTGAGCCCATGTCAATAAAATCATCCAGATCCAACCTAATGTTTCTTCCACCAGTAACCTACATTTTTAGTATCCATTTCCACACATGGTTCAATATTAATTAGAAAACTCAAGTAGTCTTTTTTTTTTTTTTTTGGAGTGTGGTGTATTTCCACATGGATCACCCATTGTACTTCACCTTTAGGAACCTGCTGGGACTTGGGTCTAGTTATAGGTCTAGAAGCAAAGAGAGGTAGTAGGGGTGGGCTCTGATGAGAATCAGCATTGTCTTGCATGGCAATTGCCTCAGAGGAAGCCATTACTCTCTCCTCAGGTAATATAGGTTTAATCCCCTCGGATGGAGATGAAAAACCCAATACCTCTATGGGTAGATAAACCACTGGAATCTAGAGTGGCTTCCAGTTGGCCTTTTCTACCATAATAGCCCTCAATCCACTGGTCAGTGGAAGCCACTGGCATCCACTTCTAATGGGATTAAGAAGGCCACTTCTGCTGGGGGTGGAGAGGTTGCTTCTACTGGGGGTGGAGAGACCTTTTCAACAGGTAAAGAAGAATCATCGGAATTTAGGTTCTCAATATTCCCAGCTTGATCAGGGTCTTTCCGCATAACCTCAACCCAACTTATTGGATCCATTTCTTTCCTAATCAATGCTCTCACTTTAACTGTAGAAATCCTGTGAGGCTGAGAGTTCAACTCAAATTGTAATTCATCCAGTTGCAAGATGAGGTTCAGATCCATGTTTGATTTTCAGCAATTTCAGTCCTGTGGCTGCAGGAGATAAGGTTATACTTTAGGGCACACACAGAAGCTCTTAGGTCATTTCTGTAGTGCTTGAGCTGGGAATTTGAGTCCCTGAATTCATCCCTTCCTTTCACCACTTTGTCCAATAATATTAGGAGCAACCAACCAATGTCCTTACATTTGTTAGTTCTCAAAAATTTTTTGAAAGTACCATATGCAAAGTGACTTAGCTCCCTCATTTCATAAGTATTTATATAAAAATATTTTATACAAATATTCTGTGTTTCTCTATTAACAGTTCATGACATGTACTATCAGCGCTCTCTTTACTCCAAGAAATAAGAGTCATTAGCATCTTTGAATCTAATCATATTAGAGAACCAATTCCAGGGACCCCAGAACCAATTCATAAAACTCATTCTTAAGATTCTGTTCCTCTAAGACCAATTTAGTACTAAAATCTGTATTAGCCAGGGTTCTCAAGAGAAACAGAGCCAGTTTAATATATATATCTCCCAGGAGATATTAATTAATTTATTATGAATAATCAGCTCATGCAATTATGAATGCTTCTCTGAGAACCCCACAATCTTCCATTTGCAAGTTGTAGACCCAGGAAAACTGATGATATACCTCAATCTAAACTGGAAGGCCTGAGAACCAAAGCAGCCAATGATGTAAATCCCAATCTGGGGGCCAGAATATGCAATTAAATGTCCCAGCTCAAGCAGTGAGGCAGGAAAAAAAAAGGGCAGTTTCCCCCTTCCACTACTTTCTGTTTTATTCAGCGCTTCTCTGGATTGGATGATGCCAATTGAGAAAAGCAATTTATTTTAATGAATCCATTGGAAACACTCTTACAGTCAAAATCAGAAATAATGTTTAATCTGGGTACCCTGTGGTCAGTCAAGTTGACACACAAAACTAACCATCACAGTTGAGTCTTGTGCTTTTATGCATTCAGACAATCTTTATCTTTGGACTAGTGCGTTTTGGACCTTTAATCATTGATGTGTGTGCATGTAAGTCTACCATTTTATTAATTTTTCAAAATGTTCCTGCGTTTCTCCTCTTCCCCCTTTCTTTTGGATCACTTGAATATTTTCAGTACTCCACTCTAATTTATCTATTGAGTTTTTTATTTCCCTTGTGCATTTTATAGCTTTTAAATGTTTTATTGATATATAATTTATATGCCATTTTAATTGTACAGTTCATTGAATTTTGATAAATCAATACAGTTATGAAACTACCCCAGAGCAACCACTAAAAATATAAAGAGATTCAATTAAATTCAATAGACCAGGCAAACTAGAATAACTGAAAGCATATCCATTGATTTTTTAAATGAATCTTTTTATGTTTTCAGTGGTTGCTCCAGGGATTCAAATATACCTTCTTGACTTTTCACAACTTTAGTTTTATAATTACTATTTTATTGATTCCAGTTGAATGTAGACCTTACCATCATGTGAGTCCATATGTACTCCCCTCTGTATGCTGTAGTCTTATTATATATATTCCATTTACATTTATTGGACTCTCTATCAGACAGGGTTATAATTTTGACTTTCAACAGTTATGAGTTTTTTAAATTTAGAGGAAGATGTATAGTTTACTATATTTACTAGATATTTACCATTTTTGTTGCTCTTCCTTTATCCTTAAAGATCTCAGTTTCCCTTTGGTACCATTTCCCATCTACCTCAAAAGTAAAAAGTAAATGTAAAATGCAAGTGTGATCAGTGCTACAAAAGAGATTTACGTGGAGCTGTGAGGGTTTGTATTATAGAGGTTTGATCAGAGAAGGCATCCCTGAGGAAGTGATATTTGAGCTGGGGATAAGTAGGAGTAAATTAGGCAAAACAAATAAACAAACAAACAAAACCAAAAATGATGTTTTTGGAAGGAACATGATGAATGACTCTGTATTTCCTATCTTGTTAACTAAGCACTCTGTTGAATGAGGGCATGACCCATGTTTCAAATCTCTGTGTGATAGGCATCCTGAACAATTCTGATGATATTTGTGACAAGCAAGAGCTGCCATTCTGGAGGTTTATTCTTCCCTTTTCCTGCCTGGCTATCCCAAATCTGGGAAACCAACTGTACGAAGAAAGCTTAAGGGTATTAAAGTACTCTAGCTAGAAGACACTAAAGGGAACCAGCAGTTTGCATGATGAATGTAACTCTCTTTGTTAGCATTTTGGCTGCTGTATCACTTCAAAAGCATTTGCTCCACAGACCCAGCCTTGAGAATCTAAGAAGCTGTGCTGAGCAGAGGACACTGTGGACTGAGGCTCCTCATGCTCCCCTGTGGCATTCAATTCTGAAGCCCATGATCCTCTGGAGGGGCATTCTTTACAAACCAAGGGCTCTATTTCATCACATGTGGTGAAAAGATTGGAATCATCAGGCACCTGCAACAATTTCATTTCCAGGATTCTTTCTCTTGTCAACTACGGATCAGGAAACAAATGCATGAAAGTGGATATATTTTTTCCTCATTCAAAATATGAGCAGCTGACATCATTTGCAGTGTGGAACTGCTGAAAACCTTGAACAATCCATTTCAGGGCATTTTCTGGGGGAACATTTCCATCTGGTGTAGAGATATGTACCAGTCCAACCTCAGGTCCCATCCATTTTGCTTAGTGCTTTGCAGTGTTTTAAGAAGTTTTATGTCCATTTGTAAGCAAACTTAGAGAAGTTTACTTACAAATAAGCTGCTACTTCCAGAGCTACATACTATCCCATTCATGCCAAAAAAGGAAGGCGCCCAGTATTCCCAGCCAAGGTCTTGAGATTCCATTGGATTTCAACAGCGTGGGCCACAGGCCCACCCCAAATCAATCACTGTGGCTGGGAGATGAAAGGAGTGACTGGCTTATCCTAGGTCATGTGGCCCACCTGGGAGTAGAGTCAGCGGCCTCAAAACTACATATGTCCCCGAATGGGAATCAGGATTGGTGGGAAGGGACAAGGTAGAAATGCAGAGTAGGAAGACAAACAACAAATCCTCACTCTGTGCAACCGTAATTATTGCTTGTGTTGGATAAGTGTGTTCACTTTAAACTTGTCTAAGTCCTTTCCTGTCCATTAGCATACCAGAGTCTTGTGACAACCCTGGAAGGTAGCTTAGACTGGAAATTCCATTCCCATATAGCTGAGGAGATGGAAGCTCAGATGTGGCAAGTGAATTAGACACTTGACTCTCAAGCTGTAGAAATCTGAGTTCTCTAAACACCAAATCAGTGTGTTGAGGTTTATTCATTTTATCATATTTCTAAATCCCACTCTCCTTTTTCTACTCACTTCCATGGCAATTCTAAAATGTTTAATGTGCAGCTTTTTGTTTGAATGTGTTCTTTCAAATTGTGTATTGTATCCTGTGCATATATTCTTAATCTATATGAGTCGTCCTATGTTATGTATCTCATTCTTTTTTCATTCATCATCATGTTTTAGATCAATCTATGCTTATATGTGTATATTTAATGTGTTACTTCCAACTGATGCATGATACTTCATGGCATGTATCCACCATATTTTACCTATCCATTCTCTCAGGCAAGGGTTCCCACTGAGATTCTGCTAAACTTCCTCCACCACAAATAACGCTCCCACAGATAACTTCATATATATCCCCTTATGGGCTTGTGTGGGGATTTTCATATATATATTATTTCAAGCAGAGTTGTTGGCTCATAGTATATGTGTATATTTATAATTGTTGCCAGTCTAACTTCTTAGTTAAACTTGCATTTCTCTAATTAGTAATGAGTTTTTACTTCTTCAAAGATTTCATTTTATCTAAGTGCTACCCCTGGGGGTGAACTCTTTGTCACTGAAGAGGCCAATCAAGTTCTAGTACAGATTCCCAAACAAATGACCTGAGCTGCACATCCAGATCCCTAGCTAAGAGCAAGCATAGTCAGGATGTCTAATGCCTAATTTGCAAAGAAAACTCTAAATCCCTAATCATCAAGGGTTCAGAACGTCAGCTTCAACTCCACCTCCCAAATTACGTATCCTTTGGCTGTGAGAAACTCCTTAACGGAGCCTGTGGAAGAAGTCTAAATTCCACAGCACTCTTTACTTAGTAAACATAAAATTGAATAGCCATTTTTTCCTCATTAACCCCAGTTAACACACCCAAGGAAGTCTATGTCCCAGGGTCAGCTAATAAATGAAGCTCAAGCTTCAAATGCCATACCCTTACTTTCTAGGCCTTTCCCAGATCCTCTCAACTCACGATGGAAAGCTTATTTTTTTTTTTTTTTTTTTGCTTTTTTAGGGCCACACCCACGGCATATAGAAGTTCCCAGGCTAGGGATCAAACTGGAGCTACAGCTGCCAGCCTACGCCACAGCTATATCAACGCCAGATCCGAGCTGCCTCTGAGACTTACACCACAGCTCACGGGAACACTGGATCCTTAACCCACTGAGTGAGGCCAGGGATTGAACCCGCATCCTCATGGATACTAGTCGGATTTTTTTCCACTGCTCCACAGTGGGAACTCCAGCGGAAAGCCATTTGCAGCTTCATGGTCTCCTCTGATCCAGGCAGCTTGGTGTGCCTAATGGGCGAAGGCTTAGGATCAAGGAGATAAAGCTCAAAACATTCATTTATTCTACCTTTATTGAGAACTTACGATGTGCCAGAAAGCAACCTAGGCACCAGGGGTACAGTTCCTGACGTGAAGCAATATACAATCTTTTTTTTTTTTTTTTGGTCATTTTAGGGACATACCCGTAGCACGTGGAACTTCCCAGGCTAGGGGTCTAATTGGAGCTGTAGCTGCCGGCCGACGCCACAGCCACAGCAATGCGGGATCCGAGCCGCGTCTGCAACCTACACCACAGCTCACGGCAACGCCGGATCCTTAACCCACTGATCAAGGCCAGGGATCGAACCCGCAACCTCATGGTTCCTAGTCGGATTCATTTCTGCTGCACCAGGACAGAAAGTCCAGCAATATACAATCTTGTGGGTAAAGAGATACACTGTATAAACAAGGACATTCAGAGGCTGTGATAAGTTTTATGCTGGAAGGAAACAAGGAGTGCTGGAGAGCACAAGGGAGGGGCACTTGACCTGGACTGGCAAGGGAGAAACAGAAGCAAATAAGACAGAAAGAAGGCTCCTCAGAGGCATATTACATGAACTGAAACTACAAGATCAAGTAGAATCTTAACAGAAGGATTGGGGGAGGAGGTCAAAAAGAACAGCATGTGCACACTCTAAAAACTTTTAGAGATCCCACTGTGACTTAAAGTGAGGTAGGATGGTATAGTAGACTTTGGTGCTTTTTGCCACATAATACAGCTGTCTCCCGGTGAGATAGCTCTTCCTAGCCCCCCTTGTGTTCAGGGATGTCCAACGAATTGTAAGAAGTGGTACCTGTCGTTTCCAGGCTGAGCATTTAATTAGCAGAGTAAGAGCCACCAGGCTATCTTCCCTCTTCCTTGGTGACAGGCAATGATCTAGGTGGTGAAGGCCCCATCAGCCTTTGTCACAGAATAAAGATACAGTGGAGCAGGTCCCTGATGACTTGCAACAGACAAGTAGCATGAATAACAGATAAAGTTTTATTATTATATACCACTAAGATTTTTTTAAACTTCTTACTGTGGCATAACCTAGCCTATCTTAACTAATGCAGAAGGTAAGAGTAGCAGGAATGAGCCATGAAACAAAGACCTCATCATGATGAAGGATTAGTGGTTGTTAACTCTTGTTCTACAGAATCCTTGGAGCCTCGGGGAATGTGGGAGACACAAAATATTCAGGGACCCAGTCCTCTGAGCTTCACTTCAATAGGATACTTCTGCTTTTATCTTTATTTTGCATATATATAAAATATATAGGGTATATTAGGATTTATTTAAATATTTCTTTTCTTTAAAAGACTCCACTGCCAAATATAACAAAAACAAACCAAAAAAAACCCTGGAATAATCATAATCAGACTTGACTTGAGAAAGATTACTCCTGATACTCCTTGGAGAATGAATCATAATGAGGCAAGACTGAAGGCAAGGCGCTCACTTAGGAAGCTATTGCAGAAGTCCAGATGAGAGAAGATGGTGAATTGGACTAGGAAGGTGGCTGTGCATGGTGCGAGTAAATCAATTTTTAAAGCTTATTTAGGAGACAGAATCCACAGACCTGGTGGCAGGTTGGCTGTCAGGGATGAAGCCCAGGGAAGATATCAATGATGACTCCAAGGTTTCTGCCTTGGACAAAATGTCAGTGAAATGGGAAGCACTAGGAGAAGAAACAGGTTAAAGGGGAGGGCGATCAGTTCAGTTTTGAACATTTTGCCACGTGCCTGTGAGGCAGTCAAGTAGGAAGGAGTCTCACGAGAGAGGTCTGGGTTCAACAAGTCCCAGTTCCACCACTTAGTGGCTCTGAGAACTTGGGCATGCCAAGTCGATTATATCAAATGTCAGTTTATGTGAGAAGCTATGATGTAAATTTTAAAATGCCAAATAAATTGGTGATAATGAATATTTTCATGGGGAAACTAAATGGATATAGGAAGGAGGGGAGGTTTGTCCAGAGACATTCAGGACTTGGCCTGCAGGGCAACTACAGAGCTCTGTCTGATTCATGGTGGCATCACCAGGGACATTCCAGTCTCTGGGAAACTTACTCCAACAAAGAAATTATTTCCAGTGGGTTGGTGTCATGGCGATTTAGCTGATTTGGGGCAGGGGTGGGGGATTTGGAGGAAGGCTGCCTAATCCTGGGCAATGGGAAATTGGGATAAGGCCAATGTAAATGTGGCAGGCTGGGAAACATTTTTGCTGACAGAAAGTATTTTTAAATTTGTTTTTTATTGTGGTTTTATATATATATGTGTGTGTATATATATACACACACACACACATATATATATACACACACATATAGTAAAATTTACCATTTTAAATATTTTTAAATGTACAGTTCAGTGGCATTAAGCACATTCATTGCTATGCAGACACCAATACCCATCTCCAGAACTTCATCATCCTAAACTGAAACTCTGTCCTTTAAAGAGTAACTCCCCATTATGTCTCCCACTAGCCCCTGGAACCCACTCTTCTGTTTTCTGTCTCTATGAATTTGACTATTCTAGGTATCTTACATAAATTGAATCATACAATACTTGTCCTTTCGTGTTTGGCTTATTTCACTTTGCATAATCTCTTCAGGGTTCATCCACACTGTAGCATTATCAGACTTTCATTCCTTTTTAAAGCTGAGTAGTGGTGCTCCATTGTATGTATAGACCACATTTTATTTACCCATTCATCCACTGATGAACGTTTAAGTGGCTTCCATCTTTTGACTATTGTGAATAATGCTGCTAAGAGTGTTAACGTACACACATCTGTTTGAGTCCTTGCTTTCAATTATTTTAGGTATATACCTAGAAGCAGAATTGCTGAATTATTATGGTAAGTCTATGTTTAATTTTTTGAAGAGCGACTATACTATTTTCCACAATGGCTTTACCATTTGACATTCCCACCAGCAAGGCACACATTGCCAACACCTGTTTTTTTTATTTTGGGTTTTTTTTTAAAGAGCTAATCTAATACATGTGAAGTGGAAATCCATGATTTGGTTTCCATTTATTCTAATAATTAGGGATGTTGAGCATCTTTTCATGTGTTCATTGGCCATTTTTATAGCTTCTTTAAAGAAATATCTATTGAAGTCATTTTCCCATTTTTGATTTCGGTTGTTTGTTTTTGTCATTAAGTTGTATACTTTGTCATTAAGTTGTATATTTTGTCATTAAGTTTATATATTTTGAATATTAACCCTATTAACCCTTATCAAATACATAATTTGCGAACATTTTCTCTTATTTCCTGGTTTGCCTTTTCACTCTGTTCTTTTTTTTTTTTATCTTTTCTTTATGGCACTTTCTAGGCTCTATACTACAATGATAAATGGAGACGGAGGGAATGGACATCCTGTCACACCCTTCAATTCAACAGAAATGTTTTCAATATTCTATATAACATGATGTTTTTTCATTCCCTTTACCAAACTAACAAACTTTGTTTCTTTTTCTTTTTTATGATTTTTATTTTTTCCTTTATAGTTGGCTTATAGTGTTCTGTCAATTTTCTACTGTAAAGGAAAGTGACCCAGTGACACACACACATATATACATTCTTTTTCTCACATTATCCTCCATCATGCTCCATCACAAGTGACTAGATGTAGCTCCCAGTGCTATACAGCAGGATCTCATTGCTTATTCATTCCAAAGGCAATAGTTTGCATCTATTAACCCCAGATTCCCAGTCCATCCCACTCCTCACTCTGCTCTTTGTAACACAAAAAATTTTAATTTTGAGGAAGTCAAATTTATTTTTCCTTTTGTTGCTTGTACTTTTGCTGTTATATCCAAGAAATAATTGCCACTTCCAATGTCATGAAGCTTTTCTGTTATGTTTTCTTCTAAAAGTTTTATAGTTTTAGCTCTTATGTTAGGTCTTTAATCAATTTTAAGTTAATTTTTATGTATGGTGTAAAGTAAAACTCCATCTTCATTCTTTTTTCCATGTGGATATCCAGTTTTCCCAGCACCATTAGTGAAAGAGATTGTTGGAGTTCCTGCTGTGGTGCAATGGGATAGGTGGCCTCTTGGGAGCAATGGGACTAAGATTGGATCCCTGGACTCTCACAGTGGGTTAAAGATCTGGAGTTGCTGCAGCTGTGGCTTGGGTCACAACTGTGGCTCAGATCTGATCCCTGATCCAGGAACTCCATATACTGTGGGGCAGCTAGAAAAGAAAAAAGAGAGAGGGAGAGAGAGAAGGATTGTCTTTTCCCTATGAATGATCACAGAACTCTTATCAAATATCATTTGGCTATAAATGCTAGGGTTTCTATCTTGGTAATTCATTATATGCCATCAGTTTATACATCTGTTTTAGTGCCAGTACCATACTATTTTGATTAGTTTAGGTTTGTTGAAAGCTTTGAAATCAGAAGTACAGAACATCCAAACTTGTTCTTATTTCAAAATTATTTTGGTTATTTAGGGTCACTTGAGATTCCATATGAATTTTAGTTTGTTTTTTTTGCAAATTGTTGTTGTCATTGCATTGAATCTGTATATTGCTTTAGGAGAAAGCATTTTTAAAAGTCATTTTCACAGATGATTTTGTATTGTTAAACCAGCCCTTATGTTTGATATGTTTTTTTGTAAAAAGTACATTCTTGAGTAAAAAAAAATTAGAAGAGGCAAAGATAATAATGATAAAAATCTGAAGAACAATGTTCTGGTTAAGGAATCAAAATCTTGGGCTCTGCAATATAATTATGGGTACAGCCTGTGTCATTTGCATGCACTGTGCCTTTGGTTTCCATCTGTTCTGTGGCCCAAAGGACATTTGAGTTACTTCAAAATAGTCTAAAAGTAATCAGGAATTTTGATATTAAATGTGGCTCTCTAGGGCTATACAAAGAGACTTTATAGAAAAGCTTTATTAATGGCTCACAATTCTTATTAAATCAATCACTCTATTGCAACCAAAGGGAATAAAATGACCGTGCGTTTATTGACATGATGATATATCTGCCTTATCTGATGAAGTCATCTACAAAATCTTGAGGACTATCTAGAAAGAATAGCTTAGAAGGCTGAGAAAAAGTTAGGAACAATGTGACGCCCCCCCAAACCTAACACACCAATTCCAAACTTCCAGAGTCCAGACAAGCTATCTCCTCTTCACCATATTACATCCTAATGGCACTGTGAACATTTATAACACCAGTCTAAAGTCAAATGGAACCAGAAGGCAGATGATATCACCATCCTACCATCAGCCAACTTTGGACCTTCCCTACTAGACAAGAGGCCATACCTACAACTTCACCTGTGGAGACTTTCTCCTTGTTGTAACCTATAAGTTCTTACCTGTTCAACTCCTGTATTAGTTATCCATTGATAAGTAACAAATTACCCCAACATTTATTGTCTGTAAACAACATATTTATTACCTTACAATTTCTTGGGTTTAGGAATCCAGGAGAAGCTTATCTGAATGGCTCTGGTTCAGGGTCTCTCCTAAGGCTGAAATCAAAGTGCTAGTAGGAATTGCAGTCATCTCCAGGTTCAACTGGGAGAAGATCTACTTTCCTTTTTTTTTTTTTTTTGGCCTTTTTGCCTTTTATCTAGAGCCGCACCCGTGGCATATGGAGGTTCCCAGGCTAGGGGTCTAACAGGAGCTGTAGCTGCCGGCCTTCGCCACAGCCACAGCAACGTGGGATCCGAGTCGCGTCTGCAACCTACACCACAGCTCACGGCAACGCCGGATCCTTAACCCACTTAGCTATGCCAGGGATCGAACCCACAACCTCATGGTTCCCAGTCGGATTCGTTAACCACTGAGCCACAACGGGAACTCCAGAAGATCTACTTTCAAACTCACTTTTTTATATGATTGTCATTCAACAGATCAAAGTTTATGCTTTTAAGTTAAGATGTTTATATGTAGACCAATGGAACAGAATCAAGATCCGAGGTATAAATCCATGCATATAGTGTGAACTGATATTTGACAAGCAGGTCAAGAATACTCAATGGTGAAAAGACAATTTCTTTGTAATAATCTCTTAAGAAGTGATGTTGGAAAAATTGCAAAATAGTGAGAGCAGACCCTTATCTTACACCACTCACTAAAATTAACTGGAAATGGATTAAAGACTTAAATGTAAGAACTGAAACCATAAGACTCCTAGAAGAAATTGTAGGAGAAAATCTCCTTGGGAATGATCTTGCAATGATTTTTTGAATATGCTGACTAAAGCAAAAGCAACAAAATAAAAATAAACAAATGAAATTTCATCAAACTAAAATGCTTCTGCACAGTAAAAAAAAAAACAACAACAGAAAACAAAAATCAAAAACTAATCAATCAAATGAAAAGGCAACCTACAGAATGAGAGAAAATATTTGCAAATCACATATCTGATGACAGGTTAATATCCAAAATATATACAGACCACATATAGGTCAATAGCAAAACACCAAAAAGTCGGGAGTTCCCATCGTGGCTCAGTGGTTAATGAACCCACCTAAGATCCATGAGGATGCGGGTTTGATCCCTGGCCTTGCTCGGTGGGTTAAGGATCTGGTATTGCCATGAGTTATGGTGCAGGTAGCAGACATGGCTCAGATCTGGTATTGCTATGGCTCTGGTGGAGGCTGGCAGCTGTAGCTCCAATTGGACCCTTAGCCTGGAACCTCCACGTGCTGCAGGTCCTGAATAGACATTTTTCCAAAGAAGATGTTCAAATGGTCAACAGGTGCATGAGAAGGTGCTCAACATCACTAATAATCAGGGAAATGTAAATCAAAACCACAGTGAGATATCATCTCACATATGTTAAAATGGCTATTATGAAAAAAAAGAGAGATAAAGTGTTGGCAAGGATGTGGAGAAAATGAACCCTTGTAAACTGTTGTTACATTCCTTGTAAACTGGGAATGTAAATTGAGACAGTTATTATGGAAAAATGGTGTGGATTTTCCTCAAAAATTAAAAAATAGAACTACCATATTATCTAGCAATTCTTTTCTGGGTGTTTATCAGCAGTAAGTAAAAATCACTATTTCTAATTGATATCTGCATCCTCACTTTCACTGTAGCTTTATAATTTGCAAGACATGAAAACAATCTAAGTGTCCATTGACTGATGAATGGATAAAGAAAATGTTATATCTATTCGACATATATATGTAATATATAATGTAATATTATTCAGCCATAAAAGAGGGAATATTGCCATTCATGACAATATGAATAAACCCTGAAGGAATTATGCAAAGTGAAGTAAGTCAGGCAGAGGAAGACAAGTAAGTAATACATGATCTTACTTATATGCAGACCTAAAGAAACTGAACTCATAGAAGCAGAGAACTGATTGGTGGTTGCCAGAGAGAGAGCAGGTGAAGGGTGGGAGAAATGAGTGAAGGTGGTCAAAAGGTGCAAACCTCTTGTTATAAGATAAGTAAGTTCTTGGGATATAATCTACAGCATGATGATTATAGTTAGCAATAATCTGTTGTATATTTGAAAGGTGCTAAGTGAGTAGATTTTAAAAGTGCGCCATAAGAAAAATTATGACTATGTAAGGTGATGGATTTTAACTAAACTTACTGTGGTAATCATTTTGCAATATATACAAATATCAAATCGTTATTTTTGTATACCTTACACTTGTGCAGTGTTATATGTCAGTTATATCTCATTTAAACTGGGGGGAGGGAAATAACGTTACATTTCATTGGGAAAAAAAGATGTTAGCATGCCTGGAAGGGTTCATATTTGGCCTGGTTAGAGAGAGTGGGTAGGAGAGCTAATGGACTTAAAATTCTTGTTGTTGGAGGGAAACACCATTTTGATTCTCAATACAGGGGTGGAGGAGACTGCACAGTCACTATGGCCCCAAAAGTTTAGGGGATTTTTTTGTCTTTTCACACCCACACCTGCTGCATATGGAGGTTCCCAGGCTGGGGTCGAATTGGAGCCGCAGCTGCCGGTCCACACCACAGTCACAAAAACGCCAGATCCGAGCCGCATCCATGACCTATGCCACAGCTTGGGGCCATGCCATGTCCTCAGTCTACTGAGAGAGGCCAGGGATCCAAACCACATTCTCTTGGATGCTAATCGGGTTCTTAACCCACTGAGGCACAATGGGAACTCCTCCCATAGTCTTTTTTTAAATTTTACTAACTAGCAGAAATTCTTGCCCATCTGGCTTGCCTTAGTCTAGAAGTAGGAGAATGGTCAACAGAGTGTCTTGATGTTTTGTCTGGTCCCTAGGGTTCTAAGACATTAGTCTTCCCACCAAGTGGTGGCAATGGGAGTGGGACTAGAAAACCTCACCTAGAGAGAGAGAAATGACTCTGGAGCATCTCCTGAGCAGAGCCTCTAACGTGTGAAATCAATTGTTCTTAAAAGGCAAGGCCAGCTCTGAGGTGGAAAAAGGTGAGAGGACCTTTCATACCCATCTGGCCTACTCATTCTTTGAGAAGCCCTTTAAAGGAAGGAAACTGTGAAAGCGTCCAATTGCCACAGCATAATTTTGCAGGCTGATAAGAGAAACAAAGAGACCACTGTTGGTGGGGCTGGCAACCAACGAGTAGGGGCTTGAAGCTGGATTTCCTCCAGCATCCCAGGGATGCTGAAAGATTGGATCGCTGAGAGTTTATGGCCTCATGGAGCTATTTTAAGTCTGTTCTACTGCTCGATGCTGGCCTCGACTTCAAACTGCCACAGATTCTTTTATCCCCCAGGAACTGTGGCTTGGGCTGAATGAAAGAGAGGCTGCGCCTTTGGAGAAAAGAGGGCTTGGGGCTGAAAGATGAGGGTGCAGGGCAAAGGGCTTGTTGGACCAAATGAGCTGCCTGCCGTGCTGCTGTCACTGCCATTGCCATGTACCCAAGTGCTGTTCCTGTTCTCAGGCAGCTGACTTGACAGGGCATGTTCACATGGTATCAAAAAGAAAACAACTGCCCTGCCTTTTCTGAACAAGGCAATGGGGTACCAAGTAATAACTAAGTCCTCTCCTCAGTGCTTGGAGAGAACAAGAGTAGAGAGTAAGGATAAAGCTAATTAATCATTTCAGAAGCAAAGCAAAGCAAAGTGTCTCATTTGACCAGAGGTATCAATACCAAAGGACCACCACGCTTTAGGCCCAGAGACCTAAAGTCCTAGACCTTCCTTCTTGGATGCTTCCATCTAGAGGTGTGTAGGACAAGTAGCTATCTTTGAAAAAACACAGGAATCAATGTTATCAAATGTTCTCAGAGATTTTCAAGGCCCATGGATCCCTACTAGAAACTAGTTCCCAGTAATTCTTTGAACAAAGCAGTTTTTTGAATACCTACTATACGCCAAGAACTTTCTTAAGCCAATTGAATAGAACCATAAACAAAGCAAACAAACATCTCTACCCCCATGGAGGTTATACCCTAATACACCACAAACAAGATATTTTATGAAATATATACTGGGTTAAATGAAAACGAATGCTATAAAGAAAAGCAAAGTTCAGAAGTATGGGAAATACTAGGGTTGGCAGTGGGGGTTCACCATTTTACATAAATCAAAGGAAGATCTCATGGAGAAGGGGATATTTGAGCAGAGACTTGAAGGAAGTGAGGCAAAGGGTCATGTGACTCACTGTGGGAAGATTGTTCCTGGCAGAGTGAATGTCATATGCTAAGGCCTGGCATGGTTGAAGAACGGCAAGGTGGCTAAAATGGTTAAAGTGATATAACAGAGGGGAGGCATTGTAGTTGAGGTTAAAGAGGTAACAGGGAGCCAAATGACGGAGGGTGTTTTAAACTAAGTTTTTGAATTTTATTATGACTGAGATTGGAAGCCTTTGGAAGATTTTCGGTAAAGGAATATCGTAATCTTATTTACATCTTAAAAAATAATTCTGTCAAAACTTCAATGAGGTATCACCTCACACCAGTCAGAACGGCCATCATTAATAAGTCTATAAATAACAAATGCTGGAGAAGGTGTGGAGAAAAAGGAACACTCCTACACTTCCGGTGGGAATGTAAACTGATACAACCACTATGGAAAACCGTATGGTGGTTCCTCAGAAAACTGAATATAGAACTGACATATGATCCAGCGATCCCACTCCTGGATATATATTCGGAGAAAACCATAGCTCTAAAAGATACATGCATCTCAGTGTTCATTGCAGTGCTATTTACAATAGCCAAGACATGGAAACAACCTAAATGGCCATCGACAGAAGAATGGATAAAGACATATATACAATGTGGACATATATACAATGGAATATTACTTAGCCATAAAAAGAATGAAATAATGCCATTTGCAGCAATATGGATGGACCTAGAGATTATCACATTAAGTGAAGTAAATCAGAACCGTATGATATCACATTCATGTGGAATCTAAAATATGATACAAATGAATTTATTTATAAAAGAGAAACAGACTCATAAACATAGAAAACAAACTTATGCTTACCAAAAGGGAAGGGGGGAGGGACAAATTAGGAGTTTGGGATTAGCAGACACACAAAAATAGATAAACAACAAGGTCCTACTGTATAGCACAGGGAAATCTACTTAATATTTTGTAATAACCTATAAGACAAAAGAATCTGAAAAAGAGTATATATCTAAATCACTTTGCTATACACCAGAAACAGAACATTGTAAATCAACTATACTACGGTGTAAAAAAAAGTAATAGTAAATTCTGTCTTCTACCTAGGAAGCAAGGGTGGAGGTGGGAAGATCGTCAGGAAGAGATTGTAGTGGTCCAGGCAGGGGAGTATGGCAAGTTGGGCCACTGAAGTAGATGAGAAGTGGTAAAAATTCTGATACCCTTACAAAAGTAGAGCTGGCTGAATTTGCTGTTGGATTTGAACATAGGTGATGTAAAGAAAAAAAGCTAGGATTTCCCTTGTGGCACAGTAGGTTAAGGATCTGGTGTTGTCACTGCAATGGCTGAGGTCATTGCTGTCACGTGGATTCAATCCCTGGCCCAGGAACTTCTGCATACCATGAGTATGGCAAAAAAAGGAAGGAAGAAGGAAGGAAGGAAGGAAAGAGGGAAGGAAGGAAGGAAGGAAGGAAGGAAAGAAAGAAAAAGGAAGAAAGAAAGAAAGAGAGAAAAGAAGAAGGCAGGCAGGCAGGAAGGAAAGAAAGATGAAAGAAAGGAAAAGAAAGAAAGAAAGAAATGAAAGGAAGATGGAAAGAAGGAAGGAAGGAAGGAAGGAAGGAAGGAAGGGGGCTATAGGACAAGAATGACTGTAAGGCTTTTGGCCTAAGAATTTGGCAAGATCAAGTTTCCAACATGGAGATGGAAAAGACAAGTAGAGGAGATTTGAAAAGTGCAAGGACATCAGAGCTTGATAGTTACTTTTGGTTTGCCCGAGGGAAAATGTAGGAGAAAAAGTAGTCCCTGGTGGCTGTACTAGATGAGTCATGAAGGAAAATGGATTGGAATAGCCTCAGCACAGCTGCTGATGGAGCTGGTTTGGCAGTGGTCTGGGGAAATGGACGCAACAGGCTCTGAGCTTCCCTTCCTCTGCCTCTCCCTTCTCCTGTCTAGAACCCAGTGCCTCTGCTGCCCCACTCAGCTCCACCCTGCTTGGTCAGCCCCTCATGTCTAGTGTCACTGATAAACTTTCTGTAAAGAGCCAGATAATACATATATTAGACTTTTGGGGCCAGTTGGTCTCTGTTGCAGCTACTCAGCTCTGCCATTATAGGGCAAAAGCCGTCATAGACAATATGCAGAAATGAATGAGCATAGCTGTGTTCCAATAAAACTCTTTTCAAAAGTGGACCATTGGAGTTTCTGCTGTGGCACAATGAGTTTGACAGTGTCTCTGCAGCGACAGGGACTCAGCTTCCATTCCTGGCCTGAAGCAGTGGGTTAAGGATCCCACTGGCATTGCTGCCACTGTGGCATAGGTCACAACTCCAACTCAGATTTGATCCCTGGCCTGGGAACTTCATATGCTGTGGGGCAGCCAAAAAAGAAAAAAAAAGTGGGCCATGACCTGAGTTGGCACATGAGCTGTAGTTTGTCATACTCTGCTCTAGACCTGTGATGAGCCACCAATAGAAACACAGGCCTCACGTAGCCATCCAACCTTGTAACACATTTGCAATCTAATTTCAAAGTGAAATATTAGAAAAGCAGCTCTGGGTAGCTATCCACCCATATGGCTGGATAATCATGTTTTAGTAGCAGAACCAACAGTCTCATTGGCATTCTTTTACTCTACAAAGTAAATAAACCAAGTCAGCATGCAATACAGCTCTTTTCGTGAGTTCCCGTTATGGCTCAGCAGGTTAATGAACCCAACTAGGATCGATGAAAATGCAGGTTCGATCCCTGGCCTTGCTCAGTGGGTCAAGGACCTGGTGTTGCCATGAGCCGTGGTGTAGGTCGCAGACGCAGCTCGGATCTGAACTTGTGGTGGCTGTGGCTGTGGCATAGGCCGGCAGCTGCACATCCGATTTGACTCCTAGCCTGGGAATTTCCATATGCCAAGGGTGCGGCCCTAAAAAGCAAAAATAAATAAATAAATAAACAAACAAATAAAGCAAGAAAGCTCTTTTCACTTCAAATAAGGGGAAACAAATGTGGCTCATAAGCAATTTTTTTCCTGAATTGACTCTCATTTAAAAAAAACATTACTGGCTACAGCTCCAATGATTATTTCTGTCCACTCTAAGCCAACCAACATGTCCCAGATCCTATCCTCCTCAAAGCCTGCCTGGTGACTGTCTAATCCAGTTATAAATAGTCAACGGTTCCACATTCCAGAAAGTTTATAATCCAGAGCCCACTTTTGAGGAACCAACAGCAAACGGCCTGCCTTTTCTGGGGTCAGCACAAGTTTGTTGGTACAATTTTCCAGCTCCAAGTACAGAGAACAGCTCAGCCCACATGAGTGATCTGTAGAACTTGGTGGACCTCTGTCAGATGAGCTGCTGCAATGAGCCTATTTGAAAAATGCTTTTTATTTATGAAAAATATTAGGTATATTAAAAAGATGTAGAGAAAAATGTAATGAACACCCTATTTATTCATTGACTAGATTAATAAATAAAATATTATGTGGTCAAAGCCCTGATCTCATTTTCCTCCCTTTATTCTCAGAAGTAACCTCTATCTTAAAGATGATTTTATTCTTTCTCTGTACTTTTACTACTTACGAATGTATATATATGAACATATTCCTAAACAATATGTAGTATTATTTTGTATGTTGATAATTTTTGTATCAATGATACAGTGTAAATTTTTTCCAAGTTGGATCCATACTTGACACATGTACTTCAAGTTCATTCATTTGTACTACTTATATTCTTCCACTGTAAGAATATGGCACACTGTTTATCCATTCACCAATCAATGATTTCTTAGGCTGATTCCATTTTTACACTACTTCAAACAATGCTTCAGTGACCATTCTGGTTTAGTTTCCTGGGGTCATATGTGAGAGTTTGAATACTGCTATTATGCTGAGCTCCCAGACCAATGTCCATGGAACCCTGCTCTATATAAGAATGGCACATTTTGAAAAACAAACTCCCCTCCTGGGAGACCCAGTGACCAAAAGAGTGAAAAGATTGCATTATCATTCCATCAAGTACCACATGTGGCAGGAGACTTCCAGATGGTGCAGTCAAACCCAGGCTGTCTTGCAGTGCAAAGGGAGAAGGTAATCAAAAAGCTAGCCAACCCCTGGATTTCCAAGTTGTTCTCCAGGTGTTTCCTGCTGTTGCTCTGTTGTAGAGCTGGACAAAAAAGCATCTGAAGTTTATGAGTTTCTACTGAGGAGGACACAAGCTCTAAGTCAGTGAGAAACTTGCCAGTTTGGACATTAATGTGGACAGTTTTGTTTGTTTTGTTCTCTTAGAACATTTCCCAAAGATTTTCCTTTTCTCAGTGTGTTCACATTTGGCCCATTTCTAGAACTGCCCCCAGAGACTGTCAATTGTCAGGGTCTGAAACAAGAAAAAGAATTTTTGAGCATCAGTGGCTATTACCATTTAAGTCAATTTATAACGGAGGTACTTTCTACTTTTTGGCCTCTCTTCATTCCATCCTCTATTTCAAAAGAATCTGATGCCCCTGTCTTTAAAAACCTAAGGAACCAAGGCAACTCTTTTATCTACAGATGACATCCTTGCATTGTGGCTGGTCTTTGAAAACAACACAGTTTAAAATCTTACAGATATGCTTACTTTCTTAGAATAGGTCCTTTACTGCTACCACCCACTTTCTCTGTGAATTCCTTCTAGATATATAGACTGAAGCTTGGTAGGAAACCGTCAGTTACTCTAACAATTCTCATGCCCCATTCCACACACAAAATCTGTTTCCCTGGTTCTTTTAACACTTTAGTAAAAACTAGTTCTACACTCTGGTTCTTTTTCAGGAAAGGTTTGAATGAAATATAATACAGGCTGTTTCTACACGATACATGTAAATCAGAGTAATTCTGTATTATTTTTAAAAATTATCACAAAAAAACCCACAGTCAAATAGAATACTTTAGATTGTGGTCAATATTTCTGTAGTGTGGTATTTACTGCCAATAGCAAATGCAAAATGAAAGCTGGCAAACAGACTCACTTTAGTTTTTTTTAAATTAGTGCGTTTATTCTCAAATATGTTTGAAAAATACAAATATTATATGAAAGCCATTATTTCAGAAATATTATCGCTTAGGATGAGGTCATTTTCTTAAAAAGTGAGTCAATTTGATGAAAGATATTAAATGACTAATAGGAGAGGTGGTTTATGGATATAACAAAAATAGTGAAGGGGTATATAAATGAGCAATGCTTAGAAAATACGGTAAAATGGCGGTAAATATTTTTGTTTCCTTGCAAAGATTCTAAAGTAATGGTCCAGGAATTCTAAAATCAATCTGAATATCCTTTAAACATATTTATAAACAACTTAAAATTTGCAACTTAAAAAACTGTAACTAAAAACAACGCACACATTAAAAAATGCTATATATGCCAAATTTTAACACATTGCACTGAGAGACTAATAGTGCAACTTAACTTGAGCTGCTTGGTCGATTCACTTTTGTGCAAAACCCAAAATAAACTTTTTTTCCCATCCAGTTTAATCAAAGAACATACTGTAATTCCACAGCATGGCGTTGAATGAGGGAATACAAATTACCATTTGCAAATACTTTGTTGGTCAGAATATTCTTACTACTGTGCAACCAAATGTAATTTGTACAAATGAATTGATACAACTGCATCAGAAGTTCCTATTTCAAACATTTGTGTTTATCAAAATAGTCATGTTTATTAATTTTCCTTTATAATAGGTAAATATGTATTGGGGTTATCAATTTTATATTAATAAACTACCGCTTTAACTGTTCTCTATATTAGAGTTCTATGCAGAGCTTTATTTGAAAAGAGAGCTTTGTTAATAAACAGAAAATATTGGTGGAGATGAAGCAACTGGTTTTCACTATCATGATGTATTGGGATTTCACGTAAAATGAGAAAGACAGAGCTTCTGCTTAATAATAAGAATTAACATTTAGGAGTTCCTGTCCTGGCTCAGTACAAATGAATCTGACTAGTATCCATGAGGATGCAGGTTTGATCCCTGGCCTCGCTCAGTGGGTTAAGGATCCCGCATAGCCGTGATCTGTGGTGTAGGTCACAGACGCGGCTCGAATCTCTCATTGCTGTGGCTGTGGTGTAGGCGTGTTGGAGACCACTGAACTGCTGAACTCTGCAGAAGGCAAATAAATATCTGCTGATGCAGAGTTCTAAAGTACAGAGTCTCCTTCAAAGACAAGATAAAGGAGATATGCATTAACCATACTATTCTATAAGCAGCTGCACTATGCCCTAGAGGCATGCACCAGTAATTTCCTTGCTAGTAGTTTCCTTTGTTATTCACTAAGAGATAGCTTCGTCGTTACCTATGCCTGTTCCTGCTCTCTATAAAAGTCTTGTGGGCTAAAGCCTAGGCACCTTTGTTCTGTGGAACGGAGTGCCTCCTGGTCCCACACTTTCCAAATGTAAAAGTGTCTTGTGTGTTTTGTTATACTGTACCGTCCCTCTTTCAGGATCTCCCATTGCCCTGCAGCGCTGGAGGTGGCATAGGCCGACAGCTACAGCTCTAATTGG
Source organism: Catagonus wagneri (assembly GCA_004024745.2). Classification (NCBI taxonomy): domain Eukaryota; kingdom Metazoa; phylum Chordata; class Mammalia; order Artiodactyla; family Tayassuidae; genus Catagonus; species Catagonus wagneri. The sequence goes on along the minus strand of PVHT020000015.1, from coordinate 19,638,341 downwards.
ACCCCTAGCCTGGGAACATCCATATGCCATGGATTCGGCCCTAAAAAGGCAAAAACAAAAACAAACCAAAAAACCCATTTATTCAGCACTTCTTAGAATAAGTGAGGTTATGTTGCAGTAACAAGTAACTCCAAAAATCTCACTTGTGAACCACAAAGATTTATCTTTTACTCCTGCTCTGTGTCCATCCTGACTTGGTTGAGCCTCTGGTCCACATTATCTTCACTCCAGGACCTGAGCTAATAGATCATCCGCTATCTGGAATATTGTAGTTGACATAGCAGAGGGGAAAGGCAATATGGCAAACCTCACACTGGATCTTGAAGCCTCTGCCTGAATGTGACACGTGCCATTTTTACTTAAATTTCATTGGTCAAACAATGTTGCATGGCCATGCCCGAGTTCAACAGGGCAGAGATCTGTAATCATTCCACAGATAAGAGCGCTGAAGAAAAGGCATTCACTGGGCAGACTCGGACTAAAGGAGGACCCGTGAACCTTACGGTCAAGGGATCCTTATTCCTGGGGAAAGTACCACTAATACTGCAGCTTCTGGGTGGGTCCAGGACCTGAGTTTTTGTATAGACAAGCTACCCCTGAGGATTAAAAATCAATTAGGAAACAAACAACTAACTGTACTGGAATTTCATCAGTGACTAAGGCAGCTGGAATTGTGAAATTCAGGCCCTCTGACAAACCAGGGCCATATATCCCCGGCCACAGTCTGACCAAATTTACAGGTTGAAGTCGAGAGGCAAATTCTTCCTTTTTTTTTTTTTTCTTTTTAGGGCTGCACCTGCAGCATGTGGAGGTTCCCAGGCTAGGGGTCAAATTGGAGCTGCAGCTGCCGGTCTACACTACAGCCACAGCAATGTGGGATCCGAGCCATGTTTGCGGCCTACACCACAGCTCATGGCAATGCTGGATCCTTAACCCACTGAGTGAGGCCAGGGATTAAACCCGTGTCCTCATGGATCAAACCTGCACCCTCATGGATGCTAGTCAGATTCGTTAACCACTGAGCCATGATGGGAACTCCTAGAGGCAAATTCTTATGGAGAGATTCCATAGCCACAGTTAACAATCTCTGAACCTCTCCTACCTCATTTCCTCATATTCATGTCTTTTCCTGGAATATTTATAAACTTTTAAGCAGGTAAGTGAGTAGGGGAAAAAAATCTGTTTTTCATATAAAATTTACAAAATATTTCAGTTGAGCACACTTGGGCTTTAACTCACTTTGTTCTTGTTCACAACCCCATCAAGGAGCCACTCGGGTTAACCTGATTAGATAAATAAGTAAACATAAACTTACAGAGCAGAATTTCCTGTCGTGGCGCAGCAGAAATGAATCCAACTAGGAACCATGAAGTCTCGGGTTTGATCCCTGGCTTCACTCATTGGGTTAAGAATCCAGCATTGCCATGAGCTGTGGTGTAGGTCGCAGACATGGCTCAGATCTGGCATTGCTGCGGCTGTGGTGTAGGCCAGCAGCTGTAGCTCCAATTCAACCCCTAGCCTGGGAACCTCCGTATGCCACGGGTATAGCCCTAAAAAGCAAAAACAAACAAACAACTTACAGAACAATGATAACTTATCTAAACTCCAAGATGGCAGACTAAGTCTGTGTCTTTGTATTTCCAGCACCTCACACAGTACCTGATACATAGATGGTGCTCAGCAAATATTTGAATGAATGAGCAAGCAAACGCATCTTTTCCTACTACATAGAAATCATCGTACCTCACTTCTATTATATCTTTACCCATCTTGTCCCTCACCACTCAGACTGGGCCACCATCACTGTCTGACCTTTTCCAAGGTTCAGGGTGAGATGGCAGTGGAAGAAGGCAGCTGCTTAGCCAATGAAATTCAAATTCTTTGTTCCCACATTTGCCCTTAAGAGCAAACAAAGAAATGCAGTCTTGGAGAAGGCAACTCTTGGGGAAAATGTTTTCCCACCATATGCCTCATATGTTTCCAAACACAGTCTCCACAGGCCTCATATTTTTTTTCTTATTTGAACTTCCCATCTAAACAAGGCAGTCTAAAAAAGGCACCAATCTGTATTAAAATTTTTGGTCTTGATTTCCAGCCATCAGTGGAATTAACCACATTTTGGCCTTGGAGAGGTTGCATTCCCGATTCTTTCTGCCATCTCACTTATAAAGGCAGAGAAGGAAAGCAGGGTGCCAGGGAGAAGGCACCAGCTTGGCGTCTGGGGCATGACCACTTGGGAAATTCCATTCCCTGCAAAATCCACATCTCCTTCCTGTAGGTCCTGTGGTGGGGGCCCACAGCTAGGGACAGAGGCCATACAACTGTTCTCCCATAGGTCCCTTTCCTTATCCTTATCAAAGGCAAAAAGGTGCTGATGCCCAGATATCCAAGGGGACAGAGACATTGTCTTCTAGACTCTCCTTCCCTGAAGACTTTAAGGGTGAGAGGAGCTTCTCTTTGTTTAAATTAAATCCGGAACACACAAGGTCTTCCTTTATCATTTCAAGAAGGTGGCTTTTGAGATGTTGAGCCTAGAATAACTGCTATTGCCAGGGTCTTCCACTAGGGCAGTAGTTTTCAAATATTTCTTAGCTATGAAACTCTTCCTAAAATGAAACTGGATACATAAAATTGACAAAAATTGTAGCTACTCTGGATGAGGTAGGGAAGGGGGCCTAGACCTCTGACAGTGTGGTCTCCCTGTATCAGCCTCTGGGGACATTATTAACCCAAGAAGGTACAGAACAGAATTCAAAGGTCACTGCCCTTGACTGTAAGCTCCAAGATGGAGGAATGTGGACCACCTCTGGCTTACTTGCCTCCGTATCCTCAGCTTTGTGTTCTGAGCCTGGCACATAACAAAGGCATCATAACCATGTACTGAATGAACAGGAGGTACCAGTGTTTTGTGGCAGTTGCTTTTGCTTAACAGCATCCTCCTGTGTTTGTGTGTGTGTGTGTGCTTATGTATGTGTTGAAGGGAAGAGGGCCTAAAGGCTGATGGTTGCAGTACGATGGAGTTGAGATGAGTGAGCAAGACTTTGATGGTGAACTTGCAATGGTTGGAGTGTGAAGAGGAGCTGAATGATGAATAATGAATGGCTCAGCAGGCTGCTAGATCCTGCAGATTTGCTGGCAAAGCTGGTTGGTTTGCTCATTCATATGTTAGGCATTGATTTCCTGCCATGTGTCAGGCTAGCTCCTAAGAGACAAAGATGACTAAAACACAATCCCTGATCTCAAGGACCAGTGTCCTGTCTAATGGAGGATACAGATAGGGAAACAAATCAGTGCCAATAAACAGTGTAATGGCTATAGCCATTTTTAAGTTATTATGCAAATGGATCTTTCATTCCCTATAAGTCATGATGCCCTAGGGTTCAGTGAATCTATAGGTTTCCACTCTTTGGGAGAGAGTGGATACCAACTAGAACAGTACTGTAGGTCATTGCTTAGCTTTGGCTATCAGGTTAGATTTGTTTTTTTTTTTTTTTAAGCCTATAGATAACGTGTGTGTGCGTGTGTGTGTGTGTGTGTTTTAACATGGGATCCGCAGTTAAGAAAAGTACACAAAGGACAAAATACATCTTAATTTTCACTAGTCTCTTGTCATTTACTTTCATTATGAATACAGGCAACAAACCACGATCATTTTATCCACACCTATGACTTTGTCAATAGAAACCACATTTTTAAACCAAAATAATAATGCTGTTGCTATCTCAAAATAGTATTTACCTTCATCATTGCTTCAGATAGACTTGGGATTAGATCTTATCCTTTAATGCATTGATAAGCAAGCACAAATATTACTCTATCATTATTTTTAAATATTTTATTACTATATTTCAATATAATTGGCTTCCTCTGTAGTCCTCTGTAGTTTATTTAATCTGTTCAAATGTTTGTTCTGAGAAGGGATCCATAGGCACCAACAGATTGCTACAGAAGGCCACCATGTCAGGAAATGATTAAGAACACTTGTTAGACAATAGTCTTAAGAATGAGGTGTTATCAAGGAAGAAAAGAATTTTCAAACCCCAGAAACTCCCTTTATATATTCAAAGCAAAGCCTGAGGTTTTACCATACACTATGAATAAAGAGAACTCAGTCTAAGATATAAAGAAAGGTCCTACCAAGGAGAGGAGCAAGTGGACAGTTACTAGAGGGTCCTGGTAGAAACCACTGAAACAGTGAGGGCTGTTCCTCACCAGGAACAGACTGGGAAGATGTGGAGCTCCCTTGGAGAAGACCAGCATTCACCTTGGTCCTGGAGCAATCTGGCATCCTGGTGATAAGACAGCAATAGGGGAGAGAGTTCTCAAAGTTCATGGGCCTGGTGTAGCACTTCTGTTTCTTTATAACCTGCCACAGTCCAAAACTGAAAGGGTAGAGAGAACCAGTGGGCCACCAGAGGCCTGTGTTTGGAATGAAGAAGCCCCAAAATCAGGGGGCTTTGCAACCAGAAACAAACAGCTAGAACTATGGATTTCAACAATAGGTACAACCAATGAAGTACCTGAAAGACCAGAAGGGACTCACTGTACTTCACCATCCATCAGCCCAGGAGTAGAGGAATTATTCCAGACCAACCATGCCCTAGCAAAAAACAGTGAGCACCCAGAAGGATGAGCAAGGATCCAAGGCTCTATTTTCCCCAACCCCACAGCCCCTAGACACCTCCCACGTAAGAGGAGGGGAAATGAAGTTTAAACATGCAAGACTCAGCATTTCTCCAAAGAGGCAGATGCTTTCAATTGGCACGATGGACTACGTGTCTGCACTTCCTCCACACTACCCAGCAGGATGGGAAGTTCCTAGAGCTAGTTTAGGTCAATTCTAGAGAATATTTTTGCACATCTGAGTTGCTGGGTATACATTCCAACCCTGCTGTATGTGTTTTGGCAACATGTTATAGAAATCAGTTCAGAGTGAAGAAGACAAAGGAAGAAGTGTTCAGTTCCATGAGGGTGTGGGAGGTGGGACAGCGGGTCAGGAAAGGCTGTGCTGAGAAGGGAACACGAGCTATGCCTTGAAAAATGAGTGAGTTTTCCATAAGCAACAGGCACTTCACATGAAAAATCAACCTTGCTGGTCGAGAAAATAACAGTCTACATGGTGCGATTTGAAGGGTACCAGGAAGGACCTCTAATGGCCCCCAAATAGCTCCCAGAATACCACCATTAAAGCTTAATTCTTTTGGTCTTGAAGGTCTTCTAGACCAGTGCTTCTCAAATTGTAATGTACACGTGAATCACCTGCAAATCTTATTAAGCTGTAGATTCTGGTTCTGTAGGTCTACAGTGGGGCCAGAGATTCTGCATTTCTAATATGATCCCAGAAGATGCTGGTGTTGCTGGTCCACGGACCACACTTTGAGTAGCAAGGCTCTAGAACACCTCAATAAATGTAGTCAAGAATTGCTAGCATTTACAATGTCCTTATTATGTGGCAGGCGTTAGACAAAACCTTCCGTATGCTTTCACTGCACTGGATCCTCGCAACAACCTTAGGATGAAACCAAGAATTTCCAGTCATTTGAGAATGACTGAAATCTCAAATTCAGAGATTTTGAGATTTTGAAGGGATTGAAACGAAGGTTTCCTTATCCTGGTCCTATACTCTTAGCTATTAGACCCTACTGCCTCCCAGGAGAAGTAACACCTTAAGGTGACAAGTTTTGCTTTATTTTTGTGGGTGTTTTTTTAACTTAATTTTTATTAGAATATAGTTGACTTGTAATGTTGTGTTAGTTTCAGATGTATAGCCATGTAAGTCAGTTATATATGTACATATACATAGCCACTCCTTTTCAGATTCTTTTCCCATGTTGGTTATTACACAGTATTGACTAGGTTATGCTATGCAGCAGGTCGTTGTTAGTTATCTACTTTGTATATAGTATTGCATATATGTCAATCTCAACCCCCTAATTTATCCTTCCCGCACCTCCAATATTTCCCCTTTGGTAACCATAAATTTGGCTTCGAAATCTTTGGGTGTGTTTCTACTTTGTAAGTTATTTTGTATTATTTTTATTAGATTCCACATATTAGTGATCTCATATATTTGCAGCAATATGGATGGACCTAGAGATTATCATACTAAGAGAAGTTAGATGGATAAAGGCAAATGTATGTGGGGTTTTTAAAAAGAAAAATGGATCTTTTTTATAGCACCCAGTAGGTATAGCAGATATAAATATCTGTTTAGCAGGGCTGGAGACCCCAAAGTTCACTTGCTCAGCCAACCCCACTCTTTTCCCACAGCAGCCCCCAAAGCGCTGTCTCAGAACCCTAGGGCTCTGGGATTCTTAATTTGTAACCCAGTGCTTAGAGATGTTCCAAGTGCCCCTTTCTGGGGAGATTTGCAGGCAGTTAATTGAGAACAAACTCAGCATCTGGACAGAAGCTAAATCAGGGATGCAGAAAGAGAGAGGAGGCACAAAAGGAAAAATGGGAGGTTGCAAACACAGCCACTGCTGATATCCCTGTTTGCTCAGAATTAGTTCTCCCTTGGTACTGTCTTTCCTGAAGGCTTTCTGGGTTTACCTGCTTTCTCTCCCGTTCTCCCCACTGGTAGATTGTGACCCTGGTCCCAAGAATAGAAATGGCCTTTTGGTTTGCTCCGCCCAGTTAAATGCTGCCTGGATGCCCTGACAACCAGGCTAGGTCCTTCCTGGGGCAGGCTCTTAGAGCATCTACTTCTATGGTTTTAAGACTTCTCTCTGCGGAACCAGGAGCTCATTCAGAACTTTCTGTTACCATACGGGGTAAATGGGGTGAGGTTATGGAGGAAGAGTAGAGGAGGTTAGCAGGGACCAGTGACTCATCCATCACAGAAGCAGGGAGCTTGAAAGTCTAAGAAGCTGAGTTCCAAATGCTGATTTATGTTCCAGACACAGGCTATCCTGGTGGGCATTCTGAGTCCTCCTCTGCCAACTGTAGCCTGACTAACGCTAGGATTCTTGGATCCTAAAGCTTCCTATTGCTTGCCTGAACTTGGTTATCTCATTCCAGAGCCAGTGGAAGCTTTCTGCCCTGAGTCTCAAAAAATCTGGAAATAAACACTAGAAAACTGCTTAAAACAGATTCCAACCCTAGGAATCCCTCCGAATTTGCTCTGGTCTCTTCCATTCAGCTCTCTGCTCAAATGCCACTTCCTCAAAGAAGCCTTTCCTGACCCTCCCGTCTAAAGAAGCATTTCCATACCCTGCTTTGTTTTCTTTATAGCACTTAGGGTTGCCTGATTTTATATCATTTATTTATTGTGTCTCTTCTCCCTGAAACATAAGCTCCAGTTCACTATTATTACCTATAGAGCCTAGAGCATTGCCCGGGATGTATGGATGCGCAAAAAGTATTTGTTCAATGAACGGATAGAAGGATGGATGAATGAACCTAATTCACACTGAACCACTCATTCATTAGATCTGTGGACCTTCTCTTTTCACAGGAAGGCACATAACATGAGCTTGCCATTCCCTGGAACATGGTAGTGACTCAAAAATGAACTCAATGAAAGAGGGAGATGGCTATGGGGAGGGAGGCTTGGCTTAGACCAATGACCCATGCTCTGTGTGAAGGCACTGTGAACAAATTCTCCTCCCCCCACACCCTGGGTAGAATATCAAAATCAAAATCGCTCTCTCTTTTTTCTTTTTCTTTTTTCCTTTTTTATTTTTATTTTTATTTATTTATTTATTTTTTTTTTTTTGCTTTTTAGGGCTGCACTTGAGGCATGTGGAAGTTCCCAGACTAGGGGTCGAATTGGAGCCACGGCTGCCAGCCTACGCCACGGCCACAACTACAGCCACAGCAACACGTTATCCAAGCCGCATCTGCGACCTTCACCACAGCTCATAGCAACACTGGATCCCCGACTCACTGAGCAAAGCCAGGGATCAGACCCGCATCCTCATGGATACTAGTTGCATTTGTTTCTACTGTGCCAAGAAGGGAAACCCCTCAAAATCAAGATCTCTTAAAAAGCACTTTTATCATTACAAATACGTGGTTCAAGTTTAAAAATTATTTACAATGTTTTTAAAAATTACAAATAGGAAATGTAAAAAAAGAAGGATTGTTTTCATGATACAAAATACAAAAAGAACACAAGCTTTTTTGTTCTTGAAAGGTCAGCATGGACTTAGAAGGTTGCGGGCAGCAGTAGACTGACAGTCCCTAGGGCACCTCTCTTTTGAAAATTCTGTGATTCTAAGCCCGTGCACATCGCATGGCATGTGATCCGCCTGTACAACATCTCTTCCCTAAGGAGCGCCTCTCACGACAGAAAATGCTGCTCAAATTGCTTTCTCCATTGTTAACAAAAAAAAAAAAAAAGCCATGGAAATTACCAAACCACAACTGAGCTGCGGTCAAAGCAGTCTTGAATGGGCATTAACAAGAAGTGGGTGCCATGAAACAAAGGCAAATTTTCCCTTTCCTTCCCTCCCCCATGCTGATCACATTCCATTTTTCAAGCCAATGGCAGCCATCCAGCGGGCGTTTAATTTATGCAAATCCACAGCAGCTCCTAGGTGGAACTGACACAGCAAGGGGCCACAGAAGCCAGACCTTGATGTTCTAATTGAGATTCTGTCCCTGGATGGCTGTGGAGAATGTAAAGTACCTCATATACAAACCGGGCTGCATCTATTAAGTGTCCAAACCAACTGCCGGGAGAGGCAGATAAGACAGGGCCGGTCTCAACTTTTTAAAATGACTGTATAAAGTTACACAAATACCTGCTCATTGAGGAAAAAAAAAAGACTAGAATATAAATAGCCAGGAGAGCATAAAAATGACTAACAACCCAGGATAGCTACTGTGTAACATATTGATATTCCAGACCTTTCTCCAAGGCAGCGTATATATGTATTTTTCAAAATAAGAAATTATAACGTGCTATTTTATGGCCTGATTTTTTTTTATCACTTATCAATGCATTGTAAAAATCGTTCCCTGTCAAGGCATGCAGGTCTACATTATTAATAGATGGTTTCCTGTTTTCCACTATATAAACATGTTTGCAGTGAACATACTTGTAATTGAATAAGTCATTATTTATTTAGGGCAATTCTCTAAAAGTGAGATTTCAGGGTATTTACACTTTAAGGTTTATGATATTACCTCTTCTCTAGCAACATACAATAATAAGAATATTATTACTGCTATTATACAAGCAGCAAACACTTATTGAGATCTTACTATAAGCGAGAAAGTGTTCTAAGAATTTTATATGTATTAACACATTTAATTTTTCCTACAATTCTGTGTGAGAGGTACTATGATGACCATTTTACAGATGTGAAAACTGAGAGAGAAGTTAAGTAATGATTAAAATTACATGTCTAGCAAGTGGCAGAGTCTAGAATAGAAATCAGAAGGAGAGCAGCCTATATTCTTCACCACCACACAGCCTTTGTCAATTTGATAACACAAACAATCAACCTTAGGCTTTTAAGTTGTAGCCTACAGCTGGAGTCGTAGGTATTGCCCAATGTTTCCCAGATTTTTCCTCACCAAGATATCCTCTACCTTTCATTCATCAAAGCAAGTGCCTTATTTCTTACCTGGAAAGACAAAATACTAAATGTAAAACTGTCAAATTTTTAAAACAAAAATGCAGTTGAAAACCCTTTTAAAAGATAGCCAGTGCTTCTGCTTTGGCACCAGTGACAATGGCTGGTGCAGTCCAGTGGAAATGCTTTCTTATTTGGAAACATTCTACTCATTTACCTAAAAAAGCCCCCAAGTCAGAGTCCTACCCAAACCTCTCAGCTAATTTTGTATTCACTTTTTATTTGCAAATATTTGCAAGTAGGTATCACTGAGAATTCAGTAAGGTTGAGGTGACTCTGTTTTTTGTAGCTTTTACCCCTAAGCATGGGAACTGCTTATAAGTATGGTTTTCCTTCCACTTTTCCTAGTGAAGCTGCTTGATCTCCAGCTTTGTTCCAAAGAGCAGGAGGGATAAGCATGCCCAACCTGGGTTTACATCTTGGTTTCACAAATACAAGCCATGTGACCTTGAGTAAGTTACTTAACCTCTCCATGAGTAGTAACTTCATCTATCAGGTGAGGGTGATAAAATAGCATTTTGTGAGGTGAGATGAGAAAATGCATATAAAACGCTTAGAATGTGAGCTATATCATTGGAGAAACAATGTTACCTATTCGTCAAAACACAAATTTTGGGGTCTAACTTCCTAGATTCAAATCTTGGCCATGTAACTTTTTTTATTTTTATTTTTTGCTTTTTAGGGCCGCACTCACGGCATATGGAGGTTCCCAGGCTAGGGGTCCAATTGGAGCTACGCCACAGCCGCAGCAACGCGGGATCCGAGCCACGTCTGCGTCCTATACCACACCTCATGGCAACACAGGATCGTTAACCCACCTAGCCAGGCCAGGGATGGAACCTGCATCCTCATGGATAGTAGTTGGATTCATTTCCACTGCGCCACAATCGATCTCCCATGACCCTGTAACTTTCTAGTTATGTGAACTTGAGCATTTACTTATATCCTCTGTGCCTCAATTTCCTCGTTTGAAATACCAGTGCCTACATCATGGAGTTCCTGTGAAGCCTCAATGAGTTAATTTATGTAAAGTGCTTAGAAGAGGACGTGACACAAAGTAAGCAAGCGCTGGCTATTAATGTTGTTATTATTATTATTAGTAGTAGTAGTAGTAGTATAAGTACTTCCTGGCCTACTTTAAAGAGGCTTGTAAAACACTGACGAGGATGTAGAGAAACAGGAATCTTCATACATTATTGATGTGAGTGTAAAATGGTGCAGCCTCTAATAACGAAAAAACATTTTTTTAGTTCCTCACTATTTTAAGAATTAAAAATAACCATAAACCCAGCAGTTCCAAAAATATATTTATTTATTGTCTTTTTTTGGCCACACCCATGGCATATGGAGGTTCCCAGGCTATGGGTCCAATCGGAGCCGTAGCTGCTAGCCTACACCACAGCCACAGCAATACAGGATCCAAGCTGCATCTGCGAACTACATCACAGCTCACCGCAATGCAGGAGCCTTAACCCACTGAGTGAGGGCAGGGATCGAACCTGCAACCTCATGGTTCCTAGTCAGATTCTTTTCTGCTGCGCCACGATGGGAACTCCACCAAAAATATATTTAAAAGAATTGAAAATGGATGTCCAACAAAAACTTGTACACAAATGTTCACAGTACTATTATTTATAATAGGTGGAAACAACCAAATCTCAATCAACTGATGAACGGATAAATAAAATGTAGTATACCGAGTTACCACTGTGGCTCAGAGGTTAACGAACCTGACTAGTATCCGTGGCCTTGCTCAGTGGGTTACGGATCCGGCGTTGCCGTGAGCTGGGATGTAGGTTACCGACTCAGTTCGGTTTCCACGTTGCCGTGGCTGTGGTGTAGGCTGGCAGCTACAGCTCTGATTCGACCCCTAGCTTGGGAACCTCCATATGTCGCAAGTGCGACCCTAAAAAGACAAAAATAACAAAATAAAACATAAATTTTAAAAAATGTAGTATACCCATACAATGGAATTTTATTTGGCCATAAAATGGATTGAGGTACTGATACAGCTACAAGACGGATAAACCTTGAAAACATGACGTTAAGTAAAAGAAGTCAGTCACAAAGCATCATATATTATATGATTCATTTATGTGAAATGTCCAAAATAGGCAAGTCTATAGAGACAGAAAGTAGATTAGTGGTTTCCTGAGGCTGGAGCAGAGACAGAGGGAGAGCAGGAATGGGGAATGACTGCTAATGTTTATGTGGTTTCTTTTTTGAGGTGATGAAAATGTTCTAAAATTAGATTGTGGTGATGGTTTTGCAATTCTGTAAATATACTAAAAGCCAGTGAATTACACACTTAAAATAGGTGAATTTTATGGTATATATATTTTACCTCAATAAAGTTGGGGTCTGTGGAGGCTTATACACATAAGGAGGATTAAGTTCCCCTTATGCTACTTGACATCGGTTCTGGTCAAATGTGATGGGATCTTTTTGGGGTTCTAACAAGAGGATGATCAGATCAAAATTGGTCCCTCTTCTGACCAATGTTAACTGGATCTCACCATGGCCCTCCAGGATCTTTGTAATCTGGTCCTCTGTTTTGAATCTTTCTGCAGCCTTGGGGATGCTCACTGTGCTGTGCTCTACCATATTCAAGATAATTTCATGCTGTAAATGAACCCTGATGAAGAACAAGGACCTTGTCTTATTCTCCATTGTGTCCACAGTGCTTATCTGGCATGTAGTAGGTGCTCAATAAATATATGATAAATGAATAAACTGATGGGTAGTTATACAGGAAGCATAAGTTGTGGAAAGACTCGGAAACCAGGACTTGAATTCAAATCTCATCCCCACTAATTACTAGATATGCAGCACTGAGCAAATTGATTAAATTCTCTCAAACCCAACTGCTTATAAAATGGGAGAAATAGAACCTCCTTCATAGGCAGCAAGTTTTAACTGAGATAATACATGCTATGTGATAATTCAATAAATGTTAGTTTCCTTCCTTTTTCCCCCACCGACTAGGAAAGCCCTGGAACATTGGAGAGTTTCTCTACTACAAATAGCTTTGTGTTAAGTACTGTTGTAGCAATAAACATGAGCATTGACACTTTCTTAAGCACAAACTCAATGTCATGTGATATCTGCCCTCAATCATGGAAGCTGGCAATGAAATTTGAGCCCATAAAATGCCAGAATTGGGAGGGCTCTTAGTACTAGATCATCTAGTCCAAGCCCTATAACTCGATAGAGAATCCTCAAATGCCACAACATTACTGATCCATTTGGAGACTGGTTGAATTTTTAAAAGTGGGCAAAGAAACAACTGGCAAGGTGGTTAGCGGACATCTGGGGGACCATCAGTGAGAAATTCCAGGAGTGATTCATTGTCCTCACCCTTGAAAAAGCTCCGTATGATATCTGACAACTTAATCACCCTGTGTATTTATACAGGGTGAGGCAAAGGTCACTGTAGAGAACTACTGGAGGAACAGGTGTTGATCTTCAATCTTCTAAATATATTAGTCAAAGCAGAATGTCTGCAATGGGAAAAAACAGTCAGCATATCTATATAGGATCCTGCTTACACTTCAGTTCCAAGAACCAAATTTTAGTTTCTTCATTAAACTTTAGACCTTGCTTTGATAAGAAGGAACCACCTGACTTTGGCTCCCTGGTATCCAATGAAAGGTAGTATACAACTAAAATAGGCAAATAATGTTTTCACTTATTAAGGCCCTGAATCAAAGCCAAATTTTTGGCTAATGAAGGAAATAATTGGTTCATGTAGAAAGTAAACAAAGGATAATTAACTTGCTAACTTGTTTTCCATACTTGATAATGTCAAGTGTGACAGACATCTATTTATGTTGTATAGAGAAAGTGCATGTCACAAATTCTGTCTCCTTATTTGTAAAATGCACAGAAGCATCAAGAGTAATATTGGAAGCCTAAGGAGAAAAACAACACTGGGAGGCAGTAGAGCCTAGTGGTTAAAAGCACAGCTTGTTTTCAGTCAAGATCAAAGGGAAGACTGACATAGGAAGTAATCCAACATATCAATACACAGACACACACACACACCACAAACTCTCACATTCCACATAGAAAGAAATGCCAGATTTTAAAATGTAAATGTATACTTGATCTTGAAAGGAAGTAAGGAAATACTCAGGTGCCTGAAATAAAGAAAATACCCAAAATGATGAGTAGCATTTGAGGACTTGTGGCTCAAAGGGATAAGTGAACCAAATATAGCTTTTAGGATATGGAATTTTAATGTTTAAAAGAGGATGAGGAGTTCCCATTATGGTTCAGCAGTAATGAACCCAACTAACATCCATGAAGACACAGGTTCAATCCCTGGCCTTGCTCAGTGGGTTAAGGATCCGGCATTGCAGCGAGCTGTGGTGTAGGTTACAGATGCGGCTTGGATCCATCATTGCTGTGGCTGTGGTGTAGGCCAGCAGCTGTAGCTCTGATTCAACCCCTAGCCTGGGAACCTCCACATGCCATGGGTGTGTCCCTAAAATGACAAAAAAAAAAAAAAAAGACAGTTGATTTCAAATCTTTATCTATAAAGTCCATTGCCTGGCCTCCACTGGAATAGTTTCTATCAATTTCTTATTTTCATGTGATTGAGCATAATTTGTTATGTTTTTCATGCCTCATAATTTTTGATAAAACCTGGAAAATGTTAATATTATAATGTCACAACTCTAGAAATCAGATTCTGGAAGTGAGATTCTCTTCCAACCTGGGATTTGTTGTTGCTTATTGTTTTATGTTGTTTTTGATTGTTTGTTGTTGTTTGTTTAGTATCTTTGCTAAGCTATTTTTGTAAATTCTATATACTTTGTCATGTGTGAACACTGAAGTATGTGTTCGGTTAGTTTAGTGATCCGCTAGTGCTTTGACAGAGTTTTTTCAAATAGCTGGAGCCAAGGAAAAAAGAAAAAGAAAAGAGAAAACTACTCTCCTAATCTTTGCAGACTGCTTCTGTCTTGGGGCATTCCTTCAATGCTTAACCAGGTTATTTACAACTCTACCTTAATCTTCACTTCCTGCTTTCATGGAGACCAAAGGGTGAAAGCTTAGGGCCTTCTCAGGCCTTTAGTGAACAGGCATCCAACCCTGGGCTTGTACATGGTCCTCTTGATTCCCCTCCTTACATAGGAAATTAAAAAAAAAAGCCTTTTGCCCTCCTCTATCATCTTTCTCAGTCTTTTTGGTCTATTGCTTGTCCATACTGTTCTTTGCCTCGGAATGCTGCGGTGATTTTTTCCTGTAAATTCTTTCAGCAAATGCTACACAAAAAGCTGTCCCAGTCCTGGAAATTCTTTGAGTCAGCAAAACAAAGGTAAGTTCTTACACTGATCTTTCAAGAAGCCTCCAATTGTGTCACACCAAGGAACAATTCTTTGAGAATAAAATCTGTGTTATGCTCTGGTACTAGCCATCTTCATAGCTGCTGCTAAACTCTGGAAGGAAGGATAATAGGCAGGTAATTTAAAATGCTGCAGTGCAAATCATTATAAATTTTAAAAAAATGCTACAGTGCAGCAACTTCTTTCTTTGTTAAGCTCTGCCCTGGTTACACTACATTTTTTACTAGATTCTAGAGCTCTGTGAAATTGCTTCTGATAGTTTTTGCTAGCTTTTGAGTTTCTGTTTTGTTTTGTTTTAGCGTGGAGTGGAGTGGATAGAGCCCAGGAGTTTCTCTTCTACCATTTCTGGGTATTTAACCTACACAAAAAATTTAAATCCACAAAATGAGATTACATATTATTTGTGGATACAATTACATTGAATTAAACGTATAAAATCAGACTACCAGGTTATTCACAGAGTTATGATAGTGGTTGCATTTAGGAAGAGAAAGGATTACAGTGAAAGGAAAAAGGGGGGGATGGGAGGAATATGAACTTTTAAAGTAATATTTGCTTAATTTATATAAAGGAATGAGGTAAATACGACAAAGAGTATAGGTTTTATAAATTCTGCTTGATGCATACATAAATATTATATTATTCTATTTACTTCTCTGAAGCATTCCTTTTTTTCCTGCCTCTAAAAAATTACAGGTTTAAGAGAATGAGAAGACAAGTCATAGACTTGGATAAAATATTTCCAAAAGACATATCTGATAAAGGACTCATCCAAAGTATATAAAGAACTCTTAAAGCTCAACAATTAGAAAACAATAACACAATTTAAAAATGGACAGAAAATCTAAGCAGACATCTCAACAATGAACATACTGATGGCAACTAAACATATGAAAAGATGCTCAATATCGTATGTCAATAAAAGATTACAAATCAAAACAGCGTGAGATACACATCTATTAGAATGCTCAAAATACAAAACACTGACAACACTAAATGCTATCAACAATGTAGATCAACAGGAACTCATTGCTGACAGGAATACAAAATGATAAAACTACTGTGGAAGACAGTTTGGCAATTTCTTATGAACCTAAGCATACTCTTACCATATGAACTAGCAGTCATTCTGCTTGTTACTTACCCAAATGCGTTGAAAGCTTATGTCCACACAAAAAAACTACACACAGATGCTTTTAGCAGATTTATTCATAATTGTCTAAACCTGGAAGCAGCCAAGATGTCCTTAAGTAAGCAGATAAACAAACTCTGGTACATCCCTTATAATGAAATATTACTTAGCACTAAAAAGAAATGAGCTATCAAGCCATGAAAAGACATGGCTGAAACTTAAATGCATATTACCAAGCAAAAGAAGTCAATCTGAAAAGGCTACATACTGTATGATTCTAGCTATATGATGTTCTGGAAAAGGCAAAACTGTGGAAAAAATAGAAGGATCAGTGGTTGCCAGTGATGAAGAAAAGGAAGGATGAATCAATGGAAACAGAGGAAACAGGCAGTGAGACTATTCTGTAAAATACTATAATGGTAGGCTCATGTCATTAGACATTTGTTCTAACCTACAGAGTGTACAAAACAGAACAAACTCTAATGTAAACTATGGACTTTGGGTGATAATGAGATGTCAATGTAGGGTATGGACGGTAAGAAATGCATCACTCTGGTGGAAGATGTTAATAGAAAGAGAGGCTGTGTATAATGAGGGGGAAGAGGGTCTATGGGAACACTCTGTACTTAACACTCAAATCAGTTTTGCTGTTCACCTAAAACTGCTCTAAAGAATAAAGCTTACTGGAGTTCCCGTAGTGGCTCAGAGGAAATAAATCCGACTAGTAACCATGAGGCTCCCTGGCCTCGCTCAGTGGGTTAAGGATCTGGCATTGCCCTGAGCTGTGGTGTAGGTCGCAGACATGGCTCGGATCTAGTGTTGCTGTAGCTATAGCATAGGCCAGCAGCTACTGCTCCAATTCGACCCCTAGCCTGGGAACTTCCATATGTCGTGGGTATGGCCCTAAAAAGCAAAATAAAAAAATAAAAATAAAGCTTATTAACAAATAAATATTTTTTAAACCAAAATTTTTTAAATACAGAGAAAAGAAAGGCTTTAGAATCACATAGGCCTAGAATTCCAGATCTGCTTAATACTAGCTGTGTGACCTTAGACAATTTGCTTAAGCTCCTTGAGCCTCAATTTCCTTATTTTGTAAAAGATGCTCCACAGGGTTGTTGTGAGAATTAAATAAGTTAGTACCTGCACAGTGCCTGGCACGTAGTATAACAGTAGCTATTGTTGTTATCAGAGACCAATGGAGCTAAAATGGGTTCTCAAATCGTTCAAGGATCAAGAACTACAACTTCTCCTAGTAGCTTAATCAAGTACCCAGTTTTTCAACCAATTAAATGCTTTCTATTTACAATAGTGAAGCCTATCTAGTCTGGACCACTGTTGAACTGAAGAAGAAGTTTATCATCCTCATATTAACCCTTCAAGATCATTGGACTAGGTAGGAGTTTGGGTTCTAGTCACATCTCCACTACCACCTAATGGGATGCCTTTTAGTACTTATTTTGTGCCTTCTATAAGAGGATAATAATTCCAACCCTACCCCACCTTCTTCCTAGGGTTGTTGTGAGGACTATATAATGTGCCTGATATCCTTTGATAGTTTAAAGGGCTCTATAAATGTAAGGGGTTAAAAAAACCTGAAGAATCCGGCATTGCTGTGAGCTGTGGTGTAGGTTGCAGACACGACTCGGATCCCATGTTGCTGTGGCTGTGGTGTAGGCCGGCAGCTGTAGCTCTGATTAGACCCCTAGACTGGGAAGCTTCACATGCCACGGGTGCGGCCCTAAAACGATAAAAGACAAAAAAAACATGAAGAGAGTTCCCATTGGGCTCAGCGCTAACAAATCCAACTAGTACCCTTAAAGACATGGGTTCGATCCCTGGTCTCGCTCAGTGGGTTAAGGACCTGGCATTGCCATGAGCTGTGGTGTAGGCTGGCAGCCACACCTCCAATTCGACCTCCAGCCTGGAAACTTCCATATGCCATGGGTGCAGCCCTAGAAAGACAAAAAAAAAAAAAAAAAAAAAAAACCAGACGATGAAATGTATTAAATTATCTCTTAAACATCTCTATTCAATCCTAATTAGTCTCTAATCCTAGTCATAGTCCTCTGAAAATGTGGAGATAAATAAAATACCATTTAATTCATTCATTCATTTCAGAAACATGAATTGAAGGCCTATTTTGGGTCAAGTATACTATTAGGTGCTGAGGGAACAAAGATTAATAGAGCACTCTCCCTGCTACAAAGAAGCTTAAAGTCCAGTAGAGAGACAAACATGAAAAACAAATGTGTTACATCATGTAAGTTTGGAGGGATGGATATAAATATGGAATATAGATGGATAGAATATTTATTCGATGGGATGCTACGAAAAGCTTCACAGAGAAGGTGACATTAATGCTGAACTTTGAAGGATAAATAGGAAATTTCCAGATGGAGAAAAGAAGAATATTAGGCAGAGGGAAGAGGATAGGTAAATTCATGGAGGCATGAAATTATGTGGCATGTATGATGAGGATGATATTTATGCATGGTGGGAGATAAAGCAAATTAAGCAGGCTAGGTAGTGAATTATATTTGGAAAATATTGACTTTAACATGCCTATGCAACTTCCCTTTGGATGTTATAAACTGATGGGAACATAGATATGGAGACATTTGAATGTCATCAGTATATAAGTATTAGCTAGATATGATGAGGGACAGGGAGTGATCTTGAGTAATATTTGTGTTCCTTGTTTGTGCAACGTGGTAGATAATGGTGCCTTTGTTGTTATAAAAGAACATATAGGAAGAGGAGGATAGGTGGTAGGAGATCATATGGTCCTCTGGACATGTTGATTTTCAGAGACCCATGGGCCATTCAAATGAAGATGTTCAGTAACATTTGAATATATAGATATGATGCTCTCGAAAGAGAATTTGGTTGGAGATGTAGAGATGATAGATGAAGTAAAGGAAATGGGTGAAATTGCTCAGGAATAGTGCGTAGAATAAGAATACATGCTAGAATGGTGAATACCAACATATAATGACTAGGCAGAGGGAGATGTCCAGCAAATGAGATCAAGGAAGAAGTAGAGAGATATGATGAGGGCAAGAAGTATCACAGAAGCCCAAAGAAGAGGATATTTCAAGGGGGGAGAGGTCAACTTTGTGAAATGGTAAAGACTGAGAGATCAAGTAATATAAGAACGGATAAATGCCTATTGAATATTTATCAAATACCTAAGTTTCACTTGCAATTTTTCTAGACATAAAGGACTCTAAAAATATCAAACCAGAAAGCTAGAAAAAGCACTGACAGTCAGCGCCTGTTTTTCACCCATCTGGTCACTCATACACCTTCCTGTGTGTGCACGAACACCTTGTTTTCCCCTTTCCCCTGCGCTGCCCAGACAAGGAAATCACCTGGCTACCTGTTGAAACACTTTAAATCAATTCAAGAAAAGTTAAAAAATAAATAAATAAAGCTTAGCCCCCAAAGGAACTGACCATAAAAGTCTCCCCAGGGTGCAGAGGTTTATGTGCTATGCCTGGATTATGTTAAGAAAATTAAAACTGGGTTTGCAACAAAAGGGCCAAAGTGTCAAGTCACTAAACGCAAAAAAATTCCACTTGCAACACAGATGCCCACTCTCACACTGGTTTATGATGAGGGAAAGTGAGGATTTATAATATGCTTTCCATAAAGTCATGACAGCCACTGCGCTAGGACCTCTTGGGCTGCCCAGAGGTTCTACTCATTATCCAGGGAGAGAGAGCAAAGTGCTTGGTTATAGAACAGGCACTACCTCTTACACCTGGACTTTTTCAAATATTTATACTAGAATGAAAGCAAGAATTAAGTTGGCCCTTCAGTCCAAGCTCAAGGAAGAGTTGTGTACCAACTGTGAATGACTTGCTTATACTTAGTCTTTTGAATCCTTGGAAGCTGTACATGCTAGTATAAGCTAGGTTGTGCTGCAGTAAGAAGCAATCTCAAAATTATAGTTGCTTATAGTAAATGTTTATTCCTTGCCCATACATGTACAAAATAGATTGGTGGGAGGGTAGTAGGGAGGGTTCTACTCATAAGTAGATCTTAGTTGTTCTCACTCTGAGACCCTGGCTAATAAAGGAGGAGCCATATAGGATGTGGCCAGCCAACGTATCATATGAAAAAGGGCAAGTGGAAAAGCAACCACTGGTTCTTCTAGCTTCCACCTAGAAGTGACACATACCACCACTTTTGTTCATATTTCATTGGCCAAAGCAAATTATATGTCAGAGCCTGATTTGAAAGGGATGGGAAAGTATCATCCTACTATAAGTAGAGATGTTGCAGGGATGGACACCAACTATGATTGAAAAATGTATTGTCCACCAGAGAAGACATAAAAAATATGTGTTAAACCTTGAATAGATTACACAGTAGGTACTCTCTGAACACAAAGGTCTAGGTAGCTATCATGAAAATACCCACTGCCAACTATCTGGCTACTGTATCAGGATCTACCATTGAAGATTCATCCCATGGTGTTAAAACAACAGACAAAGACTACCAGAAGTCACTGACTGTCAAAGAGAAAATGCCTGGGATGGGACAGCACACTAAAGTGTATCAAATGAATATAGTATTCAGATTAGTTATCCTACAGCAAGCTGTTATCATCAGAAGCAAGGAGTACAACCCTATGATATTTTATTTAATACCTAATATATGCCAGGCACTATGCTAGGCTCTTTCACATACTACCTAGCACTTTCTCCCTGTGCCAATTGCACAGTTTAAAGATAATGCAAAAGGTCATGACTTTCCCATGGTTACAAAGCTAGTCCAGGAAGTCATAATGAATGGTAGGGAAAATTCCAGAACTTAAGGTACAACCTTAAACAAAGGTACAATCTTTCTCAAGAAAGCAATTAAGGGGGACTGCAGAAGTACACCAGATACTTGGGGTCAGGGAATTGTTTGCACCCCATATGGCAGAATAAATATGCCCCAAGAGGAAATACCAAAACAGGTTTAGCCTACAACTCTTCTTCCCAAAGCCAACTCTTAATCTGCACCTGGAATTGGATGGTGTTCTTCTGGATAAGGGGAGAACCAACCTGATTTCCCAGAATCATCTCCAGGGACTTGGAGAAATTTTTTCTAGAAGAAAACTGTCGTGAAATCTAGGATGCCATACAATTAGGCTTCTGCCAATAGCTACTGATACCCTTGTTTGATTATGGATTTATTGAATTATAATGTTGGTCAGTATGGATTATACTGGTTGACTTTAGCTCTGTCTGCTGAATAGCAGGTAACTCATCACAAAAATGATGTTTAAAAGCCGTAAAGTGTAGTACACATCTTATAGTTTTTAGAGTTTAGGTCTTTCAATCTTCTTGACTAGTGTATAGAAATGCAACAATTTTATATATATTAATTTTGTATCCTGAAACATTACTGAAATCATTCATCAGTTCTAACAGTTTTTTGGTGGAGTCTTTGGAACTTTCATATGTAGTGTCATGCCATATGCAAATAGGGGCAGTTTTACTTCTTCCTTTCCAATTTTGATGTCTTTTATTTCTGTTTCTTGCCTAGTTGCTATGGCTAGGAGTTTTAATACTATGTCAAATAAGGGTTGTGAGACTGGCATCCTTGTCTTATTTTTAGAAAAAACTTTCAGCTTTTCACCATTGAGTATGGTATTAGATGTGAGTTTGTCATATATGGCCTTTATTATATTAAGGTATGTTCCCTCTATACCCACTTTTTATCATAAATGGATGTTGAATTTTGACAAATGCTTTTTCTGCATCTGTTGGGATACTACATATGATTTTAATCCTTTCGTTAATGTGGTGCATCACATTGATTGGTTTACAGATGTAAATCATCCTTGCATCCCTGGAATGAATCTCAATTAATTCCATTGATCTTTCAAAAATAACAGCAAAAATACAACCAAATGCCGAGCAACCTTCAACCAAATGGACTGTAAACTTCCGAAAAAAGATACTCTGCTCCAGAAGACACAGCGGAGACCATATCAAGAGGTAGGAGGGGTGATTACCCAATAGAAGCAACCCCATACCTCCCGGGTGGGAAGCCCCACAGACTGGAAAGTAATTGCATCACAGAGACTCAGCTACAGGACCGAGAGTTCTGAGCCTCACGTCAAAACCCCACGCCTGGGGATTGGGCACAGGGAGAAAGAGCCCCCGGAGCATCTGGCATTGAAGGCCAGCAGGGCTTGTGTGCAGGAGCTCCACAGGACTGGGGGAAACAGAGACCCCACTCTTGAAAGGCACACACAGACTTTCACGTGCACTGGGTCCCAGGGCAAAGCAGTCTCCAGAGGAACCTGGGTGGAACCTGACTGCAATTCAGGATCTCCTGGGAAAACAGGGGTGACTGTGCCTTGTTGTGGGGGACGGGCATTGGAGGTGAAGCTCTCAGGGACATTCAGCAGCCTGCATTTCTCTGGAGGTGGCCATTTCTGGGAAAATCTGGTTCTTCCCATCAGCGCTGAGAAGCCCCAGGCCAAACAACAATTCAGGTGGGATCTCAGCCCCACCCATCAGGAAACAGGCTGCCTAAAGACCCCTCAGGCACACAGCCAGCCTCTAATTTCAACCAGAGACAAAGCCCCATCCATCAGAGGGAGAGGAATCAACCCCACCTACCAGTGAGCAGGTATCACTCCCTCCCATCAGGAAGCCTACAGCAAGCCCCCTCCATACCAACTTTAGCCACAGGGGAGGCAAACACCTGAACTAAGAGAGGCTACAACTCTATTGTCCACACAAAGGTCACCACACCAAAAACCTACAAA
>PVHT020000015.1:19595984-19614502 GCA_004024745.2 Catagonus wagneri | reverse complement strand
TGTGGAAACTAAAAAGACACAATGAACCTTCTTACAGAACAGACAATGACTCACAGACTTTGGAAAACCTTGGTTTTTCAAATAAGACAATCTGGGGGGGTGGGGGGATGCACTGTGGGTTTGGGATACAAAATCTGTAAAATTGACTTGTGATGATTTATGTACACCTATAATTGAAATAAAATCCATTAAGAGAAAAGAAAAGAAAAGAAATCAATGAAAAAAATTCCATTGATCTTTCTTTTCTTTCCTTTTTTATTTGTCTCTAGCTCATTTATTTCCACTCTAATCTTTATTATTTCCTTCCTTCTACTAATTTTTGGGATTTTCTTGTTCTTATTTTTCTTATTCCTTTAGATGTACATTTCCATCATTTCTTTAAGATTTTTCTTGTTTCTTGAGGTAGACCTGTACTGTTATGAACTGCTTTTGCTGCATCCCATAGATTTTGGTTTGTACTTTCATTTTCATTTATCTCAAGGTATTTTTTTAATTTCCTCTTTGATTTCTTTATAGATCCACTCCTTGCTTTAGTAACTAAATTGTCATTTAATCTCCATATTTTTGTGTTTTTCCCAGGTTTCTTCTTGTAGTTGATTTTGACTTTCATACCATTTTAGTTGGAAAAGATGCTTTGTATAAGTTTTAATCTTAAGTTTCTTGAGACTTATTTTATAGTCTAACATGTAATCTATCTTGGAGAATGTTCCATGTGCACTTGAAAAAAATCTGTATCCTGATGTTTTGGGAGGGAATGTTTTATATATAAATATATATATATATATATATGTTAATATATTATATATATATAAAGTTAATATATATAGTTTATATATGTGTTCTATATATAAAGTTATATATGTTACATAGATATATATATATATATAATCTGATCTAATGTGTCAAAGCCAGTGTTTCCTTACTGATTTTCTGACAGAATAATCTATTAATTGATGTAAATGAAGTATTAAGGTCCTGTACTACTGTTGTATTGCTGTTTATTTCTCCCTTTTATGTCTCTTAATATTTGCTTTATATATTTAGGTGCTCCTATGTTGGGTGCATAATTATCTATAAATGTTTTATCCTCTTATTGGTTTGATCCCTTTTTCATTTTGTAATAACTTTCTTTGTCTTTTGTTTTAGTCATCATTCTAAAGTCTGTTTTGTCTGATATAAATATTGCTACCACTTTCTTTTCCTTTCCATTTATATAGAATACCTGTTCAATCCCTTCACTTTCAGTCTATTTGTGTCCCTTGTAGACAATATATAGATGGGTCTTGTTTATTTATCCATTCAGCACTCTATGTCTTTTGATTGGAGAATTTAGTTCATATACATTTAAAGTAATTATTGATAGGTATATACTTATCACCTTTTTGTTAATTTCTTCTGATTGTTTTTGTAGTTCTTCTCTGTTCCCGTCTTCCCGTGTATTTTTTTCCCTTGTGGTTTTATGGATCCTTTTAGTATTATGTTTGGAATCCTTTCTCTTTACTTTATGTATATCCTTTGTAAGTTTTTGGTTTGTGGTTACCATAAGGTTCATATATATAGACCTCTATATATAGTCATTGATTTAAGCTGGTAGTTGCTTAAGTTTGAAGGCATTCTGAATTCACTACATTTTTTACTTCTGCCCACACCTGCAACGTTTTCTTTTTTGACATCATAGTTTACAGTTTTTATTTTGTGTATCCCTTAACTACTTATTGTAGTTGTAATTGATTATACTGCTTTTAGTAGTAGCTTCAGACTAGCTTTTAAGTGGCTAATCCAATACCTGGGAACTTCAGCCTGCCACAGGTATGACCAAAAAAGTGAGTATTGTATTAACCCATATAATGTTTGAGAAGAACTGACATTTTTACTTTATTGAATCTTCTGAGCCATGAACATGGTGTCTCTCCATCTATTTAAGTCTTCCTTTCCACTTTTATCAGCATTGTATAATTTCAGCATACTGACCCTGTACATGCTTTGTTAAATTTATGCCTAAATATTTCATTTCATTTTCTTTGGAGTGATGTAAGTAGTTTGTGTTTTTAATTTCTTTTTTCTGCATGTTCATTTGTGAGTATATAGAAACACACATGATTTGTGGATGTTTATTTAGTTTCCTGCAATCTTGCCAAATTCACTTATTAGTTCAAAGGAGGTTTTATTTTTGGTAGATTACTTGAGATTTTCTGCATGGATAGTTCTGTCATCTGTAAATCAGGAAAGTTTTATTTCTTTCTTTCCAATATGTATGCCTTTTATTTCTTATTTCTGTTTTCTTGTTTTATTGCAATAGCTAGAACTTCTATTATGATAGTGAATAAGAGTGGTGAGGGTAGAAATCTTTGCTTTGTTCCTAATCTTGGGGGAAAAACATTCAAATTTTCACCATTAAGTGTGACGTGGAGTTTTTTGGATTTTGTTTTTGTTTTGTTTTGTTTTGTTTTGTAGATGCTCCCCATCATGTTGAGGCAGTTCTCCTTTATTCTTAACTCACTGAGAGGTTTTTTTAAACCATGAATTAGTGTTGAATTTTGTCAGATGATTTTTCTGGGTGAATTGATATGATCATGATTCTTTACCTTGTACATGGTGGATTGCACAGATTGATTTTTGAATGTAGTTATAATTATTATACCTAATAGCTACTGAATACTCACATCCTTATCTCATTTCATGCCTGCAAAATCCATGCAAATTGCATACAACCAGCCTGACTGTACAAATGAAAAAGCAAGTGCGGAAAGGTTAAGTGACTTGCCTCAAGTCACACAGTCAGTATGAGGAAAATCTGGGAATTGAACCTAGACCTGGTTCACACCACTTCTCATGTCTTTTCAGTCTGCCATCCTCCCCTCAAGTGCTGATCAGAAATTCCTTAGCATATGAGCTTCTATCACTGTATAAATAAATAGAGGGGCTGGACTGTAAAAGTAGGCTTTTACCAAAGATAAGAATTCTCTCTCTCCTGGCCTTGTATTTGAACAACAATCCCTTTCCTGGAAGTCATCAAAACCGAGTGTTGAATCAGGGCCAAAGCTCTTGGAAATGGTTTGAGAACCATGGGGTGGGTGGAGGTAGCAGAAGGTATAATGATCAAGCCTAATTATTATAAATTCCAAAATCAACATTCTAAGGGTGGTTGTCAGAGCCTTCTGTCCCAGAAATGATACTGCCCATCAAGCTGCCCTTAAAAGGATTCATGTGTGTATAAAATTTGTCTGACATTCTCCTTTAGTGACACACTGGAATCATGGACTCTCTGATGACTCAGAAGGGGCTTTCACAGCAGAGTAAGAAAAGCTAGTTCATACAATTGTTTTCCCCAAATGATTAAATTAAACATCTTACCCTGTTGTTGGGTTTCTTTTTCACTTTTTAAAATAAACAATCCCAGGATTTTTTTCTCTCTCTAGTCTCCTTATTACTATACCACAGACAAGGGAGATATTTGACACAAACACTTTGGGAGCAGAATTTACAATGTTTATTAGATTTCCTTTGTTTTCTTGGTTAATCTAAATAAACATTTCCCTCCTCTTTTAAAGGAAAAAGGTGTCTGGGGCCAACATTTTCAGATCATCTCTCTCTCTCTCTCTTTCTTTCTTCCTTTTCTCTGTCTCTCCTCCCAAACCCTTGACCTCTACCGCCTGCATCTCATGATATTTCTTCTTTCACAAGTTTCCCTAACTCAGTGCTGTTTTTGTTTTGGTTTATTTTTTACTTTCAGATAGAAATTTCAGAAAAAAGGCATATGTTTTAGCTTTTCCACTTCTTATTTCTCCACAAAGGGCTGCAATGATTATACCCTGTGCTATCTTGCCCACTAGACAAGTTTTGTACTTATATCCTTTCCCTTCAAAACCCATGATTCCTCCAACTCTCAACCAATCTATGGGCATACGTGGCCATTTCATTTCTAGGCTTTTTCCTCCAGTGAATCCAAAGCCTGGGATATTTCCTTGATTTGGTTTCCTGGGCTCCCTTGAACTATCTCCTTGATTTTCACCTTTGCATCTGAGGGCCTCAGTGAATTGAACAAATTCTTACATGTTCATCTAAAGCAGAAGTAAGAAAAATAAATAAACCAGGGCCCTGTATCCAGTTGTCTGTGGTCCAAATTCTGTAGAAATGAAGGGACTCCTTTCTGGAAAAATAATTGGGTCCGGTCAGAGGTTCCATTCAGCAAACTGCTGCCTTCCAGGCATGAATAACCATTTCCTCTACTTACTCATTGAGTCAGACTTTTAGATCCCTTTCTTTCCCAATCAAAAGGTCCTAACAGGGAAAGTATGGGGTAAAAAGGAGACATACTGACTTTCCTTTTCCTAGGAATGGAAATAACCTGAGCAGGTGTGGCCAATGGTAGCTGAGGAGAGAGCCTAGGGGTGCAGGGCTCTGAGTCCCTGCAAGGGGTGAGTGAAGAATTACCTTGTAGCAGGAGGAAGGACTCGGGGCAGTGAGATTGAGGACTCCCTAAGACTACTGTGGCTATGCGCTCCAGGCTTATTCCAGGCAGGCTCTAATTCCAAATATCATTCCCTCCTTGGCCAAATACTGCTCCCTGTCATTCCAGGTGATTCTACAAACCTGTTCAGAAGTACTGGTATATCCTGGCCATCCTATATACAATACCATGGATTCTGTTTTTCTTACAGAGAAGAGGTCCCTAAGAAATAGTTATGTGTGGGTGAGCAAATGTTTAGCTGGTAAGACATTCTGCAAGACAAGAATACATTTCCCAGTCACTATTAGGCAATGCCCTCTTTATGTAATGTCCAGAAATGTATCTCTAAGTAACAAAATATGCTGATTGGCTAAACCACAATAACTGTTCTGGACTGAGCTGGATTGGTGTGGACAGACGAAGCCAGAGCAGAGACAAGTATTGTGAGGTATTTATAACACTAAGATTGGTTGGGATATCACCATCTCCTACATCCCATTCACCTCCATCCCTCCAATTATGGAAATAATGGGGCAGGAGGTAACGAAACACATTTGTATCTGGCAAAGAAAAAAACTAAGATTGCAGAACTGACATGCATGCTTATGGGAAAGGGGATGGAAAGGAGGGGGCATAAGACAAGCCATCGCATAGAAAGGGGCTCAGAGACTGTCTCTGGCTAAACAAGAATTGACATCTAAGTTCCAAGAAGTCTGAAGAGCAGATAAATCTGGTGATTGGAAAAAGCTGAGTTAAAGATCAATGGCGGGAGTTCCCTTTGTGGTGCAGCAGAAATGAATCCGACTAGAATCCATGAGGATGCGGGTTCGACCCCTGGCCTCGCTCAGTGGGTTAAGGATCTGGCATTGTCCTGAGCTGTGGTGTAGGTCACAGATGTGGCTCAGATCCCACGTTGCTGTGGCTGCGGCGTAGGCCAGCAGCTGTAGCTCCGATTGAACCCTAACCTGCGAACTTCCATATGCCATGGGTGTGGCCCTAAAAGACAAGGAAAAAAAATCAGTGGCAGAAAAGCCATCCTGATTCCTGATCTGGAGCTATCACCTAGAGAATAAGTTGTCCTTAGAAAAGTTATACCAAAATTTCATCTTGAATCCCCTGGATACTACAATTCCAATATTAAACTCCTACAATTCCAGTATTAAACTCCTATTATGTGTCCATGGTTGACTGGGGTACGAAAGTATTGTTTCATGAAGTCACAGTCCAGTGGTGGGATTTCAATCACAATCCAGTGTAGTCACCGCCTCCCAGTCACTACGCTCAGTCCTAGGAATTCAGCAATGAATAAAGCATCATGGCTTCTAGAGACAGCTAAGTGTTTACCAAACTCTTCCCTTTTCTCCCCCATGTAAATAACTAGCCTATATATCTCAACCTTCTTTACAGTTAGATGTGGTTACAAGACTGAGTTCTAGCAAAAAGAAAGTGAACGAGGAAGGATGGATGCCACTTAACAGACCTGGCCCATAAAAACCACCTTAGGGGTATCATCTCTCTCCTCTCCCATTACTGGGCTAGATATGGATTCTCAAGAGGACATTAGGAACCACGTGTTAAAGATGCTAGCACCCCCATCAGCCTGCCTCCTGAATGACTTCATGGAACAGAATACATAACACTAGCACCAACACTGCCATCACTAACTGGACTTCATAAGAGTGAAAAATAAATTCTGTTTTTGGAAATTTATCTATTACTGGTTTGCATTAAATAAATACCAAGATCAGAGGTTGATGGGGCTTGCAACCTAGTGGGTATACACTAAAGGAGTGTCCAGGATCCTATGGGAACATAGAGGAAGGAATGACCAACATGGTCTAGGGCCACAGCAGAAGACTTCATAGTCCATAACATTGAGATGTGTCTTGAATGGGAAAAAATTCCCACAAGAAATAGTGAGTCAAGTTGAGGGAAGCAAATGCTGAGGCCCTCCAAATGAGAGAACTCAAGTTGAGTATGGCTGAAGAGCAGAAGGCAGTAGGATTGGGGGAAGTCCATAAGGATTCAAGCACTGATGAGAAATGAAAAAACTGCCAAGCCACTATGTGGACATCTGTCTATGTGATCCCAGGCACCAGGATATTTGGAAACATACGGAAGTTTGAAGGGAGCTAGCAGGAGACAGTCTCCTTCATGATGCCAGTCCAAGCCAGTTCCCAGACAAGACCAGGACCAAAAAATGAAGGCTACAACCTCAGTTTTTGTTTTTGGCAAATCTGGATTCCCTGACTCCTATCCCACACCCTGTCCCTCAACATTGTCACCCCTACCCACTCGAAAAGCTCAATGAGCGGTCTTGTCCTCACCACCATCACCCCTATTCCCAGAAGCTGTTCTTCTGGGCAATAATCCACAGACTGTACTCTACAGCTGTAGCCTGTGAACACCTTCCAGGAGGCAAGATTCCAGGAGCCAGGAGTTGAAGGGAAAACACAACCACCTGCATGTTTTGTTGTGTCTGATTAATTTCAAACAAATACTACAATGCTTCACACATTCCTGGACAGTTCTCCAATATCCTGAAATTAGCCTTAAATGGATCTGCTCCATACAGGAAGATGAAATGAGAGTGACTCTGATCTGAGGGTGTAAAAAAACAAGTAAACCTATAGACTGAACCGGGAGGGAACTTTGAGATCATCCAGTTCAAATGCCTTGTGCAACAGAGGAGTAAACAGGTTCAAGGAGGAGTCATGGTTTATCTTACCTCACAGAGTGAGTCAGTAGCACAGACAGGACCTCTAGGTCTCAATTCCCAACCCAGTGTTCTTTCAGCTATACTAATCCAGCATCTAGACCAGTTGGAGGAAGCATGCTGAAAGTTACTGATGAAGGAAATAGTGGTGGTTCCAAGGCAGGGATGTTTAACATCTAGTCAAAATGTCACAGACAAGGGTCAGTCACAGACTTTCCTTGTATTGTCTTTCCATTGGGTTGCTTGTATCTGGAAACAACAAGCAGAGGAAAAACTAATTCAAGCCTGTGTCTGGTTCACTTTGTAGATTTCCAGCCACTAAAATCTTAGAATGAATTAGGCATATACTTGATTTCTAGAGGTTTTATCAATTCACATTGAGGAAAGCAGCAAATAATGTAAGCTAGGGACCTGATCAATGGTTCATGCAATGTTTGGATTTCTTTAGAACCCTCCTATCCATCTAGAGAAAGCACCCATGCTTTAGAGATTAACCACAGTAAGAAAAAGAACCAGAGACCTGGAGGGGGCCTAGAAATCCAGGTTGCCTCATACTATAAGCTCCAGGGAACTCTGCTGTATGCATGTTATAATCTTTTTTTTTCTCCGACATTGTTTACATTTAGCATATTACAGAACACTGTAAATCAACTATAATGCATGCTCTAATCTTAATCACTATCATCCAAAGGTCTCACTAGTCATGCCCTTGAACTTGCCATACAAGGAGTCCTCTCTTCAACCTCTTTCTGCATCTGGATTTACAGCAATCATTCCTGTTCCTGCTGCCTAGGGTTAATATAGTGGAGTACATCTTACAAAACTGTACCTAGTAAGACAGGTTAAAAAAGATAGTCGTAAGCTCATTTTACAAGTGGGAAACCTGTGGCCCAGAGAAATTCACTGACTTGCTCAAAGTCACAAAAGCAATAGAGGTCATTTTCAAGTCAAACTGGAACCGAAGTGTCTGTTCCCAAACCCTGTTCCTTCTCTGCATCAGTATTTCCCAAAGTGTTTTCCACTGAGCACAAGTTCATTGAGAATTACATTGGCAGAAAGGGTAGTTCCATGATCTAACATGAATTTTACTCCTTTTTCTACTCCCGTTGTGCTGATATATTAGGCCTATCAGCACATTGGAGGCTCTGAGATGTAATCTGTATAAATCAGAGTTTCCAAAAAGTAGTTATGAATAAGAAGAGTTCATATTAATTGAGTACTTACTGTTCCAGAGCTTGTGCTAGGTATTTTACATGCAGTAGCTTATTCTATCCACCATTCCTACGATCTTTGTACCGTGCTTGTTCTCATTATACCGCTGATGAAACCAATGCCAAAGAGATAAGGTGACTTGCCCAAGTTTGCACAGAGGGAACATGACCAGGAAGGTTCTTAAACCCAGCCACCTGATTCTATGCAATATTTGGCCACACAAATTTTCTGCCCACAAGCCCTCTTTATATCCCACAGAACCAGCCTGTTGCAGAATCAATTTGGGGAATGTAGTTCCCCCATTCACCAACCTCTTAACAATAACCTTGACTTGTTCTTACTGCCTCATCTTTCAACACTCAGAATCACCCAAAAAGGTGTTACTTTCAACCACTGAGCAAAGAACCTGCACGGTGGAAAATAAGACAGATATGGGGCTACAGGAAGAGAGAAAACAGTGTAGAGAGCGTCAGCCCTGAAAGATGAGACATCACCAACCAAACAGGCTTGTTTCACACTTATCAGTTATCAGTCAAACTTGTCTTCCCTCTACTAAGTAGAGTAGCTGAAGTGACATGTGTATATCCATTGTGGGGCTGCAGCTGATTGCAACGCCAGGACCAAGGCAGGACAGTTCAACTGAAAGCAGCATTTGAAACCACTGGAGAGTGGTTCTACCACTGGTTAGTGCGTGCACACACATGTACTTATGAACACAGCATGTGTATGTATACACTCAGATACATCATATCAAAAGACTGACCGAGGTCCATTCAGTCAAACAATCATTCAATTTAATGGAGAAGGGAAAAATTTAAATCTAAGGAGATGATGGATTAAACTGGTCAGTCAATTCAATCATGTCACCGAAAAGCTCCAATAGACACGGGTCAATTGTCTTTGGGGAGTTCGAGAGCAACAATGACGCACAGGGCCCAGGAAAAGAGAGGTGAATTGCAACACAAAGAATTTAGGTTAAATGTCAGGGAAATTTTTTTAACAATAAAGCGATGCCCAAATAGCTCTTTTGGAAGGAATTTTCTAAGCAAAAACAACAGGAAAACTTCAGTAGAGAAACAAAGCAGGAGAAGATATTTGCAATGCGTAGGGCAGATGACGAGCTGATATTCCTCATATTTTTAAAGGCTTTTACAATTTGATAAGAAAAAGACAACCCATGCAATAGAAAAACAATAAAGATTATGAACACATGAATCATTGCAGAAAATATCTGTTAACTCAGAATCACAGCAGAGTATCTCAGAGTGTAAATGGAAAGCCATATATGACAATATATGAAGCCATATGTGACAATATATGAAGCCATATATGACAATCCAAAATCTCACTAGTGGTCAGAGAAATGCTCACAACATAACAAAGAAATATTTTTTACTCTTCAGATTGTGAAAAGAAAACACTTAAGACTCAAACTATTGAATACTTTAAATATTCGATACCTTCAAGTATGCAGTATTGGTAAGCATATTTACACACTGCTGGTGAGAATGTTAATTATTTCAACTTTTTTTGGTTCTGGCAGTAGTCATAAAAATCAATGCATATACCCTTTGATCTATCATTCTCACTGTGAGGAATATACTCTGTAGAGTTAAAAGCACAAGTACATATGGAATATAGAGCAGCACTGTATCTATGATAGCACACAAAATGGAAACAACATAATATCCATCAATAAGAGGATGGTAGACAAAATGAATGTACATCCATTTAACAGAATATTCTTTGGGTAATTTTTAGTCAATTAGATCTCTACTACTGACCTGGAGGAATGTTCATACTATGTTGGTAAGTAAAAAATAGGTTATAGAATAATGTGTATAGTGTAGTTTCATTTTTTGCAAACCAAAAAATGGGGAAAGCCTATGTGTTTGTGTGTGCCTGCACATAAAGAAAGGTACAGAAATACACACATCAAGTTGATAGCATGCATTTCATTTGGAAGATATAATTGGAGAAGGAAGAGGGGAAATGACTATTTTTTCTTCATATACTGCTCTAGTTTTTGTTACAATGGAATACATAACATTTTTGAAGTTGAAAATATTAGCATTATTATTTAATATGGAGGAAATGTCACCTTTTTAGTTGGCAAAAATTAAAGTGAAAATAATTAAGGCATTTTCCACTTTTAAAATACTTTATCCCAATACTCCAAGGTTTATTAGAAAACAACAGATGGCAATTTCCCACTCCTGGAACCACTCTGTGAAAATCCAAGAGAAAGAATCCTTTCTCCCCACTGATTAGAAAGTCTGTCACAGTGGAAGCTGGGCTCTTGGGAAACTATGTTGTGGAATCAGGGCCAGAGGCCAGTGATGACGCCCAGGGTCAGATGACAGAGTGTATGCTCATCACACAGGGTGTGTGACTACAACTGAAATATGAAAAACTTGGTTTCTTAAGTGTCTTATAAGCCAGTTCTAAAGGCATTTCCCAAAAAAGAAGTCCAAAATATTTGGGCACTATTGGCTGCTTTGGCGGAAGCATGTTCCTCCAAGGTTGCTATTTGGAAGGACAACACCCAACCACTTCAAAGCGATTCTCAACTGCTAGTGTAAAATGTTCTGGTCTGTTGATAGTAAAAACACAAAAGGGAAGTCTGGTTTTATGGCCCCACCAATTCTGCTAAGTGCAATAACTACCTAACCCTCGATATTTGCATATTATTATTGGTAGTAGTAGTAGTAGTAGTACTTTTAATTCAACCTTTGTGGGAATTGCTTCATTTGTTTCACATGACTTATTGCAGAGCTATTCTGCTGTCACTGTACTCTCAGGGTCCTGAATCCTGCGTAGTGAAAACTGACCCCATTTGGAAAGCCCAAAGGGTGCTATGCTTACTACTTCTACTACTACTACTACTGAGAGAATCTACCATTTTTGAGGGCCTGTTTACCACGTGCCAGGCATTGTGTCAAGTAACAAAGAACTTGAGTCACCAGGAAATTAAGTAACTTGCTCAAGGCCACACAACTATCATTTGGAGCCAGAGAATGAAGCCAGTCTGATTCAAAAGCTCTTTGCTACCACCATCTTTGTTCTATGTCTTAAAGGGGCCACAATGGCTCTCCAGCTTCAGGCTTTAGCCCTATTCAGTCATTCATTCAGAGACTAATTCTACCAAATTTACTGATCATCTACTATGCGTAAGCCATTGTGCTGGGGACACAGAGATAAGTGAGATACCATCTCTACTCTTGAGAAACTTACATTCTGCTGTAGGATATAAGTAAATGACTATAGTGTAATGTAGTATGACAATGTAATATACACCAGGAAGCAGGAATGCTTGGGAGCATGTATGAGGAGCCCCCCTTCTTGCCTGACAGTGGGGGTAAGACAGCTGCTTTAGCTCCAGAGAAGGCTTGATTGAAAAGAGACCATCTCCACATGTATAAAGGTCAAGTCTTGGATCCTGACTTTTCTTTAGTATTTTTGTTAGGGTCTAAGAAGTGTAAGATATAAGAAAGCACCTAAAAAATGAAAAGGTCTAAAGAGCGATGTGAAAAGAACACAATCTTCCCTTTTTAAAAAACTGAGAAACATTTATGCCCCTGAAATTAGTATTATGCGGTTATTCATTCGATGCTTTCACTAATGCAATTAGAAAGAAAAGAAAAGCACTTGACATACTGCAAGCAGGGCAGAGCTATTAGAGCATAGAAGGTGCTTGAACTGCTTGAAATATGCAGACAGGTAACTGTGGGTCAGCTTTTTGACCTCTGATGTATGTGAAAAAAGATTCTCTTATCAGAGTAAGTACTATCTGGGATAGATAATTTGAGGTTTTTTTGTGAAAAAGAGAACTGAGCGTATCTCAGAATTTATGTTTTTTAAAATTTTACATCTTTTCTTAAAAAGACAGAATATTGAGGTAAAAACTGATGTCGTTATTTTTTTTTACTGTGGTTGCTTTACAATGTTGTGCCAGTTCCTGCCTGTACAGCATAGTGACCCAGTCATACATATGTGTACATTCTTATGTTAATAAGAGGTTTTCTTTTATAGGATAAAGAGATATTGAGTCATGTTAATCTAGCTTCTCTTAGTTTCATATGAGAGGATGCCCATGGAGTGAGCAGATAAGACTCAAATGTTCAGCTAAGCTGAAAGAACTTTGTCGTTACTGTGGATCTATCAGAGGGGTCAGGTTGGCTCAGGAGGTTAATGAGTACTGCGGAGACGAAGGGTATGAGTGCGGGCTCATTAGATTGAGCCAGGTATAGAAGAAGACGAGGAAAAGGAAGCTATCCACATCCTGCCAGCAGTAAGTCAGTGAACACCAGCTTTGTGAAGAATGGTGCACCATCAGCCCCTAGAATAAGGCATACCAAGAGCAAGTGATGACTTGGAATCCACAGCTCATATGGAAAATTTTCTGTTCATTCACTGCATCAGATCTTCTCTCAAGGAGCTCAATAACTTGCTTGGACTTGCAATTCAATTCCTTCAGGGTGCTTTCTGCATTCTAAAGAGATAGAGGGAGAGAGGGAGAGAATATGTTGGAAAAAGTCAATGTATATCAACTATCTATTACTGTGTAACAAATCACCCCAAAACTTGATGATTTAAAACAACAATCATTTATTTAACTCATAATTTTGTGGGTCACTTGGGTGGTTCACTGGTGTGGGATTAGAATGAGGCAACTGAAGAGCCTAGGGCACGACATTTAAGGAGGCACCCACTCCTAGGATCATGCAGTTGTCAGCTTTGTACTTGCATGATCCTGAGAATGAGCACCTCCTTAAAGTGTATGCTCTAGGCACTTCATTTGCCTCATTCTAGTGCCTTCCCTGAAGATTCTTCCAATGTAAGTCAGCTGGGGTGATCTCAGCTGGGTTCTTTTACGCTATGGTTTGGTGATCAGGTTGTGAGTTGGCTAACAGGTGACCTAAAATAGCTCGTATGTCTAGCATTTGAGAGCCTATTGACAGGGGTGATAGGGGTGACTGGACCCCACTGTTTCTTCATTCAGCAAGCTAGCACAAACTTCTTCACCTGCTGTCCTTTACAAATTCCTGTAAGCAATGAAAGAGAGCAAGTTCCAATGTGTGAGCAACTTTCAAGTCCCTGCTTGCATTACATGTGCTACTTGTTCCAATGGTCAAAACAAGTCACACGACCAACCCCAGAGTGAATGCAGAAGGAGATCACACAAGGGCTTGGAACAGAGAGCTATGAACACTTTGGGACCATTACAATGTCCAACGGTAAATTGCAGAAATGGATGGGCATGCCTGAGATGAGTGCATCAACTGAATGAATAACCAATTTGTAATCCAGAGAGCACCAGAGAGGGATTTACCTCCAGACTGCAACAGCCAGTCAGGAAGGAACTTCCTCACTGAAGAAAGGAGATTGCATTGATTCAGCATACACATTCCTCAGAGTTTCAAACATGGACTTTCAAGGACCTGTCCCATGTGTGACTTGTTCTCTAAATCTCTACGTGGTGAGAACCCTGAGAAAGGTGTCTTCAATATTCCTACAGGGCACACACCACAAGGGAAACCAGGGATTCTATGCACAGCAATTTCTCCTCTGGGAGAGGTTGAGAATCCGTGTTTTGGAGGAAAAGCAACCTTAATTCCTACCCCGAAATGCATAAACCCCATTTACATGATGTACAAGCTTATCCCAAAACAAGCCACTTGGAACAACTCTCAAGACATCAAGGTTTATTCTAAAAAGTGTCAGCAGTCTCAGTCACTCATTCTTCCCTGGAAATCATTCCAGGCAAAAAGGTTCTGAGAGGCTCATTTTCAGTTGGTGAAACCAGAGTTCCACATTATTCACTGGTGAGATGAGCTGACTATATTTTATCCATTGACAGTTATTCCCCAGGCAGATCATCAAAATGCAGCTGTTGGGGTCATTATGGGAAATACATTCACATACACGTGAGATAGGTCATCTTCAGATGATCGGCCAGGCAACTGAGTTGGGGCTTCTTTGGGAAAATGCACGGGAGCCTTGTTTGAAGAAAACTCCCCAGCTGTTGGCTTAACAGGGAATCTTAAGCAGCCTTGGGAGCACCAGGGAAAAGAATGTCTCAGACCTCACACCACACACAACTTTTGCCCAAGAGGTAGATCAATTCCACCGAGAGCCAGCTCATTTTCTAAAACATTAGGTATTTTCCTGCCATTATTTAGGAAAACCTTTCCCTTTCACCAAATCTTGACTGTAAATGAGAAAGATAAATAGGCCCTTTCAAAACTGAAGGCAATTAATTCCAGCATCCAACATTTCCAAAACTGTTTCCATGACCTTCCCCATGATCCTCAACAACGTTGCTCATTCTAGGACGAAACATTCATTTAAAGAACAATGTTCTACATCTGCTTTTTGGATGCTCACACTGATTTAAACAGGCGTTGGTGGACTTACCTCTCAGTTTTTGAAATGCAATTGGTTTTGGTCCCAGCTGGGTGGGGAAGAAGGTGACACAACTAAAACATTAGATTTTTATCAGGATAATGATCTTTTAGCCCACTCTTTGGGAAGAAGAAAAGTCATTGACTACATGAGGGTAGATAATGTAGGGTTTGAATACTAAGCAGAGGAGTTCGGACAGAGCTTATCCCTCCCAGACATACTCTCTACTCCATTTATACTGATTTTCTCGTTGTCATCCTTACTTCTATGTCTCTCATTCCTTTATTTCCTATGCTGTTTCTCTACCTGGAAATGCTTTCCTCTGTTTCCTTTGCCTACCAAAATCTTAATAGGTTTTTGAATTCTTGGTTAAGTCCCATATCTTCTGAAAAGCCTTTCTTGACTGCCCCCAGACTAAAGACATCTCTCTCTTTTCAGAATCAATAACACTTACACTAGCCCTTGGCTGGGTAACACCTGAATTGTTCTATGTCTGTTTCATAAACTAGCCCTTCCTTCCTAAAAGGAGTCCAAGATCTTCAAAGGCAGGAACCACATGTGCTATGCTGCTCACAAAATATTCTCTATGGACACACAATGACTATAAGAGCATCTTGTACAAAGCAAACATAAATATTTGTTAATTATCTCTGTGGCAGTAGGAGGTCAATAAAGAGCCTTGAGAAAACAAAGTCCTTAGAATTTTTCTGAGTCAAACTTAAAGAAATAAAACATATCAGATTGTTTCCCTGGCTGATAAACCATATTCCAACACAAATTTATTCCCCCTACATGGAGAATTTGTAAAAATGTGGTTACTTTGAGGGAGAGTGATGACTTCTGTTTTTCTGCATGTACAAGTAGCCATTTTTGGTTGAAAGGGTTTTATGGACTGTTATTTTCTCCTTTTCAATCGGTGGTAATAATGTTGACAGATATAACCTCAATGACAAGACAGCTATAGAGCCAAGCTAGCCCAGTGAGAATGGGTAGGGTCACCACAGCTGGCATGGCAACATGGGGAGATCAAAAGAACCCTGAACTAGGGAATCAGGAAAGCCAAGTTTTTTAGTCCCAAGTCTAGCTGGTCCATTTATCTCTTTGAGTCTGAGTTTCCTCATAAAAAATAAAAGATAACCAATAGCTCAGAAAGACTGTAAGAAGATAAAGAGTTGTAACATATTAAAACTGACTGAGACACGGTCTGAACACAGACAGCAGGAAATTTTCTTTACCAGTTCTGGGCTGCACCACAGCTACAGCCCACTAGGTGTAGCTGATAGGCACTGGGAACAGCCGCTGTTGTAGAGTTCATCCATCTGACAAGGCCAGGCATACTGTGCCTTATGAACCTAAGCTGTGTTGAAACCCAAGCCA
Organism: Catagonus wagneri; assembly: GCA_004024745.2. Lineage (NCBI taxonomy): Eukaryota > Metazoa > Chordata > Mammalia > Artiodactyla > Tayassuidae > Catagonus > Catagonus wagneri. The sequence continues at coordinate 19,598,342 of PVHT020000015.1, read as the reverse complement.
GGGTTTAATTTATCCCTATCTCAGTTCACCCATATGTCATCTAAGTCTCTCATGGAAGGGGATGTCCTTTGCAAGCAAGAAATTTTACTAAATGTCATAAATATAACTTGTCACCCCATCTCAAAGTCTTCAGGTTTGGTATTGCTTAAAACACTTCTCTTTTAGGGAGAAATTCAAATGCAGGGTCTGTGTTTTGTCACTCTTTGTGTGTTGGGAGGACAGAGGGATGAAAATTAGTTACTATTAGACAAGAGTATTGAGACCAAAAAAGAAAAAAAGGACCCTCCTAACAACCTATGGATAATGTTGACTGAATTAAAGTCACCATTTTAAAAATTGACATTCATTCATTTTAAAATTGCTTTCATGAATAGACACTCTGTCAAGAATTGTGCTACTTCAGGAGAAGACAAAGTAGGGTTCTCCCACTCCATCTAGAGTTTTGTCTCCCATTCCAAATGCTTTTCCTGGATGCTATGGTTAAGATGCTGAGGAGAGTACACCTGTAGTTTGAGCTCCTTGGATCCCTAAGTCAAAACCCTACAACTCGGGGTCAGGGGGCGGGGAGGAAGTGGAAGGGAGTGGGATGGATTAGAAGTCTGGGGTTAGTAGATGCAAACTGTTGCATTTAGAGTGGATGGGCAATGGGATACTGCTATACAGCACGAGAAACTATATCCAATCACTTGTGATGGAACAAGATGGAGGACAAGGTGAGAAAAAGAATATATATATACACATACACACACACATATGCATATATATAACTTGGTCACTTTGCTGTATAGCAGAAATTGGCAAAACATCATATATCGCCTGTAATAAAACAAATAAATAAATAAATAAATATTTTAAACCCCTACAACTTGAAAGTTCCCTTGTGGCACAGTGGACTAAGGATCTGGTGTTGCTGCAGCTGAGGTGCAGGCTACAACTGCAGCTTGGTTTCGATCTCTGGCCTGGGAACTTTCATATGCTGTGGGTGCAGCCAAAATTAAAAAAAAAAACACAATTTACACCAGGGTAACCCATCCTAGAGGGTAAACCCTCACACTGCAGTCTTCAATCAGATTTCTTAGTCATGAGGTGCATAAATATTAAAAAGAGACAAGTTAAAAAGAAAGTGGCAAAAGCAAGAAAAAAAAATGATACTAAGAATGTAAACGGGGAGAACAAAAAACAGCCATGAAAATCGGATTAGTCAGTCTCAAAAAGGTCAGATGAGTCAAATTTTCCATGAACTTTCATAGACTATATGATACTTCTTTTCTCAGCCAAAGCTGGGGTTCTTGGACCTCCAAGGCTCTAATCCATTGTGGAGAGGCCCAGGGGTAACCATTACGGACATGGAAGCTCCTAAATTGAATCAACGTTAGTCTCTAAGAACAGGAGAAGGAATTTTCTGCAAGGACTCAGTAATCATTTGTTTAATGGTCCATTTGAAGGCACCAGGGGATCTAAACTGAGATCATGGGTACCCCACAGCTTGGAAGAACATTAAAAACTGGTTATCCAGAGGTGAGTGACACTTGGAAATCCAGGGAGAAAGCCAATATCTATGAAATGTGTTAGCAGATAGCTGGGCACTGACCACTGGGTTAGGGGTTTATGGAGGATCTTTTTCCCAGAAGACATAGACAGAATGGAACTGTAGGTACCAGAAAGCTAGACAAGGCAACATGAGTAATCAGGAAATAAGGCTGCTGGGCAGTTAGAGCTGGAACACAAAGTCAGGTCTCAGCTAAGAACAAGGTTAACTTAGTGCCCTCTCCCAGAGTATTAGGCTAGGAGATTGTTAATCCTTCCTGACCAAGGCAAGGCTGGGCTTCATCTTGAGACTAGATAGAGCTGAAGTCTACAGGAGGAAATCAAGTAGGCTCAGCTCTGGGAAAAGGAGAATATAGAGTCTCCAAATCAGACAGTATTTGACACTTAGAGTCCTGGGGTTAGTAGATGCAAACTGTTGCATTTAGAGTGGATGGGCAATGGGATACTGCTGTACAATAGGAAGCTAATAAAAAGAATCAAACCAAGGTTTTATTGGCTAACTGCGTCCTCCTTTTCCAGAGGACATTTATATTTTAATCCAAGATAAGAAATAAGTATAGTTCTTGAGTTCCTATTGCGGCTCAGTGGGTTAAGAACATAGTGTCCATGAGGATGCAAGTTTGATCTCTGGCCTCGCTCAGTGTGTTAAGGATCTGACATTGCTGTGAGCTGTGGTGTAGGTTGCAGATGTGGCTTGGATCTGGTGTTGCTGTGACTGGTGTAGGCCTCAGGTGCAGCTCCCATTCAAACCCTAGCCTGGGAACTTCCATATGTCACAGGTGTGGCCAAAAAAGAAGAAAAAGAAAGAGT
>PVHT020000015.1:19579424-19589445 GCA_004024745.2 Catagonus wagneri | reverse complement strand
ATTATCCCAGAGTTCTCTGAGACTCTGCTCATTGCCTTTCAATCTTTTATCTCTTTTCTCTTCTGCATTAGTGATTTCCACTAATCTGTCCTCCACCTCGCTGATTCGTTCTTCTGCCTCCTGTATTCTACTGTTGGCTGCTTCTAAGGAATTTTTTATTTCAGTGATTGTATTTTGCATCTCTTCTTGTTTAATTTTTACAGCTTGTATTTCTATGCTCAGTGTTTCCTGTAAGTTATCAATCTTTGCCTCCAGTCTATTTCCAATGCCTTGCATCATCTTCAGCATCAACAGTCTAAAGTCTCTATCTGAGAGGCTGATAATCTCCTCACCACTGAGCTGTTTTTCTGGGCTTTTCTCTTTCTCCCTTATCTGCGTTATAGTTTCCTGTCTTTTCATTTATATAGGTTTTTGGTGTGGTGACCTTTTTGCCAACAATAGAGTGGTAGCCTCTCTTAGTTCTGGCGTTTGCCTCCCCTGTGACTAAAGTTGGTATGGAGGGGGCTTGCTGTAGGCTTCCCAATGGGAGGGACTGAAGCCTGCCCACTGGTAGGTGGGGTTGATTCCTATCCCTCTGAAGGGTGGGGCTTTGTCTCTGGATGAGATTAGAGGTTGGCTGTGTGCCTAAGGGGACTTTAGGCAGCCTGTTTCCTGATGGGTGGGGCTGGGATCCCACCTGGATTATTGTTTGTCCTGGGGCTTCTCAGCGCTGATGGGAGGGACCAGATTTTCCCAAAAATGGCCCCCTCCAGAGAAATGCAGGCTGATAAATGTTCCCAAGAGCTTCACCTCCAATGCCCTTCCCCCACAACGAGCCACAGTCACCCCTATTTTCCCAGGAGATCCTCCAAGAATTGCAGTAAGGTTCCACCTGGATTCCTCTGGAGACTGCTTTGCCCTGGGACCCAGTGCACGTGAAAGTCTGTGTGTGCCTTTCAAGAGTGGGGTCTCTGTTTCCCCCAGTCCTGTGGAGCTCCTGCACACAAGCCCCACTGGCCGTCAATGCCAGATGCTCCGGGGGCTCTTTCTCCCTGTGCCCGATCCCCAGACGTGGGGTTTTGACGTGAGGCTCAGAACTCTCAGTCCTGTAGCTGAGTCTCTGTGATGCAATTACTTTCCAGTCTGTGGGGCTTCCCACCCGGGAGGTATGGGGTTGCTTCTATCACGTAATCGCCCCTCCTACCTCTTGATGTGGTCTCCGCTGTGTCTTCTGGAGCAGAATATCTTTTTTGGAAGTTTACAGTCCATTTGGTTGAAGGCTGCTCGGCATTTGGTTGTAGTTTTGCTGTTTTTCGGGAGAGAAGTTGAGCTCCAGTCCTTCTATTCTGCCATCTTAATCCAATCTCCCAGGCCCCAGTTTTTATTCTTAATTGCTATTCTATACGGCCTCTTCAAGATGATACTTCTCTCGCTGTCTCTGTGTGTGTGTGTCTCTCTCTCCCTCCCTCTCTCCTTCCTTCCTTCTTTTCTTCTTTTCTTTCTTGAGTGAAATCAAATATCAGCAATTGGACCCTTGTAGCACCTTTGCTTGTCCTAAACATGACTTGAGACTTTATGTAAGTGTACGAATGCTTCTCAAACTGGGATATGTGTCATTGCATAGAGAGGGTATCTAAAGTTAGAGGAAAAGCAAGGCTCAGCTTCTTGGAGTATCAATTTTATTCAAAAATATACAGTTATATGGTGCTAAAATTTACTGAGCATTTAATATGTCAGGCATTTAGTCCTCAAAATAACCATCTGAGGTGGATGATATTAGTGTTATCACTTTAGGATGAGGAAACTGAGACTGATAGAGATTAACTAGTCCAAGGTAATAGCTAATAAGCAGGTGGAGACAGCCTAACTCAAAGCTTAATTTGAAGCCTGGCCTCACTGATGCCAAGTACTAGTAACTACTATGCTCCACTGCTTTAAAACACAGAGATAGAATAGAAAGGAGCGTTCCCAGGCATAATACTTGGAAGAAATATCAAACTTGTAGCCAGCTCCTTTAGCCTATAAACTCAGATCCCACTAATAGGATGAAAATTCACTGTCTTCAGCCACTATGGCTGCTATTGTAAGGGAAAATGAAAAGCCAAAAGGCGTACTCATCCAGAATTGGAAGAGATTGATGGATCCAATGGGCCCCATTCATCTGACTAATGGAGATTGCCTTGTGAGGATCTAATTCTGGTTCCCTGTATCATTCGGGGTCTCAACCAGAAACAGACGGCACACTCAAAATAGGAGAATCCGAGAGATGTTGAGTTAGAGCTTATTTTTCCCCAGGTTTTATAATTGACACATAAAATGGGCTAATTATGTAACAGTGGATGGGATATAGCGGACACATAATGGATAGCTCAGTAACTCAGAGTTAGTCGCAGCAAAACTATTATCAGCCCTAAGCCTGAAAGCACAAGGTGAAAGAGGGTTACTAGAAGGCAGAGGAGAGGGTGGTACAGAGAAGCGTGCCTTGAGAAGAGAAGTGACCTTTGGTTGACGGACACGGCCACCCCTACGGAAAGTCACAGTGAGAGAGCCAAGGGAATCAATGCACTGATCTCCCTCTCCCCCTTCCCTCTGACCTCTTGTGGGAGTTTCCTATTAGCCAAACTCAGCCAGATGCCAGAGGGCAAGAATGCTGGTTGATTTAATCCACACAGTTCAGATTACAGAGGGCAGAGAGCAGGAAAGAAAAGGGCGGAGAGGGGACTTGGAAAAGGCAAATAGAGGACATCCAACACACAGTTGCCTTGCGACAGCACTGTGGCAATGGAGACCTACCAGAACGTCTTGTTACCCCTTTCTGCTGATAGCGTGCAATAGAAGTGAGCCCCAAGTGATCATTCTAGACCATAGATACTAAAAGTCACAGTGTATTAAGATATTGCTGGAAGTTCCCGTTGTGGCTCAGCGGTAATGAGCCCGGCTATCATCCAGGAGGATGGCACAGGTTCGATCCCTGGCCCCGCTCAGTGGGTTAAGGATCCGGCATTGCCGTGAGCTGTGTGTAGGTCACGGATGTGGTTTGGATCCCACGTTGCTATGGCTGTGGTGTAGGCTGGCAGCTGCAGCTCTGATTCGGCCCCTAGCCTGGGAATTTCCTTATGCAACAGGTGTAGCCCTAAAACGCAAAAAAAAAAATTAAAAAAAAAAAGCCATTGCTAGTTGCTCTACTACACAAACTCCAAATTCTCAGTGACCTAACACAGAAGTTTTTCTCGTGTCCCTGCTTGTGGAGGGCTCACATGGATATGAAGGACCCAGATTCTTCCATCTCATCCTTCTGCCCTCTGCTGAGCCCTTGGAGTTCTCTCCAGTCAGCCAGTAAATAGGGAGATAGACTAAAGTCATTGTTTCTTAATTACTTTGACCTAAAAAGCGACATGAAGCAATTTCTCTAAAATTCAACTCACCGTGAGATATCCCCCATCTCGATGTGAGATGGGGCTGGGAGATGCAGTCCCTGGCTAGATAGCCACTACCCAGCAACCCCGCAGCATGGAGTGGAGTGGCAGGAGTCTTTGGCAATCTTTTAGACATCTTTGCCACAGAGAGCTCTTCAGACCGATAGAAATTTAAGTTCTTCATACAGACCGACAAATATCCTTTCAACCAGTTAATCCGTTATTTCAGGCACTAGGTGGGAGAAAAAGGAACTACCAGGCACAGTAACTGCCCTTAAGTGACTTAAGTTACTTGCAGAAACCTCCAGGTAAGAAAGCTAAAATAGAACAAATTATGCAACTGTTTGCCAGTTCCTCGTGCTTGGTATTATGGAAGCGTAAACATATGGATGGATTGGTTTAAGTTATTCATGTTTTTCATCTAGATATTTGCTGTCTCTCTACACAGACTCAAACAGTTCTAGCACTCTGATTAAAACTGGTCCATCAGTTTTGTAAACTATTTAGTTATTCAGAAAATACAGTCAAGCATTTTGCCTGTAGCTGTAGCAACAGCCTTGGGTTTCCTAATCACTACAGACCGGCCCCCTCATGCCCCTTCGGTATCCTAAGGCCATTCATTTAATCCCAAGGAATAGTTATTAAGGAGCCTAATTTTATTATCTCATGAAAAGAAAGGAATTCCAATTAGTTACAGGCAACTTTACCCCAAGGTTCCAACCTCTTATTCAATTTCTATTGACTTAGGCTTTTTCTTTTTTTCCTTCCATACGTCCTTTAAGGGCACCTTCTTTATTTTATTCTTTGAGATTGAATTTTGTTAACAAGGGCAGTGACACACAGGTCAGGCTTGTTTTGTAAAAGCCAAAAGCCGCCTGGCAGAACAATTAGCAAGGGGACTGTGAGAAAGGCTAGAATCCACAGATATAGACAAACATCTGCATTCCTGACATGCCAATCTCATGTTTTGCTGGGGGGGAAAAGTTACACTTCTAATGATGTGAATATGTGAAATTTTTCTTTCTCCTTTAGATCAAGAAAAAGCTGTAATGGGGTTTAAAATAAATAAAGCGGCCGCTACTGCTTGACCTGCCAATGAAGACATGGAGGAGTCTACATAAAGAGCCTGGATAATTGGAATCCACGGTTATTTTAAAGCCTTAAAAATGAATCAGCCAAATTTTCAGCCTCCTCCTCTACGCAGCCAAGAGCTGCTCACCAGAAGCAAGACTATCTCCTTTAAATCACACCTCCTTTTCCTATATATGTATAGTAAGGAAATACGAAATTACTAATTAGCAGCAAAAGGGTTATAGATTTATGACAGAAAGAAAAAGAGCCCCGAGCTGACTATGAACCTTAGATTATGAAGAGATTACCATTGCTAAAGCCATGCAATGCTGATCAGATGGAATCAAAATAAAGCATCTTTCAGCATTCACTGGACATGGCTCTGCGACTGGCCACGCTTCCTCTAGTACATCCTCTTCACCATTTCAAAGTAAATGAAAAAGGGCCTTAAGCTACTAGGGAAGAGGGGATTCACACTAGTCCAGCAGCCAAACTTGTGCTTACATTTATGGAATATTCTTTCAGTGTTCCGGGAAGGTCCTTTTGCACAAACGAGCTATTCTTCCCTATTTCTGTTACTAAATTTCTTTTAACGAAGCCAAGATCTTCCTTTCACAGATAGAAGTACAATGAAAATACTAACCCCATGACAGAGCCAGGAACACCAACATCCATCAGATTTTTTTTTTGTCTTTTTGCCTTATCTGGGGCCGCACCCACGGCATATGGAGGTTCCCAGGCTAGGGGTCTAACAGGAGCTGTAGCTGCCGGCCTTTGCCACAGCCACAGCAACGTGGGATCCGAGCCGCGTCTGCAACCTACACCACAGCTCACGGCAACGCCGGATCCTTAACCCACTGAGCAAGGCCAGGGATCAAACCCGCAACCTTACGGTTCTTAGTCGGATTCGTTAACCACTGAGCCACGACGGGAACTCCCATCCATCAGATTTTTGAATGATGCCATTTATTGAAAAAGAAGACCTGGGACCTCACAGACCATGCTCTTCAGATTTCCCCTTCAAGCTCATCAATTGCTCTGAGTAGGGAAAAGTAAAAAGAAGATTCAGATAGTGAGAAAGACAGCCTAGAAAAGAACCAGCAAGGGCTTAAGATCCTAAAAAGTTGCCAGAGCCAACTCCAATGTTTTGAAGTTTCATATGTGGCTAAGAATGGCTTCATTTTTTATTTTTCCTGCTTGGGTTAGTGGACATTTTCACTTGTGTTCTGTGTTCAATTCTGGAAAATTTTCAACCGTTAAAATCATGCCTCCTCATTGGGGATTAACAGATACACACTACTGTATATAAAATATGTAAACGACAAGGACCTACTCTATAGCACAGGGAACTGTACTCAGTATCTTGTAATAACCTATAATGGAAAGGAATCTGAAAAAATATATTTATATAAATCTGCTTTATATCTGAAATTACTACAACATTGAAAATGAGCTATACTTCAATTAAAAATAATAAAAAATAAAATAAAATTTTGCCTCCTCATTTTTCCTGTTTTTCTCTTCGTGGAACTTCTGTTAGATAAATGTTGTGACTTCTCATTCTATCCTTCACATCTCTTTCATATTTTCTCTCCCTCTAGCTCTCTGTCCTGCATTCTAGGTGATTTTCTCATTGAATGAAATCTCTCATTCAATTCAGTAACTCTTCCTTCAGTGATGTTTAGTCCATTGCTCTGTGTATCTATTGAGGTTTTGTTTTCAATAATATTTTTTATAAATTAAACTTTATTGAGGTGTAATGTACATGAAATAAAATGTACCCACTTAAATGTGTGGGTCGATGACAAATGTAATACCCATGTAATAATCACTCCAATCAAGATATGAACATTCCCATCACACCGGAAATCTCCCTCAGACTCCTTTGCAGTCCACCACCTTGAAGTCTAAAGCAACCACTAATGTTATTTGTATATCATAGATTAGTTTTGCCTGATCTATAATATATATATATAGAAGAATACAGTATGTATTCTTTTGTGTCTGGTTTCCTTTGTTCAGCATACTGCTTTTGAAATTCACCCATGGTATTGACAGTATCTGAAGTTTTTCCTTTTTATTGCCAAGGAGTATTCCATTTATGGCTATGCCACAGTTTGTTTATTCACTAGCATATGAACATTTAGTTTGCTTCCCACTTTTGGCTATTAAAAATAAAGCTGCTAAGAACATTTATACGCAAGTCTTTGTGTGGACATATGTTTTCATTTCTATTGAGTAAATAGTTCCAAATGGAATTGCTGAATCATGCTTAGATATATTTTAACTTCATAAGAAAATGTGAAGTTATTTTACAAAGTGGCTGTGCCATTTTAATACACCCCGTAACATATGAGAATTCCTGTTGCTCTACATGCTCTACAACCTCACCTACATTTGCTACTGTCAGTCTCTTTAATTTTATCCATTCTAGTGGCTAGGATATGTTATCTCTCTTTTTTTAATTTTTATTTTATTTTTTAATAATGATTTTTATTTTTTCCATTATAGCTGGTTTACAATGTTCTGTCAATTTTCTACTGCACAGCAAGGTGACCCAGTTACACATGCATGCATACATTCTTTTTCCTCACATTATCATGTTCCATCATAAGTGACTAAATACAGCTCCCAATGCTATACAGCAGGATCTCATGGCTTATCCACTCCAAATGCAATAGTTTGCATCTATTAACCCCAAATTCCCAGTCCATCCCACACACTCCTCCTCCCCCTTGGCAACCACAAGTCTATTCTCCATGTTCCTGATTTTCTTTTCTGTGGGAATGTCATTTGTGCTATATATTAGTTCCAGATATAAGTGATATTATATGGTGTCTTTCTCTTGCTGAATTACTTCACTTAGTATATGAGTCTCTAGTTCCATCCATGTTGCTGCAAGTGGCATTAGTTTGTTCTTTGTTATGGCTGAGTAGTATTCCATTGTGTATACATACCACATCTTCTTAATCCAATCATCTGTTGATGGACATTTAGGTTGTTTCCATGTCTTGGCTATCGTGAATAGTGCTGCAATGTGTACATGTGTCTTTTTCAAGGAAAGTTTTGTCCAGATATATGCCCAAGAGTGGGATTGCTGGGTCCTGTGGTAGTTCTATGTATAATTTCCTGAGGCACCTCCAGATGTTTTCCATAGTGGTTGCACCAGCTTACATTCCCACCAACAGTGCAGGAGGGTTCCCTTTTCTCCACACCCTCTCCAGCATTTGTTCTTTGTGGACTTAGTAATGATGGCCCTTCTGACAGGTGTGAGGTGGTACCTCATAGCAGTTTTGATTTGCATTTCTCTAATAATCAGTGATGCTGAGCATTTTTTCATGTGCTTGTTGGCCATCTATAGGGATATGGTATCTTATTGTTATTTTAATTTGCATTTCCTTAGTAACTAATTAGTTTAGACACATTTTCATGTACTTACAGGCCAATTAACAATTCATTTAAGTTCTCTTATGAAGTGTCTATTCAAATCACTTACCCATTTTTAAAAAATTGAGTTGTTTGTGCCTTCTTAATATTGAATTGTAAGAGCTTTTTATAATACTGAGTAAAGATCTTTAAGAATGTTTTCTCCCAGGAGTTCCTGTTGTGGTGCAGCAGAAATGAATCCGACTAGGAACCATGAAGTTGTGGGTTCAATCCCTGGCCTCGCTCAGTGGGTTAAGGTTCCAGCATTGTCGGGAGATGTGGTGTAGGTCACAGAAATGGCTCGGCTCTAGCATTGCTGTGGCTGTGGTGTAGGCCAGCAGCTGTAACTCTGATTAGAGCCCTAGCCTGGGAACCTCCATATGCCATGGGTACAGCCCTAAAAAGCAAAAAAAAAAAAAAAAAAGCTTTCTCCTCAAGTGTGTTATGCCTTTTTCTTAACTGTGTCACTTGAAAATGAAATTTCTAAAAGAAATCATTTAAAAGTGCTATATAGTTAATTTTATGTGTAAACAACTTTACTGGACTATAGGTACCCAGACATTCAGTCAAACATTACTCTTGGTTTGTCTATGAGAGTACTCCCAAATGAGATTAATATTCGAAAGAGGAGACTGAGTAAAGCAGATTGTTCTCCTTACTATGGGTAAGCCTCATTTTACCAGTTCATGGCCTGGACTTGAGTAAGAAGGAACACTCTTGCTTGACTGCCTTGATCTGGGACATAGGGTTAGGGCTAGGATTACAAACTCAAAGCCCCTTGTGGAAGAAACCCTATACACTACTGAAAATGTATACTGTTTATGTTTCTCCTACCTTTTCCAAAGGGGCCTATGACTTTTTATCAGGTTAACTATACTTTCAGGAAAGGAAATAATCAGACTTTTGGGGGACTACTGGATACTGGCTCTGAACTGACAGTAATTCCAGGAGACCCCAAAACTCACTGTGGTCCACTAGTCATAAGGAGAGGTTTATGGAAGTCAAGTGGTCAGTGGAGTTTTAGCGCCAGTCCATCTCACAGGATGGGTCTGTGAACCCATCCTATGGTTATTTCTCTAGTTTCAGAATGTGTAATTGGGATAGACATACTGAGCAACTGGCAGAAGCTCCGCATTGGTTCCCTCACTGGTGGACTGAGGGCTATTATGGTGGGAAATGTCAACTGGAAGCCACTAGAACTGCCTATAGACAGCTTTAGAAAAATAGTAAATCCAAATCAATACCACATTCCTGGAGGAATTGCAGAGATTACTACCACCAGCAAGGACTGAAAAATGCAGGAGTGGTGATTCCCACCACATCCCCATACAATTCTTCATTGGCTTAGGTAGAAGATGGATGAATATTTGAGAATGACAGTGAATTATTGTAGGCTTAACCGGGTGGTGACTATAATTGCAGTTTCTATACGAGATATAGTTTATTTGCTTGAGTAAATCAACACATTCCCTAGTGCTTTGTATGTAGCTATTGACCAACAAATGCCTTTTTCTCCAATCCTGTCAATAAAGCCCACCGGAAGTAGATTGCACTCAGCTGACACAGCCAGCAATACACCTTCACTGTCCTACCTCAGAGGTGTATCAAACTCTCCAGCCCCATGGACTTTTAGTTTGCAGGGATCTTGATCAACTTTCCCTTCCATAAAGTATCACAATGGTCAGTTACACTGATGACATTATGCTGATTGTACCTTGTGAACAAAAAGTAGAAACTACACTTATTGGTAAGACACTTGCAAGTCAGAAGGTGGGAAATATATCCAATGAAAATTCAGGGGAGATTGGATTAAGATGGTGGAATAGAAGGACTGGAACTCAACTTCTCTCCCGAAAAACAGCAAAACTACAACCAAATGCCGAGCAGCCTTCAACCAAACAGACTGGAAACTTCCAAAAAAGATATTCTACTCCAGAAGACACAGCGGAGACCACATCAAGAGGTAGGAGGGGCGATTACGTGATAGAAGCAACCCCATACCTCCCGGGTGGGAAGCCCCACAGACTGGAAAGTAATTGCATCACAGAGACTCAGCTACAGGACTGAGAGTTCTGAGCCTCACGTCAAAACCCCACGTCTGGGGATCGGGCACAGGGAGAAAGAGCCCC
>PVHT020000015.1:19566608-19578424 GCA_004024745.2 Catagonus wagneri | reverse complement strand
TTTGTATATAGACTCCTATATCAAAACTTCAGGGGAAAAAAAAAAAAAAGAGCAACAAAAACCCCAAACAGTTAATACAATGGCAATAAGAACATATATAGCAGTAATTACCTGAAATGTTAATGGACTGAATGCCCCAACCAAAAGACATAGACTAGCCAAATGGATACAAAAAACAAGAAAACAACAAATGGATCACTGAAGAAATCAAAGAGGAAATTAAAAAATACCTAGAAGCAAATGACAACAAAGACATGACACTCCAAAACCTCTGGGATGCAGCAAAAGCAGTTCTAAGAGGAAAGTATACAGCAATACAAGCCTACCTCAGGACACAAGAAAAAGCACAAATAAACAACCTAACTTTATATCTAAAGCAGCTAGAGAGGGAAGAAGCCAGGTCATGGAAACAACCTAAATGCCCATCGACAGAGGAGTGGATAGGGAAGATTTGGTACATACACACAATGGAATATTACTCAGCTATTAAAAGGAATGGAATAACAACATTTATAGCAACATGGATGAACCTAGAAATTATCATACGAAGTGAAACCAGTCAGACAATTAGACAGCAACACTCAATGCTACCGCTTACATGTGGAAACTAAAGAGACACAATGAACTTCTTTGAAGAACAGACAATGACTCACAGATTTTGGAAAACCATGGTTTTTCAAATAAGACAGTCTGGGGGTGGGGGGATGCACTGTGGGTTTGGGACACAAAATCTATTGAATTGACTTATGATCTTTGTACAGCTATAACTGAAATAAAATTCATTGTTAATAAAAAATAAAAAGATAAAAAATAAATAAATAAATATAAAAAAAAAGAAAATTCAGGGGCCTCTTACTTCAGTGAAGTTTCCAGGGGTTCAGTGTGGGAGACATGTCAAGCATCCCTTCTGGGGTTAAGGATAAGCTGATACATCTAGATACTCCCACAGTGAAGAAAGAGTCTTCTGGGACTTTTTGGATTTGGAGACACCATATTCCCCATTTGGATATTTTATATCAGCCTATTACTGGGTGACCCAAAAAGCTACTAGTTTTGAGTGGGGCACAGAAGAGGAGAAGGCTCTGCAACAGGTCCCGGATGCTGTGCACACTGTTCTGCCACTTGGGCCATATAAGCCAGCAGACTGAGTGGTGCTTGAAGTGGCAGTGGCAAGTAGGGATGCCACTTGGAGCCTCGGACAGGTCTCTACATACCACAACCTTGTCCAAACCCTAACTCAGCCCTCCACAAGTGCAACATCCCTCCTCTAAGCCTAATCATAAAAATGTTAAATAATTTCTAACAAATACTGGGCTACTTTGAGTCAAGCCTTGAGATAGCCATAGTATTTTTTGTTCATTTAATCATCACAACTACCCTTTGGGGTAAGTTCTAATACTAAACATATTTTCTACACATAAGGGATTTAAACATCAGAGAGATAAATTGACCATAAATGAGTGGTTGGACCAGATTTGAACTCAGGCATGTCTAATGCATAGTATGTGCTTCTAACTACCATGTTACATCGCCTCTTTTAGTGAATACTCAAGATTAAACTTTAATTCACTTAGTGACCAATTTTAGAGTAGCCCAGTTTGCCCAAGACTGCCCCAGTTTTAGCACAGGCAGACCCACATCCTGGGAAACCCCTAGGTCCCAAGCAAATCCAGGCAATGGTCATGGTTTCACCTGGCACTAAGTTGCTAGTTATGATAAGTTGCCTTCTAAGAAACAAGTGGGGACAGTAACTTAGAATTCACTTGATCCATGGCTGTACCTGAGATCATCCTCATCATCTTTCAGTAAAACCATCCACTGTGGCTTATCTAAAAGGTCGCATAATCACCAAATCCTGGCAGGACTGGTTACTGTGCTTCACCAATACGTCTGAGAAAAACTTCTGCTACCATAAATGAAAACACAGGCCCAAGCGTCTCCATCACCCTATTATTCCTGAAGATCACAACAAATAGGCTTGCTGCCATGTTCCCTTGACGCTCTACTAATTGGAACCCCCTAACTAGATTTCATTTTGTGAAATGGCCCCTCCGATTAAGAAATCATAAAAAAAGGAACTGGCAGTTCTCTTGTCTATCTGATCAGTGTAGGCAATCAACCCAGATAGACTGGTGCATCCAAGAGATTTTAAGAGGCCAAAGTTATTGGGTTTGTTTGTCTTCACATTAGATACAAACTCAGCAGGCTAATTCCAAATCATCCCTTAGTGTTGAGTAGGCCCAAGTCTAAAGACAGTTCTCATAACTCTGTCAGACCCTCAGCCTCTAAAACTCCAAAAAGAGGAGTTCCCGTCGTGGTGCAGTGGTTAACGAATCCGACTAGGAACCATGAGGTTGCGGGTTCGGTCCCTGGCCTTGCTCAGTGGGTTAACGATCTGGCGTTGTCGTGAGCTGTGGTGTAGGTCTCAGATGTGGCTCAGATCCCACGTTGCTGTGGCTGCGGCGTAGGCCAGTGGCTACAACTCCGATTAGACCCCTAGCCTGGGAACCTCCACATGCCGCGGGTGCGGCCCTAAAATGACAAAAGCCAAAAAAAAAAAAAAAAAAAAAACCTCCAAAAAGAGTATTTGAGTTTGAGGAACAGGAGCAAAGGTGGCACTTGAACTGTTCAAAAACGACTCAACCAAACTGACGTAAGTCATATAGCTGAAAGGTGTGAATTGGATGAGCTATTATCTCTCTTTGGCTGTGCAATAATTTGTCCCCAGTAGCCAGACTGCATATTTTTGTTTTCCGATGTATCTAAATTTCTGCCAAAAAGGCACTAGGGAAAATTTAAGCCCAGCATTTTTTAAGCCTGCTCAAGCTGAGAAGTCTTATATAAGGGTGCTCTATGAGTATGATCTCAAAATAAACACTAGCTATTTCTGAAAAGTCCCAAAGATACTTGCAATTTTGCCTGTAGTTTCTGCTGACTAAAAGCTTGGATTCCAACATGATCATAAAGCTTTTCTTGATATCCAACTGTTAAGTATTTTATTTGGCTCTCTTGGTTTCTGCTAATTTACTTTGGTTGCTCCGAGTTTCACTGTCCTCAAAAAAAAAAAATCAGCATAATTGAACTTACTTGGGTCTATGTCTTTGGTTGCATTTGACTGTCTAGAAAAATCAGGTTTTTTCAAAACTGAGGTCTAAAAGTGTTCTACTATCGTAAGACCAGAATGTGGTGCTATTTTTTAAAAAGCCATGTAAATAACTGAACTGATTTTAAATTGACAGAGTATCCAAAGAAGCAAAGGTTAGCTTCTTTTCTTATTTTCATCTAAAAATTAATTCCACTTCTTAGGGAGAATTTTTACTAAATCAGTATTTATTTCTAAATTATAAGCTGTTGTTCAAGTTATCACATAAGGAAAATCTTGCCCATTTTCTTCCCAAAGCACCCTTCAAATCTTCTCCTGCCCTCTCCTCAACTTGATCCATGGCAACAACGTAACTACTTTCTTTTGTGGTCCTTTCTATGTGTCTTTTCTGGGTCCTCAACAAACATTCTCATTCTCTAGACTACATAACAAAAACATTTGAAAGAGAAGAGTGGAGAAAAATGAAAAACTCAAGATGCTAGCAATGTTAAGATTATAGTAAAGGTGGGTCATGGGTTTGATTGGAGGAGCAGGAATTGGGAGCACTGAGATGGGAGGCAGGTCTAGGGGCTAGTATGAAAGATGCGCTGCTGTCAGGAGGCAAGTATGCAAACACATACCACAAGTCAGCGTATAGACACTGCCTTAGTCCATTCGGGCTGCTGTAACCAAATATCAGAGGCTGAGGAGCTTATTTTAAAAAGTAATCTATTTCTTATAGTTCTAGAGGCTGAAAGGCTGAGACTATGGTGCCAGCGTGGTTGGGTGAGGACGCTCTTCCCAGTCACAGACTTTTCATTGTACCTTCATATGCTGAAAGGGGGGCCTTGAAGCTCTTGTGGGGTATCTTCTGTAAGGGCACTAATCTCATTCGTAAGGCTCTACCCTCATGACCTAAGCACCTCCCAAAGGTCCCGCTTCCTAATAATATCACATGGGGCCTTAGGATTTCAACATATGAATTTTGAGGGAACACAAGCATTCAGACCATAGCAGAAGCTGCACAAAGTTTAAGCATCATTCTCAGACTATTTATTGAGCACCTACTATGTGCCAAGGACTATTCTAGGTATGCAGGATACAGCAGTGAACAAGACAGACAAAAGCTCCTACTATCTTTGAGTTTGTACTCCAGGGCAATTCACATGCCATTTCCTCATTTAAAATGCTTTGGCTTTGTCCTTTTATCTCCACTCCCGCTGCCACAACTCTTGTTTAGTCCCAAATTCCCACCTGTCCCAGTAGTAGCAGCTGTCTCTGAACTAGTTTCCCTGTCTCCAGGTTAACATCCTTGAAACCCACCCCCCTTATTACCAACAAGTAAATCTAAGGCAAGTCTCTAAGCAGGTTCTTCTCTGCTCTAAAACTTTCAGTACTTTCCCTTTGTTTTGAATTAATTCTGAAGCTCTTTAGCTTGGGGTTTAAGACCATTCCCAACATGGCCCTACTTATATTTCCAGCCTTGTCCCCTACAACTCATCTACACTACCCCTCCATCTTCTCTACTCTGTGTTTTCTCAACTCCATTCCTTTGCCTACCTTAGTCCCTTTGACTTGAATTCCTTTCTCCTGGTGTCAACATTTAAATGGATAACTCCATAAAAGTGATTCGTGCTCGCTGCCCTGTGGATAGACTAAATCTCCTACCATTCCCCCACCCCCCAATATTTTCAACCAGGAGTTCCCGCCATGGTGCAATGGATTAAGAATCCAACTGCAGCAGCCTGAGTTGCTGCACAGGCACAGGTTCAATTCCTGGCCTGGTGCAGTGGGTTAAAGGATCCATCACTGCCACAGCTGCAGGGTAGGTCACAACTGCAGCTCAGATTCGATCCCTGGCCCTGGAACTTCCATATGCCACAGATGCAACCGTGAAAAAGAAAAATATTTTTTTCAGCCAAAGCTCATGGTTTTGTGATCCCCTAAAGCACAGTGGTTTTGACTTGCAAGTGTAAAACATTCATAATAAAAAACATATGAGAAGACTCATAATATAAAGCGATGGTAATAATAAGTAACTTTCACTGAGTGCTTATTTCATGCCAGGCATTGTGCCAAGCGCTTTGTCTGTGTTATCTCAATTCTTACAACAACCCTATGAGGTAAGAACTGCACTATTTTTGTTCCCATTTTACAGGTGAGAAAACTAAAACATAGAAAAATATGGTAATTTGGAAAGATCACACAGCTAATGAACAGCAAGAAACTTGACATCTGTGGATTGTGTTCCTATAGTTATCACTCCCCGGGGTATTAACTTAATGTATTTATCTTGTTTTCAGGGCCCTCAGCTAACTATGCTCTTCTTCTTATCCTAATTTCTGAAAACTGTGGAACAAGGGCTTTCCCCATTCAACCATCCTAATTATCCCCATCTGGAGAATAGCATTTCTTTAATTTGGGAGGGCTTTTCTTGCTAGGGGTCGAACTGGAGCTACAGCTGCCGGCCTACGCGTCTGCGACCTACACCACAGCTCACCG
Organism: Catagonus wagneri; assembly: GCA_004024745.2. NCBI lineage: Eukaryota > Metazoa > Chordata > Mammalia > Artiodactyla > Tayassuidae > Catagonus > Catagonus wagneri. The sequence goes on along the minus strand of PVHT020000015.1, from coordinate 19,572,840 downwards.
CAATGCCAGATCCTTAACCTCCTGAGTGAGGCCAGGAATCAAACCCATAACCTCACGGTTCCTAGTCAGATTCGTTTCTGCTTCACCGCGATGGGAACTCCCATTGGGCTTCACTCTTTTTTATTTATTTATTTATTTATTTATTTATTTATTTATTTATTTATTGCCTTTTGTCATTTTTTAGGACCATACCCACAGCGTGTAGAGGTTCCCAGGCTAGGGGTTTAATCGGAGCTGTAGCCGCCGGCCTTCACCACAGCCACAGCAACGCGGGATCCGAGCCTCGTCTGCGACCTTAGACACAATTCTGATAAAGACCTGAATTGAGTCACCCAATATTTACCTCTAGACACCCATTAATTGAGTAGCCAAGGGGGTCATATAGAAACTTTCAAACCAGTTTGACTGTTTTAATGTGGATAGGCCCTCACAAAGAAAATACTTGAGACTTCCACCATCTTTCCCCCTTTCAAAACTGTTTAGTCTGTCTATAGCACAGCTTCAAATTGAGAGGAAATAAGAGAGCATGGACCATGAAGTTAGATCAACTTGTGTTCCTGTTTCGGCTCTGCCACTTACTTGCTATGTGGCTTTGAGGTAAATCACTTAAATCAGTGTCTTCTGCAAAATGGGGATGTAATAGCAGTCATTTCAGGGGACTGTTATAGGGGGTTCAACAGGACAAGGCATGTGATACATTTCACGTGGTGACCACAGAAGTTGAGTTGCTGGGGTAGTTTTTCCTGTGGGGCTTTGTCAGCAAGATGCAAATGAATGGGTGGCCGCAACACTCTAAAACAGATATTGGTTCCTGGTTTCCTGGCCTTCAGATGTGGTTCCATGTTGAAAGTAGATTTTATAATGGTTATTTGTTTTGTTCAACTGTATATGGCAGTGGCAAACAATTGTAGAGCAACAAACCAACCAAATAGCTAGGGAAAAATCGATAACACTACTGCAACTTAAAAAATGGTTAACTCGGAGTTCCCATCGTAGCTCAGTGGTTAATGAATCCAACTAGGAACCATTACATTGTGGGTTCGATCCCTGGCCTTGCTCAGTGGGTTAAGGATCCGGCATTGCCGTGAGCTGTGGTGTAGGTCACAGACGTGGCTCGGATCCCGCGTTGCTGTTGCTGTGGCTGTGACGTAGGATGGCGGCTACAGCTCCGATTAGACCCCTAGCCTGGGAACCTCCATATGCCGTGGGTGCAGCCATAGAAAAGGCAAAAAGCCAATGGCTCTATAATAATGTGAACAGATTCTCTTTAGAAGGAAGACCTGAAGCAAAGTTGGAAGTGAGAGCTATTTTAGTATATGACTCAATATCGAAATGTTCTGAATTAAAAATAGTGCATTAGAGTTCACTGGTGGCCTAATAGGGTAAAGATCTGGCATTGTCACTGCTATGGCTCAGGTCACTGTGGTTGTGTGGGTTCCATCCCTGGCCCAGGGATTTTTGCATGCTGCAGGCACAGCCCCCCCAAAAAAACGTTTTTAAAAATAAGGATACATTGCTTGCTTAACTCGAATGTATATTTTTCCACGTTGATGACAGTTATTTGTGGGTGAAAAATACATCAAAAATATGCTTTTGATCTAGAGGAAATGAGTCTTAATTTCAAACATATAAACAAACTTGTTTTGCCTCTCAGTGAAAATGTTTTGGATTCAACACCTAGCATGCTATATTACAGCCTAAAGTCTTGTTTTTTAGCCAAATAATAAACTTGTTAAGACAGAAGTACAGAACAGAAACACTGACATACTCTGCACTCCACATTGAGCAAGTACATGATCCAAAATTAGTGCTTTTGAGGCCTGAGTTTCCATAAATCTTTAACATATTTGTAAAGCCACTAAAATGTTTTTGAAGAGGATTAAAGACATAAAGTAAGTCAGGAAGAAAAAAGAGATCTAGGAATTAGATTCCAGTTCTATCCAACTTGGCTTCTCTTCACCAATGACATGATTACATCCTAATTACCGCAGTCTACAGTCTACTAGCAAATAAGTAGAACAAAAACACATAAAAAGCCTTGTCTGTTAGCATTTCCTTCATGGGGCATAATCATTTCAGTTTTTTTGTACCATTTGGATTTTCTCTTCTTCTGAGATACTTGTGGTAATGCGTCTTCCAGCAGAATCTCAATTGCCCTCACTGTGCTGCAGACTCAGGCACCCACAAAGGAATAGTTTGGGGGCAAGGATACTCTGTATGAAAAGAAGATATTCATTGTGCTTTTGTGGCTTTCATCCTTTGTTAGGCTCTTGTCTTTCTTTCTTTCCTTCTTTTGGAGGAGCTGCACCTGCAGCATATGGAAGTTCCCAGGCTAGGGGTCAAATGGGAGCTGTAGCTGCCGGCCTACACCACAGCCACAGCAACGCAGGATCTGAGCCGCGTCTGCGACCTACACCACAGCTCATGGCAACGCCGGATCCTTAACCCACTGAGCGAGGCCAGGGGTTGAACCCCCATCCTCATGGATACTAGTTGGATTTGTTCCCGCTGTACCACAGTGGGAACTCCCACCATGGCATTTCTTTACCCATATTTTTTCCCTCAATCTTTCCACTCTTAGAATCTACATACTCTTCTTTAAGAAGCTCTTCTCCCAACTTTCTATCACCTTATCATGGTCCTCCCCAGCTCTTCTCTCCATATTCACCCACTCACATGACCCTTAACTCTGGTTCTAGCAAGAGTCTCGCTGGAACAACAGTTCTCCAACTCTACATCACCCATATCAGTGGGCTTCAGTCACCTCAAAACCAAGCTTATTCCAGTTTTAACCTATTATCATTTTCCCCAGGCTATTCTGTTTTCCTTCTGTTTTTCTAATCATCCAAGTTTGAAATCTTACGTCATTTTTTTCACTCTTACTTTCACCAGAATGTGCCACAGTCAATCAGTATGCAAGTCCTCTAGCCTTCGTTCCACTGTTGATCATTTAACTTAAAGACCTGCCTTCTCCCCTCCCCCATATCTCATTTTTAAAAATACATCCTTGTGGCCTTGTTTGGCTTCACATGTTGACAATGTTGTTACTTCTGATATGCATTCTTAATATTCACTTTCTATTTCTTATGCAAGCTTTTTAGTCTAGGCTCTCATAATCTTAAGACAATGTGGCTACTTCGGGGAGACTGTTGTGTCCTAAGTTCAAGGCATTGCCTACTGGCTTTCTGAGATAAAGCTGGAATCACTGTTCAGATAGCATAGTGACCCTTAGTTTTAATTCTTATAAACAAATACTAAAGTATTGCAAACTATTACATTTAGAATGGAGGATAATGTGAGAAAAATTATATATATAAATTTTTATATATAACATAATATATATAATTTATGTATGTATGTATGTATATATATATATATATGTGTATATATATATATAAATAACTGGGTCACTTTGCCTTACAGCAGAAATTGGCACAACATTGTATATCAACTATACTTTAATAAAAATAAATTAAAAAAGAACTACAGAGAAATGCTACATCAACAGTATTGTTTACATAAGAGAGTGATGAATATGATTTAACAATGATAAAACATAAAATAGTTAACAGACTTTACAACCATAATGAAATAAATCATAGAGTACCAAAACAAAGGACAGAGGAAAACAAAAAGTGAGAAATGTAATCAGTTTTATAATTAACTTGAAATATTGACTCTGATTTCATTCTCGTGTATCATTTACAGCTATTTTTTTAAAAAACAGCTAAGTTTTACTTATAAATCTTTGTTCACTATCACTTTCTACCCTGTTCTTACTTTTTTGTGAGCTTTAGATCTGGATTTCAGAGCAGAAATCACCACTTGATGGAATAAGTCAAAAATAGGCTCAATCCAAACATTCAGTTTTGTGGCTCTTCCTACTAAAACAGGTATTCCTTTGAATTACCATCTCAAGAAGGCCTACGCAGTGAGCCTTTAGCTGGAACAAGAAAACTTTCTTACTTTCTCTCAGAAGTAAATCTCTTTGAACTGTCTCTTTTTCTCTGCATCTGTAAACAAGACATGAAAGGAAGGAAGGAGTAGGCTGTGGACCCCTGTTTCAACAGAGTTACTTCAAACTCCTCAAAGTGAAACTAAAGAAAACTTTTACATTAAATTGTTTTCCTAAAACGCCAAATCAGAACAGTGTTACCAAATGAGTAGTCAAAACATATGCAACAACCCAGGGACATCAAAATTTAGAATTAGAAGTTTTGGGGGAAAGTAGATGTTGAATTTTTTTAATGACTCAAAGTAGTCATCACAAAGGGAAAAACAAAGCTTTTTTGAACTTTGCTATACTTACTTTATAGATTACTGATACTTAATCTACCCTTGGTACAGATTTATTTTTTATATAAAACTAATTGGTGTTACACAAAATTTAATCACTTTATTCTAGTAAATAAATATTTGCATATGATTAAATTACTATAACAAACTCACAGGCTCTTCAAAGCCAGACTATATTTCTTAGCCTCCCTTACTTTAAGAGTGGCCATGTGACTGAGTTTTGGCCAGTAAAATGTGTATGACTCCCACACAATCTTCCATTTTCTTTTTTCCATCTGCCAGCTGAATGGAAAGAATATCAATGTGTTTACTTAATTGCTGTAGATGTTTGACTATTTTCAGTGTTTCTGTAACATTATTTTAGTCAGTCTCTAGTTGGTTTTCAAATGTTTCTGTGGGGGAATGTGGACTCATTGCTTCCTAGTCTACCATCTTGTGAATATCACTCCTGAATACGACCTCTTGTGTTCGCCTTTGTCCTTCCTTATATGTCATTACCTCCACTCACAGTGCTCTTGCTTCTATTTCCTCCACCACACTCAAAACAGTAGGAAATTTCATGGCATTTTTATTTACCCTTGCCTCACTTCATCCCCAGTACAGATGGCACAGTCTAAAGGAAGTGGTAGCCCAGTTCCAAATTTCCTTCCTTAAACTAGAGGGAACTGAGCAGACTTTATTTGCAACACTCTGGCTTCTCTAAAGTATGCTTGTGGGATGCCTCTGTGTCACCTGATTCAGAGCTCAGGCTAGGAAAAACCTTGAAACTCACAGTGGGCACGGTTCATGAAAGTAGCAGGAGGGCTACAGTCTGCAAATGCCTGGGGCAAGAGAATATGGGTGGAAGAATAAAACAGAACATGTATGGCCCTGAAAAGTGACTGGGGTGAGACTCTTTGAAAAATTAAGATATTTAAAAGCAACCACATATATGAGAAATTTTAACGAAACACACTCAGGGGAGGCAAGATGCTTGCTCACAAAAGACCAATGACCTTAAGTGTTAACCCTGGTCTATTTCCAGGATTTGCAACATGCCAATATTAAGATTTTTTTTTTGTTAGAGTATAGCTGATTTACAGTGTTGTCCACTTCTGCTCTACAGCATAGTGACCCAGTCCTGTGTATTTATATATTATAGAAATTATATATATAATTTTTCTCGTACTATCTTCCACATGTTCTACACCAAGAGATTGGACAGAGTTTCCTGTGCTGTACAGTAAGACCCCACTGTTTAGCAATTCTTTTTTTTTTTTTGCCTTCTGTCATTTTATGGCCACACCCGCGGCATGTGGAGGTTCCCAGGCTAGGGGTCTAATCGGAGCTGTGGCCACTGGGCTGGGCCGCAGCCACAGCAACGCAGGATCCGAGCCGCGTCTGCGACCTACACCACAGCTCACGGCAGCGCCGGATCGTTAACCCACTGAGCAAGGGCAGGGATCGAACCCGCAACCTCATGGCTCCTAGTCGGATTCGTTAACCACTGCGCCACGACGGGAACTCCTGTTTAGCAATTCTAAATGTAATAGTTTCCATCCACCAAACCCAAACTCCGCTTCCATTCCACTTCATTTCCCCACAACCTGGCAACCAAAAAGTCTGTTCTCCATGTCTATGAGTCTGTTTCTCTTTTGTATATAGGTTCATTTGTGCCATATTTTAGATTCCACATATAAGGGATATCATATGGTATTTGTCTTTCTCTTTCTTTCTTTCTTTTTTTTTTTTTTGCCTTTTTGTCATTTTATGGCCGCACCTGCGGCATGTGGAGGTTCCCAGGCTAGGGGTCTAATCGGAGCTGTGGCCACTGGCCTGCGCCACAGCCACAGCAACGCAGGATCCGAGCCGCGTCTGCAACCTACACCACAGCTCACGGCAACGCCGGATCGTTAACCCACTGAGCAAGGGCAGGGATCGAACCCGCAACCTCATG
>PVHT020000015.1:19545243-19556056 GCA_004024745.2 Catagonus wagneri | reverse complement strand
AAAAAAAAAAAGAAAGACAAACTGGTAGAAGCAGGTAAAAAGAGATTGTTCTAGGTAAGATTTTCAGGGTTAAAACATAGTGATACACAAAGTTTTTTTACATCGGTGGTTCTCAGTCTCGCTCTACATTGAAAACATCTGCAGAGCTTTAAAAAGCTCTGTTGATGCCTGAATCTCACCTCCAGATTTCTGATTGGCTTGTCCTGTTACCTGAGCATTAGGATTTTTGGCCACACCCACAGCATGGTAAACTTCCCAGGCCAGGGTTAGAACCCACATCACAACAGAGACCTGAGCCACAGCAGTGATAATGCCCAGTCCTTAACCCACTGCACCACCAGGGAACTCCAGCATTGGGATTTTTAAAGCTCTGCAAGTGACTGTATTATGCAATCAGCATTGAGAACTATGATTGAGATCATTCCTTAGTGTATTAGTTTTCCTATTGCTGTTGCAACAAATTACTTCCAATTTAGCAATTTAAAATAACACAAATTTTTATCTTGCAGGTCTCGAGGTCAGAAGTCCAACATGGGTTTCACTGTGCTAAAAACAAGGGCTAGGCAGAGCTGCATTCATTCTGGAGGCTCTAGGGGTAATCTGCTTCCTTGCCTATTCCAGCTTATAGAGATCGCCTGTATTCTTTGGCAGGTGCCCCCTCCCCCTCCATCTTCAAGGCCAACAACATCAGGCCAAGTCCTTCTCATGCTACATCATCCTGGTTCTCCCTCTTCTGCCCCCCTCTTCCTATAAGTACTTTTGTGGTTACATTGACACACCTAAGTAATCCATAATAATCTCCTCTCAAGTTCAGCTAATTTACAAATTTAATTCCATCTGCGATCTTAACTCTCCTCTGCCAGGTAACCTAACAGATTCACAGTTTCCAGGGAGTAGGATATAGACAGATTTGGAGGGCCATTTATGTGACTACCAGAATTGGATCTCTCCTGGATCATCTATAATAATCACCTATCATAATTCTGCATGGAGGATGGAGGGTTTAGGTGGAGGAAGAATAATATATACTGAAAAGGAAAGACCCAAATCAATTCTTGTCAGTCTTTAGAGCATCTGAAGAGAGACACTGTCACACATTTATGGTTAGGTACTCATTTAGCTATATATGTAGTCAATACACACTTTGAACAGAGCCTCATACACACTAGTCACTCAATAAATGTTCAGTGAATGGATGAAGGGATGGTGGCTGATAATGCTTTTGAATATGCATTTCCTCAAGTTCTCCATACTTTTCTGCCTTATCTGTCTTCTCTTACTTCACATCAAAGTATAGATGATCACTGTCCTATCAAGCTCAAACTTTTGCCATGAAAGTTTGACTAAAGACAGAAACTTAGAGACTGAGTGTCCAGAATAAGGGTAGAGTCCTCGGCAGCAAGGCCAAGTGAGAGCAATAGCTAGAGCAAAAAAGAGTGGCTGTGAAGCAAATGGGATGAGCGTCTTAGGGAAAAGACTAGATCAGCAAGCAACTGAAATGGCGATTTCTGCATCTGAATCTAAGCTTTAACACTACCAGCCAGGACTTTGGACAAATCATTTCACTTCTCTGTGTCTCAGTTTTATCATTATTATTATTATTATGACAAGGTACATGTAGAGAAATGGAGATGCCAAGAAGACAGAAAAGATAAGTTTCAAAGCTAAATGGTTTAAAGACATCCAGACTCTGCCCCTGCTCAGTTTTGTCATCAAAATTAGGTCATTTGGCATCTCTGGGTCTCAGTTTCCACAACTCTAAGTTGGGAATAGGACCTACTCCATCTACAGGGTTGTTGGCAACATTCAAGAAAAACAGCTTTTGTAAGAAAGAGTTCTTTAAAATATAAAGTGTTATTTTAGAGTTTGGACCACCCCATAGTCAGACTGTTTCCAATGTACATCCAAAAGCAACACTTGAGTGCCTCCACATGCCGATGAACATGGTACATGGGAACAGTCAGTGCTGGAGACTATCCACTTAGCCTAACAATGGATGCTACCACAATAAACACTTCTGGAACCTCTCTTGGGGATATAATAAAACTAGTATCATTACTTTATATCCACGCCTCTTTTTAAAACAAACTTAGTATTACCCAGCTTGAGCACCCATCACACTCATTAGATTTGACTCCCAGTGATTTCTGACCATTTCCAAAGTCAAATGCACCTTCAAAGAAAGAAGAGTTGTGGCTGCTGAGGATATTCAATGGATGTGTCCTGCAACCACAGCTCTAAAGGAGGTGTTGCATGACAATTTTTTTGTAGTTTAGCCCAGTCTCTAAAATTATACTTTGCATATTAAATGACTCTCATGATGCTTTTTTCCCTGAGTATCATCAGTGATCATGATAAGGAGAGTTAATACGAGGTCAGGCTTCAGAGATGTGCACACTGTATCCCAGAAAAGTTCAGTGATTTGGGCCTGGTCCCATATACAATGAACAGAACCTGGATATACCTAAAACCTTTTTGCTTGGAAATAAGTATGTACCTCCCCAAATGCCTATCTTGAGAGAAGAGACAGTCTTTGGGTTGTATATGATGCTTATTTAAAAGTCATTTTCAGAGTCCCGTTGGGGCTCAGTGGGTTAAGAACCCAGCATAATGTTGATGAGAATGAGGGTTTGGTCCCTTGCCTCACTCAGTGGGTTAAGGATCCAGCATTCCCCAAAACTTGTGGCATAGGTTGCAGATGCAACTCGCATCCAGTGTTACTGTGACTGTGGTGTAGGCGGCACTGCAGCTCTGATTTGACCCCTAACCTGGGAATTTCCATATACCACGTGTGCAGTCATAAAAAGACAAAAGAAAAATAAAGGTCATTTATCAGTAACATCCTCCCTCCAGCTAAGGTGACTGTGTCTGAACTAAGAGAATGATACATTGAAGATGGAGATAAGCGGATGGAGGTAGAATCCATAGAACTTGCTGTACAATTGACTATAGAAACTAGAGGTTTAAAAAAAAAAAAAAGGCACGAGTTCCCCTTGTGGCTCAGCAGTTAACGAACCTGACTAGGATCCATGAGGATGCGGGTTCGATCCCTGGCTTCGCTCAGTGGGCTAAGGATCCAGCATTGCCATGAGCTATGGTGTAGGTCACAGACATGGCTCAGGTCCAGGTTCCAGCGTTGCTGTGGCTGTGGTATAGGCCGGCAGCTGTAGCTCCTATTCGACCCCTAGCCTGTGAACTTCCATATGCCACAGGTATGGCCCTAAAAAGCAGAAAAAAGGGGGGGGGGGGCGGCATTTAGGATGATCCCAGACTGGAGGATATCTACTGCTTTATTGATCCAGTAGCATCTCCATGTTTCTGGAAATTGTCTCTCAGGCTACCCCAACTTTATGTCCCAGTTGGAACTGCTGTGTTTCTCACACGACTTTCCCCCTCTGGCCACGTGGGAATGCTCTAGGTGTGGGCCTCTGATCCAGCTTCACCAGTAAGGTCCCTTTATCTCATTTTGTGTGCTTTGCTCAAAGAGAACTCAATCAATCACTCCCTTAGTAGCTATAGAAGTTGTAATGCTGTAAAGCAGAGGTGTCCAATAAAAATATAGTGGGAGCCAAGTATGTAATTTTAAATGTTCTAATTGCCACATTAAGAAAGGAAACAGGTGGAATTAATTTTAATAATATGTTTTATTTAATACAATACATCCAATATGCTATCCTTTAAACATGGAATCAATGTTTTTTTTAATTAATAGGATATTTTATACTCTTTTTTTTCCCTAGTATGCAGTCTTCAAAATCCAGCATGTGTTTCACACTTAACAGCCAGCACATCTCAATGTAGACCAGCCACATTTTGAGTGCTCAATATCCACATGTGACAGGTGGCTGCCATATTGGACGGGGTAGCTCTGGAGGCCTGGATCACCCACCATATGAAGACAGCCAGCCTGTATATGGGAAAGAAGTTAAGTCAATATGCAGAGAGATGTGCACATGAAAAGCAAAGAGAAAAAACAAGAATACTGGTGGCATTCAAATATCTGATTCTAAGAGTTCTTGAAGATCAGCTACACCCTTCCAACCAGGACTAGCTAGGATGTTTTTGGAGATATCCCATTTCCCTTTTAATAATGTCTTACTTTGCTATTAAAATATTATTTTCCTTATTCTTATCATTGTTAATAATGAAGTAAATCCATTTGCATGAACTACCTTAAGGATGGCAATTTTCTCAATTTCCGTACCCACACCCCTGTTCTTAGCAGTCATTACTAATGAATTGTTCATTTGCCCTCTTCCTTATGGATTCCAAATGTGACCTAAGAATCCTTCTCAACAATGCTCTCAGCAGCTGCTACCAAAATAATTGGGGTAAACATGTAAGTGGAAAGTTATCTTCCACTGCTGCCATAGTGTTGCAATGTGTCCATTTTATTATTTCCCTTAGTGAATGATGAGAACTATCCTTACGAGCACATCATATGGGAGGCAATTCCTGATGCTGCTAGAAATAGTGTGTGTGCGTACTGAGGTTGGGGGCAGAGCATGACCTAAGAAATGCCCTAGTAAGAAATTCTGTCCCCAGATCTGTGAATCAAACCTCGGGAAGAAGTTTCAAGTAAATCTGAACACTGCCCCCATGGTACTGGTGGGATCTTCAAAATGGAAAAGATTTGTGCAACAGTATCCAGATCAAAAGTAAACAGCTTTAATTAAAACATGAAAAGGCACACTTTCTTTTCAAACTTATTTTGTAAATGGACAATGAAACTTGCAGGGAGCCAGGCATACTCTTTTCCCTCTGGCTTCTCTACACATTTCCAGAAATCACCTTCCTTTTGTCAGAATGCCATGTATGGGAGAGGAAAAGACTATATTTCGGGATTAAAGAATTCTGAGGCGACCACACCTCAGTCAGTGTCATTAGAATTGCTGATACAATGCTGCCCTCTAGCAATGGTTTGGCCTGGGCTTCTGCCCCAGGAGTCCTCTGCCCGGGCCACATAGACACCTTCCTACTTCTAGAGCATGTCCAACAGGAAAGGAGTTATGGTCTTAGCTGGTCCCCTAATCAAAATTGAATGACCATAAAGATGAGATTACTGAGGCCCAGAATGATCAAGTGACTTGCCCACGGTCACACAGGTTGTCTGTCACTGCCTGGCATGGCTGGAATTGGAATGCAGATTTTCATTTTGTTTTATTCTATCTCTCTCTTCCACTCTCTTCCTCTCCTCCCCCTCGCTCTCCTCTCTCCCTTTTTCTCAAGGTAGAGGTTGGTAACTTTTTGATGATTGGGTTAGAGAGAAACCCTGAGTGGTGTCAGAATAAGAGCATCAGCCCAATGAGTAACCACAACAATGAATTATTTGTTTGGGTTATTTCAGTTTGGGGTTGAAGGTGGAAAAATCCACCGGAAATGGGCCACATTTCTCTGGGAATTTTCCTTTAAGCTAGGGCTTGCGGGTCTCCAGCAAACCCCAAAGTACAAGCCAACACTCACCGTTTTTCTGAGTCAGTCTTTGTTACAGGAGGCGGCAACAGAAGAAAGACGTCATGGGTCTGGGAAGGATCATGAGAATTTGCCTTACTAACTCACCCAAATCCTGAAAAGGTCTGGGGTAATAGTATAATCAGGATGGACTGGATATCAAGGGAAGCAGTAGTTTGTTCCAGAAAACTCTTGAAAATTAAGCCTCTAACAATATTTATGATGATATGCTGCAAGATAGTTGAGTTTATAATAAAAATATACCAAGAGGAAGCTCCATATCATTAGCCATCAGGGAAATGCAATTCAAAACGTCAATGAGATACCCATTAGAACGGCTATATCCGAAATGGATAATAACAAGTGCTGGTGAGCATGTGAAGAACTTGGATCCTTCATATACTGCTGATGGGAATGTCAAATGGAGCAGCCACTTTGGAAAACAATTGGGCATTCCTCAAATGGTTAAACTTAGAATTACCATATGCTCTGGCAATTTTAATCCTATGTGTATGTACCCAAAAGAAATGAAAATGTATGTTCACACAAAAACTGATAGAAAACTGTTCATAGCAACCGTGTTCATAATAGCCGAAAGATGGAAACAACCAAATTGTCCATCAACTGATGAAGGTATAAATAAAATATAGTATATCCATGCAATGGAATATTATTCAACTAGAAAAAGAAATAAGTACTGACACATGCTACAGCTTGGAAGAACCTTGAAAGCATTATGCTAAATAAAAGAAGCCAGACACAAAAGGCCACATATAATATGTGAACCCATTTGCATGAAAAGTCCAGAATAGTTAAATCTATACAGAAAGTAGGTTAGCGGTTTCCAGGGGCTAGGAGGCAAGGGGAATGGAGAGTGACTGTTTAATGAGTACAGGGTTTCTTTTCTTTTTTCTTTTCCTTTCTTTTCTTTGTCTTTTTGGCTTTTTAGGGCCTCATCTGCAGTGTATGGAAGTTCCCAGGCTAGGGGTCGAATCGAAGCTACAGCTGCCAGTCTACGCCTCAGACACAGCGATGCCAGATCCGAGCCACGTCTGCGACCTACACCACAGCTCATGGCAACGCCATATCCTTAACCCACTGAGCAAGGCCAGGGATCAAACCTGCATCCTCATGGATACCAGTCAGATTCATTTCCACTGAGCCACGATGGGAACTCCCAGGGTTTCTTTCTGAGGTAATGAGAATGTTCTAGAATTAGATTGTGGTAAAAAATAAAATTAGACTGTGGTTATGGTTGCACAACTATGTGAATATACTTTTAAAAAATTAAATTGTACACTTTGAATGGGTGAATTATATGGTATGTGAATTATAGCTCAATAAAGCTCTGACCAAAAAAATAATAATTTTTTTTAAAACATTCTAGAGGATATTGTAGGAAAACAAGTCAGTCAGTCTAGTACCCATTAATACGTCAGTGCTTAGACCAGTGAAATTCTCAGCAAAGGTGGTCAAAGGATGTTAGTTTTTAAATACTTCCAGCTTCCCCAGGGCCAGCCTAGCTCTAAGGGCAGCAACTTTCATATGAATTGTGAGTTGACTCTGTCTTTGTTGGAAAATGTCTACTTTTCATACTGACTCCCTTTTTAAATTTTATTGGAGTATAGTTGACTTACAATGCTGTGTTATTACAATGCTGTGTACACCAAAGTCAATCAGATATATATATTCTATATATATACCCATTCTTTTCTTCCATATAGGTTATTACAAACTATTGATGTCCCTGAGCTATACAGTAGGTACTTGTTAATCACCTATTTTTTACAATAGTGTGTATATGTTATTCCCATGCTCACACAGAAACACACTCACAGATTTCAAAAGCAATCATACTGACTCTCAAATGATAGTTAAACAGTGTATAGAATTAGAAACTCACAGTTTTGCTGCTCAAGTGCTATGTAAATATTCTATTCTCAGCTAGCCTTTATCTCGTCTGGCTCCCCCACGTCCAACCTAGAAGCTCAAGAGCTTATTGGTCTGATGTTAAGATCCTGCTTTGTTTTTGCCCATGGGGATCTCCCTTTCTTTATTTCAGGCCCAGCTGTGAGTTTTCCTCCACAATTTATCCAATATTTCTTTGAGTTTCTAATTGGGAGAAGCCACTCCAAATTATCTCTATCAAGTTGTTTAAACTGCAAGTGTCTGGTGCCTTTTTTTTTTATATGAATGTACCCGGAGGTTAGGTTCTTGTCGCAGAAGGAATTCAGAAAGGAGATGGAAATTGAGAAAGAAAAGTGAGGATTTATTTAAGTGAGAAATACACCTCTTAGGGAGAGGCAGCAGAGAGGTGAGCAGCTGCCCTGCCATTTTTTGGCACACCGGTTATATGGGGCATCCGATTGTATGGGCGGGGTATTCACTGAGAAGGTGGGGTTTGGGGGTTATACTCCTTAATTTTCATCCCAGCTTCACCTTTTTGGAAGGGAGGAGGGATTTTTGTCCTTATTTGGTTTTATCGGAAGTGTCATGGCATCAGTGTATGCTGGGTACTTCTTATCTGCATAGCTAATTTTATTACAATTTTATTATAATGAGGGCATAATAAGCAACAGGTTACATTCTGACATTGGACATTCATGCCCTTTTCCATCTTTTTTTGCCTGTCTCCAGGGCACTCAGAGCCCCAAAAGTTGTGGTTTCCTCTTAGTTCCGGCTTTTCTTTGTCGCCCGATGGACCCTGCTGTTTGCATAATGCGTGGTTTCCTGCCATCTGGCCCCATGCCCCCTTGTCTGCTCATGCCTAGCTATCTGCCTGCTGTAACATGAATACTTTTCTTTTTTTATCAGCAACGCCTCTAGAATATTTAAACATACTCTTATTTATATACACCCTTTTAAAAATTGAGTTAAAATTGGTATATAACCTTACATACATTTTAGGTGTAAGACATTATAACTCAACATCTGTATATGCTACAGAGCGATCACCTCCAAGGGTCTAGTTAGCATCCATTACCATACAATTGACCCTCTTCACCCACTGGAGGAAGGGGTCATGAAAACAGCACCTTTTAATGTGTGCATTCACCCCAATGTTAGAACTAGGATCACTTTTCAGGGCAGGGGGAGGGGTGATGGAAGAGGATGGCGTTGAAAGGCAGAGGCATGAAGTATCTAAATTAATGATCACCTTCCTTCCTTACCTGCTTCCCCTTTCTTGAGAGAGGAATGACAAAGGGAAATAAGTGCTGAGAAAGAAAGCCAGCTCTTGCTGTAACCACACAATCCCTTCCACTTGCAGAGTCCTCTACCCTTCCACAGATGCTGGGGACCAAGATACATTTTTTTTCCAATAGGAAGATGCCCAGGGGAGCATCCTACCTTCTGGGGCCAGAGCCCAGAACAGAGGCTGTCCTAATGATACCAGAAAGATGTTACTGGAATCCAGATTCTCGTTCACGCAGCGGAAGAATGAACTTCACGAACACACAGGCAGCAGGCAAGCAAAGTCTTTATTACAGGAAAGCAAATAGCTCCCAAGACAGCTGGGAGGGGGGAGAAGAGCCCCCCCTCTACTGTCCTTTAGGGGTTTTTAATCCCTTAAAGATGAGGGGGTACCAACGTGGGGTCCAGAAAGATGTGGTTTTCTCCCATTGGCCTTGCTCAATTACCTTTATCAGTCCTTGTCCAATAGGGAGCTTAGGGGTGGAAATGTCCCGTAAGTCTCATAGGAAGATGTAAACTGAGTCACAGGGGGTTAGGGATTAATGTCCGCGTGGGCATAGGCACACTCCCTGTAGTAAACAGGGCCTGTGGGGATGTTACTCCCTGGAGCCCTTAAGTCACAAATGTTAATCAATAGCCAAATCAAGAATGCATCGAAGCCCATGTCCCTATACTGACTACCTGAGTACGATGAGGTTGCAGCTAGCCTCTGGGCAGAACCGCCTGAGTTCAGTAGCATCCACAATGATTGATTCTTTTCCTTGAATATTAAAGACTTTTCCCAAATACCCCTAGGAGGATACACATCTGGATCGAAGATGGAGAAGGGGGAAAGCAAGGCCATTTTTGCTCAGGCCTCGGACTTTATGAGCTTCAAATGTTGGCTGCTATTGAGTGGCAAATTTGTTCAGGCTCACAGGCTGTCTTCACAGTGGCCATCTGGCTCTGAATAATGAAGCCGTGCATATAAAGTGAAGTGGTTGCACATGGGGGCTCTGAGGTCAGATTGCACGTGTTCAAATCCCAGGTTTGCTCATTTTCAGTTCTGTAGCCTTGGGCCAGTTATTTGACCTCTCTGTGCCGGAGATTCTTGGTAAAAGAATAAAATAAAATAGGATCAATGAGAGCACCTACTTTTCACAGTTCTTTCAAAGATTACATGGGATAATCCAGATAAAGCAGTTAGTCCAGAGCTTGGAAACCTGATAAATGCTTCATAGACTTTAATATTAAACTTTGTGGCTTTTGCCAATCTTCAGCCAACGATTTCTTTTTTTTTTTTATGGCCACATTCACAATATATGGAAGTTCCCAGGCCAGGGATCCAGTCTGAGCTGCAGCTGTAACCTATGCTGCAGCCACAGCAATGCAGGATCCTTTTAACTCACTGTGCTGGGCCCCCACACCTCTGCAAGGAACCAAGCTGCTGCAGAGACAGTACCAGATCCTTAATCCACAACACCACAGTGGGAACCCTGAAATACACAGATCTTTTTTTCTTTGGCTGCCCTGTGGCATATGGAGTGCCCAGGCCAGGGATCCGATTGAAGCCGCAGTTTTGGCCTGAGCCGAAGCTGTAGCAACCGCAGATCCTTAACCCACTGCACTGGGCCAAGGCTGAACCTACATCCCAGCGTTCCCAAGATGCCACCGACCCCATTGCAGCACACTGGTAACTCCTGAAATACACAGATCTTAAACACATTAAGTTTTGCTAAATGATAATGCCTTTTGCAGCAACATGGGTGGAGCTAGAGATTATCATACTAAGTGAAGGAAGTCAGAAAGAGAAAGACAAAAACTATATGATATCACTTATATGTGGGATCTAAAATATGGCACAAATGAACCTATCTACAGAACAGAAACAGACTCACAGATATGGAGAACTGACTTGTGGTTCCCAAGGGGGAGGGGGAGGAGTGGGATGGACTGGGAGTTTGGGGCTGGTAGATACAAACTATTACGTTTAGAATGGGTAAGCCATGAGGTCCTACTGCACAATACAGGGAACTATGTCCAATCTTTTGTGATAGAACGTAATGGAAGATAATACGAAAAAGAAAATGTATGTGCGTCTGTGTGTGTGTGTGTGTGTAACTGGGTCACTTTGTTGTATAGCAGAAATTGAAGGAACGTTGTAAATCAACTATGCTTTCATTAAAAAAAT
>PVHT020000015.1:19518165-19545143 GCA_004024745.2 Catagonus wagneri | reverse complement strand
AACGAATCCGACTAGGAACCATGAGGTTGCGGGTTCGATCCCTGCCCTTGCTCAGTGGGTTAACGATCCGGCGTTGCCGTGAGCTGTGGTGTAGGTTGCAGACGCGGCTCGGATCCTGCGTTGCTGTGGCTGCGGCGCAGGCCAGTGGCCACAGCTCCGATTAGACCCCTAGCCTGGGAACCTCCACATGCCGCGGTTGCGGCCATAAACCCACGGCCACAAAATGACAAAAAGCAAAAAAAAAAAATTTTTTTTAAATTCAAAAAAAAATGTATATGCCTGTGGAGCTTCAACAGCCAGGAAAATTTCCTAGTCTCCCCTTGCATTTAATTTCCACTTTCCTGTAGTCAAACACTTCTGGTTCCTCTCATCATAGATTAATTTTGCCTATTCTTGAACTTTATATTTTTAATAACATATATATCTTATTGATTGTAGCTTTTCTTTGGCCGTGCCCATGGCATGTAGAAGCTCCCAAAGCCAGGGATGGATCCCACGCCACAGCAGTGACCCAAACAGCTACAGTGACAACACTGGATCCTTAACCCACTCTAGGATTTACTTTTAGATCTTCCCCCACAGTTTAAATAGAACCTCTGAAGAGACCGGATGCTATCCATGTCCCAAAAAGCCTCATCCCACCCACTTCCCAATCTCATTAGGGCTGAGCTTAGGTTTACATGTAATAATAAGACCTTACATTTGTACATCTTGCATTTGATTTTTCCAAGCATTTTCCCAACCTTTATGCCACGATGCTGTGAGGCTGGCAGGATGGTGATGATTATCTTCATTTTGGAGAAGATGAAACTGAGGCCCTTAGAGGTAACGTGGCCTGCCCAGAACTACCCAGCTTGTGAGAGAGAGAGACAGAGGTACCACTCAGAGTCATGCCTCTTTCTCCAGTGGTCATTTCAACCTCTAAATAAGGTCTGTTCTCCTCTAAATCCCCCATTAGATCACAAAGGATTGAGCAGACTGCTTCTCCCACCCCGATCTATTCAAGATGGGCAGAGCTTTCAGACCAGGTGAGATGGAAGAAAACACATGTTCACAAGAAAAAAAAATAATTCTCTGTAGCTCTGAGCTAGTGCCAGCTATTTCACCTGTAATACTCTGGTTGGAGAATGAGGTTGAGAGTGACTCAAGGTCTCAAGCCTTTGGGAGGAATTAGGGGAAGACTCCCTACATCTGATCTGAGCAAACGAGTCCAGTGTGGTGGAATCTTAGCTAATCCCAATGTGAGACTCAGAAAGTCTGGAAACTGGCGGAGGGATTAGTCATTCTATAGCAGCCCAAGCCTACACTTGCGCGGCGGAAGTGGGCTTTAGGAGAAGGCTCCATACACTCTTGGTCCCTGAGGGGCAGAGAAAGAGACCAGGGGCAGGGTAGGAATGGAAGAACAGGAGAAGGCAGTCAGAATATGGGCAACTGCCGGGCCTTCCGCAAACAAGAGGAGGAGATCTTCAAGGGACTGAGAGGCTGTAGCACACAGGTGGGGACAGGGGTCAGTGACACCTGACTTTTTACTACTTACAGTACCAAACTTTTACTCATGGGCCAGTGAGGCCTGGAGAAACTGGAAACGCTATTTTACAGGAGACGAAATTGTCTCAAGTACTCAGGCCTATGATGGCCCAGCTCCACAGATGCTGAGTGGCTCTTTAAACCTTTGGGGTGGGGGAGTTCCCGTCGTGGCTCAGTGGTTAATGAATCCGACTAGGAACCATGAGGTTGCAGGTTCGATCCCTGGCCTCACTCAGTGGGTTAAGGATCTGGTGTTGCCGTGAGCTGTGTTGAAGGTTACAGACGCGGCTCCATATGCCATGGGTGCGGCACTAGATAAGGCAAAAAGACAAAAAAAAAAACCTTTGGGGTGGGTAGAGGGTCTGGGATGGGGCTCTGCAGGGCTTCATTTATTCAGTGGGTTTCACTTATTTATTCCCTGGGCTTCACTTATTCCATTTATCTCTAGTGATGTTAGCTTATAAAGGAGAGGAGAGGTGAAAGCCAAGAGAAGAAGAATGGCTAAGGAGAAAAATAAAGAATTGTGATCGTTCTCCATTATCATGGCTCTCAGAAAGTTAGTTTCTGGAGTTTCTGTCATGGCTCAGCAGGTTACAAACCCAACTAGTATCCATGAGGATGTGGGTTCGATCCCTGGCCTCGTTCCGTGGGTTAAGGATCCAGCGTTGCAGTGAGCTGTGGTGTAGGTCGCAGAAGTGGCTCGGATCCCGCGTTGCTGTGACTGTGGCGTAGGCCAGCAGCTGCAGCGCCAATTTGACCCCTAGCCTGGGACCTTCCATATGTCACGGGGGCAACCCTTAAAAAAAAAAAAAAGGAAAGAAAGAGAGTTTCATTTTTAAGACATTTTCCTACCATGTATGTTTTCCAGACACGAATTGCAATACCGTAACCATCAATTTCTTTTTCAGTAGCAAGTAAAGTCTGCAGCACTTTCCTGAGCTAAGAGCAACTCTGGCTGACCGTGGAGCCCCAAAGTCCACTAGGGCCTGGACTGGGCCAGGTGTGAGCCAACAGGGCCAGAGAAGACGGGAAAGCTGGTCCTCAGAGGCCTGCTACCTAGAATTGGGTTTTCCCAAGGAATCGCACCCTCTTTTTCCCCCAAGGCAGCAGCATTGGTGACTGATGCATCCTCAGGCAGCCCACAGAGCCAGATTCTTAACTGTATCCTCAGGGGGCTGCCAATTTGTCTGTCAGTCTTGGTCTTTTCTGAGAATCATTTTCCACTTCCTGGAATCAGACCCAGTGTTTAGGGTAATGGAGCGGCGGACTCGAGTGCACAGGGTTTAGTCTCTGTCTCTCTCTTTCCATCCCCACGGCCCTAGACTGAGTCATCTGGGAGTCAGCCACCTGTACTATTGCACTAGGGGCTCACAGCAGCTCTCTGGCCCCTTTCCTCATCCTGCTGCCAAATTGTTGGGAAGTTAGCTTTCTAAAGCATGTTTCTAATCATGTCACACCTACTGTTTTTAAAAGATCTTTGGGTAATTCTATTACATGGACTATTATTGTATAAATAAGTAGGCTCTGTTAATATCAAATTCCCCCATTATCCTTTTTTCTTGTCTTTATAGCCTTCATCACAATTTCAGCCTATCTTACTTTTGTGTTTTCTTGCTTGTTGTCTGTCTCCCCTTCCATTGGAATGAAGTTTTCTTCATTTGATCAAGGTTCTTGTCTGTCTGTCCCCAAAACAATGGCTGGCACGTGTTAGATAATAACTATTGATTGACTGAAGGACTCAAATTGAAATCAAATTCCGTTAGCCGCAGTTAGTCCTTTTTTTCGTAAATGAACTTTATTTAATTTTACGATTACAAATGTAATCCATGCTTACCGTAGAGAATCTGGAAAGTACAGAGAAGTAGAAAGAAGAAAATTAAAACACCCATAATCCCACCACCTGAAGGCAAACACTGATCACAGTAGCTTCTAACTATGCCTGTTTAAAGACCAAGATTTTATCAAGAGTGCTGGCCACAAAGCACAATAGCCAAGGGGCATGAGGGCAGTTAACAATGGAGGAGGTCACCCGGAGGTCAGAGCTAGAGATTTGACACTGAGGGACAACACCAGGGCCACAAACAATAACACACGATGTCAGAGGCCGACAACACAAGAACAAGTGAGGTTACGGTAAGAATGTCGTGAGATGATGCTTGTCAAGAGTTTAGCCCAGGACCTGTCACACAAGATACAATCAATACATGTTAGCCATTATTACGATCATTACTATGGGTCAAAACAAATGATTCAGGATGGAGACTATGAAGAGGCCAAGGGCACTGGAGACCCATTTTAGGCACTATGAGTTGGGGCATGTAGGGACAAGTCTACTGGATGAAAAGGATGCTAGAGGAGTGGGCATCACTCTCCTTAGAGGCTTCCCTGCCAGGTGAATGGGACCAGGGCTTCCTCAAGTTTGCCTGATGACAGGCGGCAAGACACTCGAAGGTGTTTTTGAGGTAGGACATCGTTTCTCCTGCCTAGACTTCTGCCTGGACCAGCACCCAGTACTAGTCTCGGCAGTAACGGGAGCTCAGAACCTCATCATACACCAAACACTCTTGAAGTCCACGCTCTGACTGTTGGGGCAGGTCAAAGGCATGTGGGGTGAAAGAGAAGGTCAAGTCAGCCAAGTGGGAGATCGGGCGGGATGTGCCTGGAGGGAATGGCGAAGGGGGAAGGCCACAAGGTGTAATGATGGAATTGAATGGAATGGGTCTAAGAACCAGTCGTCAAGTTAGCAGCCACGTTGGATATCACAGGAGAAGAGTCCAGGGGGTGTTACTTGTTAGTTTTGGCCCTCTGATGGCCTATGCTCTGTCGAAGGTGGTCGTGCAGACCCTCTTGAGGGTCTCCATGCTCTTTCAGGTAGTAACAGCGTTTGGGAACATGCTGGTGCTGGGAGTGAGAAAAGACAAAAACAGCGGAGGTAAGAGCCATGCTTACTATGACAAGTGGGGCTCTGCCTGGATAATTTCAGTAACATAGCAGATCAAGGACCTGTACTCTTTCTGTACAAAGCGTGACCAAGGACTAGACTGGCCACATCCCTAGTGTTGTAGACCTAGGCAGCCCCCCAAACTTGACCCCTCTTTTAGAATTGGACTTGGGCAGTTCCCATCATGGCACAGCGGAAACGAATCCAACTAGGAACCATGAGGTTGCAGGTTCAATCCCTGGCCTTGCTCAGTGGGTTAGGGGTCCGGCGTTGCCACGAACAGCTGTAGCTCAGATTAGACCCCTAGCCTGGGAACCTCCACGTGCCGCGTGTGGCCCTAAAAAAGCAAAAAAACAAAAAACATTAGAATTGGACTTGGAATGAGTGGAGCGTTGGGATGAAGCCCTGCCGTTTCCTCAGAATCAGAAGACTGAGACGTTTAACAACCCCCGGCCCTCGGTAACTTGGATAGGACATTGTTTCTCAGAGTGGCCGGTACACCCCAAAGAAGAGCAGAGCCAGGCCTGCTTTGGAAACTCCAGGTTGGGGGTTATGGCCTCGGAGCTCAGGGCCTCCCCCTAACCTCTTCCTCAGTCTACTCAAAGGAGCAGGGTGCCTCTGCCATTATTACCTCCTGATTTTTCTTTTAAAAAAAAAATGAATGAATGAATGATTTTTAATGTCGTATTTCTGTTTAGGGCTACACCTGCGGTATACAACAGTTCCCAGGCTAGGGGTTGAATCCGAGCTGCAGTTGCTGGCCCACACCCCAGCCACAGCCACGCCAGATCCTTAACCCACTGAGCGAGGCCAAGGATCAAACCCACAACCTCGTGGATACTAGGTGGGTTCTTAACCTGCTGAGCCACGACGGGAACTCCACCTCCGGATTTTTCCTATTCAAAGCCCTTGAGCGTATTCCCCCAGCATTACCTCCTCGGTCTGCTGCTGAGAGCTCAGCTCATTCTCCATCGCCTCCTCGTTATTCCGCTTACAGGCCGATGGCAAAACCTGGCTGGAGCTGCACGGGGAATCCTTCTCTCCAGCCAGCTGGCACTCAGTATAGAGAGACCTGTCTATCAGCTCCTTTAGGCTGCCAGCCACCTTCAGGAAGATCCGGCCCATTTTGGTGGCAACAGCTTCCGAGAGTCCTTCCAGGAACCTGGTCCGCAGGATGGCATCAGACCAAGACAAATGTCGGGCCAGCAGCAGGAAGTCAGTGGCATACTGCCTGACTGACTTCTTGCCCTGCTTGGGATGGCAGAGAATGGCGCTGAGGATATCTATGTCAGACAGGGAGTCATACAAGCCCTGCGACCTTCTCAGGAAAGATTTGCTTTCGTCTGAGAGGGGGTTTCCTACCTCCATCTGCAGAATGGACCACCTCTCAGCTGCCCCCAGATGCAGAGACACCAGAAAAGCCATTCTCTCGGAATCATTCAAAAACCCCTTCATTTGCTTCTCCTCGTCGATCTCCACCTCCTCCTCCACAGAGCACGAGCCCCGCGCTGCTTCCTGTTCTTCCAAGAGGTAACAGAGGGCTGGGGTCAGCATGCCAAACGATGGCACTTCCTTTGGTGGTTGCTTCACCGTGTCGGGGGTGGTGGCCGTCCCGCGTGGTGTGGCCTTTGATCCAGAGGCCGTGATGTTGATGTGAGGGCCAGATGCCTCCCTGGGGTCTGTGGCTTTAGGTTCTTGAGTGGCCGTCATTCCAGAGGCTGTGGCTGCCATTTGCGGTGTGGACGTGGCTCCTGGCACCGGGGCCCTCAGCAGCGGCCTGGATAGTCCTCTAGAGGCCACGGCCGCCATCTGTGGCATGCACATCCCTCCAGAAGCCGAGGCTCTCAGAAGCGGCAGGGACATCATTCCAGAAGCCGAGGCTCTCAGAAGCGGTGTGGACGTTGCTACGGAAGCGGAGGCCCTCAGTGGCGGTGCGGGCAGCCCTCTGGGGATTGCGGATGTCGTTTGTGGCAAGGACATAGATCCAGAACTCACAACTCTCGTTGGCGGTGCGGACGTTGCTCCCGGGGCCACGCTTTTCATTGGCGACAGAGGCATCTGTGCAGGAGCCATGGCTGCCATCGATGGCACGGGCGCTGTTCCAGAGGCTGAGACCCTCATGAAGGGCTTGGACAGCCCTCCGGAGGCCATGGCTGTTGTCTGTGTGCTGGCCATCTTTCCAGAGGCTGGAGCTCTCATTAAGTCTGCAGACACAGCTTCGGAGGCTGAGCGTCTCCTTGGCGGTGAAGACATAATCCCAGAGACTGCAGCCCTTGATGATGGCGGGGCCGTCACTCCAGAGGCAGGGGCTCGCATCAATAGTGTGCACATCTCTCCAGCAGCTGCGGGCATCATTTGCGGTGCGGATGTTGCTCCGGACGTTGGGGCTTTCATCAGTGGCGTGGACACACCTCCAGAGGCCGCGGCTGTCATGTGAGGCACAGCCGTCACTCCAGAGGCTGTGGATCTCATTAACGAGGCGGACAGCGCTCCAGAAACTGGAGCCCTCGTTGGTGGCGTGGACAGCATTCCAGAGGAGGTGGCTGCTCTCTGCAGAGTAGACATTGCCCCATAAGTTGGGGCCCTCATAGGGGTGGCCGTCTCTCCAGAGGCCGGGGGTCTCGTGAGTGCTGGGGTCGTCTCCCCAGAGGATGGAGCTCTCGTGATCAGTGTAGACAGCTCTCCGGGGTCTGAGGCTCTCATCAGCGGTGCAGACACAGCCCCAAAGGCTGGAGCTCTCACTTTCGGCGTGGACATCGTTTCGGAGGCTGGGGCTCGTATCTGCAGTGGGGACAGCCCTCCAGAGGTCATGGATCGCCTGAAGGACACGGACACCCCCTCAGAGTCTTGGGTGCTCATCGGCTGACTGGGTATCTTTCCAGAGGCTGTGGATCTCATTAGTGCCGTGGGCATCGCTCCAGGGCCTGGGGCTCTCATTAGAGGCATGGACATAGTTCCAGAGGCTGCGGCTGTCATTTGTGGTGTGGACATGTCTCCAGAGGCGGGGGCTCTCATTAGCGGTGTGGACATCCCTGCAGAGGCGGTGTCTGTCATCTGCGGCAGGGACATGGTTCCAGAAGCTGTGTCTCTCATTAGCATTGTGGAGATCTCACCAGAAGCTGCGGTTGTCATTGGCTGCATGAACATTGCTTCTGAGGCTTTGGATGTTGTGAGTGGCTTGGACAATGCTCCAGAGGCCATTGCTTTCATCTGTGGCACGGCCATCACTCCCGAGGCTGTGTCTCTCGTTAACAGTGTGGACATGGATCCTGAGGCTTTGGCTGTCATCGGTGGAGTGGCCATGGCTGCAGAAGCGGAGGCTCTCATTTGTGGTACTGCTGTCACTCCCGAGCCTGTGGCTCTCCTCTGTGACATGGACATTGCTCCGGAGGCCGGCGCTTTCATTTGTGGTGTGGACACGGACCCAGAGGACGGGGCTGTCATCTGTAGCATAGACATCGTTTCAGAGACTGGGGCCACGCTCGGCGGTGTGGACATTGCTCCAGAAGCTGACGGTCTCCTCAGTGGTGTGGACATTGTTCCAGAGGCTGGGGCTCTCATTCGCAGTGTGGACATTGCCCCGTTGGCTGGGGCTTTCATAAAGCTGGTGGCTGTGGCTCCAGAAGTTCTAGCCATTGTTAACTGTGTAGACGTCACTCCAGAGGCTGCGGTTGACATTTGCTCTGAGGGCGCTGCTTCAGAGGTTGTGTCTGTCATCCGTGGGGTAGACGATGCTGCAGAATCTGGGACTGTCTTTAGAATCGCAGACACATTTCCAAAGCCCGGGGTTCTCATTCGTGGCGTTGACCTTGCTCCAGGGTCTGAGGCTCTCCCTGGCGGGGTGCACAAGCCCCCGGAGGCTGTTGCTCTCATGGGTGGAGTAGACACAATCTGAGAGTCTAGACTTTGTGTCAACCGTGAGGACACCACTGCAGAGCCTTGTGGTGGCATCAGCTGGGTGGGCATACCTCCAGAGGTTAGAGCCATCATTAGCAGTGGGGACACTGCCTCCGTGTCTGCGGCTGGCTTTGGCAATGTGGACGTTTCTCCAGCATCAGGGACAGACAGGAGTGGTGAGGACATTGCTCCAGAGCCTGGGGCTGACATTAGTGCTGAAGACACTAGCCCAGAATCTGGGCCAGACGTTAGCTGGCTGGGCATTGCCCCAGAGTCTTGGGTGCTCGTTGGCTGGCTGAGTGGCGCCCCAGAAGTTAGGGCCGACATTATCAGTGAGGAGATCGCCTCAGAGTCTGTGCCTGACATGAGCAGGGAAGATATCTCTCCAGAGGCCAGGGCAGTCATTAGCACTTTGGACATTGCTTCTGTGTCTTCGTCGGTAATTTGCAACGGTGACATTCCTTCAGAGCCCAGAGCTGGCACTGGCTGTGTGGACACGACTCCAGGGTTTCCATCTGGCATCAGGAGTGGAGAGATCTCTCCAGGATCCGGGGCTAGCATCAACGATGCGGACATCGCCTCGGAGGATGGAGCTGGCGTGGCCAATGGCGATAGCTCTGTAGAGTCTGGTGTTGCGATTAGTGCTGTGGACATTGTTCCAAAGTCAGGAATTGTCATCAGCCCTGGGGACATTAATCCGTAGTCGGAAGTGGACAGCAGTGGGGACAGTGTTCCAGAATCTGACGTTGGCATTAGCAATGGGGACAGTGCCCCGGGGTCTGAAGTTGACATCAGCAATGGGGACAGTGCCTCTGAATCTGAAGCTGCCATTAGCAACGGGGACAGTGCCCCAGAGTCTGAGGCTGGCATTAGCGGTGAGGACAGTGCTCCAGAGCTTGCTGCTCCCATTAGAGGCATGGCCATGGTGTCAAAGGCTGGGGATGTCATCAGCTGTGTGGACATCCCTCCAGGGTCTGACGCTGAAGTTGAGGCCACGGGCTGTACGCAAGAATGCAGAATTTGGACCTCTGCTCTGCTCTCTCCTGGTGGTCCAGATAAGGCCGTCTCCCTGTTTTGAGGGTCATTTTCCTCCCTCAGCGTATTGTTGAATCGCAGTGAATGTAAGGGTATTGACATATCTGCCATGGTCAAAGGATCACGTGCAGGGAGTCTCCAAAGTAATTAGATCAGGGGTCCGGCTGAAGCCCAAGCTGTAAGAAAATCTGCAAACAGGAAACAAGTTTAGTGGTCAATAGCCTGTATCCAGAAGACTGGGGAGCAGACAAGTGATTCACGATGGAGAGCTTTTTTTTTGTGTTGCCCGCTACACGTGGCATTGGAGATGGGCCTCGCAGGTGAAAGAAGCTATGCAACAATCGACAAATTTTTTTTTTTTTTTTGTCATTTTATGGCCGCACCCGCGGCATGTGGAGGTTACCAGGCTAGGGGTCTAATCGGAGCTGTGGCCACTGGCCTGCGCCGCAGCCACAGCAACGCAGGATCCGAGCCGCGTCTGCAACCTTCACCACAGTTCACGGCAACGCCGGATCGTTAACCCACTGAGCAAGGGCAGGGATCGAACCCGCAACCTCATGGTTCCTAGTCGGATTCGTTAACCACTGCGCCACGACGGGAACTCCCCAACAATCGACAAATTTGAAGCTGGAGCAACTATCCTTTCCACCCCTATGCTTTTCAAACCAACCTGCTCCGTTACACAGCACAGCCTCTCAGCTTCTGAAAGCCATACATGCCCAACCTGAGCGGCCAAGAGCCCGAGCAGTCCTGGTTCAAATGAAGCAGCACCGCCACCTTCTGGAAAGCTGAGAGAAGTGCAGGTTCCGGAGCAACGCTCTCTCCCATCACAGCACTAGCTAGCAAGGCAGGTACCGGCCGGCCTGGATGAGCTCGCCCTTCGCCCGGGGGATAATCATTGGTTCCTAGGGCTCATTGAGTCCTGCCAGTGGTTTAGTCCGCGTTTCACTACTCTGATGGCCCTGAATGTCTCCCTCGGGAAAAGTAAGGCATTTAACTGATTAATGAGTGACAGCAGCGTTCCATGAACTGAAAATCTTGTTTATTAGCATTTTCATTATTAATAAAAAAATAAAGAAACACACCAGTATTACTACCACTTGCCGCTCACCGAGTGTGTTCCAGGCGCTATACTTTAGGCAACCGTACGCAACTTTAAACTGTCTATAATGTATAGAGATTTACAAGCATTACACATTTGATTCGTACAATAGATAGTAGCAGTATTCCCATTTTACCAGCTTTTTCAGATTAGCTGGGGTTGGGGCCAGAATAAGGTCACTGCGACAGTAAAAACTGTATGTCTTTGACCATCACCCCTCCTCAGGGTTCCCTAGGCTTTGGCATCCTTAAGGCTACATTCAGTAATCTCTCTGACATCCTAGATCACGGCTCGCTTGAAGCCCAGTCTATAGCGAGCACAAATTTCAAGCTTCTCTGATGACCCGTGGGTGGGTAATCCCAGAGCCCCGCCCCTCCGGCTCACTCCCATAAGCAGCCCCCAAAGGGGCTTCTGGGCACATAGCTTGGAAACCAACACACACACACACAACGCTGACACATCCCCACAGCCTGCCCATGCCCAAAACGGAACACTTGCTCATTTGGGACAGTGTCACAAAATTCATCAATCTTGCGCGGTGTGCCTCCGTAATAATAATGACAATACCAGCAACAGGAATGCCAACGGTCAACATCTCTTGAGCATGCGCTGACTGGCAAGCGCTCCGCTGGGCACTTTACACGCATCATCTCATTTGGTCCCCACAGCAACACTAAGTGGTTGTGCGCTATCTTCATCTTACGGAGGGGAAATCCAAGGTCTAGGGAGGCTTAATAATTTGCCTGCAGTCACACGGATTCCCAGGTCCTCACAACTCCAGAGCCCCCTACCCTTCTCGGCTGTGTTCTAATGGTCTTCCCGCTCTCCCTCTTACTCAGTCACACTTAACAAGAACCGCCCCCGCCCCCCTGCCGCCCACCCATCTCTAGCCTGGACAGCCCCGAAATGGGCTATCGTAAAAGAAAAACCGCTTTCCCGCTGGCACCTTGGTTACTCTAATAATTGGTGCAATGGGAAAGATGAGTCAAAAGGGCAGTTCTAGATGACCAACCCCCCATCTTCAGAAAAACCCCTGAACACGCCACAGTTTCCCACCACGCCAAACCCAGAAAGATCTTACCTTGCCAGTTAGGGAGAAGGGAGGGAGTGTGTCCTTTGCGCCCCTAGCGCTTTTGGTCTGGCCAATTTACTTATGCCCCATGCCCAGCAGTTCATTAAAGTACGACCCAATACCAGCAGCTGTTCTCTGCAATCTCCCTTAGCTATCCCCTGCCACGCCCCCCTCCTGCCCGCCAGCCAGCCAGCCTGCCCGCCCGCCCACCCGCCCCACTGCTCCTGACTTGCTAGTGCTTGCTCTGTCTCTCTGGTCCCAGATTCCTGCCTCTATATAGGCTCTGACATTTGCCTCTGGCCGCCTTTCACTTGACAGCCCTCCAGAAGCTCCGCTTTAGCACTTGGCCTATGCAACTCCACCCTTCCTCCCCTCGCCCCCCAAGAGCTGCACCAAGGCCACTCGGCCCGCCTCTGGCCATCCCAAAGAACAGAGGAGAGTCACACAATTAAAGAACTGAGATGGAAAGGGTCCTGGCTCAGGAAACGAGACATTCCCTCTGCGGCTGAGCAGACACCGGCATCCTAGGAGCCAGGCATCGCCACCGGTGCGCCGCAGCAGAAGAGCAGGTGGGGGTGAGAGGGAAGGAAACCGGGGCTGGAGGCTGAGTGAGCAGGGCCAGAGGGGTTCAAAGAGGTTCAGGTGCAGGGAAGCCGGGCTTTGGAGAGATGAGCCGGCTGTGGGGGCTGCAGAGAGCCCAGCAATGGTGACCATTAAAAAACCAATTTGCCCCTGTGTCGAAGACACCGAGGGAAATCTGGCAACCAGTGACCCCGGCACAGGACTAGAATTCAACAGTGAGGCCCCACGGCATCCAGACCGCTAGCAAGAAAAGCATGCCCATCTTAAGCCTACCGCGTGAGGGCTTGCTCAGAGAAGCAGGGCTTCAGCCCCCTTTCCAGAACTGGGGCACAAGGTCAGAGGAGAACCAGCAGGAAGTTTTGCTAGCGCCCTCTAACCTTCTGATTCAGGAGCCCTTAAACCCTTAGACTAGGGGCACAGCTGGTCCCTGAGCCCTGGATAAGGCAAAGGCTTTAGATGAAGTTCAAGTAGCCCAGGTAGAGGGACGCAGATTCTGGGGTTTTGGAGGAGGCATTGACGTCATTATAAACCTCCCCACATCCCCAACAACCGATAATAATTAGCAACCAACAATACCTGGCCACTCGGGCTAAGCACTGGACTTGCCTTATACCCTTCAGGTCTCGTGACAACACCTGCAAGGCAGGGACAGATGCCATTCCCATTTTACAGATGGGAAGAGGGGCTTGGAGAAGCTGCGAGCAAGATCCCAGAGCTAATATATGGCAAAGCCCAGATTTGAGTCCAAGTCAGTCTGACTCCAGAATCATTTCCTCTCTTCATAAACAGACAAGTGGTTAGAAACACTTCAAGTGCCACCTTCCTCTTCCCACCCCTACTAATGGCTGAATCATCGTAATGATAATAATATAAGAATAGTAATAATAATAATAATAATAATGCCAACTGACTTTGAACTTCTCCCATATGCCAAAAACTGCACTGAAGGCTTTCTAAGCATTCTCTCAGTTGTCCCTAATAGCTATCCTGTGAGCTAGGTTTTTTTTTTTTAATCTCTCAGTTTACAGATAAGAAAACTGAGCCTTGGCGAGGTGAACTGACATGCCCGTGCCATGCAGAAGTTCCTGGGACAGGGATGGAACCCTAGCCACAGCTGTAATCCAAGCCACAGAAGTGACAAGGCCAAGTCTGAACTGCTAGGCCAGCAGGGATCTCCATAGCTAGTATTATTATTACACCTAAGAATAAAAGCTAACATTTACTATTCCAGGCACTGTGCTAAGCATTTTATCTCCAAGATCTCATTTGTTACTCATAGCAAGCCTATGAGGTAGGTACTCTTAGTCACTCTCATTTCCAGATGAGGCACAAAAGGCACAGAGAGGTTAGCTAGCTTTCCCAAGGTCACACAGCAAGAAAGCACTGCTGTTTATAATTATAAAAATTTGCCAATGTTAGGACCCAATTCATTTTCTTTTTTGTCTTTTTAGGGCCGCAACCACAGCATATGGAAGTTCCCAGGCTAGGGGTGGAATCAGAGCTACAGCTGTCAGCCTACACCGCAGCCACAGCAACACTGGATCCTTAACCCACTGAGCAGGGATCGAACCTTCATCCTCATGGATACTAGCTGGGTTCATTACGGCTGAGGCACAGAGGGAACTCCAGGACCCAATTCAGTTAATAATTAAACAAATCACGGTGCATCTTCAGTGGCCAGTGAAAATGATTATCTGATTTTTAGATAATAAATATGTGTCTTTTTGAAAAAATACAGCTTGAAAAGATATATACCAAAATGTTAACAGTAACCACACCAAGCAATGGGATTAAAGGGGATTTCTTTCTTTCTTTCCTTTTTTTTTTTCTTTTTCTTTTTAGGGCTGCACCTGTGGCATATGGAAGTTCCCAGGCTAGGGCGTGAATCAGAGCTGCAGCTGCCGGCCTACACCACAGCCACAGCAATGCCAGATCAGGGCCACATCTGTGACTTACATCATAGCCTGTGGCAACGCCAGATCCTTAACCCACTGAGTAAGTCCAGGGATCGAACTTGCATCCTCGTGGACATTAGTCAGGTTCTTAACCTGCTGTGTGCCACAATGGGAACTCCCTAAAGGGGATTTTTTTTTTCTTAGCTGTGTTTTCTCATGTGTCCATAATGGATCCATACCGCTTGTATTAGAAGGCGAAAAAAGTCACTTTTTAAATAAACCCCTCTAGCGTTCTATCTCTAGCCCCCTCTCCCCTCCTCTCTCTAAGGATCCTCAACATCTCCCACCCAAGCAACCTTTCTCCCACAACAGGCTTAATCCTTGGTCAGTAGTGACCTCTGAACATTGTCTCCAATGGCTTGCTTCTATTTGCTGTTAGTTAAAAAATAATAATATCTTGTCTTTCTAGTTTTATTTGTGCCTGACAATTACACAAGTAATCTAGGAATATATTCTCGGGATAAAAGCTGAAGTCCTACATACAGATAAAGCTAATCCTGCACCTACCCCACCCCCCATCCCCTCAAGTCCCATTCCTCTGTCTGTTCACAGTTGGGTGTGTCTCCTCCCAAACTTTTGCTAGCTGCAATGGCATTCAGAGTTCCTATCATGCAATTGCTTGCAAAACCCAGTGTGTGCAAAGAGCTGCACTTAGAAAACCACTCTGACACTGGTCACTCCGGGAGTCCAAGTGCTGGTCCACTGTGACCATCAGCCGGCTCCTAAAGAGGTTACCGAGAGAGACTTCTTGCGTGCTCAGCCCATTTGGGTCACAGACTTCCCGTTTTATTTGTGCCAGTGTCTCTACGAACACAGAGGCGGGATGCCTTCTAAGGAAGGAAAAGCCCAGAAACTGCTGCTTAGCATCTCAGATCCCTCACGTCCCGCCCAGTCCGCATTGATCAATACGGCTAGGAGGTGTCATGCTCCTGCCGCCTCACAAAAGGTAATTGAGTTTGGGGGATTGCATGGCTAGCTGCTCGGGGAAATAAGAATAAACAAGAGGCAGTTCGATATGTCAACAAAGAGCTTTCCAGATCCCAGAAAAGCCACGACCTCAGGATAAAGAAAAACCTGATCTACTCGAGGGTC
This sequence comes from Catagonus wagneri, assembly GCA_004024745.2. NCBI lineage: Eukaryota > Metazoa > Chordata > Mammalia > Artiodactyla > Tayassuidae > Catagonus > Catagonus wagneri. The sequence continues at coordinate 19,529,940 of PVHT020000015.1, read as the reverse complement.
CCCTACCTCCCCTAATCGATCAGGGAGGGCGGCGCACCCCTCACCCCCTTGCTCACCGCCCCCTCCCTGTTCAACAGCCCTGATGCTTAAAATGCCCACCCGGCTCTTTATAAATCCAGGAGGGAAAACAGCTAGCATTTACCGAGTCCTCACCCTGCCAGGGACCGGGTTAAGCTCTTTCCGTACATCACATCTCTTACTGCACAATAAACCCGTAAGTGGGGTTTTTAACTCTCGTTTTCTAAATCAGCTAAAGACCTGAAGTAGAGAGAGAATAAAAGCAAGTAACTTACCTTGCCTCCCACAGCTGAGAGGGAGTGACGCTGGGCTGGCCACTCGGGTCTCTCTGACTCAGTTGGTGCTCTTAACTCACGGGAGAGTCACACACTGTCTTCAAGTCTCCGAAGGGCTGTCATATGGAAGAGAGGGGTAGGTGTGTTCTGGATAGCTCCAAAGAGAAGGATTTGACTGTTAGTTGGGAATACACTTTCATTGGATGTGCTGCAAATTCCCCAAACAACATGTATATGCATGTCCAACTCTACAGGGAAAAGAACATTAGAAGAAGAATAAACGGAACTGCCTTGCGTTAGGTGCTGTCCTGAAGGATCTGTGCAATTGGAGAGAACAGGAGAGATATCAAAGGACTGCAAACGGGCAGCGTCCCAATTTTCTTAAATAAGGGAACTACAGACCAGTATACCGTAAACTCCAGAGCTATAAGCTTGATGTCAGTCCTCGGAGAGATTCTGCCGCAGATTATGAAGCAGGTAATTTATAAGCACTTAGGACGTAAGTGGTGATAGAAGGTACCTAGAGGTTCTAGCGGAACTGCACACAAATTAAACCGGGTTCCCAAGACTGGCAGCTATCACAAACCCAAAACCTGGGGGACTGACAGTGGGCTTGCCAGGTTTTTATTTTTCCAACTAAAGGCATTAAGAAACAAGATAAAGTATCCCCAAATTATCACTTCCTAAAAAAGATTTTCTTTAAACACCACAAGAGAAGGAAACAATCTCAGAATAAAGGGCAGTTCTTTAAATGAAATAGATTTCGCTGTACAAAACACTGGCTACGTAATTTTCAGGCTCTCTCAACGCACCCGTGGACTGCTGCAATTTTCTTGGAGGATGGGCACATATTCAAGAACTTTCTTTTGGGAATCACTCCAAGTTAAAATATCAACGCAGATAAGATCAGATACCTGTCAGACAGGAAGTCTTTCTGGACAGAAGAGGGAAGAACAGAGTTTGACCTTAGCCTAAGTGAGGACAATAACATAGATAAAGACAGTGTCCACAGGAAGGAGCGTGACAGAAATAAAACTTGCCAAGTGCAGATTCAAGCCCTGCCGAGGCGGGGCTTGGCCAGTACACTTGACCTATGCCATCCCCTGGACCACACAGCCGTTTTGTAGGAATACATGCCTGATGCCGTTAAGCCTTTGGATCACAAACAAGTTTCTGCCTTGAGATGCTCCAAGCAACTTTCAGACTTTGACTTGTCTCCCCAGACAGAGTTCCTAAAGGCAGAGGGATTCACACCTGGCTCAATACCATTGCCAGACTCCGGTTCTATACCAATCTAGAGGGCTGCTGCTAGCCTTGATCCTGTCCTATTCAGCTTTTTTATCAGTGGCGTAAATAAGAGCACAGATGGAATTTTTACACAAGTAGGCTAGGGCTGAGAAGAACCTCTGGGTTCAGCCTATGAAGCAGGTTGACATTTTTAAATACCCTGGTTTAGGAGTTCCCATTGTGACTCAGAGGTAATGAACCCAGCTAGTATCCATGAGAACGGGGGTTCGATCCCCAGCCTCACTCAATGGGTTAAGGATCTGGCGTTGCCGTGAGCTTTGGTGTAGGTCGCAGACACGGCTTGGGTCCTGCTTTGCTGTGGCTGTGGCGTATGCCAGTGGCTATAGCTCCAATTCAACCCCTAGCCTGGGAACCTCCATATGCTGTGGGTGTGGCCCTAAAAAAAAGCGCACAAAAAATTAAATCCCCTGGTTTACAATCTATCTCTCTGCATTTGGTCATTTTTTTTCCTGTTCTTTGTCACTAGTTCACTAAGTTCCTGCAATGTGTGCTCTTCATGGAAAATGCCTAATGAACATATGCCAGCCATGAGCTTTGCACACTTACGAGTTTATAAGTTCTTCGCTAGTAAGTACTGAGCATTCGTCTTGGTCCTGGCATCTTCCCTCAGGTAACAGGTGTCAGCGGACGCTTCCTGGATTGGAAAAGAGGACAGGAGTTCCCTGGTTGCCTAGTGGTTAGGGATCTGGCATTGTCACTGCTGTGGATCTGCTCGCTGCTGTGGTGCAGGTTTGATCCCGGGCCCGGGAATTTCTGCATGACGAGGGCACAGCCCCCCGCTCCCCCCAAAAAAGAGGACCAACTGCTGTCCACTTATTTGTGAAACTGGCCCCATTTGCAAGAGTTACCACTGGACTTTGACTGCATCTATTGACATTGACTTTGTCTCTGAAGGTGAGGACAATGCAGGTCACGGTACCTGCGTTACTCTTTCAAACTGCATTTCTCTGCGTGTGGTTGGGACGCCCCCTGCATCAGCCCCACCCGCCCCACTCCCCCTACCTCCCAGGAGGACTGTTAAAATCCAGATGCAGATTCAGGAAGGGGGGCGCTCCTTGTCCAAAGGGTCATACTCAACAAGTCTGAGGGGAGGCTGAGGAATCTGCATTCTGACCCAAGAGATTCTGAAACCCGCTGGAGTTTAGGAGCCCCTGGCTTAGGGGCTTGTACCATGATTTTAACATCAAGTGAACCTGGGCTCCAGGCCCCAGCACTGGGAGTTACCTGACCTCAGTTTCCTTGTCTATAAAACAGGGATAGTAACAGCACCTACCTCACAAGCCCTTTGAATATTTTATTTACTTATTTTTTTTTTCTTTTGAGGGCCACATATGGAAGTTCCCAGGCTAGGGGTCAAATCAGAGCTACAGCTGCAGCTGCCAGCCCACGCCACAGCCACAGCCACAGCAGATCCGAGCCATGTCTGCGACTACACCACAGCTCGCGGCAATGCCAGATCCTTAACTAACTGAGCGAGGCCAGGGATCGAACCCGCGTCCTCATAGATACTAGCAGGGTTCGTTACCGCTGAGCCACAGCAGGAACTCCCCTTTGAACGTTTTAAATGAAAAACATGTGTAAAGTGTCTGGCACGCAGTCAAAGCTCCGTAATCTTGCTGGTCCTGCTTATTCGTGGGCCCCGCTGCCTGCCTTCTCTGTGTTCAGCTTCGGCCCCCGTTGCCAACCGCTCGCTCTTTCTAGGTCTGGTATTCAAACTCCCCAAGCGAGAGAACCTCACTGGTCCAAATTTAGTCACCACTGTGCTTGCTAGGCAAAGTTCTCAACCAGGTTCCCTCCTAGGCAACTCGCCAGCCTATAGAGTGTCTGCTCTTGGATCAGATGCCCTCTCCTGGCTCAATCGGTTACTGCCAGGGGGAAGCAGGGTCACGTGGTACCAAACATAGCCACCTATTCATAAGAAACTGCTCCTTCCCTCCCATGGGGTCTGCGGATGGAAACTCCTTAGGAGGGGCCCGTGGGTGTGGCAGGAATTCTGAGGCTTAGCCTGTCCAGTACACCTAGGCTTCTCATTTATCCAGCCTGCCAAAGGAGTGAAGCGTTCGGGTTCCCTGTCGTCTCTATTTAATTCCGACTTTGCATCTCCATCAGGCCAGGAACACCAGTTTTCAAAAAACTAGACACAGTAAAAGGGGGAGGGGGTGTGTGTGGAAAATCATAGCCCTAAAAATGAGACTGTCTGTGTCTAGAACACGTTTTTAAGTTTCCAAAGCACTTTCGCATCCATTTTCTCATTGCAGAGCTTGCAAACTGGCAGCCACGGGCTGGATTCAGACTGCAGACGGATTTTATTTGACCCCCTACAATGTTTTTACCACTTCTAGAATTAGTGGCCAACATCTGAAAGTCAGGTTTCACCTATCACGCTGGATTTCTGGCTTCTCTGGGAAAAACAGAAAGACATGGATCCTGGTTCTGAGATGGCCACAGCCAGCTGGAGCTGAGTAAGCTGTTCCCTGTAGATGGGGCACTGGCTCACCACTTTGCTTCAGGACCCACCAGCCACTTTCACATTTTCACAGTGTGACTTTCTTGGCCCCTGCAGGCATCTGAAGCCTCATTTTAACCCCACGGAGTAGGTAGAGAAGGTGGTTAATAGCACGGATTCTGAAGCCGAACGGTCTAGGTTAGAATTCCAGCTTTAGGACGCTGCACGAGTGATTTCACCTCTCTGAGCCTCAGTTTCCTCATCTGTAAAATGGGGATGATAATAATAATGCCTACCTCATAGGGTTATTGGCCTAACTAAATAAGTTAATGTATACAGACTACTTAGAACCATACCTGGCACATGGAATGCACTAACTAAGCATCAGCTTCCTTCACGGTCCACAAGTCTTTACCTGGCTTTTTGACGTCCAAAAGATTCTGCAAACTAAAATTTTGTGGCAAGCTCATCTGGTGGCCACATTTGACCTGAGCTGGCAGGAGGCTATTCATTTATGCCATTTAGAAGTACTGATGTGTGGAGTTCCCGTCAAGGCGCAGCGGAAACGAATCTGACTAGGAACCATGAGGTTGCGGGTTCAATCCCTGGCATCGCTCAGTGGGTTAACGATCTGGTGTTGCTGTGGCTGTGGTGCAGGCCGGCCGCTACAGCTCCTGTTAGACCCCTAGCCTGGGAACCTCCATATGCCGCCAGTGCGGCCCTAAAAGGACAAAAGACAAAAAAAAAAAAGTACTAATGTGTTCAATCACAGGACACTTAGCCCAGATACCATAAAGGGTGTTATATATGTACCATATGGTTTTTCTAAAACCTAAAACTTCTGAAATCCAAAGCATGTCTAGTGCCAATGGTTTCAGATAGGGGATTGCAGTCCTAACTTATTATTAATCGGTGTACCCCCTTGACAGATGGGAAAACTCCACTCCTGAGCCCTAAGCAACTGGCCCAAAGTCCTACGGCTTGGAATTGGAAATAATACCGAGCCCTAGGCATGAAGCACCTAAAGGCTACTGTCGTGGCATGCATCGGGCTCACTGTAAGCAGGTGGATACAGGCCTTGAGTGACTATCGGTCAGGGTCTCCTGAAGAATGGAAGACAGCACCATTTACTGAGAGGGACAGGCCCTTCCCCTAGTAGCATTCTTTCGACTCTTGGCATTCATCTTCCCTTAAACATACCAGTGGGCTAGGACTAGGATGGAGGTGGTTGTCTTTTAAAGAGGAGGAAGCTGACATTCAGAGAAGAGGAGTGACTTGCTCCAAATCACACAGCCAAAGACAGGGAGAGCTGGAACTAGACCCCACATTCTGTGCTTTTTCTTCTTAAACCCCAAGGCTGAGCCAAGGAAGACATATGCTGAACTTTCTACATACTGACCCCCGCTCTCTGCAGACAATCCTAAAATTTTCAACATACCTGATGAAAGGAGAATGTCCCAAGATCTCAGCAAATACAAAAATGAGACAGCGTGTCTGGGAGGACCGCGTCCTTCCCAGAACCATAGGCAGCAATGTACAGACACCATCCAGTCAGAAGTCAGAGAGGGGAGATTTCTCAAATCCCAAGGAAGTCACAGAGACCCTACTGTTTGCTCTTCTCTGTTGATTTTTAAGAAGCTGACATTTACTTATGCCAAAGGCCAAAAGAAATGAAAGATCTACTGGAAAAGGAATTCCATCAGTTATGGAGCAGTATCTTAAAGAAACCTTTGCACAGCAACAGTTCCCTTGTTTGAAATGCAGAAAATAGAACACGGCTATTTCATATTGTTAGTGCATCAGAGACCACATCCTTGGGACTCCATGCCAGCTCCCTGTCTCAGCACCGGGGAGCTTTCTGACACCACCACCAACTAAAGCAAGTTGGCAAAGAGAAGGCAGGCCGTGCCCCAGGTGACCTCGTGTCTCTCCTAAGCCCATGGCTTGAGCTCCTCGTACCGACAAATCTGCACTTTGATCACACACCCACAGCGACCCAGATCTTTGAATTCAGCAATTCTTTCTCAGGTTTCAGCGAGGCATTGGCAGCCTGAGCTATTTTGGGACATTTTCTCTGCTGTGGATGCCACTTTCGGAATACGCCAGAAACACGCTAAGGACCAGGAGTTCTCCATCCTGGACCCGTTTGGGGGTTTTGCTCGCTCTTTCTCTCTCTCTCTCTTTCTCTGGGCTGAGTATTTGGAGGACAGTCGTTCTTGCCAGCCTAATCCCAGGAGCCTGACTACCTTGCCTGGCCACGGGCTCCAAGAGCCAGTGTAGCTGGCAGCACCCTCACGGTAAGGGGCATGGAGGCGCCAGGCAGCGGAGAGGGACAGATGTCCTGGGGGATGGGGGTGGTCCGAGTTTGGATGTGGACTGAAAAAAAAAAAACAGGGTGGTGGTGGTGGTGGTGGGAGGGGAGTGACAAGATTTTCCAAACATCTTATTCTTACAATCATCACTTCGTAATCTGATGCAACTGACTCAGCAGGCGTTCGGGAGCCTGCGTTCTCCATTTTCCTGTCCTAAAATCCTCTGCACCTGTAAGTACCGCTGCCGTCTTTGGGGGTGGGGGAGAGGAGGGCAGGGCCCGGGGAAGGCCGTCAGTATCTGTGTGGACAGGCCCATGGCGTTGGAAGAATTCCTGAAGCCCGCCCCCCCCCACTCCTCACCCCTCGAACTGCTTCTTAGTTCAGAAAAGGAAAATGCCTCTTTGCTGTTTCCCAAGCCCCCAGCATACCAGACACTCCACCTGGCCTTCGGGGTCTTCTGTTCACCAGTGCTGTGCACACCTGATGTCTCGTGTTGGACTTAATGGGAGAAGCATACCCGGGGCATTTGATTTACTGAAGTGCAACCACAGCTATGATGGTGGGCACAACCACTGCTTGACTTCTCCATCTTTGATGCAGCAATTTGCTGAAATGGTGAAAAGCGTACTTGTAATCAGGAGGGTCTCAATGACTCCTCCATGGTGAAAAGAGCAGTGTGGCCGGGGCTGATTCGCAGCACACTCAGAAAGGCTGCCACAATGGGGAGGGTCCACGCTCAGGCGCTCTGCAGCGAGACGGCCCCTTTCAGTGCCTTCCTATTCTGATGGAAAGCGAGGCCAAAAGAGCTACAGGCTCCCCAGGAAAGGAGCCTTTCTGATGCTTTTATTTACCACTTTCCTGAGAGACTGGACATTGTCTCTGGCCAGCCTGAGACCCCGAAGCAGCTCAAATGACTGCTGCAAAGGGCAACATGCAGCCAGCCCTTCCTTGGGAGACTGCTGATGTTCCCTCAAAAGAGCCCAGGATGACAGAGCCCGGCCCTGTTACCCACCCTTCCCGCCCCTGCCCCACGCACAAGAGTGAGACCAAATCATTCTTAGGGGCCAGGATTTGTTTGGTTATTTTGGGGGGGGGGCATGAATAAGAACAGAACGAGGATGGCAGGTCTTGCCACCCCCCCAAAAAAAAAAACAGTACCATAGAAGGAATATTGTCTTTAACAGGGAAAAGGCATAAGCTATTCATTAGACCAAGGCTGGCTACCTTCCTTTTCTCAGACTGGCGACATAGGCAGCTTCTTATCTGTATTCTGCTAAGAGGGCCAGGTCTGAGGAGGATTTGAGGGGAAGAGCATTAATATCAGTGCTGGAGAAATAAAAGAGGAAAATCACCAAGTCTCTGGTGAAGACTGGTTTAGTTCTCGGGCTATGCGAAGAAGCAAGTCTCGGGAGGCAATCAGTTTTGCTTTGCGCCGGTTTGTATGGTCTCTGGGAACTCGTGGAGCTTCTCAGCCCTCCTCCTTCTCAGCGCTGAGAAAATGATGCTTGGATCATAGGAGTTCATCATCTGGAAAATGGGTTTTTTTTGTTTTTTTTTTTTTGTTTTTTTTTTTTTGGTCAAAGCCTTGAGTGGTGGGCGGGAGATCGGCCTATGTGATGGATTCTGATTATAACCAAAATAATCCAGTAGCCTGAATTTTATGTCTACCTTATGGCATTCCAGGGGTATTAAGAGCATTCCCTTGTCCTTCCAAATCTCTCCCTGTGCACTCCCAAGGGCTCGAAAACTTAAGTACATAATTCCCTTGACTCGGGCCTTTGGCATCAACCTCCTGGGAGGGTCAACTTGTTAAGACTCATCTCGGTGTGTCCCATCCTGACAGGAGGTTCTGATCGAGGGGAGAAGAGAGTAGGGAATGTGAGATCACTGTAGGTACAAAGATAAGCCTCAGAGCAGGAGTCTGGAAGCAGGGCCTGGGTCAAGGTCAAAAGAAGGTCTGCTGGCAGGAAGGGCAATTTTCTTCCTGCTGAAATGGAGTAGGAGTTCCCATCACGGCGCAGCAGAAATGAGCATCCGTGAGGACGCAGGTTCCATCCCTGGTCTCGCTCAGTGGGTTAAGGATCTGGCCATGGCCAGGAGTGGTGGTGTAGGTCGCAGACGCGGCTCAGATACTGCGTTGCTGTGGCTGTGCCGTAGGCCAGCGGCTACAGCTCCGATTAGACCCCTAGCCTGGGAACCTCCATATGCCACAGGGGCGGCCCTAAAAACAAACAAACAAACAAACAAACAAATAAATAAATAAATAGAGTTCCCATCGTGGCTCAGTGGTTAACGAATCTGACTAGGAACCACGAGGTTGCGGGTTCGATCCCTGGCCTTGCTCAGTGGGTTAAGGATCCGGCGTTGCCGTGAGCTGTGGTGTAGGTCGCAGACGCGGCTCGGATCCCGCGTTGCTGTGGCTGTGGCGAAGGCCGGCGGCTACAGCTCCTGTTGGACCCCTAGCCTGGGAACCTCCATATGCCGCGGGTGCAGCCCTAGATAAAGGCAAACAGACAATAAATACATACATACATACATACCTACATACATACATACATACATACATACATACATACATACATAAAATGGAGTACAAGACAACTTACAGAGTCAGGGACTCGGGATTTGGGCAATAGGACCAAGACTCGCTTACTGATAATGGGCTATGGAGAGGAGGAAGAAGCCCACCTAACGAGAGTGGGACAGGAAATAGGACAGTCCCCTGCAAGGGCACCCTCAGGCTCATCTACCCGAGCCCTTGAACTAGTGGGTCTCAAAAACGCTAAGAAGCCTCAGTACAAAGCATCAAACCAATCAAATATTCGGTCAACCCTCCACTCTGGCACTTCTCCAGCCCAGGAGGGGAGCACACGGAGACTCAGACTCGGGGACGCTTCCCTTTCCTTCCTCTGGGACCAGCATGGAACTCATACCCAAGCGGATTCACACTAGAAACAGTCGCTTCCCTTATTCAGGCAAAGCTGTAAGACGCAGAGAGGGGTTGCCTGGGCAGAACCACAGGCCAAGAGGGAGCCATCCCCGTAGCCCCGCATCCTTCCCACGGCCCAGTAAACAGGCTTTGGGAGTAAAACTACCTGGGTTGAAATCCTGCCTCTTCCATTCACTAGCTGTGTGGCCGGGGCCAAGTCCGATAAGCTCGCTCAGCCTCATCTGTAAAATGGGCATAAATAATAAGAGTAGGATCTCCCAGAGAGTGCTGTGAAATGAGATGCACATAGACCCTGCGTAGCGCCTGGTACAAAATAAGTACTTAAAAAAAAATCAGCCATGATTAAGACCCCCAGGTCTCTGCTATAGGCATCGCCACCTGAGACTCAATTTGCCGCTAAGGATTCATGAAATCTTTTTCTCAGGGCTTTCCGGTACAACCGCAGGCTGAACTTTGCTACCCGCTCCCGGGGGGGCGAGATGGAATCATTTCTGGGCAGCCGGGTCCAGAGGGCGCAACTCCCCAAGCACTCAACGAAAGGAAAGGGGGTCTCGCCTGAAACTCTGTGTCCCTGGTTCCTGTAAAGCTCAGTGCAGTGGTGGCATCAATACCTGGCTGCTGCCACTCCCGCTGTGGTTCCCCTGACCCCGGGGCTGCCAGTGCACCCATGCTGGCCCCCAACACCTTTCTCTCACCCTCCCTCCGTCAGGACACTCCCTTGTCTGGGCCCCAGGGTGCTGCGGCTTCAAGAGGCTTTCCTTCACTTCCTCTCTTCTCCCTCCCCGCCCTCTCCTGAGGATACAGAATTCACTCTCTTTCAAGGGGTGTGGTTGCAGAAGGGCCCCGCTTTCTGTGCAGGCATGCCCTCAGCGTGCTCTCTGCATTCTAGCCCGCCCTGACTCTCTGCTCAGCAAAGAGGAGGGGTAGAAAGCAACCCTAGGCATGCTTTGGGTACCTCAAGAATAAGAAGACAGGCCTCCATCCTCTCAAAGACTGATGCTAGAGAAGGTTCTGGAACTATTTCAGTCTCGGAGTTGGCTCAAATACATATTCCAGCCACTATCTCCACAGGGACATAGTGTCTCTGGGTTTGGGGTTCATTTCTGGAATCCGCATGTTTAAAAAGTGCTCCTTGGGGAGTTCCCGTTGTGGCTCAGCAGAAACGAATCTGACTAGCATCCATGAGGATGCAGGTTCGATCCCTGGCCTCGCTCAGTGGGTTAAGGATCCTGCGTTGCCATGAGCTGTGGTATAGGTCGCAGATGTGGCTCAGATCTGGCATTGCTGTGGCTTTGGTGTAGGCCAGCGGCTACAGCTCTGATTTGACCCCTAGCCCAGGAACCTCCATATGCCTCGGGTGCAGCCCTAAAAAAAAAAAAAAAAACAATTATAAAAAGCGCTCCTTGGACCACACCTTAAAAAAGATGGTAGTCCTTCTTACGGAATGAGGACAGGGGTGGAGAGGAAGATCCCAAGGCTCCAGCTCCTATAACCAGTCCCAGCCTACAGCCTGAGCCCCTCTGAGTGCACACGGAAGTGCCTTCTGAGTCCTGACCTCTCGTCCAGGCAGCAGCTCCTAGGCTGTTTCACAATGACCCAGGGCAGTTTTAAATATCTCAACTACAAGACCTAAACCAGTGATGCTACCAGTCTCGGGTGCTAAATGGACAGAGAACCCTCATTGAGAGGTATTTTGAGTTACTGGGGGCTATAGAAGATCCAGATGGTTAATAGCATGCCAAAGGCACACTGGCAGGCTTTGACTCACAGCCCAGGCCTCTTATAAGCTGTGTGACCTTGAGCAACTGACGCAACCTCTCTGCGGTTTGGCTCTTCACCTGTAAAGTGGAGATAGTAATAACTGCCTCATCGTGTTCTTCACATGGAATTTAATTGATTTTGTCTGACGGGTTTAGAACCATGCCTGGCCTACATTAAGCTCTTGGCCAACAACTGTTATTATTATTGTTACTATTAATATCATAGATGTATATATAAACAGGGTCAATAATACTGATGAGGAATTAAATGAGTTCACGGCTGTCAAGTGTTCAGAAAACATTATTGGCGTGGTCCCAGATATCTCACACAGAAACTGGTAGCCATCCTCAGGATTTCAGAGGAGATTCAAGCCATCCTGGATAACAGCTCTAGGGGAGAAGTTGGTCAGAGGCTCAGAAAGACGGCCGTTTGGGATCGTTTGCATGCACAGTGTAGCTGAGACTCCTGTGCCTAACGGTGTTGCTGTAGATTTATGGGCTTATGGGATTCGGTTCTGGGACCTGCTGGTCTAAGTAACGTTGTCGGCCTCCTGGGAGACCCACAGCCGCCTGCACAGGCTGGATGTTTAAAACGCCCCCGTGACTGCGCTTCCAGCTCCAGAGCCCTGAGCGCTCCGTGGTGGGCCCCGTCTGCTCCAGCGGTCATTGGATAGCCCTCGTGTCTGTCCCTTCTGTCCCAAATCCC
>PVHT020000015.1:19447961-19517165 GCA_004024745.2 Catagonus wagneri | reverse complement strand
GGATAGCCCTCGTGTCTGTCCCTTCTGTCCCAAATCCCCGGTGGTTCATTGGCTGCATTTCCTTAGAAGACACCACAAACCCCCCCCAACTAAACTAAAGGACTCGAAAGCTGAAGTGATTGTCCTTTCCTGGGTGGAGGGAGGCCCCTGTGTGACACGGGTTCTGCACACAGAGCACCTCGGTCCCCTCCCTGGCGGGAGCGCAGCCCTGGAAAAGGGGACTCTGGTCCTGAGGAGAAGGGACAAGGTTTCTGGGAGGGGCTGGGAGAAAGGGGTCTTCGCCCCCTGGGCCCCTGTCTCCCACCACCTCACCCCCTTTCACGCTGGGACTCCCCGGCTCTGTCCCCAGCCCTTGCCCTGGAGGAGTAAACAGGGGAAGAGACTCTATCCTGTCCCGCGGGGTCCACTAATGCCACTTAACCCTGGTGGCTTCTCAGCCCCATCTCTCACCCTGCCTCCCGCTGGACGTGTCCCCTCACAAGTCCCACTGGCATCCCAGACCCATCGTGTCCAAGCTGAACATGTCACCCGTCCCCACTTGTGCCCCCGCAACTAATAGTCTCGTGTTCCCCACCTCAGTTAACAGCATCTGGACCCAAGCTGGAAGCTCAGGGTCACTGTCAGCTTTTCTCGCTCCCTGACCCTCCATGACACCGGGCCCTAAGGTTTCCCCCTGCTGATGCATCCCGGGAATGGTCCCCCCCCCACTCTGCTATCCCTGCCTCAGTCCCGGGCCAGAGCACTTGCCACTTCTGGCCAGGAACCTTGTGATGCTCTCCCGATCAGTCTACCCGCTTTGAGCCTCTCTAAGAATTGTCCTCCTGGCGCGTCACTCCTCGGGCTTCATGAAAACCTTCGCTGGCTCCCCATGGCTTACCAAACAGAGTGCAAAGCTCTCAGCCTGGTCAACGAAGCTTTGACTGAGCTGCTCCCAACCCCCTTTTCTGCCCCGTCTGCTGCTGCTGACCTCCCACCCCATGAACCATGGTCCCACCCTCCAGAGCAGGCACTTTCATACAAGTATTTCTCCTCCCCTCCCTCTCTGCTCCTCCCGGCAAAAGCCTCCTCCATCCTCCAGGGTCCAGCTCAAAGGACTTCATCCAAGAAGCCTGCGCAGCTTCTCGATACCAGGTCATTTTACCATCAAGTGCTACCATGACGCTACTATGGTCCTCGACTGCAGCACCCTTGCACCATGGGCATTTCTGTGCGCCCCCGTCCTCCTGCTGAATAGAGAGGTCCCCAGAGGCTACTGGAGACCATACTGGGTTCTCCTTTGCATTCTCAACCCCCGCCCCAGGCTTGCATACAATAAACTATTGCTTTCCTCATTTGTAGGTTGGCGGTGAAAAGAATAGTTGCTGCCTTGCAGAGTCAGAAGGATTAAATGAGATAATGTATATAATATTCATGCAGATAATGATAAAGAAGATAGTGATGATAAGAAGGAAGAATAGCATCCACTCAGTGCTTCTTACATGCCAGACTCTGTCCTAAACGCTTCATATGGATGTGAGTCAGCTAAAGAGATGAGTTAATCCATGGAAAGTGATTATGTATGCATGTTTGTGTGTGTATATAAATACATAGTATAGACGATATCTAGATGACATATATATAATGTATATACTCCACACCGTGCCTGACCTCTAGCGGGAACTCTAGTTTTTCCTTGGTTCCCCCATCTTCCCATCCTTCATCCTTAGCCCTCACTACGCATCACCCCCTGGGCTGGGGCAGGAGAGAAGAGACAGCAAATGAGAGTCACTGCATCACCGTCCCTAGTAACAGACTGGTTAGCGGGAGGGAAGGAAGCCCTTGGGATTGCCTTTGAACTTGGTGTCGAAGCTTAGTCTCCCCACTCAGGTAGTCGTTTCTTTGAGGGCCGGGGGCTCTGCTGGTCCCCTGTCTGAGGCCCCCATACGCTGGCTGGTGGGCAGCGGCATGCCCTAAATAACCTCTAAGTCTAGGCTTGGCTTCCCAGGTCCTAGTTTCCAGCAATTGCCAGGGCAGGTCCTGGAGCCACAGCTCGCGGGTTCTCAGTAGTGGAGAGCAGCAGCCGGAGCCGTCCAGTAGCAGCCCTTTGGGCAGTGGCACTGCTGGCGTTGGGGCACCAGGCCAGGAGGCCGGCCGAGGGTCAGCATCCCGGATGCGGCTCTGCCTCCATCCAGCCAGGTGACCCCGGGCCAATCTCCCTGCTTGCCTGGACCTCGGGGCAGTCTGGGGTGGTGTGACAGCTGTGAAAGCTCATTGCCAAAAGGCTGTGCAAAAGTAAGGTGTTGCTAATTTCCAGCGCTGGGGCTTCACTCAGTAGGAAACAGACAGGAAGTGGGGGTGGAGCGAGCGAGCCAGCGAGCCTATCTCTGTTGTCCTTCTGCTTAGCAGCATTAGTGATTCAAGCTGGTGCTGCCTGTGGAACACTCTGTCCTTCGGGATCCTAGGGGACCTGCTAGGCTGCAGAGCAGCGGGGCCCAAGCCAGCGCACAAGACTGTGCAAAATAGAGTGATAGCGATGGGGAGCCACGCACGCAGGTTCACCCGCACGCGGTCGCACTCCCCGCGGCCCCCAGTGCTGCCAGGCAACAGCAGCTGGAGCTAATTACAGACGGACAGACAGCTCCTTCTCCATCCAGCTCTGATCCTCCAAACTGTCCACCCTCCCCATCCCCCACCCCGCTCCTGGGGATTGCCTGAGCTCTCAGAACTGGGGGTTTCTGGCGCCACGGTTAAGTGCCTAGAAAGAACACGGAGGGGGGTACCGGGGTGTAGGAAGCCGCCCTGTGGCTCCCCGTCCTGTGGGGGTGGGTAGCGAGCAGGGGATTAAGTTGAGGGGGGGGGAGCGCTGGCTGGGATACAGATGCAGCTTTGTGTTAACAGATGTGCTCTCCTGGCAAGAGCGAGCCTAGGCACTCAGCGGCTCCCTTCTCCTTCATCTGAATCCACCCAGGGATCCCCTCTTAACCCTTCTCCCTGTTAAATCCTCAACTTCCTCTTCAAACCCCGTATCTGGCACAAATCTCGATAAATGCTGCATAACTGGACGGATGAATGAATCCACGAACCATCCTCAAACCCACATGACTCCCAAGCCTCATCTCACCGACCATGATAACTCTGCAAGCCCTTTCCTCTGCTTTTCTTTCCACATACTCCCTTTGGGCAGTTTCATCTTTCACCCTATGTGCTCCTGACTTCCGTATCGCTTTCCAGCCCAGACCTCGCCAGCTGCCTGAATGTTCCTCGGGCTCTCCATATCCGACAAGCCCCATATTAAATTCTTCGGCAGTGATGTCCCCAGGGGTTTGCTAGCAGCGAGTCCTGGACTGTCCGGAGAGTGGGAGAGGGAAGGGCTCATGCTGTGCCTCCTAGCGGGATAGAGGCAGTGAATATATTGGCATAGTCACAGGGCAAACTCCTGTTCCCAGGGTCCCTCTTCACTCTCTTAACCATCACCCCCACCCATAAGGAAGGCCAAGGTGGGAACCTGGGTGGCTAACTGCCTGATCTGGGCCTCTGAGTTTGAGACCCAGCAAGTTGTTTCAGCCAAGAGAAGTCCTTGCAAAGGAAATAATATTTGCTGAGGACTTACTACTTTTCCAACAGTCTTTAATCTGACCCCACTCTCATTGACTCCTATCCCTGCCATTCCTCACCCAGGACACACACACACACACACACACACACACACAGGCCTCCTCTCACTCCCCAACTCCATGCCTCTTCATTCTGGAGCCCTGTCCCCAGACTCACTGCAAACCCCCAGGTAAATATTAAACCAGGATTAAAGGGAAGACCCAGAGTCCACAGTCCAATTCTTGCCTGGCCTTGGCAAGGATAAGAGCAAATAAAGCCCCCTTTTCTTCAAGCTCTCCTAGATTTGGACAGCAGCCAAAGGAACGGGTTACAAGCACAGTGGCCTTTGGTTCCTGACAGCCTCAGGGCCTGTGAAGCAGAATCCAAGTTTCCTCCTTCCTATTCCCAGGGGGTCCTGAGTGCCAGACACTGGGACAAAGGCAAGGTGTGACTATACCCAACCGTGTTATGGTCACCTCTTGGCATTTTCAGGGTTTAAAGCAAAATGAAGACTTTATTCCTGATTTCAGGCTGATGTACAACACATGAAGTAGTTTATTTAAAGCACTCATGTGAATCTGAAATCCATTCGTTCATTCAGCAAATACGTATATTTGTTATATATATATTACATATAATATTATATCAAAGAGCTGTAAACCATGATTCTTGCCTTCAAACTGCTCCTATTCTAGTTGGCAGGGTGGACCTACATACAAGGGTTAATTGACAAGGCCAAGCCATGCCAAGTTCCCTCCCGTGGCTGGTGTGGCCTCTGTGGCTCTTGGACACCCTCTGGCAGGACTGAAATTTTCTGCTCTGTTGCTACTGTCACAACTGCCGCTCTCTCCTCCACTATAAGATGGTGGTCAGATGTATCTCTAGGGTGGGGTGAATCTTTTCTGCCATTCACCAGCTGTGTGGCCTTGGCCAAGTCACTCAGCCTTTCTGAGCCTGTGCCCCTTCTGTAAAATGAGGACAATAATAGTGCCTACCTCACATAGTTCCAGTGAGAATCAAATGAATTAATACACGTGGTACACTAAGAATATCTGGCACATAAGTGCTCAATAAACATTTGTAATTATTATTTTTTTTTCTGATGTACCTACTGTCCTTTGTTGCCACCAGAGGTTCAAATCCTTCGTGGGTTTCCAAAAGAAGGTCATAGAGGCCTTATTCCTTCATCTATTCAATCAACAAATCCATGTGAAGCATCTACAAGTCCCTGAGCTAAGCCCAGGTCATATAGACAAATAAGGCAAGCTCCTGCCTTTGCGAGTAAACAATTCACCCAGCGCAGTCCTGGGTTAACAGTGCACCTGAAAGAGGCAAACACAAATTCTTCCTGGCGTAACACACCCTCCATCCAAGTCCAGATTCCCATCAATACAGTCTGAGCATGAACTCGTAATCTAAAATTTCAAAGCACACAGTGAAGACAGAAACAACAAAAACAGGATCATACCCTTCAAGATTCAGATACTATGATTATGTGATATAAAACATATATTTTTAATTGTCGGTATATTTTAAAAAACTAAAGAAGATTTTGAAAACATTAGCAAAGAATATCCTAGCAGAAGATAATTCGAGAAAGTATCATCTTTTTATAGATGGCAAAGCTAAGGCTCAGGGAAGAAGCGATCCCTCCAATGCTACATAGCTAACCCTGAGGGACTCAAGTCAGGCTCTCGTGCCTGATGAGTTTTTGGCAGGCTCGGTGCCTGGGGCTGGCCGTATTTTCCCTGAGTCAGTCCAGGAGTGAGATGAGCACAAAGTACCGTGTTAGACCTGTAAAAACTACAAAGAGGAACAGGAGAGTATCCCCACACTCAAGTAGCTTAAAATTCAGTACACGACTGCATTCAGAAAGATAAGCATCTAAGCAGTGAGGTCCTGCTGTATATAGCACGGGGAACTCTATCTAGCCACTTGTGATGGAACGTGATGGAGGATAAGGTGAGAAAAAGAACGTATATCTATAACTGGGTCATTTTGCTGTACAGCAGCAATTGACAGAACATTGTAAGTCCACTATAATAAAGCAAGAAGAAGAAGAAAAGAAAAATAACCATCGCCATCAGGGCGCGTGGTAGAAACTACTGTGACCTGGGAGGGCAGGAGGTCCCTAAAGGACAGGGAAGAAGCGGATCTGGGGAAGAGGAGCTCTGGAGTGGTGACAGGATGGGGAACAGCCTGACCAGCGTTGTGGAGGAAATGATCCCACACAGCGGTTCAGGGAATGGTGAGTTCATTTGGCTAGCACGCTGGCTGCAGGCAGGGACAAGCCGGTGCCTGAGCGCAGGACCCTGCACTCACAAGTGTCCCATGCTTGGTTGAATAAGCTGTTGTTGCCACCATCTTGAGAGTCTTCATACTTTGAAAAATATATATTTTTAATTAGCCTACAGTTGATTTACAATGTTGAGTCCATTGCTGCTGTACAGCATAGAGACCTGGTCAAACACATATATACATTCTGTTTCTCATACTATCTTCCATCATGTTCAAGCCCAAGAGACTGGACATAGTTCCCTGTGCCGTGCAGCAGGACCCCATTGCTTATCCATTCCAAATGCAATAGTTGAACACGGGGCTGCACCTTTTCATTTTGCCCCGGGGCCGGCTCACCAACGATGTAGCCGGTCCTATACAGGGGAATGGGGTTGGCGGGGAGGTATGGCTGGAAAGGCAGGGATATTCTTGGGAAGGGCCTCCAATGCCTCTTTCCTCTTTGCTCTGCAGACAGTGAGGAATCTGAGCTCGAGAGAGAGAGGTGACTGTGGTTTTAGAAAGCCACATTGGGGGGCAGGGGTAGGGCATGTACTGATGGGTTAGAGAAAAGACAGGCCTGGACAGGAACAGTGGCTGAGGACATGGGGAAGGAGAGGGTCTTTGTTCAGTGAGCCATTCTCCAGATGTTTACCGAGCACCTGACAGGTGCCAGGTGCTGTGCTAGGGGCTGGGATTCAGGGATGCACCCGGCTCCACTCCCGACCTCAAGCTGCTCACAGCGACAGAGGCAGAGAAGTAAAATAGACTGTGACTGCCCCGTGTGCTGAGGGCCAGGATAGGGTCAAGGTCAGGGTGTTGTGGGAGCCCAGAGGAAGGGTCCCTAACTCAGACAGGGGATTCAGAGATGATTTCCTCGAGGGCGTGCTATCTGAGCTGTGTGTTCAAGGTGGAGTAGAAATTCACCCCTTGGACAAGGTACAGAAGTGCAAGCCAGGAAGGGGGCACAGGCTGTGTGGCATCGTGGAACATCCACGGTGTTCCACGTGCCATCCTTTAGGCTGATCGTCCGTGGTCTCGGGCTGGACGGGGAAGCAGACAACTAAGCAGACGACAACAAGACAATGGGACAAGGGCTATGGGAGCGGAGCACAGGGGAGCGGCGTCTAGCCCAGCCTGGGTAGGTCAGAGAAGGCTCTTTGGCAGAGGGTCTTCTGATCTCTCTGTTGTAGATAAGAAGGTGTCAGCCAGGTGAAGAGAGGGCGTGGGGGAGGGTCTGGAAGGAGGAGGGATGTGTGCAAATGCCCTGACAGTAAGAGACTGTCTGATGATTCGTTCTAGGAGTGTGGGAGGAGCATGGGGAGATAGGACCAAAGAGGCCTTAAAGGCCAAGCTCAGGAGCGGTAGGTTTCCCGCCTTGACTGCCCACTGAAATCACCTGCGGAGCTTTAAATGCAGCACTGATGACTAGCTCCCAACCCCAGGAACTCGGATTTAATGAGCCCGTGGGGGAGGCGTTGGAATATTTAAAAAACCTCCCCCGCGTGACTCTACAAGCTTACAAGCCGGATCGGGAATCGAGGGCCTTAGGGTGGGAGGTCTCAAGTTTGGGGTCTTGTCGGACAGAAATGATGGGCGGGGGCGAGGGCGGGCATGCTTTGTGATTCAGACACGCTGTGACTGCCGGGGCCCAAGGCCACACGTGGAGAGCCGCTGGTCTCAGGTACGGTAAAGCCAGTTGCACCCACCGAAGTGGAGGAGGCGGTGTGAAATGATGGGATCTGTATCTTGGAAAGATGGCTTGGCCACTTTGGGGAGAATGTTCGTGGGGCAGGGGTGGGGGAGGCAAAGAGGGCTGAGGAAATGAGAAGCTACTGAAGGAATCTAGGCCAGAGAAGAGTTCTTCGAGGGAGTCCTGAACTCTGGCACTGGCAGGAGGAATGGAGAAAGTGGGTCAGATTTGAGGAATGCTTAGGAAGTAGTCTTGGCAGGGCTTAGTGGCTGGCTGAACGTCGTGGTGAGAACTAAGGATGTGCGAAAGACAACTCTTGGATTTTTGCCTTGGGCAACCAGTGAGTCTGATTGTACTGGGCGTGGTGGTTACCGTAATCAAAAGTTACAGGTGTTAGGGAGTTCCCTTCGTGGCTCAGCGGTTAATGAACACGACTAGGATCTATGAGGACTCGGGTTCGATCCCTGGCCTCACTCAGCAGGTTAAGGATCCGGCGTTGCCGTGAGCTGTGGTGTAGGTTGCAGACGTGGCTCGGATCCCGCGTTGCTGTGACTCTGGCGTCGGTCCGCAGCTGTGGCTCCAATTCGACCCCCTAGCCTGGGAACCTCCATAGGCCGCAGGTGCGGCCCCTTAAAAAAAAAAAAGTGAAAGGTGCTACCAGACTTGGGGTGGGAGGTTGGGGTGGGGGCATTTCTGCCCTGAAATCTCATAGCAATAGTCCCAAGGGATTCAACAGGGCATTTCTCACTGTCCCCTCAAACCCTGCTTTCAGCACCATGAGTCCTCACCGCGACCCTAATCGACTTGGGATTCTCTTCAAAATACCCGGAAAGGGGAAGGACGATGGTGACCACCATGACATGACCGGCCAGCCGCCAGAGCCCCGGGTACAGAGCCTGCGCCTCTGCCATCACCCCAGGTGTGTTTCATTCATTCGTCATTTTCCTATTTATAGGGCTGCTGCCTAAAGCGTTGTGTTTTGTTTTTGTTTTTGTTTTTTTTTTTGAAATATTTGCAGAGGGCACGTTTCACATACAGGTAAAGAATTCATAACCTGCTCTTATATAACCGGGAAAACAAATGTAGCTGAAAGGGCAGCCTGCAAAGGCATTCATTCTGCGCGGATCTGAGATGTGTAAAAATGAGCAATTTTCCAGTGTATCATCGGTCGTGACTACTTGTAAGTCTCCGCCGTGGGCAAGTAGACTGCCAGCAATCAGCAGGACCAGGAGGATGATGGATGGGATAATTGTCCATTAGAGTACAGATAATTTTTGTACCGTGGGAGGGTTCGACAGCATACAGACATGATAGATGGAAGAAGAGTTAGCTAATGTGATAGGAGTTGCGGCTCCATTTCTGGTGGTAACCATTCTCTGGCTGAATCGATGATTAATCAAAGATACGCTCTCATTTGAAACTCTTTGCTCACCGGTGCGCAACCCCCGCTTTGGGTTAAATTTAATAGCATCATTAAAAACTGCTGTTCAAGAAACTCAAATTACTTTTCCCCAGAAGAAATCGTGCCACGTTAGAGAGTGCTTTTTGTGAGCTCATAGGCAGGGGCCATGGGAGGGGGGGGTGTGCCTGTGTTTAAATGTTTAACATTAGAATCCTCAATGCCTGGCATAAGGGCTGACACAGCGCACTCAATAAATGTTTGTTAAAGTGAAGTGAAATGAATTAATACGTTTGTCCATTCATTCATCTGTTTATTCCTTTAACAGACATTCATTAAATACAGGAATTAAGAGCTCTGGCCCCGGGGAACCAGATGCTTCGGGCTTCCAATGCTAACTCCAACCAGCTGTATGAACTTGAGCAAGTTGCTTAGCTTCTCTGAGTCTGATGCCTCCCGTGTAAAATGAGGGAAAGCATAGCACTGGTTCTCATAGCGCTGCGCGAGGGTTACGTGAGTTAGTGTCTGGAAGTGCTGGGCACAGGGCCCGGCCCATAGTAAGTGCTCACTAAAGGGCAACTGTTATCATTATCATTGCTGTATATACGAGGCCAGGCCTTTCTCAAGTAACGAGGTCCGTATAAGAGGCACAGAATCCCTTAAGAAATGACGAGGCTCTTGGCCAAAGCTGGCTTTCATTAAAGTGGTTATTTACGGTTTCCAGCCCAGAGCCCCGACTGCCCTAGGCCTGCCAGTCCTGGCTTGGTGCCCTCCTGTGGCGGCTCTGGCTGTCTCTAGGTGGGCTGTGCTCTCTAGAGCAACCTGAGAAATCGTGGAGTGAGAAGGTGAAGGAGGGAGGTGAGGGCTGGCAGGGATCCCCTTAACCATCAACAAGCAAACGCCACCGCACCCCCAGTGTTGCTAACTCACTTGGCTGTCTTTCTGCGCTTTTGTATAGCTCTTCCTGGCAACGTTTCTACCTACTAATTGCTGTTTTGAATGCTTATCCTCTTGGCTCGGTTGAACAAGACTGCCTTGATTTTCATTTTAAGGCGACAGAGGTCAGGAGGTAAGGGAGGTGATGCAACTTAGTGGCGTGAGAAGATTCTGGGGATAGAAACAATCAGCCACTGAAGAGCTGTGTGACCTAGGGCTCATTACCTGCCGTCTCTGGGCCTCTGCTCCAGAAATGGGAATGTGAGAATAATGGTTGCTGAGACTAAATGGAAAGCACTTATGATGATGCCTAATATAGGGTGGCTATGACTCTTCCTGGAGTCCTGGAGGTAGAAACGGAGGCCCAGAGAGGTTAAGGAGCCAGCAGCCAGGTAGCTACTTAGCTGCAGAGCTTTCTGGTTCCTCATTCTCTCTATTAAACTAGTCCAGCCTCTTTCAAGTCCTTTACATTCTCCACCACCACCCCTCTGTTTCCACGTACTTTCACATATGAATTACAAGTCATGCTTGTTTTTTTATAGCAAGTAAATATAATACATTTAAATGTGTGCTTCTTATATCTGTCTACCTGGAAGGTCTTATGAGTAACTAGAGGGCGGAACCTATCGATGGTTCATCTGATAATGTGCTCAAGAATTGTTGGGTGAATGTTGGTATCGAGCTGGCAGTCGGTAACCCGACCTAACGGTGCATGTCTTCCATCTCCTGGGTGGAATTCCAAGCAGTACAGAAAAGTAGAAGGGGTATACTGGACTCCTATGAATCTGGGTTTGAACTCTACAACTGGTAGCTGGGTTTAAAGCACCAGTAACCATAGCAGCGGCAGCAGTAGTAATAGCAGTAGTAATTGTAATGATTAGCCAAGAGTGGAGCAGGAAATTTTCCTCAAGGATTCATTTTATTCTCAAAGGCTGTGAGGGGCCCGAAATAGGCGATGTGGACAAAGTAGAGTGTGGTTGAATCAGATAAGTCTGGGTTTTAACCCCAGCTCCCCACATATCAGTTGCGTGATCTTACATTCCCTGAGCCTCAGTCTCCTTGTTTATAAAAACGAAGACAGTGACAGTACCTGCCTCACAGCCTCGTGGTGAGGATGAAATAAGCATATCACGGCACAGTGCCTCACGCATAATAACTCAAAGGCTCTTTGATGCATTAGTGAATATGAACTTTTCGCAAACTGGCAGGACAGGAACTCCGGACACCTTTTGCGATCTGCATGAGATCTAAAGGAGGAAGAGCGAATTCCCAGGAAGAGCTGGTTAAACACATAAGCACCTGTCTCTTCCGATGGAATACCTGAGGTTGGAAACGGTAGGAAATTAACATTATCAGAACGAACCGTTCCGGACAGAGCAGAGAAAGAGACCGCAATTTCACAACACAACCCCAAAGTGGCTGGAGCTCAGAGGGTCTCTGCGAACGCGATTAAGTGTTGAGAAAGACAAATCTGACACACACGTACCAATCGGTCATGTCGCCCCTCCCAAATGGGTAGGAACAAATGCACCGCTAAGCAACGAAGCCAAAGCAGGAAAGTCGACTCAAAGCAGCTAAAGACCTGCTCGTGGTGGTGACCTCACTGGACCGGCCCCTTCACTCTTGGCCCCGGGGTGCCCTGCCAGATTGGACAACCTCTCGGGCTGAGTGGTTGACCCTGATGGGGAAGTCAGCCGCCACGATGTCACCACACATCCCCTCTCCCAGCCTAGGATGCAAAAGCTGCCTTTTCCCCCATTCTCTGTTTCCCGCTCGCCACCGCCATTCTGTTGCGGCATGTACACGCAGGGAAAATAGCATTCGGGATTCCTGTGTTCTCCGACTCTTTTAGCGCCTGTATTGGCTGTTCGCCAAGGCAAATGGAGAGCATTTTCAAAAAGCAGGTGAGTTTAAGGAAAGATCTCATATCTCCTCCAATATTTTTAACTCCCTGCAAATTAGAGCAGTCAGGACAAAAAGGTGTATAAGCGCCCCCAGCACTTCCACATGCAAATCCCCGTAAGACCCTCAACAAGGTGGTCCCTCTCAAGGGAAAAGTAGCAGGTGTGGTAGCTGCTTTTAAGACATTTGAGAAGTGACACGCAGCTTCTATTTCTGATATGAAAACCACTCTGTGTTCCTTGTGAGCAACCATTCGATGGGTGGCATTACAGGCATGGGTGTGAAACATCTGGCTGTAACCAGAATGGGGGTGACTGGCTCACAACAGGGGAGGGCAGGTAAAAGGTCTTGTGTCTGGCCCAGACACGCAAATTCCTGCCTGGAAACTTACTCTCCCCTGCCAGATTTCAATAGGTTAATGTCAGCAGCTGGCAGGGGTCTGGCCGTGGTTACATCGAGTGCCACATGGCGACAGGTAAAGGACAACAGAAGGCCCTTAGAGAAGGGAGGGCAGATTGTCTGAGGGGCAGGTGACCTGGCTTGCCAGCCAGGGGAGGGAACAGACCCTGGTTTAGGGCCAGCACAGGGAAAAGAGCCAGAAAATGCCTGGGCAAAGAAAGGAGATGGCAAGCACCATTGACTGAGCACTTACTCTTGGACCACCAGGCACCATACCAGGTCGAGGTAAGGGCTCTCATTTGATCCCAGCGAGAGCCCCATTTTACAGAAAGCGAAACTGCTGCCATACGGAAAAGACAGGCCCGAAGCAGGAATACCAAAGCACCCAGAAGGCACAGCACTTGAAATCGGCTGCCAAGAAAAATTCAGGAACCTGAGTTCTTTATAGTCACAGCAATGAGGATTAGGAGAGATATGCAGCTAAGCCCCTGCATCTTTTCAGCTGACTCCTTTATTGGGCCGGCTGTGCCTGTCACACCTCGAGATGGCTGGTGAGGGCTGGCTTGGCAAGGACTGGGACCAGAAAAGGGACGGACGGGTATCTGCAATAGATCCCTCCCAAGAGTAGGTTAATGGCCACAGGCCATAAAATTCCAGCCCCCACACTAGTGGGAGAAGAAGATCAAGGAATCACAGTAAAAAAATTGGCCCACGAACTTGAGCTCTGTTTACACTTCTGTAATCAGTGCAAGGATCATTTCCCCGTTTGCAACAGAGAGATTCTGCCGTCATTAGTACCTGTCGATAAGTGCAAACAGGCTTGAATTTCATCCACAGAGACCTGTGTGTAAGCCTACTGACAAGCGCAATCAAAGCACAGGTCCTACTGAAAGTAACACACAATAGAAGTCACCACAGAGCTCTGATTCATAAATTGTCTAAATAGTCTTCCGCCACATACAACATTAGCCCTTGGTTTGATCTCGAGCCCAAACAGTCCTTGGCTCTGACTAGTGGTCAGTGAACAAATGATACTATGTTACAGCGTGAACAGCTCCCACACTGAGGAAAAGTGGGCATCTCGCCTTCAGCCCCCTGTGCCTAGAAGCAGAAAAGTCTCAAGTGCGTGAAAGGAGTTAGATCCCGCTCGGTCTTTGGAAGGGCGAGAAAATCTTAAAAGGTGACAGACATCAGAGCAATCCGTTTCCCCTGGATGGGCCGGACTGTGACACGGAGTCGGGGGGTTTGGATAAGACGCTCAAACAATGACAACACAGTTGCATTCCCAGCTGTGTGAAATGACCAGCATATCATGATTGCCTTTTCACGCAAATGTCAATGACATAATCCTAACAGGCTTGCAGTGCTCTCGCTGGTGTAATAAAACAATGACCCAATTATTTTGGAGGGCTGAAGCAGCAAATGCGATGACTGGGTATGCTGTGCAGGGCACTGTGTGTGATGGACGGGGCACAGTAGGGCAGCAAAGTGTGCGCTGAGGGTTTGAAATTTGCCTCCCAAGCCCAAACTCCCACCATTCATCTGGTGGGAGTGGGGGGGTGGATAAGCCATTCAGTATGAAAGTTCCCACTTGTTCTCGTGACGGAGGCCAGTTGGGAAAATGTGGCACAGCGCTGATTGAAGCAAATTCTGTTTAAAGAACCAGCCCGTTTGTGGGTATTTGTTTATTTATAACTCTCCTCCCCCACACCCAGCTTCAGCTGGGTAAAGGATCTGAGATGGGATAGGAACGCTGAAAGTTTAAGTCCTGAACAGGTCCGGCTGCTTTTTTAGCTTGACGACAAAATGAACCGCTTAGAATGGAGCACCTTGCTCTAGAGATGCTGCCTCGGTTATTCTTGTTAGCACCTCTGGTCCCCCTTGTATCCCAAAGGGAGAGGGACTTCTTGCTCCAGAACAGACCTTGTCTCCAGTGCTACATTTTAATGTAAGCCGGGGAAATAAACATGAGCCCGCAAGCCTGAGCCCGAGCAAATAAAGAACACGGATTCACTCCCTCTCCCTCCCGCCCCCATTCATTTACTCAACAAGTATTGATTGGTCCCTGTTCTGGAACAAGCTCTATACCAGGCACAGGGGAAGCAAACGAAGAAGACAGAGTCCTTGCACTTGAAAAGCTCCCGGTCCAGTGGGAAGGCTAGGCTATCAGGGCTGCGGTGGGGGCAGCGTGGGGGCTGCCAGCGGCGCAGATGGTTCAGTTCACGGCCTCAGCCTGCCTTGAGTTCAACTTTCCATTCTGCCTCTCGCTACCTGCACGACCTTGGGCACTGTGCTTAACACCTCAGAGCCTCGATTCCCTCATCTGTAAAATGGGGCTAATAATAGAACTGACGTCAGTGGGTTATTATGAGGATTAAATGAGACAATCTGTGTAGAACACTTAGAACACTTCCTGGCACATAGTAAGCATCCAGTCAAAAGTTAGCTTATTTTTTATGCTTTCTATTCCTTTTGTTTGACTTTCGTAAGACTGTGTCTGGTGATGAGACTCCAAGGACTGGTTTCTAAAACAAAACTGCTTTCAACAAACTCCTCCCTTTAGCCTGATTTTTTTTCTGCATCTGAGATGACACAGTTCTGTCATGATTTTTCCCTCAGCAACCATATGTCTGGCAAAAAAAAAAACCTCAGGGAGAAAATATGTCCCAGATGCTTTTGTTTATGTCGGCCTACTATGAGCCAAGCAGCCCTCTAGACAAAACACATTGCCAAGCGATAAAGACAAGGTCTCTGTCCTCCTGGAGTTTACATTCCAGTGGGAAAGGCAGACTGCAAGCAGACAGGTAGAAACAGACATAATCACCCAGAGAGGTGAGTGGGGTTAAGGAAACACGGCCAATAAAAGGAATATTAAGAGGGAACTAACTGTAGGTGGTCAGAGAAGGTGTATGTCGGGAGGTGACCCTAAAGCTGAGACCGAAAGGTTAAGAAGAAGCCTCCCGGGTCCAAAGCGAGAGCAAAGACGGTCCAGGCAGAAGAAACAGCATGCACAAAGGCCCTGGGGCAGGAGATGACTTTGGGGACGGTCTAGAAGTCAAAAGAACAGCGCGGCTGAGACACGCAGCCCCGGTAGGGAGGGAAAGCAGGCAGGAGGATTATATGCATTGTGAATGAGGGCATGGAAAGCCCAGAGAGATTAATGGACTTACCCACAATGCCTTGCACACAGTAGGCGCTCCATATGTTGCAGGACTGTCACTTAGCAGGGCGGGGCTGAGGCCCTCCGCCTTCCAAATTCGGACTGAGAGTTCCCACCACAACTAGGAATCGGGTACCCAGGAGGACTGAAACATATAGTCTTTTCGTTGGTGAGTCATAGGCAACACGCATTAGAGGGTAGGGTCAAGTGGCCCCAGCTGCCGCCTGAGTGTAAGGGGCGGGGGTGGGCTCAGGCCGCGGCCGAGGCTTTTTAGCATGTTTATGATGAGCTGAAAGCACTCCCTGCTTAATTTAAAATACCGCTCACACATACACATACAATTCAGCAGCTGGGGGAGCTGACAGGAATTGAGGCTAAGTGTAGAAAACTGAAGGATCAGAAATACCGGGTACCCGGCCCTGTTTCCCAGCTCCCACGGGCTGTCTCGGACCCCGTCACAGTCCCATCTTCCCCAGTTAACTCCTGGAGGTCAAGACGTGGAGGGGGGCAGCCGCGGTTTGGGGGAAGAGGGGGGCCTCCGCTGAGCCATCCGTGCCAGCAACACTACTGGTTCTACCTGGTCTTAAGCTTGCCAGCCTTCTTCTCCATCCATGCCTATTAAAATCCCCCCTCAAAGCCCAAACCCTCTCTCCCGGAGAAGCCTCCCTTTGCAGGATTTCCCCCCACCTTCATGTTCTTGGAAATGTGACAGTTGGGAAAACTCATTTGGCCCCGATCACAAAGTGTCTGGGCTGGTGGCTGCTTTTTCTGGTGTGTGTACCTTGTCTCTCCCACCACACGGGGGCCCTCGGCACACATTCGAGGAAGCGAGTTGCTTTCTTCCGTCTCCCCCAGAGCTCTCAGCACAGGGGTAGGTACACAGCAAGAGTCCCCCGTGCCTCTGCTCATGGATGACATGATAGTATCATTGGAAAAGCCTTTGGGGTGGAGGAACTGCTCTTAATAGAAACACAAGAACTTCAACTTGACAAAATGTGAACGCCTCGGGGCCATCCAGCTTTCCTTCCCACTGCTCACCTTACCCCCAGCCTATCCTGCCCACAAACTGGAGGAAGCTGCAGCCTTTGCGATCAAAATGCCCCCAAATCCATCTCTTGATTCATAATATCGCTTCTGAACACGACCTATCAAATGCCAGCTCACCCTTCGAGGTCCAGTCCCAATGCCATCTCCACCATAAAACTTTCCCAGGCATAATGCACTGCCTCGTCCCTGATCCCTCCTGACACCCTGTGTCCACAGCCTCCTCTAGGCTAGAGGCTGGTGGGCTGGAATAACCTAGGTTCAAAGCCCAGTGCCATCCCTTCCTTAAACAACCTCAGTTTCCTCTTCTGGAAAAGGGGACAACGACCTGCCTCGATGGGGTTCTGGAAGTTGCCAATGAAATAATAGTATCCACAGCGCACTCGGCACAAGACTGGGTCTAGGGAACTTAGTGAGGGTTACTCAGCAGCAGCATCTCCCGGATCCCTCTCTGGGAAGCAAGGTGAAGTAATGGTTAAGAATGCGTGGGCTTGTATCTAGG
Organism: Catagonus wagneri; assembly: GCA_004024745.2. Taxonomy (NCBI): domain Eukaryota; kingdom Metazoa; phylum Chordata; class Mammalia; order Artiodactyla; family Tayassuidae; genus Catagonus; species Catagonus wagneri. The sequence continues at coordinate 19,500,283 of PVHT020000015.1, read as the reverse complement.
TTCCAGGGCCTGGCTCCATCACTTCCTAACCGTGTGACCCTGGGCCGGTCACTTCCTCTCTGAGGCCCAGTTCCCTTTAACGTGGGAAACGACGTCATGGCAGTTTCCCTGCCCCATCGCAGAACCTGCTGGGAAGGTTCAAAGACAGAACGTACGCGGGGTAAAGCCAGCTCAGCCCAGGACGACCCGGCGCGTCAAAATCGCTCATGCAGGTCTACACTCTGCTACAACCTATAAAAACTCCTTTAAGGGCACGGATCACATTTGACTTATCTTCGCATCGCTCCCCGCCTCAGCCTAGCCCAGAACCTCTGCAGCTGGCAGGCCCACAATAAATCATTGTTGAATTGAACTGAAAACCCAAACCAGATGTGCCTCCTCCCCTGTCGAATGAAGCTTTCAAGCTGGCGGGTTGGGCCTGCTGCCCCTTCAGCTCCCCCCCATCCCTGCGAGTGAGCGGAGCCGCCGTCGTGTTGAAGGGCTCTGGGGAACCACGAGGGAGGAGATTGGAAGTGGGGAGGGCCAGGTGGGACAAGCTGGGTAGGGAAGCCCACGCTGGCCGCTCCTGGGGACACTGGGCAAACTGCCTTTGGAAGGGTGTTCTGAGATCTCTGCTGAATGAATGAAAAGAGGCGGGCTTGGGCCGCAAAGTGACACAGCCAAGAGCCCCTGGTCCATCCAGGGTCTAGAGGCGGAGGAAACCCACCTCTCCTCCCCAAGACTGAAAGCAGACATAAGCGGAGGTGTCAGGAGAAAGGTCCCTTCTCCTTCAGCAGAGACAGTGAAACTCAGGTTCTGAAACCAGGAGACTGGGCTTCAAAGCCGGGTTCCACTGGGGACAGGACAACTTTCACCGCTTGGCCACCCGGCCTTGAGGTTAGTCTTGCCTCAGAGGACCTCCCAGTACCTCTGTTTTCTCATCTGTCAGTAACAGTAGCTCCTTACATAGTCGTCCGTAAGAATGCACCGAGCTAGTGTTTGTAAAGCACCCACCATGTGCCCGGTGTGACTACTGGTTAAAAAGAAATGCGTACCTCTGTCCCTCTGTGGCAACACTAGCCTGGAGGTGGGGTAGTCTAGTGGTTAGAGCATGCCTGCGGAGTTAGCTGAACCCTGCTCCCGAGCCCAGTCTCGGGATTTCAGAGTTGAATCTCTTGGGACCTCAGTTTCACCATCTCTAACACGGGGATACCAATAGTCCCGATCCCAAAGGCCGTTTGGAGTTTTAAATGCAAAAGCTCCAAATTCCTGGACACGGTGCCTGATCCAGCAGAGCGAGTAAGCACCCACCCAAGGCAAAGTCCTCATCATCTGAACCTTGGAGCATTCCCACGTCCCAATTTTTTTTTTTTTTTTTTTTTTTTTTTGCCTCTTCTGCGTTAACACACGATATGTAGTTTTGGAAATTCTGCCTCAGCAAAGGAACAATTTCATCATTTTGCCAGTGAAATTCCCAAACATTTTATTCGAGAGCCAGACAAGGGAGAAACATTTTTGGTCATTTCTAAACCATGAAAACAGGGGCGTTCCGTTTCCCCACTCGGTAAACCTGACCCCCCCCCCACACCCCACCACCAAAGTTGCAGAAGTCACTGTGCAGGACAAAAATCGAAGGAATGAGTATTTTACTGCAAACAAAAGCCATCTTTGTTTGCTGCCCAGCTTGGGAAGAAAAAAAAAAAAATACCTCAACCCAGGAGCTTGGAAAATTCTTGAAAGTTCTCAATTTATTCCAGCAAATCCAACTGAATTGGCAAGACTCCTGGCCATGTGAACCTGAATCAGAACGAGTCACCTCGACCCACTGCCCTCCCCACAGTGCCCAGAACTCAACAGGGTACACTGGGCATCAATACACATTGGTTGTCAACTTGTGCATGGGAGCCCAATTCCATTTCTACAATGTGGGCTGCATTGGCAAAACACTGGGAAAGCAGCACTAAAGAACATTTTGCAAAGAGGAAAAAAAAAAAAAGCATTCATCAACTCACCACTCTAACACAACTCTTAATTTTGTGTGGAAAGTTCTCTTCCAGTCTTTATCCACGTGCAGACATATTTTTACAGCACTGTAGTCATAGGGAAAAACTGCAGCAGCTTTAGCCAAGAACCAGATACCACACAGATCATGTCACTAAACTTTCCAAGTGAGGGCTTTTTCTTCCTTCATTCACTCCATTCATTCAGTCAGTCAGCCATTCGACAAACATGGAATGAACCAGCCTCTGGTGCTACGCCCTGGGGAGTGCGGGAGACAGAGATGACTAAGACACCATCCCGCCCTCAAGCAGCTCCCAGTTTAGCGGGAGAAACAGACAAGTCAGCAGGAAATTAGAACACGCTGTGATCAATGCATAAATGCTGTCAACAACGACGACGATGCACAGAAGAGAAGCATTAGAGGTGGGCCGGCGAAGGGGGAGCCGCGGGGTTGGGTTGGGGGAGACGGGACAGAACATATACAAAGACATGAAGTTAGGCAAAAACAAGGTGTCATCAGGTAGCCAAAAATAGTTCAGAATGGCTGGATCCTAGGCAGATGGCAGTGGACGCCGCGAGAAAGGAAGGAGGGGGGCCAATCATTAAAATTAAAGGTTTCGGTTTCATTCTGAAGACCGTAGGGGAGCTTCGGAAAGACTGAATTTAAGCAGGGTAGTAGCGCAGTCAGATCCTCCACGTTGGAGGGAGATTGCTCCAGCCACAGAACGGAGGCTAGATGGCAGGATATGAGATAGGTAACAGGGGGACCACTTAGCAGCCTGTCACAGTCATCGATCAAGATAAAGAGGGTCTAAGTGATTGAGATGGCTTCTCCGTGGCACGCTGTGCCACCTTACCAGGTGATCTAACCTCTCTGTGCCTCAGTCTCCTCTGTAAAGCAAGAATAATACCAGTAGCCTCTCCCGTGTGGAGCTGCGGGGAGGACCAGATGAGATACTGCATGCAAACCTCCTGGCACAGGGGAGGGTACCCCAAAGACACTCAAGACATGTTCCTTCCCCTTCCCCTCATTCCCTTATCTTCCACCTCACCCTTCCTTAAAGGCTGGCACGGTATGGATCATAGAAGTGGCCGAGGCAGGATTCTAACCCAGACAGTCTGACTCCAGAGGGCAATGCCGAAAGTTTGAAAGTGCCGTTGTCAGGACAGTTACTTAGGAAGATTGTTTAGCCAAATCGAGGGCCCAGCTGAGGTTGGAAACTATGACTTTTGAGTGGGACTAATCAACAAAGAGAGGGGAGTTTCTCCAGCAGTGTTCCTCCATCTGGGTGTAAGCACAGAGCAGGAGGCTGTCAGTTAAATTTATCCAGGCTTGGGTTTTTGCCTAGTGGATGTGTCAGAAAGACACGGGGCAAGGGAGTTAGAGGATACAGGCAAGATCCTGAAATCTGCATTCCGAGAGTGAGGCAAACAGACCTGGCTTCAAATCTCATCTCTGTCCTGTACTAGCTGTGGGACTTTGCCTAAGTCACTCAACCTCTCTGAGTCCCAATCACCTCATTAAAGAAAAAAAAAAAGACAACAGTACCTGTCACATAAAGTTATTGTGAGAATTACATGAGGGTATTATTAAAAGGATGTTGTAAGATGCTTAGTATGTGCCTGGCACATACCTATTCATTGTTATCCTCATCAGCATCATTTTCAAGCACAGAAAGGGAAGGAAGGAGGGAAGGTGGGAAAGGTGGACGAGCTGGGAGAATGAAGGGGGCTCCAGAGCCTGGAGAGCCTCTTGAGGCAAAAGGATGAGCTTTGAGGTCAGTGGGCAGGATGTGGATGGCGGGGGGCTCTGAGATGATGCCGTTCCCACCGATGATGAAGCATGGTATGGCTAGAATGGGGGTGTGTCCTGCACATGGATCATGGATGTCAACTCACCCAGGATGATGTCAGAACTTGGGGTGGAGAAGAAGACAGCCAGATGTCGAACTCTTCCTTGAATGGGTGAGGGGGATGGTGTGACCAGGAGGGGGTGTCTAAAAAGAAGAGTCGATGAGGAGAGGAGAGAAGGTGCTGTAGCCAGATGGCATCAAAAGGAGGAGTTCTTGGCTGAAGGCGGAGGAGTAACGATCTGGACGCAAACAGGGGAAAGCCAGAGCACAGACCCCACCTCCCAGCCCTAGGGTGTCTGTGCTGTGGGAGTGTGAGCCGTGTGCCAGCCACCAGAGGGCGCTGCAGGCAAAGCCGTGAGCTCCTCCGCGGCGATTCAGGTTTCAGCGCTTCCACGCGCAGAGGTAGAGAGCACTGTGCTGTGAAGCTTATTTAGAGTTTAAGAGGACTTGTTTCCCGTGGGGGTCAGAGCAGAGTGGGAGAGGGCAGCAGCAGGGAGATGGATAAGTCAGGGGTGGCGGGGAACAGGGAGCACAGAGCAGAATGTGGGGGGGGGGGAGAGGACACGTGATGGGTAGGGAAGCTCACTTTTGGGCTGTAGCCAAGGACTGGGGGATGTGAGGCTTGGTGGGATTAACTGTCCTCAGACTTCCAAATGAAGCTTTTTTTCCTTTACATCTTTTGTTTATTATAAAAGTCACACATGCTTGTTTCAAGCAATTCTCATCATTACTGGAGTGAAAATCCGCCTCCCCCATCCCTTTCCGCAGAGGTAACCACTGTTGACAGTCTGTCTATCCTTCCAGATTTTTTTTCCCTATAAATAACATATAATACCCTTCACGAAAATCACACCCAATTATACTAATTCTTCTGCAATTTGCTTTTATCACAATTCTGAGACATCAATCGGTATATAAAGTGCATCAGTATATAAAGATCTGGCTCGTCCTTACTTGTGACTACATTGTCACTGTTGTCATCACAGTATTAGTAGGGACAGTAATGGGTGGCAGTTATTGAATATTCTATGCCAGTACTACTAAGTATTTGATATGCCGCAGGGATTAACTCATTTACTCTTCACAACTTTTATGAAGGAGATATTATTTTTCCAAATTACAGATGAGAAAAACGGAGACGCAGAGAGGTTTAGAAACTTGAACAGAGTCACACACTTTATAAGGGCGAGAGGAAGAAGTCAGACCTAGGTGGTCTGACCATAGAGCCCAAATTCCTAATCATTACTACAGTGTAGCTTAATGTGCCATGATTTGGACGTGCTGCACATCATTTAAATTACAAATTTTGACACCAGTCCTCCACTGACGTCATTTAGGTTATTTCCAATTTTTTCTATTTACAAAGATATTAAAGGAATATATTTGTTTAAATGAATAATTAAATGAAGATCCTTATACACGGAGCATTCGAAAATGGTAAACTCCTAAAAGAAGACTTGCTGGGGCAAATAATATTTCAAGTTGCTGCCCAGAAGTTGTGTTCATTCAGACGAGCACTGAGAGTGAATCCGTGTGCCCGTTTCACCATATCCTCACAAGTACTGGGGTTTAGCAACCTTTTAAATTTCTGCCAGTCTGAGAGGTGAAAAATGACATTTCAACCATCTCAATGCTGTTTTAATTTGCAGTATTTTTACTTAATCATTACTGAGGCTATGAACCCTTTCTGTTCTTTTTTTGCTTTGGCTGCACCCACAGCATGAGGAAATTTCCAGGCCAGGGATCGAACCTGTGCCACAGAAGCGATAATGCCAGATCCTTAACCCCTTAGGCCACCAGAGAACTCCTGTGAACCTTTTTGTTTTTTTTAAACCACGTAAATCCTTGGTGTCTCCTCTGTGAAATGCCTGTTCATTATTCTTGGACAATTTTTCTCATCATGCTGTCACTGATCTACGGAAGCTCCCTCATTCATTCTTTCAAGTATTTACTGAACACCTACTGTGTGTCAGACCCTGCCCTGGGACTAGGAATACAATGGTGATTAAGCAAAGCCTCAGCTTTCATGAAGCAGACATGTAGGTAGAGGAAACAGATACTAAGCAAATCGCTAAAATAATGTAACTGCTGATCACGGTGCGTGCTGTAAAGAAAACAGTGCACTTCCTATAATGGAGCTCTTGAAATATTATGAATAATAATATCTGTCTGCCTTTGACTTTATCCTGGTTTGTCCTTTGTCTTTCAACTTTGCATGTGACATCTTCTGCCCTAGCAAAGGTGTCCAATTTTTTTTTTTTTTTCACGGTCAAATCTGTCGTTCTTTCTCTTTATAGCTCCTAGGGTGTTTTTTTTTGTTTGTTTGTTTTTTTGTTTTTTCCTGCCTCGCAAAGACTTCCAGCCTCAGCGTTTTAAAAAAAAATTCTTCGGAGTTCCCGTCGTGGCTCAGTGGTTAACGAATCCGACTAGGAACCATGAGGTTCGATCCCTGGCCTTGCTCAGTGGGTTAAGGATCCGGCGTTGCCGTGAGCTGTGGTGTAGGCTGCAGACACGGCTCGGATCCCGCGTTGCTGTGGCTGGGGTTAAGGCCGGCAGCTACAGCTCCTGTTAGACCCCTAGCCTGGGAACTTCCATATGCCCTGGGTGCAGCCCTAGATAAGGCAAAAAAAAAAAAAAATCTTCTATGCTTCCTTCCCATCTTTCAGTGGTTTCTCTTTTGAAAATCTAGACCTCTGACTAAGCTGAGCCCTCTCTGGGAATAACGAGCGAGGTGGAGACTCAGCTGTATTTTTTCCGGTGGCAGGGCCGTTGTCACAGTAAATGGCGCCTTGGATTAAACGGTGTGTCCTTTTCCCCGGAGATGGTGAAGCGAGGCCCTCGGACAGGAAGAGCCTTGCTCAGGGTCACAGGGCAAATGAGTGGTGGCAGAACTGGGCAGAAATTTAAGGTCCCCGGGGTCGCTGACCTGCGCCAAAATTCGCCGTCTGCGGTCACAGTGCTCAGAGACAGGAGTGCAGCGGCCCAGGGCAGCTCCGCCGCCTATAAATAGGCCACCACCTGCTGATCTGCGCTGAGCTACTTTACATCGAGGCAGCTTTGTCTGCCAAGGGCTGGGCGCAGAGGGCAGACAGATCTGCCGTGTAGGAATCAAAATAGGAAGTGTCTACTCTAAATAAAGAAATCTGGCGTTGTTTTCATTTGGCGGCTGACGGAGCAGCTGCCGGAGGCCCGGGAGAATCTTCCAAGGGGGGGCGGCGGGGGGCTGCCTCGAATTAGGCGGAAGCTATAAGCTGGCGGTTTGGAGGTTTGGGGGGCCTTTCTGAGGTCTCAGCTGGAACAGGCCTAGAATGCAAAGGTCATCTTGGAAAGACAGCGGTGCGCACCACCTCCAGGGCGCACTTCCCGCTCCGCCCACGCTTCCCGGGGGCCGTGGACACCCCCGCCCCCACCTGCTAGGAGACAGGCGTGCAGGACAGGTCTCCAGGGGGGAAAAAGAAAAATGAACCGACTTATATCATTCAGGCGACATTAAAAAAAAAAAACGAAACTCATATTTTCCCTCAGTTACTGGGAGATTTTCGGTCAAAGTGTTCGAACAAAATTGGTGGATAATTGCCTCCATTATTTCGCTTGGCTTTCCATGGATAGACGCAGCCGAACGTATTGGCAGGCTCTTATTCTGCTAACCTCGGTGGGTATTTTGTGGCTTCTCTCCTAAACCTCGCAGTAAAATTACTGTTTGTAATAAGGTAAAATGAGCTCGTAGCCTCCCCTCTGTCCCCCTCCCAACCCCCTACCTACCCGCTGCTGAGATTTAAGGTCATCCTTGCCACACCAGCCATCTCTCCAGCCAGCCACAATGATGCCAGATAGTCCCATAGCCGGCGCAGTGGGAAGAGACCTGAGTTCCAGCTCCAGCTCTGCCATGGCTGGCTGTGTGACCTGGGGCAAGTCACTGCCCCTCTCAGAGACTCGGGTGGCTTCAGGTAAAATGAGAAAGGTCAGTCTGGGTGGATCCCCTAAGCCAGATCCTCATCAAAAATCACCAGTGGTGGAGTTCCCGCTGTGGCGCAACAAGATCGGCAGCGTCTCTGCAGTGCCAGGGATGCAGGTTCCATCCCCAGCCCAGCACAGTGGGTTAAAGGATCCGGCACTGCCGCAGCCCCAACATGGGGTCACAAATGCGGCTCAGATCTGATCCCTAGCCTGGGAACTGCACAAGCCATGGGATGGCCAAAAAAAGAAAAAAAAATCACCAGTGGTACTGATTAATAGATTCCAAGCCCCAGTTCTGACTTACTAAGTCAGGCTAAGCGTTAAGCATTAGGGGCCACTGGATCTGTATTTCAACAAAACACCCGGTGATTCCATGTGCAGGCAGGTTTGGGATCCAGTGAACTAGATGACTTCAAGGTCACTTAGGTACTTTGATACCTCCCTCAGTATTTCTGTATTTGATCTCTAAAAACAATGCGCCTTTCATCTGCCCCAACCCTATGCCAAGGGGACCCACACACACACACACCCACACACTTTTTCATCAGAGCCCTGACAAGCTCTGCCATTCACTTGTCAGACACTGAGTAGGGACCCAGGAGGAAGGGCTGCACACATTATTGCTGGGGAAGGGGGCCGGGAGAGAAGAAAACAATAGTACCAACAACAGAAAAATGGGGGACTAGATCCGCCTGAAGGTCAAGGCAGCCTGAGACACCCCACTCCCTCAGGATATACAGGCATTGACATTTTGTAGGGACCACACCTGAGTCTCATGGTCCCTGGGGTCATCTTGGCCCCCGGCCCAGGTAACACAATGCAAGGAGGCACAGTCATGCTAAGGAACAGCCTTTTAGTGGGCAAGGTCTTATGGTTGCTACTAGCAAGCGGGCGCATAAACACATCTCTCTGAGCCGCTGGGACCATCTGACCTCAGTCCTTAGGTCCAAGCCTGACTCTGGACAAGAGACCTGCAAGAAGCACCGGCCCTTGGCATGAGGACACTCTAGCTTTGGGGAAAGCTCTGAACTAGGACCCTCTTCCCATAGCTGGCACCCTGCCTTTTTTCGACCATCAAGAGCCCCCGTTTCTGGCCAGTTTTATCCCGCCACTCTCCTGCCCTAGATCCCTGACTTCCTGGCTCTATGCTCGAGTCTGCATTCATTATTCATTCTCCACTCACCTGCTGTTTACTAAGCACCTACTCTGACCTGGCACCGGGTTAATGAGGCCAATTGGAGACCAAACAGACCTGATCCTGGCCCTCAGGAAGCCAACCGGCTAGCACAGTAATTGTCAACGTCATCAGAGTCAACCCCTCTTTTTGTATCATAAATATTTTTGTAGCACCCCTTTATTATCCTAAAACTAAAATCATAGCTATAATAACGTGTAAGTACATAAGTTCAAAAAGATCAGGAAACGTCCTGCCACGCAAAGAGGAAATGAAAGTAATCTATAATCAACGGCAATGTATTAAAATATGGAAATGCTCACACAGGACGGCACTGAAAGACTAAATGAAGTAGGCAGAAGCTAGTGCCTTCATCTAGAAGCCCCACAAATGCAACGGCCACGAATACAAACTGCCAAGGGATAGTGTGCTGACGACTCTAATTCCTAAAGCAGCATGACCACCGTCAACATGATTTTTTGAGATGGTGAGCATTTCTGGACGAACCTCTAGGAAAAGAAAAAAAAAAAAAGCCTCCTATCTTCCCTGTCCTTACACAACAGTTTCATTAACGCTCTGTGCACAGAGCTGGGGGGAGCAAAATTTTGGATGCATATATGCAAAATATTTATAGTACACCTTCTGACCATTGTAAGTGAGGCTTTCACCTACCCCAGAAGTCCAACAGGACATTTGAAAATCCCACGGGATGTTCATTTTGCCTGGCTGTCCCGGGCCGTGCAGGACATCTACTATCTCCATTTCCTGTCCCCTAAATGACCTCATCGTCCCCTAGGGGGCAGTATCGGCTCAGTTTCAAATCACCGGTCCAGCCTTTTCGTTCCCCTAGAACTGGGGCTTTGTCTGGTTCTCCCCAGACTCCCATCCCCTTCACCTCCGTCCCCAGGGAATGGAGTCCCATCCTCGCTACCGGTGTCCAGTGAGACTCGTAAGCCTTCACCCCCTCTTGATGGGTTCAGCAAGGCTGGGTAGGACTGCTGCGTCGACCAAAGGCAACTGCCTGTCTGGTTCGCAACCTGTTGTTGACCGTCCCTTGGGTGCCCCCGCTGAACTCGGCCCCCATGGCGGAGTCTCCTACCCCGTGCCAAGGGGTGCCGCTCCTCGCAGAGAGCAGCCCTTCAAGTCTGCAGTTCAGCCCCCAGCTCCCGTCCATCCCCAGCCGGGCAGTCACTAATCAGTAGAACAGGTCCAAGTACCACCAGCTTGGAACTTGGCTCTCACCAGATCCCTGTGGTCTCTTGCCGGCATCTAGCTTCCATTAAGATACTGAAAGACGAAAGAATTCCCTTTGGCAAAGAGGAAGACAAAGAGAGCTGACCAGCCTTGGGGCTTTCCTATACCAGCCTTTAAACAGCTTTCTCATCAGCATCACAGAGATAGCCCCCCAAACATTTGAAGAGCCAGCCGAGTTCCCTCCAGAGCACTATAGCCAAGAGTACGCACTCCGCAGTCATCTAGACCTTGGGTTCAAGTCCAAGGTCTACTTTATACTGCCGAGGGACTTTAGGAGCTTTAATTTAACGCTGGCTAGATACTCTGAGCTGCAGTTTGTTCATTAGGAAAAAAAAAAAAAGGCAATAATAATAATAGTACCTACCTCCACAGTGTCCTTCTAAGGATGAGGTGAAATGAATGCCTATAAGATGCTTAGCAGAGTGCCTAGTACACAGTAATCCACCCGAAAATGATAGCTATTGTTGCCATTCTGGGAATCACATGGTGTGCACTGAAAACTGGCTTCTGCTAACTTTACTTGTCCCCTTCTGCATGTGTCCACTTTATCTTCCAGACCAAGTTAGAAGGTTTTGTGAGGCTGACCAGGATGGGTCTGCATCTGGGTTGACGTTGCATCTGCTGAGAAATACCAAGCGGGGAAAGATCTTAAAGGCTCTCTCTCCACCCAGCAGAACTAGAAGCCTTTTTGATTTTTTTCTATCCTGTCTCACGCACAAAAACTATCTGGGAAGTAGTTCGTTGAGCAGACCAGAATCGGGGAGCAGGATTAATTAGGAACTAGACTTAAACACAACACCCACTTTCTTAGAAAATGTAAGAATTGTCTGAAAAGGTGTCTGGTGAAGTTGGCTGCACGGTGAATCACCTCAAGCCGTGTCTGCACGGTGCTGGAGCTTTTGGAGGAAAGGGGCGGGGGACACAATCAATCATCCAGGTGCCAAAGAGAGTATTCAGTTCCTGTGCAGAGACGATATTAAAAAGTCATCTCAGTGCAAGCAGCTAGATTAAGGCAACAGACATCTTGAAGGTTCTGACCTGTTGTTCAGCATTAACGAAGGGCGGTGAACAACCCAGGAACCACTGAAGGGAACAGCCAGGCATTTGTTAAAGGTTCAAAATTTATTGAGCACCTACTATGCGTGTGGCACTGTGCAGGCTACAGAAAGCAGAGGATTATTAGAATCTATCTAGAACTTTCCACTGAAGGTTGCTATCCAACTGGAAAGGTGGGGTGGGGGAGAGGAAAATAAATCCCCGGGCAAAGCAGTAGAAAGCTCTTCAGCTAGGTGTTTCAGAGTAGGCTAACATCCCTTTTTTTTAAGGGCTGCACCCACAGCCTGTGGAAGTTCCCAGGCTAGGGGTCCAGTCGGAGCTACAGCCGCCGGCCTACACCACAGCCACAGCAACGCAGGATCCGAGCCGCGTCTGTGACCTACACCACAGCTCACAGCAACGCCAGATCCTTAACCCACTGGGCAAGGCCAGGGATCAAACCCATGTCCTCATGGATCTTAGTAATTTTCGTTAACCGTCGAGCCATGCAGGGAGCTCCCAGAGTAGGCTAACATCCTTTTAGTTGCTGTAATTAGTGTCACAAAATCAGGCAGCTCAAATGTTTTGCTATTTGGTGAAAGAAAAAAAAAATATGCTTGTGCTGACTGAGGCAGCTTTTGCCTTTATAGGGACTTGCACAGATCAGAACCAGATCAGGTATCAGGCAGATCTGGGTTTAAGTTCTGGCTTTACCAGCTGTGTGATCTTGCCCAGGTTGCCTAACGTCTCTGAGCCAGTTTACCCCTGTAGAAATCGAAGGTAATAACAAACAGTACCTTCTCTGAGTATCGGGATGAGGATTAAAAGAGCTAATTTAGGTAAAGCACTGGGCCTGGAGCCAACCTCACAGTTCACGTTCCCTAACAAGTAGCTTACTCTAGTCGTTAAAAGAGAGAAAATGGGAGTTCCCGTCGTGGCTCAGTGATCTGACTAGGAACCATGAGGTTGCGGGTTCGATCCCTGACCTCGCTAAGTGGGTTAAGGATCCGGCGTTGCCGTGAGCTGTGGTGTAGGTTGCAGACACGGCTCGGATCCCACGTTGCCGTGGCTGTGGCGAAGGCCGGCGGCTACAGCTCCTGTTAGACCCCTAGCCTGGGAACCTCCATATGCCGCGGGTGCAGCCCTAGATAAAGGCAAACAGACAAAAAAAAAAAAAGAAAAAGAGAGAGAGAGAGAGAGAGAGAGAATGGCCATCACTAGCATTGACCAGAGACAAGTAGAAACTCAGAAAGAAAAAAAAAAAAATTCCAGCCTCTCCCACCAGCAACACGGGTTGGGTTCTCCTCCGCTCCTTGGAGCGCTGGCCTTCTCAGGGATTAACCAGCCGGGGCTGCTACCTTGGGGAGGTAATGCTTTCCCACGACAGCTCTCCCCGCGGCCCAGGTTAATCTGGCTTTTATGCTGCCACCTACTCGCCCAGAACGGGCTCGTTTGTTTGCCTTTGAGGCTCCTCCCTGGGAGCTCTTGGTCATCTAAGTCAATCTTCCCCCCTTTGCAATTTGGCATCCTACCTCTTCCTGGAGGTATAACAACACAGGGAAGGATAGAAGCATTATAATGTGACCTTTTAAAAAGAAGAATGACCTGTATGTAAAAATCCAGCAGTGCCTCTTAAAAAAAAAAAAAATGCATGTACATCAAACCCCACGAAAGACTCTGACTCATGCTAGGGCGAAACAACAGGCACACCTGAATAGATTCTTCTCATCTGACCGGTGAAAATTTCTCTCTGACTCTCCCATCGCAGTATGTGTAGTTTCCAGCCCCAAAGGAAACACTTGGGGTTCTTAAGTGAAATCAGAACGGCAATTCCAACAGAACGCGGGTGACGGACTCTGCTTCCGAAAACGCTACCATGTACAGTATTTTGTTGTTTTCCTGGTTATTAATACAATACATTTTGCCTCAGTCTAATGTTTTTACTTATGCCGGGGAAAAATCGTGAGTTACAGGAAATCTAACAGGCTTAATTTGTGAGCAGTTTAACTTAAGCCAGCGGTTTTGCAATAACCCAGCCCAAGTCAGGCTCACTCCCCGCATGTAGTGGGAAATAAGTGGTCAGAAATGGCCTTTAGCAACCTCGTTAGAGAAAAGGCACATGAGGCGTGCACCAGCAAGGCTGGTTCTCCCAAGGTAAAAATGGCAGGTTGAGGTCACTGTAATTATCAACAGTGCTTTTTGCATGCAGGTTCCTATTCCATGTGTTACCTGTTGCTTTGAACCTTCTGTAATTACAGTTTTCTTCTGGTCAGATCGTGCTGTTTCCCCTGCCTTTTACCAACCAGCACGCTTGGGAGAAAGTCATTCATGACCCCTCAAGTTTGCCCTGTAAGTGTATTTTAAAAGGCAAAGCTTCTTAGCCCAGCCAAATGAAAGTGATTGGAAAAGTTCACCATAGAAACGGGAGACCTATTACGTGTAATGGCCGAGCTCTTTGCAGCTCGATCCGAAGCACTGGGCTACAATTTCAGAATGAAAGCACTCAGAAAGGCTGCGGAAGATAGCCATGAAGATGATTAAGGGATTGGAAAAGAGGATCTAGGGGAAAAGGTGAAAGGTATTAGGATTATAAGGACGATTTAGTCCCAAGAGGGAGGGGAAAAAAAAAATGAAGGAGGCGGACCAGCGGCTCTTCCTCACCAGTAATGGCACAGAAGACATGAATGGCAGCCTGAGACACTTTAGGTGTAACAGTAAAAGGCCGTTCACTCTACAGTCCTAAAACCCTGGCAGAGTCCCAAGCACATGTTGGACTGTGGGCAGTGGGGAAGTTCACAGGCTAATGAGGGAGATCAGGCGAATAGACGGTGGATGCTGTCTATAATAGAAGGTATTTGGAAATGCTATGGATGTTTGTTTAAAAGGCTAGAGGGTGCATATAGCTATATATATATATATATATATATATATGCTTTCTTAGGGCCACACCTGCAGCATATGGAGGTTCCCAGGCTAGGGGCTGAATCGGAGCTGCAGCTGCCAGCCTACGCCACAGCCACAGCAACGTGGGATCGAAGCCACATCTGCGACCTTACATCACAGCTCACACCAACACCGGATCCTTAACCCACTGAGTGAGGCCAGGGATTGAACCCACATCCTCATGGACACTAGTCAGATTCATTTCTGCTGCGCCACAACGGGAACCTCCCGTATAGAATAATATTATATATCAGCTCCCAGGCGGTCTGAGGCCACACCCAGGCATCACGGAGGTTGATATTTCAGGAGCGAAAACACATGAATATTCACATGGGGGTGATAAAGAAAGGCCACAAATAGCCTCATGCCAGTTCAAGTTTGGCTGCCAAATGAGTTTGCCATAAACTTACAAAAGGCCCTCAGTTTTCAGAGCCTTGGGGGCTTGGGAAGGATAGATACGGGGCTGTGGATCTGTCTGGTGCGGCAGCGGGACTTGGGAAAGACAAGGGGACTTTTGGCTGCGGACAGAGCACGTGTCTCCAGGGTGCTCTGCGGCCTCAGTGTACCATGAACACCTTTTGAGGAAGATGGCGCCGTGTGTGTGTGTGTGTGTGTGTGTGTGTGTGTGTGAGAGAGAGAGAGAGAGAGAGAGAAGCTGGGGGACGCCCACAGGTCAGTCCATTTTCAGGGCCCGTCAAGTGGCCGCCGGCAATGCATCTCAAAAGAATTAAGCAAACGGTCAGTAAATGGTTTGGGTTGTGGTTATGCCCCCCTGGGAATCCAAGCCCGTTTCAGGACAAGCTCAGCCAGCCTCCTACCCCTCCCTCTGAGGCCCGACTTCCCAACCTTGGTAATTCCAAAGCACACAGCTGTTGCAACACAGGAGGCCCACCCGAGGCCAAACTGAGCCGGGGGGAGCAGGCTTCCGTTCTGCTGATTTCCCACACCCCCCACGCCCCACCCCTGCTTGCCTGGCTTTTCTCTTCCCTGGGGAATCAGCTCCCTACACCTCTTCCCTCTCTCCTCCCCCTGACAGGAAAGGCTCTGATAAAGGAATCTGCGCTCAGATGTAAATAAGAACCCTGCCTGGCCCAGCGGCCCCTGCCAGATCAGCCCTGGCAGCTGGACTCAAAGGAATGGAGCACACTTACAGGCACAAGGGAGATGCGGGGGCGGGGGCCTGGGGCGGGGGAGCCATCCCAGCCCCCGTCACATTACCATGTGGGGCCCTCAAGACACCCCCACGGTTCTCATGTGAGAGGGTCAGTGGCAACGCTTCTCAGGAGAATGGACTTGGCGTTCTGGATTCAAGTCCATCAGACACCAGGAGAGAATTATCTGGAAATGCGATGGGCCTGGAAAGTCTGACGTGGGGTCGTGCCAAAGGTTGAGGGGGCTGGAGGAAGGTGCCGGGAAAGGAAGGGGGGATGTTGTGAAAAGGGACCCTTAGGAGAGGTGACCGAAGAAGCAGTGGCGGGGGCGGGGGGGGGGGCAGCGGAGGGAAGCCTGGATGGCAGTGGGCCATCTGTGCAAACAGATTTCGGGAAAGAGCTAACAGGTTTCGAGGGCTTATTTTGGTACTGGACACTGTAGCTGCCTTGTCTCATGTCATCCGCGCCATGACTCTAGGACATAAGAATGTAGGATGAGATCCATTTTACAGAGGAGGAAACGGAGGCTCACTGAGGTTAACTGGTGGCAAGTCACAGTTGATCCCGGAATGGTGGGGCCTGATTCAAACACTTGTTGGTCTGACTCCAGAGCCCTCGGCCGGATGAGGGAAGAGCCGAGCACCTTGGGGTTGGGGGTGGGTGAGCCTCCCAGTGTGTGTTGAAAGAGGCACCCAGGTACCCGCTCCACCCCCCGCAGCAACAAAGAAGCACCCACACAGCTCCCACGGGGACCCCCCCCCCCCGGGTTAAAGACTGCCTTCGGGGAGGGCACCATTCACACGTGCGTGTGTGCTCTGGAAAGCTTAGCACAGCCCAGGAGTCAAGGTCTTAGAGGAATTGGAGAGGACAAAACGCCCAATGGGATGGGCTGCTTTGTAGGAGCCATTGCAGGGGTTGCAGGTTGCGTGACACTGTGGCACTGAGTCCCTCAGGTACTCTGGGAGTCTGAAGACACTGAAGACCAACTTGACTTACGTCACCGTTTTACCCAGAGCTGGCCACACCCTCCATACACAAGAGAGAGAGGAGAAGGCACTGGACACCATCAGCCTAGGTTCAGATCTTGGCTTTGCAGCCTCCCAGCTACGTGACCCTGGGCGAGTCGGCATGCTCAATTTCTCTTTCCTCACTTGTAAAATAAGGATGGACATAAACACAGCGAAACCGTGCTGCGATCTCTTTAGACACGAGACCGTGTGTGTAAAATGTTCAGCATAATGCCTGGTACTTAGTAGAACCTCTTTAAGTATCAAGTCCCTCTGGCCTGTTTTTCACCCCCTCTTGGCAGAAAAGGAAGACCAAACTTGAAAGCCCTGAATCTCTCTTCTATATCCTGGCGAGTCAGGCATGAAGACACCTGTCTTTGTTCACTAGGGGCTTCCACTTTAGTGGGCGAAGATTCAACGCACTCCTGCCATGTGCCGGAGTCCATCATAACAGAGGCAGGTCTAGGAGAGATAGTGGGACTCCTGGGGGGGGGGGGGAGTTGAGAAAACTTCACAGAGAAGCTATGTGAGCGAAAACTTGAAGGACAAGGGGCAGTTGTCAGGCAGATGGGGAAAGGAGGTGTATTCCAAGTGGGAAGAATAGCATATGTTAAGTGACAAACCACGGGAGTTCCCGTCGTGGCGCAGCGGTTAATGAATCCGACTAGGAATCACAAGGTTGCGGATTCAATCCCTGGCCTCGCTCAGTGGGTTAAGGATCCAGCGTTGCCATGAACTGTGGTGTAGATCGCAGATGTAGCTCGGATCCCGCATTGCTGTGGCTGTGGCAAAGGCCAGCAGCTACAGCTCCAATTAGACTTCTAGCCTGGGAACCTCCATATGCCGCGGGTGCGGCCCTAAAATGACCAAAAAAAAAAAGTGACAAACCATGGCGGGTTTAGATGGAGCCAGAGCACCAAGGACTGGTAAGAAATTACACCGGAGGAGAAGTCACGTGGGCTAGAGTGCTCTTGGGTGACACCTCTAAGTAGAGAGAGAAAGATGATTTTCACAACTTCTGATGACAGGGTGTGGCCTACAAAATGAAACACTTAGAACGGACCCCGTGGCCATACACAGTGAGTCAGGCCACGCTGAGGCCCCCTAGGAAGGGATTCCTCACATTTAGAACAGTTTGGGTCACTGGCGTGCACATAAGGTAGGTGACCAAGACATTCTTGTTCCTGAGGCTCCGTGCTGTTGGAATGTTTAGCCTGCCATTCACAGCCCTGTCTGAGTACAAGATAACATGTACAGGGACACAAAATACTCTTGGACAGAAGCAATTTTCTAAATTGCACCCATATCTGTAGATAAGAGATTCTTGAGTCTCCCTGCCGAAACCCTGGTGTCTATTCAGCAAACTGTCAGGGAGGAAGAGTGTAGTGTCTTCCTTCCTCTCCTAAGCAGGCAGGCCACTGCCACATGCATAATCTGTCCCAAAATCAATGTTGAATGACTGTAAAACGTCGCCCATTGAGTTGAATGTCCTCCCCTTGAAATTTGATCCCTGTCAATTTCTTTAACATGTTTTGGCTCATCGTTGGCCCCGCTCCTAGGCATTGCCTCTGCTAATAGTGTCACATATTCTTGGGTTAGAGAAGGAACATTTTTTTTTTTAATTATCGTAGGACTCCATAGAGCTCCCTCTTTGTTAATTACCTTCGGATTCTCCCTGACTCACCTGTGCTCACCCCACACCACCGTCTGATGTTAGCATGGATTCTATTGTCCAACCTGTTATTTTTCTGAGCCTCCTGAGTGAGAGAACCAGTAATGCAGCCTCGCCGCACAATGAGGTTATATTAATCATTTATTTGTAAGTGAACCAGGTCACCTTTCACGTCAGCTCTCCTAACATGTCAATTTTTAACACATCTAACATGAAACAGCCCAAACAAATCAGTTCCATTTAGGCAAGGGCCTGCAAGCAAAGCTTTTTAGAAAATTAGTGAGAACAAAAATATGTTTTTCTTTTTTCACCGTAGTTTAATCCTAACCCAATAAATCAATGGGACCAGGGTCCCCTGCACCAGCTGTAGGTGATGAGGGCAAATTCAGCATTGTGTCTGTAGGAAGCCAGAGCCCAGGTTTAGGCTTTGGAACCACACCAGCCTCTGTTTCAGCGTCAGCTTTACCACTAGCTTTCTGTGGGCCTAAGGCAATTTTTTTTTTGGTGATTTGTCTTTTTAGGGCCGTACCCATGGCATATGGAGGTTCCCAGGCTAGGGGTCAAGTAGGAGTTACAGCTGCCGGCCTACGCCACAGCCACAGCAACACAGGATCTGAGCTGCGTCTGCGACCTACACCACAGGTCACGGCAACGCTGGATCCTTAACCCACTGAGCGGATCCAGGGATCAAACCCGCATCCTCATGGATAGCAGTCGGGTTCATTAACTGCTGAGCCATGATGGGAACTCCTAAGGCAATTTTTTTTTTTAACTTCCCTTAGTCTAGGTAAATTGGGGATAGAAGATACCTACCTCGAGAGGAGTTGTAAGGATTGAAGCTAAGGGATGGAAATTAGAAGGGGCTTAGCATGATGCCTGGCAGCGAGCAGACACTCATTAAGTGACGGTGATTATTACTGTTATTCTGAGTCCATTGTCAAGTACAGAGAACCCAAGACTGTGAGTCAGGAACCGGGGTTCTGTATTCAGTTGTTCCACTAGTGAGGCAAAGACATTGTCTTCTCTCTGGACTTCAGACACTTTGTAAAATGAGATTTGCTGACAGGTGGCTAATGTGTCACGCAGATTCCACCACTCTCCTCATCAACATCCGTGACAGGCATCAACAATCAATCCCAGCACTCACTCCCAAGGAGCCGACACATGAGACTTAGAATCATTCTCGATGCCGGAGCCCAGATTAGCCTCTATTGCTCAATTGAAGTTGGCAAATGAAATGACTCTTATTTGCCTTCCCTGAATTAAATGGCCTCCGACGTGCATTTTAGTGCAAACATTCTGTGGCTCTGGGGAAGAAGTGCCTCCTGGGAAGGTTTGCAGGCCAACTCCAAGGTGAAGTGAAGGGCTCCGGGTTCAGAGAGTAGCTTCCCACGGAATGAGATGGAAACACATAATTCAACCCAATGGTGCAATGCAGGAAGAGCAGCCTGGATTTGTGTCTGCCTCTTCTGCTGTGTCCTATCTCTGATGACCTTGGGCTAATCGCTTAACCTCTCTGATCCCCAACCTTCCCCTTTGTAAAAACAGACCTAAGATGGTGACATAAGGTGTTCACATTAGGGGGAACTGGGTTTGTCTTTGCAACTGTTCTGTAACTCTCAAATTATTCTGAAAAAATTTTTTTTAATTTTATTTTTTAAAACGTAGGCTGAAGGGCAGTTACCTTGAGGGGCTGTGAGGATGAAACGAGATAAAGTGTGGCAAAGCATGTTGTTTGGTGCTTTTCTTTTCTTTTCTTTTTGTCTTTTTGCCTTTTATGTAGAGCCACACCCACGGCATATGGAGGTTCCCAGGCTAGGGGTCTAACAGGAGCTGTAGCTACCGGCCTTCGCCACAGCCACAGCAACGCGGGATCCGAGTCGCATCTGCGACCCACAACACAGCTCACGGCAACGCCGGATCCTTAACCCACTGAGCAAGGCCAGGGATCGAACCCGCAACTTCATGGTTCTTAGTCGGATTCATTAACCACTGAGCCACGAAGGGAACTCCTGGTGCTTTTCTTTTTCCCCTCCCAGGCATCTCCCTTCACACACACACTCCAACTTGCCGAACACCTGAGGAATCAGTAGGTTTGCTCTCTGAACTGTGATGCCAGCAGGTTCGCCTGCCTGACAGCATTGCAATTTAGAGCCTCATTGCCAAAGCCAAAACCCTGCAGGCAAGAAGGTTGCGTTTACACGGTCCTGGGATCCAATGACTGCGTTACGCGTTGCCAGAAAGCCAAGCGGCCTATCTTTGTTGGACTCTGAGTGTGGGGGTGGTGGGACGGGGCGTGTGTGAGGCGAGACGCAATAAGGTGGAACCTGGATGGGACTTGCAGGTAGCTAGTCCAGAGAGGCAGGTTCGTGCTCCACCCCCACCCTTCCGCTTAAAACTCTTTTTCTTGTTGGCTTTGGGTCAAAGCACTTTCTTCCGGAGAGATTCAAACAAGCTGGGGAGCGGGGGGCTGAAAGAGGAGTATATGTTCAGCCATTAGGTCCATGCAGATCTCAGGCTATGTCTGCCCATCCCCTCTTCTGCCCAATATTGTGGCCAGAGGGGGACAGAGAGAGGAAGGCGACAAGTGGACCTTTGTAGGCTCTTGCCCAGGCTCCAGTGGGTTTGGCCAGTGGAAGGCACTGGGAGGACATTGGAAAGAGGAGGAAGAGAGAGCCTGGAGTATTTCTCTTCCTCCCTCTCTGCCTCGGGTGACGCCGCCAGCAGTGACTGTGTCTCGCCTGTGGCTCTGAGCCCTCTGACCAGGTTTACTATCTGTGCCTCCAGTTTCCATGGAGCGACCTAGGCCCTGGGTTCTAGCATAGGAGCTCCTTGCTGTGGCTCTGTCTCTGGGCCGCCTCATTGTCCTCTGCTTGGCACCCAAGCTCTCTCATCAGCTGTGTAACCAGTTTCCTGCACTTAATTGCTTCTGCTTTCAATACTCAGCAGTTCCTGGTCCCAAATGGACCAGACTGATCAGTCCTCCAACCAGCCCACAGCAAGGACTGCTTCCCTCCACTAGCCAGTCTTCATTTTGGAATGCAAGGCTGCGAGAAACTTAGCTGGGACGTCTGGGTGGGACATCAGGGGAGTGGAAGAGGTCTGGGAAATTGTAAATGGAGGTCAAGCTCGGAAGAGCCGGGCCCCTCGGAAGTCTCTGCCACAAGAAAGGAGCAAGAACAGAAAAGCAGCGGAGCTAGTTTTACTGCTTCTCGAATTGGCCCTGTCTCAACCTGTGGGTGCTCCGGGAGTCCTCTGCTTTGCAGGGAGCAAGTCGAAGCCTAGAAAGAGAAGACAGATAACCGCCCCATCCCCCACCTCCCGGCTTTCCCACACCATGGCAGCTCCAGGAACAGGGAAAGAAGAGGAGAAGGAGTTCCCATTGTGGCTCAGCGGAAACAAAATCTGACTAGGAACCATGAGGTTGCGGGTTTGATCCCTGGCCTTGCTCAGTGGGTTAAGGATCCAGCGTTGCCGTGAGCTGTGGTGCAGGTTGCAGATGTGGCTTGGATCCCACGTTGCTGTGGCTGTGGTGTAGGCCGGCAGCTGTAGCTCCTATTCGACCCCTAGCCTGGGAACCTCCATATGCCGCGAATGGGGCCCTAAAGTGACAAAAGCCAAAAAAAAAAGAAAAGAAAAAAGAAGAGGAGAAAAGCTCTAGGTTGTGGCTGGCCTGTCTATAGGTGGAGGCTGCATTCCAATCAGATGGAGGAGAACAGCCCTATTAGTCCCAGTGAGCCCGTGGATCAGGCTGTCCCCGAGGGCCATGATTGAACTGCCCCAGGGAAAGGCTTTGCTTGAGGCTGAATGGCAAGGATTTCAACAGCAACAGAAACCATGTGGGACTATCTCCAGGACCAGGTCCCATCACTTAATTTCCTTGCAAACTCTTTGGGTCTTTATAGACCCAGCCACAAGGTTTGAGTCTCATTCATCAGCTACTAATTGACCATGTGACCTTGGAGAAAACAGGGAGACGGCAGACAGGCCCCCTGCTTACTTAAGAGGATGCATTGTGGGTACCCAATGCACATCAAACTATAATTCCTGCTCCGAGGAGGCACAAGAGCAGATGCCCGAGAAACGCTTCCTGATGGGGTGCCGGGAAAGAAGGCAGAATGGACTACCCTGGGGTGCTTAAGAGCATGGCTTTGAAGAAGTTTTTGTTAGTTTGGCTGGGGGCAATGATAGCATTGTCATTGTATATGAAAATAGCCCCAATTTTTTTTTTTTTTTTTTGCTTTTTAGGGCTGCACTAGCAGCATATGGAGGTTCCCAGGCTAAGGGTAGAATCAGAGCTGTTGCTGCCGGCCTACGCCAGAGCTGCGGCAACGCCAGGTCCAAGCCACATCTGCAACCTACCCCACAGCTCACGGCAATGCCGGATCCTTAACCCACTGAGCGAGGCCAGGGATTGAACCCACAACCTCATGGTTCCTAGTCGGATTCGTTTCCACTGAGCCATGATGGGAATGCCGAAAATAGCCCTAATTTTTTGACATGCATCAAGATGTATGTAGAAGTCAACCATATAACACTTGGGATTCCCTTCCATCTATGAAGGCAGAGCATAAAAGAAAAGCAAAAAGAGAAGTCAGACAGAGAAAGACAAATATCATATGAGATCACTTATCTGTGGAATCTAATAAAAAGTGACACTAAAGAACTTATTTACAAAACAGAAACAGACTCAAAGATTTCAAAACCAAACTTAGGGTTACCAAAGGGGAAGCACTGGGGGGGAAGGGATAAATTAGGAGGTAGGGATTAGCATATGCACACTACTCTGGATAAAATCGATAAGTAACAAGGACCTACTCTATAGCACAGGGAAATTTACTCAATATTGTGTCATAACCTACATGGGAAAAAGAATCTGAGAAAGAATGGATAGATGGATATTTATAACTGATTCACTTTGCTGTACACCCGAAACTAACACAACATTGAAAGTCAACTATACTCTGGTCATTTTTATTTTTGTCTTTTTTGGGCTGCAGTCGCAGCCTATGGAGGTTCCCAGGCTAGGGGTCGAATCGGAGCTGTAGCTGCCGGCCTTCGCCACAGCCACAGCAACGTGGGATCGGAGCCACATCTGCAACCTACACCACAGCTCACGGCAACACCGGATCCTTAACCCACTGAGCGAGGCCAGGGATTGAACCTGTGTCCTCATGGATGCTAGTCAGATTCATTTCCTCAAAGTCACGATGGGAGCTCTCTGTCAAATTTTTTTTAAGGAGAGAAAGAGAAAATAGAAAGGGATATTAGGAAAGCCAGCATGAAAAAAATCTTGACAGCTATTGGATCTGGTAATGGGTACACACAGGTTCGTTACACTAGTCTACTTTTGTGTGTTTCAGAGTTTTTCATAATACATTTTTAAAGCGTGTGTTTTAGAGTCAGACCTGGGTTTGACCCCATTCATTCAGACACCAAATGTGTTTGGGCTACTCCTGGCCACCAGGCCCTGTGTTTGATTCAGTGCTGCTGTGGAGGGAGCACAACACAGATCAAGTCAGGATTCCTGAATGGAGGAAAGGCTTTCACTGTTAGGCGGCTAGGAAAAAAGCGACCAATGCGCGCCTCATCTGTCTAGGCCGGGGCTCCCACGGGACACTCCAGAGTCACAAGCAAGTTGCTCTTTCCCTCCCAGCTGCCCAGGATCGTGTCATTGAAATCCCGTGGGAAAGGGATAGACCTGCCTTTGGATCCTGGCTCCACTGACTTAACTACCAGTGTGACTTTGAGAAAGTCACCTCCATGCTCTGAGCTTCCATTTCCTCTTCTGTCAAATCGTGACAAACTGGCACCACAGGGTCGTGTGAGGGTTGGTGAGGAAATGCAAGCGGGGTGCTTGCAGGGTGCCAGGCCCTCCAAGACTGGGTGCTGCTATTCCTGAGGGAGAGGAGAGGAAAGGGTTCATTCTCTGCCCTGGGGGTGGGGGGGGGGGGGGGGGAGAAACGACAGGAGGTGACATCTCTCAGAGTCACAGCCAGATCACCCAGCACCAAGGGCTCCTCTTTAATGTGGGCCCTGAGGCAAAAAAAACCCACCGATGCACCTCTTCACTAGCACAGGGGCCCCAGATCAGGCGCAAACCCTCTAGCCTGAGAGAAAACCTGGGATTTTGAGAGGAGACACAGGAAGGAAACTCAGTTCTGAGCTCATACCAAAGCATTCAGCCTAATTCCAACAAAGCATCACAGAAGCACTCCCGACACATTCCCTGCCTTCCAGAACGCATGCCTTGCCTAGATCCCAACAGTTGTCTAGAAGTTGCCCCCCCCCCTTTTTTTGGTCTTTTGTCATTTTAGGGCCACACCCACGGCATATGGAGGTTCCCAGGCTAGGGGTCCAACAGGAGCTGCAGCTGCCGGCCGACGCCACAGCCACAGCAACGCGGGATCCGAGCCACGTCTGCAACCTACACCACAGCTCATGGCAATGCCGGATCCTTAACCCACTGAGCAAGGCCAGGGATCGAACCCGCAACCTCATGGTTCCTAGTAGGATTCGTTTCTGCTGAGCCACGATGGGAACTCCTAGAATTTGCCTTTGACTTGAGCAGGCTCTTTGGTCCTGCACTGTTCCAGATCCAGAAGCCCCAGCCACTAGATCAGCATCTGCGGGTACCAAGCCTGGGATGGCGGGCGGCCCCCCAGCCGCCCCCATCAGCTGAGTGAATCACACCCAGCCCACGGCGACAGACAGGGGGCTGGCCTTTGCTCCCTGAAGGCCAAGTAGAATGTTGCAGAAGCAAACCTGAGGTACAGTTCGCAGATTCCACCTTCTAGGTGAAGGGACAGAAGCTCAGAGCGGTCAAGGGTATCACCCCCGTTGTCCAAATCATGTGCGAGAGCCGGCCCGCGGGCCTCCCCACCCTCCAGCCAGCGTCCTTGCCCTTGACTCCTTACTGTCCCCCAGGGGAGCCTTGCGACAAGCCCTTCTCAGGCCAAGGTGGGCCGGGTGGGGGAGGGGGGAGCATGAGGAGACAAGAAGGAAGATTCCTAGAAGAAGAATCCTCCTTTTCAGGGGCAGTGTGACGTGGCCATGGGTTGTTTGTGCATCTGTTTTCAGTAAACACATATTGACGGTTTTGTTGAAGTCCGGCATGAGGAAGCCAGTAAGATATCACAACTGGTGTAGCAGAGAACTCAAAAGAACACGCGTTTATGGTCAGTTAAGGCATGCTAAAATGAGTTTACCAATGGATGCCGAACAGGAAAAACTGGTCAATAGTCACAGCTATCATCAATTGTATTCCACCAGACACTGGACCTTTACGATTCCCAGAAGCTCCAGTATTACCTTTTGCTTTGTGCATTTCAAAACCTTCTACAATGTTCCTTAGACCTGGGAACTGCGGAGGTGTTGAGGGGGTGGTCTTGACCTGGCCAGTGCTTTTAATGAGGCAGAGAAAACTTTAGAAGCAAGGGTGGGGCCACGGTAGCAGAAAGAGCACTGGGCTCTGGGAGTAAGCGAGGGAGGGGTTTGAAGGCTGGCTTCTGCTCTTCCTGGCCGCCGTGTGGCCTTGGGCAGGGGATTTATCTCACTGAGCTTCCGCCTCCTCACCTGCAAAATGGAACTAAAGACTGGTAGCCACTGCCTCATCTGGTTGTTGCGGGGATCGAGGATGGGGATGAAACACCTGCCACATCGCAACTGGTCAAGAGTCACCATAGCCAGAGTTCCCGTCCTGGCTCAGTGGTTAACAAATCCGACTAGGAACCATGAGGTTGTGGGTTCGATCCCTGGCCTTGCTCAGTGGGTTAAGGATCCGGCGTTGCCATGAGCTGTGGTGTAGTTTGCAAACGCGGCTCGGATCTGGCATTGCTGTGGCTGTGGCGAAGGCCGGCAGCTACAGCTCCGATTAGACCCCTAGCCTGGGAACCTCCATATGCTGCGGGTGCGGCCCTAGATAAGGCAAAAAAAAAAAAGAGTCACCATAGCCAACATTGAATGGGTGCCTGCTCTACGCCAGATACTGGGATAGGCAGTTTACATGCGTTAGTTCATCGATTCCTCACAACAACTAGGAGGTAAGTGCTGTTATTAGTCCCTTTTAGGTGCAAGGAAAGGGGGGCTCCAGGAAGTTTACTGGCCGGAGATGACCGAGCTAGTTAGTGATGCTCGCATTGTTTGAACCCAAGCAATGGACCGCACGGCCCAAGCTCTTAGGCTCTCTAGTGCCTCCCGGTTTCCATGGGAGATGTGGTCCCTGGGCAATGTGCAAACAGCAAAGATGTGGTCATAATCCGGGAAGCAAGTTTGCTGCAAACATGTGCTCCCCATAAAGAAGTTCCAGAGCAGAGATCAAGGCCCAGGCTTTCTAATCCTCTTGCAGCCATCCCCTCCCCCCCCACACACTCACTCACGTACTCACATCACAACAAACCTTTTGACTGATCCTCCTTGGTCCTTCTCAGCCTTTTTAATTCCATGAAATACATAGAAAAAAATATATTTAAGGTCTAAGGGCGCTTGCTGCCCCAGCCCCCCGTCCCCCCACCAGCCCCTCTGAGGGTTGATAGCTTGGCACTTCATTTCAGTCGCTTGGCTGTAACTCGCAAGGAGCTTCCACTACTCCGGGCGCAATGATCTGACTATAAATTTCCAATCAAACACAGACTAAAAAATTTGCGGAAAGCTGAACACTTCAATCTGCCGCTCGGTTTCGGGCTTTGGAGCCCACTTCCTTCCCCTCACACTGAGTTGATAGATGAATAACTGCCTGATATTTAATGTGACGCTGTACATTTTTAGACATGTTATTTTACAGGAATAATCAATATGGATTCATTTGTCATTCTCTCCTATGAGTACGGATCATAATAAACTCATCTGTGATTCAAGAGCATGTACAGAAATACTCCCATGGGAAGTTTATCTTAATCCAGTATTATTGGTCTTTCAAAGCGAAACATTGTCTGTTGTTCTTTTGAACAGAGAGTTCACTGAGAATTGTTTATCAGAGGAGAAGTGTAATATTTTCCATATTTTTTTTTTCTGTCTTTGATAAAACCACCGGTAAAAACTGCCTGCACATGATGGCAAAAGATCTGGATGAATAAAAAAAGGAGGAAGTGATACTGTTCAATGACTAGGCCGTTTGGCTCATGTACTACTTGCCAGCATCTGGGCGTTTGGCTTGAGAGGATTCACGGAATTTTCTTTTCATCCCCATGGTATGGTTTTGAGTATATAGATGGCTTCTCACTGAACAGCTCAGATGACTCTTGTATGAGGGAATATATGGAAGCTACAAGAAGTCGAAAGGGGAAGGGGGAGGACAAAGGGGAAATTGTGGCAGAAGACATTCCTAAAATGGTTCTGCCACTGCCATGGAGTTGGAGCCCCAGCAAAGGAATTTGCAGATTTTCTACATTCAAGCAGTACCAAGAGGCTGCAATAACACTGTAGGAAAATGTGGTTTCTGTAACACAGAACATCCAACGGGGAAGAGAAATCGTCAATATGACACCATTTATTAGAAAACGGTGGAGTCTAGGTCAGCACTTATTAACCCATGTTCGCCATAGACTGAGGTGGTGCCCCTGAACATGATGGTTGAGGAAACAATGGCTTGCCCATGAACTCAGCAGTCCAGGGCCCATGTGGCAGTCACGTGGACTCTTAATACACTATTCAATTGTAGCTCTGAATTGAGTTAGTGGACATTCACAGCCGCAGTGCGAATGTGTGGAAAACCAAACAAGGGGATTTCAGTCTATAAAAGCAAACCCGGAAGAGCTAGGCAGAAACACTGAAAAGTAGCCCAGAAGAGCAGAGCTTTCAGCACACATTTGAAAACTGCAGATCAATAGAAAGGAACTTAAAACTATAGAAGGAAATTGGCGAAGAGACAGCACTTCACAGGATTTCTCTCTCCACTTCCCACTCCTGAGTGAACCTGTCCCCTTTTGAAGCTGAAACAACTCTGAAGAACTATGTTCCAGTTGACAAGAGAGAGGTGAGTGGAGGCCAGCTGCTGTTCACCACCAAGGCTGGCTCAAGAGTGGCTTTCAACAGTCATGGGAAAGAGAGGCAGACTGAAGAAAGGGTTTATAAGAGAGACTTGGGAAGCTTCTTTCTTGAATGCCCGTATGTCAAAATCTAGATGAAAAGCCAAGTTCACCTTCTCACCTTGATTGCTAAAGTAGTTTGACTGGATTAATCAGCTGCTTGGCTAGAATGACCAGACAGTTTAGTCTCTACAGTTCCACCTTTCCAGAAACTAGACAGTGATCCAAGAACTCAACAGAACTGTCTCCACTGTGCTCTTTTGCTAGCTAGCACCTGCTACTTCCATTCAGCCCTGTGCTCTGAGATCTACAGCGGTAGGGAATCTCCCGAGATCTTTTGGCCGCATTCAGCTCACCTCGCTTCAAGATATGCAGGAGATCCGATTTCAAGAGAAGAGATTTAAAAGCTGCTTCTGATTTGTCACTTCTCAAATATTTTTGGTTAAAAGCCTTGGGGATGTTCTTATTGTCATTCTTCTATGCAGTCAAATAGGTACTCAGAGTTATTAGAATTTGTCTTTTTCCATAATAATAAATATTATTTTCACTTTGAAATAAAAAATGAGACAGAAAGCTTGTAAACATTTTACTTTTTTTTTTTTTTTTTTTGGCCACCTGAGGCATGTGGAACTTCCCAGGCCAGGGATCAAACCCGAGTCACAGGAGTGACCTGAGCTGCTGCAGTGTCACTGGACCCTTAACCCACCGCACATAAGGGAACTCCCAACATTTAATTCTTGAACCTTCTCCCAAAGCAACAGAAATAAAAGCAAAAATAAACCAATGGGACCTAGTCAAACTGACAAGCTTTTGTGCAGCAAAGGAAACCATAAAAAAAAAAAAACAAAAAGACAACTTACAGAATGGGAGAAAATAGTTCCAAATGATGCAACGGACAGGGCTTAATCTCTAAAATATACAAACAAGTTATACAACTCAACAGCAAAAAAACCAGCAACTCAACTGAAAAATGGGCAAAAGACCTGAGTAGATATTTCTCCAGAGAAGATATACAGATGGCCAATAAGCACATGAAAAAATGCTCAACATCACTGATTATCAGAGAAATGCAAATCGAAACTACTATGAGGTAACACTTCACCCCAGTCAAGTTCACAAATAAGTGCTGGAGAGGGTGTGGAGAAAAGGGAACCCTCCTGCACTGCTGGTGGGAATGTAAACTGGTACAACCACTATGGAAAACAGTATGGAGGTGCCTCAGAAAACTATAGAACTACCATATGACCCAGCAATCCCACTCTTGGGCATATACCTGGACAAAACTTTCCTTGAAAAAGACACTTGCACCTGTGTGTTTATTGCAGCACTATTCATAATAGTCAAGACATGGAAACAACCCAAATGTCCGTCAACAGATGAATGGATTAGGAAGATGTGGTATATATACACAATGGAATACTACTCAGCCATAAAAAAGAACAAACTAATGCCATTTGCAGCAACATGGATGGAACTAGAGACTCTCATACCAAGTGAAGTAAGTCAGAAAGAGAAAGACAAATACCATATGATTTCACTTATATCTGGAATCTAATACAGGGCACAAATGAACCTTTCCACAGAAAAGAAACTCATGGACTTGGAGAACAGACTTGTGGTTGCCCAGGGGGCGGGGGAGGGAATGGGATGGATTGGGAACTTGGGATTAATAGATGCAGACTATTGCCTTTGGAATAGATAGGCAATGAGATCCTGCTGTATATATAGCACAGGGAACTGTACGTAGTTACCTGTGATGGAGCATGATAATGTGAGAAAAAAGAATGTATACATGTATGTGTGACTGGGTCACCTTGCTGTGAAGTCGAAAATTGACAGAACACTGTAAATCAGCTATAATGGAAAAAATAAAAATCATTATATAAAAAAATAAAATGGTGATGTTAAAAAAAATTCTTGAACCTGAATTGACCCTTATTCAAAAAAAAGTTTCCATACAAATGTGCAAGGGACCCCATGTCGCCTATATTTATGTACATTGTAGAAATTCGGCAAGTATTAGTTGAATCTTAAATCCCATCAGCTTCTTTTTAAATGATGATTTCATGTGGGCTTGTGTTTTATCTGTATATCCATGTAGCTATGCCGTGGCACCGTGCCACATACAACTTGCAATGTTTCTCCATTGGGTCAAGTTTATGTTCTGTTCAAATGGGGAAAAAAAAACCTCACAACAACTGATTAATTGGGGGACAGACACACTTCCAGGGCTCAATGGTAAACAAACAATCTGAGTCAGTGTTCTTGGTGAAACAAAACTTTCGCTGAGAGCCAGGAATCAAGTAAACATAGGATGTGTCTATGTTTCTCAGCCTGTTCATTCTGGTTGGAATCGTGGTCTGCAATGGCCTGTCTCTTCCTTCATATCAAACTCTCAGCATAAGGCTTCTCACCCTTCTGGCTTTGAAGATTGGATACTCTTGAGGGCATGGTAAATTCCAGATTAAAAAACAAATGTGTGTGTGTGTGTGTGTGTGTGTGTGTGTGTGTGTGTGTGCGCGCGTGTGTGCGCGCGCGCGCACATGTCTGTCTGTTTTGGCTGGCACTAGGGGCTGCCCCCATTTGCAAGGGAATGATAAATTTCAGTCACACCCGTCGTCGTGGGAGCAAGTCAACTGGTGGCAGAATGAAGTGGCAGAAACAGGACAAAATCCCAGACATTTTAGCTCCCCATCCAGTGCTATTTCCATTGTTACAAGCAGCCTCGCCCACTGCTAAAATGTTTTGGCATTGGGATGTAAACCGATGAATGTTTCTCAAGCCATATTCTACAGAAAAGTAGCCAGGGATTAGTAAAGGAGACTTAGTCTACTACGTCTGAGAAATGCTGCATATTCTCTCTTCCTTTGAAGATCTGCTGTGCCTGTGAGCATTTTAAAGGCTCTGACAAAAAAAAAAAGTAAAATTAAAATTAAAAAATGGAAAAAAAAAGGAGTTCCTGTCATGGCTCAGTGGTTAATGAATCCGACTAGGAACCATGAGGTTGCGGGTTCGATCCCTGGCCTCGCTCAGTGGGTTCAGGATCTGGTGTTGCCATGAGCTGTGGCTCGGATCCCGCCTTGCCATTTCTGTGGCTGTGGTGTAGGCCGGCATCTACAGCTCCGATTAGACCCCTAGCCTGGGAACCTCCATAGGCCGCGGGTGCGGCCCTAGATAAGGCAAAAATACAAAAAAAAAAAAAAAAAAGCTGTCCAACAGAACGAAGGAGTGACCAGAAAATGCTGGAAGAATGCAGCAAAGCAATATGCATCTAGGAAGATATATCCTTGAAAGAACCCTGAAAACGTTTATGAGCTGACTGTCCAAAGAGTAGAAAGAGTGCGTTGTAGTTCTCCCTCTTTCACTTGATAGCTCCATGACCTTGGGTAAGTCTCAGTTTCTATGGATTTTAATTGACATTCTGTAAATTAAAGGTAATGATACCACACATGCCCAAAGGCAGGGAATGAAAACAGATGTACTCTTAAGATAGTTTTCAGTCTAAGAACTCTGACTCTAGGAGATCTCAAGCTGAAAAGTCTGCAGGTACACGCAAGGGTGAAATTAGCCATCTTCCTGGAGCATACATGCTCCAACCCAGGGTTGCCAGGTCTTCAGATTTTTCTAGAGAAACAGAAATACACATTTTATGTGAAATTAGCCCATTCCAATTTTCGCACGTAATTCTACAATTTTTAATTGGACGAAACAAAATGTATCTGTGAGCCAGATGCAGCTTGTTATATTACTAACTGGTAACCTCAGGACTGGATGTACGTCTTCACAGGGAAGGTGGGGCTGTGGGGAATTTGGTTGAGGTTGAAATGAAATGGTGGTATCTGTCTAATCATTAAGATACTTCCCTTCAAACAGAGTCAATATATATTTTTTTTTTCTCTCCAGGTCTTCGTTTAGTATTACACAGGCATGGCTGCAGTCAATTACAGAGCACTTAGATTCCGCCTCCTTCAAGCTTTCCCTGACCACCCCAGCCCCAAGTGCTCTCTCTCTCTCTCTCCTTTGAGTTCCCATAGCAATTATTTTCCATGCAATTCATTTGGCAATTAATCACACAGTGCCTCGTGGCATCTTTTTCTATTGTGGTCTTGAACTGCTTTTTAAACATGTTATAATTATTTAAGTTTCCACATGTTCGCATCTTCTCTTCCCTCTAAGTTGGTAAGCTCTTCAAGGAGAGAGGTCAGATCCTATTCCTTACAGTGCCTGGTGCAGAGTAGAGGATTAATCTGTTTTGGATTTAATTTCAAAGGAACATAGCAGAGAAGGGTAGTGTGCCTAAGAGTATCTGTCAGTTGGTTTTTAGGTCTCCTCCACTCCTATACAGTCTTGGCTTTCTCACATGTGAAATTTTACATTTCTATTTCAGTAACACTAACTTCGAGAAAATGAAAAGACAATATACAGCATGAAAGAAAATATTTACAAACCTAAATATGACAGGAGACTTGTATATCCAGAACTATGAGGGGGTTCCCTTCATGGCTCAGCAGTTAACAAACCCGACTAGGATCCATGAGTATTCGGGTTCAATCCCTGGCCTCGCTTAGTGGGTTGAGAATCCGGCGTTGCCATGAGCTGTGGTGTTGGCTGCAGATGTGGCTTGCATCCCACGTTGCTGTGGCTGTGCTATAGGCTGGCAGCTGTAGCTCCGATTTGACCTCTAGCCTGGGAACTTCCATATGCCTCAGGTACAGTCCTAAAAACCAAACAAAAAAAAAAGGAACTATGACAACTCAATAATAGGAAGACAAACTTAATCTTAAAATGTGCAAAGGATTTGAACAGACATTTCTGGAAAGAAGACCTAAGAATGACAGATGCAAACTAAACCTTTGGGAGCAAGCACACCTTAATGTACACAGAAGCTGAAATATAATATTGTACACATAAAACTTAGACAATTTTGTAAACCAACACAAAGTACGATTTTAAAAAAGAATGGCCAATAAGCACATGAAAAGATGTTCAACATGATTAGCCAGCAGGGAACTGAAAATCAAAATCACAATGAGATACCATTTCACAAGCTCTAGGGCGACTCTAGTTAAAGAGACAGGTAAAAATCAGTCGATGAAGATGTGGAGACATTGGAATTTTCATTCCCAGCACTAGCAGGAATATGAAATAGTACAGCTCCTATGGGAAACAGTCTGTCAGTTCCTCAAACCATGTGATCCAGCAATTCTACTCCTAGGTATATATCTGAGAGAACTGAAAACATATCATCACACAAAAACTTGTAAATGGATGTTCATAGCAGCATATTTCTAATAGCAAAAAAAAAAGTGGAAAACAACCCAAATGTCAATCAACTGATGAATGGATAAATAAAATGTGGCAAAACCATACAATGGAATATTATTTGGCTAAAAAACCCATGAAGTCCTGACACGTGCTACAACATAGATGAACCTTGAAAACATCATGCTAAGTGAGAAAATCTAGGCCCCAAAAATCCCACCTATTATATGAGTCCATTTCTATGAAATGTTCAGAAAGTAGATTAGTGATTACCTGGGGCTGAGGAAGGGAGCCAGGGACAGGAATGGCTGCTAATGGGTACAAGTTTCCTTTAGGGAGTGATGAAAATGTTACAGAGTTAGACTGCGGTGCTGGTTGTACAACTCTGCGACTATAACAAAAATCACTGAGCTGCACACTTTAAATGGGTGGATTTGTAGTTTTATAGTGCGTGGATTTTGTCCCAAGTTGTTAAAATAATCATCATAGCTTATATTGTTATAGCACCTACTGTGTGACACTCTTCTAAGTGTCCCACATGTGTTAATTCATTTAGTCCTCACAAAACCCCTAGGAGGAAGGTACTTTCTTGCCCCTATATGACAGATGGGGAGATGGAGTTATACAAATATTAAATGATTAGCCCGAGGTCTCATAGTAAGTGGTGGAGGTGGGATTCTAATCCAGGTTTTCTAAGTCTAGAGTGCTGCGTTCTTCCATACAGTGCCGTAGTGGACCTGCATAGTCCGCCCTTGTCATTTCTCCATTGTTCTGCTGGAGTTGCGATAAGGAGAGTCTGCCCAGACTTGGGCTACACTGGGAGCGAGTGGAAGGAAAGTTAATTAGCAAATAAAAGGGAAAAGATGACCGAGGATACCAGAGGAGTGGATTTATAGACACTTTGGCTCTGCTGTACTTTTGCAGCTCTTTCTTCTGCCCGCCATAGGTTGACTGTGTACTTTGTACCTAGGATGGGAGAGACCGTGTCCAGTGGGGGCAGGGGGTAATCCTTACAGGGAAGATTTTTTAGTGATTCAGCTGGCCGTATCTGTTGCTTTCTGGGGGATGGTGCCCCAGTTCAAAGTGACCCACGAAGTGAGAGTGGAGATGATTCCCATTTTCCTCCTGATTCCTGGGAGGATGTGGAGCTCTCCTGTGTGGAAGATAGCTAGGCTGTTTCACTCAAGTGCAAGTATTTATTAAGCCAAATGCAAGAGGATACAAAGTTGATAACAACAACCATTTAGTGAATGTTTACCATGTACCATGCCTTTTATGCACTGGCTTGATAATCCGTAAAACATCCCAGTGGGGTAGGTACTGTTTTAATCACCCCCATTTTACAGATGAGGCCACTGAGGCTCAGGGAGATTGAGCTCATACAACTGAGAACAGAGTCGAATATTCAAATTCCAGCTGCTCTGATTCTGGTGGTTTCTTCACCATAATATACTGCCTCCAACAGATATTTAATGAGCCCATGCTTATGCAAGGCACTGTAGGGGAGAAGGTAACATAGGTCCTCTCCTCAAAATACTGATAAACCGGCTAGGTGATAGAATATAAACTCAGCGAAGGTTAAATAATGCAATAATAATAATAGAAGCATTCTGTATATACAAGTATTCTATATAGAGAGAAATAATACATTAAAAGAGATGATGATAGCTACCCTTTATGAACTTTTACAATTTGACAGGCTCTGTTCTGAAGGCTTTACAAGTGTTATCTCATTTATTCCCCTTTATAGGTGAGGAAATTGAGGCAAAAGGAGGTGAAGTCATTGGCCCACCATCCTTGAGCATCATAAGTAGCAGCGTCAGGACTCAAACCCTGGCGATACGCCTCTAGAGCCTAACCTTCTAGTGATCCCATTGTATTTCCGTGACAAGTATGGGACTACAATAACTGTTGGAAAAAAGATGCAATGGGAACCCAAAGGAGCAGGCCATTCATTCTCTCTGGGGCAGTCAGGAGAGATTTCCCACGGGATGCAAGAGTTGTGCAGGGTCTTAAAGGAGGATAGGAATTTACTGGCAAGATAAGAGGAATAAGGGTGTTCTGGGCAGAGGGAACAGCGTGTGCACGAACTTCTGCAAAGGCCCCGTTTATCTGAGGAATGCTGAAAAGTTCAGTATCACTGGCGTCGAGAGTATGTGGGGATTGTGAAAGGGTGGGAGCAGCCGTGAAAGTGGAAGATGAGACCAAAGAAGCACTCTGGTTAATCAGAGGGCGGAGGGCCTTGTTCACAGTACAACTGATAAAAAAAAAATGAGTTCAAATATGAGGTCTACTGTGAGATTTAAATTTTAAATTTGCCCCTGATTTTTGAAAGGGTCCCTTTCCTTTCTTCAAGCTTGGGAAATGAGTTTCGTTAAGCACAAGATAAGAATTCTCAGGGGGGGGGAGGAGGGTTTTGAAGGGCGCACTCTTTGGGAAAGGCATGGGCCATAGTGGGAAAGGAGATCATAACCTTCTGGAAGGAACAGCCTCGCGTATTCAATTGAGAGACAGATGCCCTTCTCCAACCTCCCATTCGGTTGAGCGCAAGCAGAAGTCACTCAACACCCAGTCACCCCACCCCCCACCCCCGAGCGTAAACATACATCCTTGGGAAGAAGGATGGTCTGAGATCAGGAGGGAAAAGCTACTTGTTTCAAGAGTTTCTCATCCCAAAGTTCCTTAGGTGTCCCTGCATCCGTGGGTCTCGGGGTGGGGGTGGGGGGATCCTTTGCTTCCTTTGTCACGTCACTATGCAAAACGGCGGGAGGCATACTAGCCTATAGGCAATGGATCACCAAAGAGAGCTGATAAGCAGGGAAGGATTTGGGGGCTCAGACTGAAGCCTGAACTTGAAGGAGGAAGAGACTAGCTGGAAGCAGGATGCAGAACGGAGTCAACCCAGCGGCCCTGTCATTGGGAGTCAGGAGAAGGGCCTTGACTCTGAGATAGACACATAGTACCTTGGTGACCAACTGAATATAGAGGAGGGAGGTGGAAGGGCTCTCAGAGATAGTCAACTAATTTGACAAACTGATGACCAGCGGAAGGTCTGTTTACCACGTTGTCTACTTTCAACATGGCCTCCTAATGCCAGCAAGCTTGCCTCGGTTGTCTCGCTGGAATGATACAGCGAAGCCAGCTATGGGTGACATCTTTCCTTCTTATTTCTTGTCTAGCTTTCCTCATCTAGTCTAGCCCTCCACTCCATGGCTCCTCCCACCCCCTGCCTCCTCGGTAGTTTCTTCTCTGCTCTTTTAAGAAAAGGGATCCGAAGGTCTACAAGTGCCATTCCTGCCAGGCTCACGCATTGCCGCCCAGATCCAGCAGCCTTTGTTGCTTGTTGTCGATGGGGATGTTTTGTTTGCTGTTTCTTTCCTTTACAATCGGGACACTGCTTACTCACACTCCGTTCAGTAAAGTTCACCGTGACCCACTGTGCTCTTTCTTCCCAGACTTGGGCGTAATTACCTTGCATTTGTGTGTGGTTTGTTTCTTTTCTGTCTTCTCCACATAACCTTCTGGATTTTTTTGCTGCAGTATTTAAAGACAAAGAATTCTCTGACCAAAGCGTAGGCATGGGAAAAGTAAAAGAATTCTTAGCAGACAATTTTTTGAAAAATACGATCAACAACAGCACCGAGGAGCCATGCATTCAGACCTGAATGAGATTAGCCTTCCTAAAGCACCTCCCTGATTGTATCATTGTCCGCTTCCAAAATCTGTCATTGTTCCCTCAGGTTGATGGATAGAAGTTCACACTTCTAAAGTGTTGTTCTGTCCCCAACATAATTTGGCAACCTTAACTCTTATTCCTCTCAGACACGCAGCTGCACTTTCCCATGTTTGTGCCTTTAGTCATATGATTCATTTCTAGCTTTCTCACCCTACCCCATTGTCATCTATTGAAATACCAACTGCTCCTTTGTGCCCGGAAGACCTGATGATGATAACGATAATGACGATAATGATGTGCCTGGCTTTCAAACTCAGATTTACTACTTGCTGATCACATGATCCTGGGCAAGTTATGTCCCCCTTGCTGAGGCTAGGGTATTCATCTGTAAAGGTGGATCATAATAATCTATTTTCAGACCTGGGGATGAAGAATAAATTATATAACATATGCTTAGATACATCTACCACAGCATCCGCCATATAGTAGCTGCTCAATAAATTATTGAGTGGCGAGGTTTCAGGGGTTTCACAGATCACCCAAAGGCCATCCTCACATTTCACATTAGAAATCCTTGAATTTTAATTCGTCAGTATTGGGCAGTCTATGTAAATGAAAAATAATATCTCAAGAGTATGTTGCTGTGTGCACGTGTGCAGATGTGTGCACGTGTGTGAGAGAGTACGGGTGTGCTGTGGCCCGGGGGTGGGTGGGGATGTACTTCAGGGTGTTTGTTTCAGAGGGAGTGAGGAAATAAGCCTTGTTTTCCAAATCAGTCCAATCAGATGCCAAGGAAGTTGGGTCACTCGAAGGAAGGTCCAGGCTTGACCCAGAGGAGAAAAAAAAGGTCTGTGCAGAAATCCATGCTGGGCTGCAGTGTTCTCTAGTTCTGATGCCAGAAGTCATCACCAAGGGAAAGAGAAGAGCTGCTTGAAAGGAAGACGGCAACCTGACAGAAGACTTCTGTGACTTACCATTTAAAAGAACACTAAAAGAAAAGCTGAGAGCAGATCCTTTTTTTACCCCGGTCTCCAACGGAGAATTAGCATCAGATGAAAACCAGAATCTTACCAAACCATTTACTAAGAAAGTCAACCATGTAAAGGCTCTCCCTAAAAGCTATCAGAGAAATGGAGAGCAATCAGGAATGGAACACTAGAGAACAATTCAAAGGTGCGGTGAAAAGGGGACGGGGGTGGTATGATACAGCATTTCAGGAAAGAGCAAGCCTATTGTTAAAGAGAAAACCAGTGAGGGGCTTCAAAATGTCATCTGAATGTTGAGCAAAATGACGGGCACAGAGAGGGCCGGAATGAGCAAGGGATGTGAAGAAGCTGTGCTTGCTGTTAGCAGAGGTGATGCTTTAACAGAGGGGCAGAATCAGCCGTGGGCGGCAGCCACTGCCATGTCAGTGTCTCTAAGGACCACTCCGGTGTGCCACCCAGAGAACAATTCACAGAAAGGAATTGGGCGGCCCCCAGGGCACGCCCAGTGGCAGGTGATTGGCAGCTGTGGATATAATCATCTCCACCGTGGGGTCTTTGTGCGCAGTTATTACTAATGGAAATGGAACTGCCTGGATGAACTCTAATTGCTCTAATCAGTACTACTATCCACTTCCATAAATTCAGCATCATATTAAGCCACCTGGTATGTATTCTGTGCTTTGCTAGCTCAAACAGGACCATCCATGGATTCAATTATTGAGCACCTACTGTGTACCAGGTACAGTTGTGAGCTCTGGGGCTGTAGCAATGACCAGAAGAGACAAAAATCCCTGACCTCCTCGAGTTTACATACAAATGAGGTCAAAGGTGAATAAAGCAAGCTAACTGCTACTGAGCATCTTTTATGTATCAGGTGCTGTGCATGCATTATCACCTTTAATCCATACATCAACAGCCTATGGGAAAGGTTATTTATCACCGTTTTCCAAAGGCAAAATGAGGCTCAAATAGATTAAAAACCAGACCAAGAGAACACGAGTAGGTAGGGGCAGCACTGACGTTGGAAACCCTTCATGCCTGTCTCATTCCAAAGTGCACGGGTTTCTCTTTAATTTTCTGACCCTCTGCAGACCCTTAGTGTCCATTTCATCACCCTCAAGATTTAACTTTTCGAGGCTGCTGTCTAACAGCCATTCATAAATGCCAGGATTACTCAAAGTTCAATGGGTCAGAGTCAGATCTGGGGGATATAGAGATGACAGGACGTGACCTTTGCCCTGAACTCCATCACCAAGAAGGTGGAGAGGAAGTCTAACAGTGTGCTTAAGATCCCAGGTGCTGGGTAAAGACTTAGTGGCTTCAAATCTCAGCCCTTCCTCTGCCTGTTACTAACTGCGTAACCTCGGGCAAGTTATCTTAAGTTTACTATGCCTTAGTTTTCCCACCTATAAAATGGGGATAACAGCACCTACCTTATGTGGGGGGAGGATTGTGAGGCTCAGGAAGATAATAATAGCAGACACTTACATACTGCTTATTATGTGCCAGGTACTATTCTCAGCACTGCATATATGTTAGCTCCTTCATGACAACCAGCAGTTCTCAAAATGTAGTTCAGGGAACCCTGAAGATGTGTGAGGTCAAAACTATTTTTCAGGAGGTCCCGTTGTGGCACAGTGCAGATGAATCCGATTAGTATCCATGAGGATGTGGGTTCAATCCCTGGCCTGGCCCAGTGGGTCGGGGAATCCGGTGTTGCCGTGAGCTGTGGTGTAGGTTGGCAGCTATAGCTCCGATTCGACCCCTAACCTAGAAACTTCCATATGCTATAGGTACAGCCCCTAAAAGCAAATAATAATAATAATTTTCAAAAATCTATGTTTCAGAAAAAGACTCAGGCCTGTTTTGCTTTTTCCATTCTCATCTCATGGGTGTTTAGTGCAGTTTTCTAGCGGCTGCATGATGTGCTATAAAATCTGTTGACTGAATACCAAAGCAGATATGAAAATCCAGCTAGCTTCTATTAATCCAGATGTTTACAAGATTTGCAAAAATGAAAAACAACGTTTTGCTTCTTGCTATGTTTTTTTGGGTTTGGAAAAATATAGTTATTTCTCATTAAAATGTGTTGTTGACATGAACCCACTTTAATTCATCACTAAATGATTTTTGAAAATTTGTGTTACCATTTCTAATGAGGTAAATCTTGACAGATAAAAGCCAAACAAATACACATTCTTGAAGGTCCTCAATGATTTTTAACCTTCTAAAGAGCCCGAGGCCAAAAAAAGGTAAGAAACTGCGATGTAGATATAATACCTGAAAAGCATTTAGCGGTGTCTGGCACATAATAAGCCCTCGATATAGCTAAGTTGTTATTATTCTAACACCTCTAACCATAATAGGCACCCTATGATGAGTGTCTTAAATGTTAAACGCTGTGGAAGTTTACAGAAAGGAAAGCTCACATCCAGTTGTAAGGATCCTGGAAAGTCCTCACGAAGTAGGAGGCATTTGACACAGGGCACTAAAGAATGAATAGGATGGTGAACAGAGAATTCCGTGGAGGGGAGTTGATCCCAAGGCGGAGAGCAGAGGATGTGCTCTGGAAACAAGGAATAGCTTCAAGTTTGGCTGAAACCAAAGCTATGTGCAGATCAGTAACAGGAGAGAAGGCTGGAAAGGAAGGTTGGTGAACACACAACCGTGCAGAGCCTTGAATGCCAGGATAAAGAGTTGCCACATTACCCGGTACACAAGGAGCAGTCACTAAGGATCATTAGCCCAGGGCTGAGGTTTCGAG
The DNA here is from genome assembly GCA_004024745.2 of Catagonus wagneri. NCBI lineage: Eukaryota > Metazoa > Chordata > Mammalia > Artiodactyla > Tayassuidae > Catagonus > Catagonus wagneri. Next base: position 19,459,544 of record PVHT020000015.1, on the reverse strand, counting down.
AGATGACTGGAAGCTACATTTAGGTTCATTTGAAGAGGGAGAGGATGGACAGGGAGCAACCGGTTAGGAGGCTATAGCAACAGTGCAACAGAGAGGGACAAAGAACTGAGCTGAGCTAGTAGCCCAGGGGATGGAGGGGAGTGGAGGGCTGTGAAAGAGAGTGCTTATCTATTAAATCAATACTCAGGAGTTTCCTTTGTGGCGCAGCGGAAAGGAATCCAACTATGAACCATGAGGTTGTGGGTTAGATCTCTGGCCACGCTCAGTGGGTTAGGGATCCAGTGTTGCCTTGAGCTGTAGTGTAGGTCGCAGATGCAGCTCGGATCCCACGTTGCTGTGGCCGTGGGGTAGGCCTGGAAGCTACAGCTCCGATTCGACTCCTAGCCTGGGAACCTCCATATGTTGTAGGTGTAGCCCTAAGAAGCAAAACACATACATACACACCTAAATAAATATTCAAAGAGCTTCCATGATTTACTCTATTTCTGTCTCCAACATTAAGGCCTTCCCCACCCCACCCCCAAGGAGAGTTCATAGTGGACATATTTCATATTTACGGCTCCCAAACTGTGCCACATTACAGCCAAAGAAATTGAACAGCGAAAGTATGTCAGATTTCAAAATGAATGTCCACGAGGAAGTCAGGGTGCTGAAGAAAAGGACACAAGCGGAGAGATATCGGAGGTGAGGGTAGACAGGAAAATCCGGACTCCCTGTACCAAGCAAAATGTGTGCAGATATATGGCTTATGCAATCTAGTGGAAAGAGAAGTTATGAGCCCAAGGCCAAATGAAAAGTATTCTTTTTTTCAAACAAAAGCAAAAGAAATGTCCTACCCGTCCTGAGTAAGTAACTGCTCTGCAGCGCGTGGACAGAGTGGGGCGGGGATCAGTACGTCACAGTTCCAGCCTTTCGCCCAGTTAATTAATGGTTAGGTTTGGGTGTTGTTTAAAAAAAACAAGAAGAAGCCAAGCTATTTAGTGATTTACTGCAGTATTCCCTTGGTTCTCATACCATTCTTTCTGTACTGCGTAAGGGACAATGAAGTTCCTGGAAAACTGTGGGCATCTGTGCTTTGCCATGCCAGCCTTTTCACGGGATTATGAAGAGGTGCAACCAAGGTCTCGCAGGCGCACAGAGAGGTATTAAGCTTCTTGCTCTCCCAAGGGGCTAACACACACAGCTTTGCTTGGCGGAAGTGACTTTTATTTTTAGTTCTGACCCTGTGAAAAGTCCGTAGAGGTAAACCGTTCTCCTGGCCGGATTCCAAGAGTGGATTCACACAGTCCTCTTCCGTGCAGGAGAGTCTTCAGGGCTGGGGGAAAACCTGGAGAGCCCCATTCTCCTTGAAGGTTCATTACCACTGTCCACTAACAGCTCCCCTCCAGTTTCACCCACAGCCCACCACCAGTATCGTGCTGTGATTAGGAAGACTCAACTGGGACCGGGTCTCTGCGTCCCGAGGTGGGTCCAGCAAACTTGTCTAGTGAGCCTTGAAGTGCTCAAGGCGAAGCAAATGACCAAACGCCATACCGCCCCTGCCCCAATAATAGAAAACAATGGCTACTATTTATTGAGGACTTACCAAGTACCGGATGCACTTGACTCGACTCATCTCACTGGAACCTCACCGCAACCTGGCAAGGGAGGCACTGTGATCAATATCATAGCTGGGAGAACCATCTCCGGGTTTTGAATGACTTGTTCAAAGGCACCCACTAGCTAGGAAGGAGCAGAGCCAGGGTGTGAAACTACATGTGTCTGCCTCTATTATGCCTCACCGCCACTGTAAGAGGCTTGTTTGGTTTTTGTTTGTTTGCTTTTTGCCTGCACCCGGGGCACATGGAAGTTCCCAGGCCAGGGATCGAACCCACACCACAGCAGTGACAAGGCCATGTTCTTAACCACTAGGCCACCAGGGAACTCCCTGGTTTTTAATTGAAATATAGTTGACGTACAATATTATGTCAGCTTCAAGTGTTCTACGCAGTGATTTGATATTTGCGTACATTACAAGCGGCCAGCCCTGTAAGTCTAGTAGCCATCCGTCCCATACAAAATTATTATAGTACTGCTAGTGACAATTTTCCTTGTACTGTATGTTACCTCCCTGTGGCTTATTGTTTGAGGACTGCAGGTTTGTGCCTCTTAATCCCCTTAAAGAGTTTCTTTGTTTGTTTGTTCTCTCCTGAATGCTTGTGCCGCCTCACAGGGCAGAGCATATTTTGGGGGCCCCAGATGATCAGAGCACCATGGATCTTTGCATCACCTTGTAGAATTCTCCCTTATCCGAAGGCCTTTGAGGTGTCATGTCAGCCACATCCGGAAGCTAACCTAACCCACTCGGGCTGATAGAATCTCAGATTACGGGCATCTAGAGGCTGGCTCAGTTGTGCTTGAAAACTTGCAGTCAGGGCCAGCTTCACGGGCATAGAGCTAATTCATTTTGCACTCGGCCCTGCAAATGATGTGGTGATGCTGCTTCCGGTGAGGAGGAACTCATTAGCTCAGGATGCAGCCCGTTCCATCGTTGGACCGCTCTGTCTCTTAGCAAGGACACCCTTATGGGATGAAGAAATCTGTTTACCCACAGTCTCTTCCCACTGGTTTCAGAGACAGACTTGGAGATAAAAATGTTTAGTTCTGCCACCTTCTCACCACGGCTGTAAGCTTGTCCTTTAACCGCTCTGGACCTCGGTTTCCTCATCTCTAAAAGGGGGGAGGGGGCAGGGGGGTGGCCGAAATAGGTGAAGGGGATTAAGGGGTACAAACCACCAGTCAGAGAATAAATAAGTCACAGAGATGTAACATACAGCACAGGAATATAGTCAATAATATCATAATAGCTTTGTATGGTGTGTAATCTATAAAAATATCGAATCACTATGTTGTACGTTTTAATATAACATTATAAGTCAACTACAATAAAAATAAGATGGGAAGAGTATTACCTTCTTGGTAGGGTTTTTTTTTTTTTTAAGGGCAGATAGGACATAGCTCATTGTACGTAGTCAATGAATGTTAACTATAATTAATACCATTATCGCCCTACCAGGAGCACACTGAGTGCAAAGGACAGAATATGATACAGAACACAGATTCTAATGTGTTCCTAACCTAAACTGGGCAAACTGCTTGAAGTGTCTCACATTTTCACTATTCTTCTTGCTTTCCATGCTAAGAAAACTTGATATCATTAGCCCACTTATCATTTTACCTTTAAAGTACTCTAACCAGCCTTCTAATTTAACACAAAATATACTCGATAGAGGATAATGTGAGAAAAAGAGTGTATATATGTATGTGTGACCGGGTCACTTTGCTGTACAGTAGAAGTTGACAGAACACTGTAAACTAACTATAATGGATAAAATAAAAATAATTTTAAAAAAATGAAAAAATAAAATGTTAAAAAACCCCAAAAAAACAAAATATACTTCTCAGTAGTTGCTATAGTATTTTCCCATAGAATTACTTAGTGCTTTAACTTTGTGCAATAATTTCCCCTCATCGATCTCATTTGAATCTCACAATAATTCTATGAGGCCGGCAGGGCAGGCATTAGTTCATTCATTCATCTATTCAACCACTATTTACTGAGGCTCTACTACGTGCCAGGCCCTGTCCTAGGGGCTAGGGATATCATGATGAGCAAAGCAGACCTAGTGACAACCCTCTAGAGTTTACATAGATTTGCAGATGAGGAACCTAGCCTGGGTGCTGACATAATCTGCATATGGTCACGTGGTGTGTAGGAGGTGGAGCCAGGACTAGAACTAAGGTTTTCTAATAGTGCTCATGCTGGCGTATATTCCCACTCTCCCATTCTGTCTCTTGCTCCCCCTACATCCATTGCCTTCCTTTCTATATCCCCGCCTGAGCTCTAAAGCTTCTTGCATTTGCTATCAAGACTTTTCTTTCTTGGAGTTCCTTTCGTGGCTCAGCGGTTAACAAACCCGACTAGGATCCACGAGGGTGTGGGTTCGATCCCTGGCCTTGCTCAGTGGTTAAGTATCCGGCATTACCATAAGCTGTGGTGTGGGTTGCAGACGCGGCTTGGATCCCGCGTTGCTGTGGCTGTGGTGTAAGCCGGTGGCTACAGCTCCAATTAGACCCCTGGTCTGGGAACCTCTATATGCCGCAGGTGCAGCCCGAAAATAGCAAATAAATAAATAAATAAAAGATTGTTCTTTCTTTTCTTTTTTGGGCTCAAGACCATTCTTTCTAAACGCTGCTTTTAGTCTTGTTAGTTCGACTATGTGTGGTTCCCACTAGTCCGGTAGTTCGACATCAAGTCACCCCAGTGTCTGTGAGCTGTCTCCTGAGCTTGAATACTTGTCTGTATAACCTGTTAGCAACCAGGAAGCAGAACTAGGGGCCTGCGTGACTTCACCCAGTCTCCTTACTCCTTCTAGAGTGAGTTAACCTTTCTTTAGCTGGCCAGATAAAAGCTGAAGTGGCTCCCAGTTGCCCATGCAGGATATCAAGTCCAAACACTCCGCCTGGCTTTCTAGGCCCTCCGTAATCTGTTCCCACCCTGCCGTTGAACTTTATCTCTCTACTCCCCCACCTTTCACATATCCACCCCAAGCTCATTTCCTAGCCTATGGCTTATTCATGCACTTCGTCCCTCTTGTTGCCTCCATCCTCCAAACCTAGAAGCTCTCTTTCGTCCCCTCTCTCTAGAATGAATCCTACTCAGCTTAAATTTCAATTCCTTTGGGAAGCCTTTTTAACGGCTCCAGCTCTAAATGACCTTGCCAGCAACATCCGAGTTTTAAATATTAATTGCCTGAGTATATGCTAGAGAAGACCTCATTTGACAGGCCTTCATCTGAAAAAGTCCTGGGGATTTTAATTGCCCAATAGGAATCAATAGCAGTGAGGCAGTTGCCAATATGTAAATAAATAGCTGGGAGATACAGTCTCAGACTGTATTAAAGGATATATCATGCCCAGATTAACAGAAATAATGCCTCTACTGGACTCATTAATTCACTCATTCATTTAAAACACATCTATCTCTTTTCAAGGCTTATCCCTTGTTCTAGAAAGCCCACCTTTAGGTATCTAACCCACAGGAGTACTGTGCAGTATTATTTACTTCTAATAAGTTCTGAGATTTTCCCTTTATCCTCAATGTCTTCAACTCAGATCACGATGCATCTAGAAGTTATCGATCTTTCTTCATTTATTCTGTTTAGGATTGGGTACAGGATTTTCACCTGAGGACGCCTATTTCATGAGTTCTGGGAAATTCTCAGCTATTTATTTTCAAACATTACTTCTTCCTGCCTTTTTTTTTCCTTCTGGAATTTCTATTAGATGTATGAGGAGTTACTTATTCTGTCATCTGTATCTTTTAATTTCTCTTTCACATTTAGAATTTTTACAGTGTTGTGCTATAGTTTATGAACATCTTAGCTTAATTAATTAATTAATTAATTAATTTTGGCCACGCCCACAAGTTCCTGGGCCAGGGATTGAACCTGTGCCACAGCAGCAACCCTGAGCCTCTAGCGTGACAACGCCAGATATTTAACCCACTGAGCCACATGGGAACTCCCCAGTCTTTATTTATATCACTAATTCTTCCACCACTCATGACTTACTGTCAGTTGACTGTTTAATGTTTCAATGGGACTAGAATTAGTGTCTTCTAATTCTTACCCTATATTTTCTATATTATTCATTCCTAAACCTTTCTTTGGTATGTATATGTGTATACACACACACACACACACACACACACACACATATATATATATATTTTTTTGCTTTTTGCTTTTTAGGGCCATACCTGTGGCATATGGAGGTCCCCGGCTACAGCTGCCGGCCTACGCCACAGCCACAGCAATGCGGGATCCAAGCTGCATCTGCAAACTACACCACAGCTCATGGCAATGCCGGATCCTTAACCCACTGAGCAAGGCCAGGGATCGAACTCGCAACCTCATGGTTCCTAGTCGGATTCATTTCCATTGCAACATTATGGGAACTCCTATATATATATTTTAAAGTCTGTTCAGATTGCTGTATTATCTGTAATTCCTTGGAACAGAATTCTCCCATTTGTGGTACATACTGACTAAGTCACTGTAGTGGGTTTCTTTGTGTGCTTTATTATTTTCCATGTGAGCTTATCTTCTGTAGGAGCTGTATTCTGTGAAAATTTGAAACTGAGTTGTAGAGGTGGCCCTGTGGGCAGATTTTATTTTATTTTATTTTATTTTTTTAAGGGCCACTGCTCCCGCGGCATATGGAGGTTCCCAGGCTAGGGGTCTAATCGGAGCCACAGCTGCCGGCCTACACCACAGCCACAGCAACATGGGATCCGAGCCGCGTCTGCGACCTACACCACAGCTCACGGCAACACCGGATCCTTAACCCACTGAGTGAGGCCAGGGATCGAACCCACAACCTCATGGTTCCTAGTCGGATTTATTTCCACTGCACCATGACGGGAACTCCTGTGGGAAGTTTTTAATTAACCTGTACCAGAGTTCTATGGCATTCCCAGTTCTGGACAAGTTTTTATGTAAAGTTTTCAACTCAGGGTTTCTGAAATACATGGGTACTATGAATTTGGGGTCTCATACCAGTGTGTAGCTCAGATTTAGGGTTTTTGTTGTTGTTTGGGCTGTACCTGTAGCATGTGGAAGTTCCTACCCAAGGGACTGAACCTATACCCCAGCAGCAACCCAGGTCGCTGCAGTGACAACACAAGATCCTTAACCCGCTGCACCACAGGGGGAACTCCCAGGTTTGGATTTTTTTTTTATCCTTCTTTGCTGTGAGTTTATTTCTATCCCATCCTAGGGAAGATGACTTGCATCTTGTTTACAGAGACACAGTACAGTGTGATAGTTAAAGAGTATGGACCCCGGAGTCAAGATACCTGGGTCTGCATCTTATATCTGCTACTTCCTAGCAGTGTGACCTTAAGCAAATTACTAAACATTTTTGTTCCCTATCTGTAAAAACAGGAATTATAACAGGGCTTACCTCAGTGGGGTTTTGTGAGGATTAATAAATTAGGACATGCAAACATGCAGAACAGTACCTGGCATATTGCACATACTAATTAAGATTTGTTATTATTGTGCCTCTGGCTCTTTGACAAATCCAGTTTCAATTCTAGATGAGGCAGCTCTCTTCTGTTCCTTGTTTTGTGCAGGAAGCATAATTGTAACTCAATTCCAAAGTCCTTCCAAAACCTCAGCCTCTGTAGTATATATACAGTCCCATTATCCCCATGAATTATGACACTACAGTTCATGCTCATTGCTGTGATCTTAAGTCCTGTTTTTGTTTCTGGAATCTGGGAGTTTTCCTTTCTTGCTTCTTGAGTTCAGCTATGTATTTTTTGTGGTTACATTCTATGCAGTGTGTCCCTGTGTCTTGAGCTGCATTGCTTCTAATAGTGAACAATATTAGATAACCACCTGTCCAATAATAGGGCATTTGTTAGATAAATCACGGTACATTCTTCAAATGGAATACTATTCAGTCATGAACAATAATGAAGTTAAGTCTGTATACCTATGTGAGATGACATAGAATTCAGCCTATTGTACTGTTAAGTGAAAAAAGCAAGAAGCAGAGATGCGCCTACATTTTGTGTATAAGAAATTTTTGCACATAGAAAATGTACTTGAAGGGTGCCTGCCACAAACTATTACCATGTCCTACTTCTAGCATGGATTTGAGAGATAGACTTTTACTTCATTTTTTTTTCCTTGAGTTATAATTTTTAAAAAATCATATGGTAGGCATTTCTTTTAAAATCAAATAATTTGAATGAAAAGGATCCAGTAGGCAACCAAAGGCACACTCAAACACAGAACGTGAGGGGAATTTAATGAAGGGACTGTTTACAACCATATAAGCAGGATTAAGAGAAACCAACAAAGGATGATGAAGCACCCCAGGAAGCCTTTATCACCTGAAGGGCCAAGAAGAGGGAGCAGTTACCGGAACCCAGAAAGAATAGCTGTAACTATAGAAGATGGCCACCAAAAAAAAATCTGTTGCTTATGACAGATGATTCTAGAAAGACTCAGCCAAACTGCTCACACTCCACAGAGAGGGAGCCAGGAGAATAAATATCCAGACTTTAATCTGCTTCTGATCTCCAGTCCCTTGCTAGTGCCTCACATTGACCATATCCGATAAGAATTCAGAAAACAAGGAAGCCAGTGAATACGGTCCATAAAGATCAGCCTCTCTACAGAGAGAGAATGGAGAAGGAGTGAAAAGAGGATCTGCAGTGGGTATCTGTGAACTTAAAACTGTTCTGAAAACTCGACTGTTTTTAAGCGGATCTGGAGGGACACAGAATATTCCACACAGGCATTTTGGGCCAAGAGAGCCATATGGGTTAAGAGAGGTGAGCAAGAAATAAAAAAGGGTATTTGAGAAGCAGAGCGTAGTTTCGTGTGACTGAACTGTTGGGTTTATCAGGAAGCCAAAGGTGAGGTGATAAGAGTGTTGATATACTGTGTGAGTTCCAAATCCTTAGATTTGCAAACTGCCAACCCATGGCTCACAATCAAACTGTAAATGGCCTTGGTCTTGAGTTTGAATGTGAATATCTTTAGACAACTACATGGATTCCACAGGTTCCCACCACCTGCCATTCTCACAACTGGTCTACCTCACCTGTTTTTATTATCTATTTTCCCCTCAAGACATTTAAGGGAAAAAATCCACGTTAGAGCTTGTCCAGGGGAGTGCAAAGCATAGGGGTTTGGAAACCATGTCAAATGAAGATTGGCCAAGAGGGACCTGAGGCATAGCACAGAGAATTCTAGCCAGTATTCTGTGATAATCTATGTGGGAAAAGAATCTGAGAGAGAATGGATATGTGTATGTGTGTGACTGGGTCACTTTGTTGTACAGCAGAAATGATCACAACCTTGCAAATTAACTATACTTCAATAAAACTTTAAAGAAAAAGATTTAAGGGACCTAATCCATTAAGCCTTGCAAAAGAGATGACTTAGAAGGACATGAGGGCTTTCTACAAGCCAACCAAAAGCTAACATAGAGAAGAGGGAGGAAATTCATTTTGTATTTGCCCTTCATTCATTTGGCAAATATGTGTTGTGTGTCCTCTGTGCACCAGGATCCAAAGAGCTGAATTAGGCCCAAGAGGTATAAGTTTCAGGAAGGCAGAGTTAGACTCAGGATATTGGTTCTTAACCATTTGGGGTCTCAGACCCCTTTGAATCCGATTAGAGCTATGGGTCTTCTCCTCTGAAAGATATTCCTATGTACATGCACACAAATATCTGCGTGCAATTTCAGAAGATTCATAGACCTGGTGAAACCATACATAGACTCAGGGATAAGAATCCCTGGGGAACATAATAGTCATAGAACAGGTAACTATGCAGCCATTGCAAATAATGACCTAGACATCAAGCAAGACAGGTACAAAATAGTGTACATAGTTTAAAAAAATAGATTACACACATACAGGGAGTTCCCACTGTAGTTCAGCAGAAACGAATCTGACTAATATCCATGAAGACGCAGGTTCGATCCCTGGCCTCGCTCAGTGGATTAAGGATCCGGCGTTGCCATGAGCTGTGATGTAGGTCACAGACGCGGCTCGGATCTGGTGTTGCTGTGGCTGTGGCGTAGGCCAGCAGCTGTAGCTCCGATTCCAACCCCTAGCCTGGGAACCTCCATATGCCTCAGGCGCGACCCTAGAAAGACAAAAAAAAAAAAAAAAATTACATACATACAGATATATATGTGTACTGTGTACCGTATAGGCTACTTCTAGGAAAATACATAATAAACTGATAAGAGTGATTGCGTCTGAGAGGCGAATTTGGTGGCTGGGGGCAAAGGGGAGCTTTAGCTTTTACTTTGAAGGAGGTGAGATGACTTGGGCTAGTGTTTGCAGAGGAGTGACATGATCTGACTTACGTTTCTAAAGGATTTGTGCCCTAATTCTGGTTAAAATAAGGGAGGGTGGCTTAGAATAAGGTAGTAGCAGTAGGAGTTGGTAGAATATATTTCTCAATACTTCCCTTTGTACATTTGGCATTTTGTATCATGTCTACCTAACACTTATTCCAAAGACACTAGGCATCAAAAAGGACCCTTGGCAACGATGTTTGGAGAGATTAAATATCTCCAGTCATAGGCCATTCTGCTTTCATCTGTCTGCAGCTTCCTGGAAGTCCTCATGTAAACGCTAAATCTACCACTGGGATATAGTATTGAAGAGTCCTGCACTTAGACGGGGGTTGCTTTAGGAAATGATGGTGATCTGTCCCCACGTGAACATGCCAGGAATCTAAGTCCTTTTGCACTTATAATCATTCTTTCTTTATTTTACAGCTATTTATCGAGTACCTATTATGTGCCAGGCGCTGGGGTAGGTACTGAGGACAGAGCAGTGACGTAGTCCCTAAATTCCTAGAGCTTACGTTCTAATGGTGGAGACACACCATGAACAAGCAAGCAGATATTAATATATCAGAAAATAATAAGTGCTATGGAGAAAAAAATAAAGAAAGGTAAAGTGATAAGGCAGCATGCAGAGAGTGGCAATTTGTAAATAAGATGATCAAGGAAATGTCACTGGCAGGTGCCTTTTGTACAGAAGTCTGAGGGAAGCGGGCCTCTATGGGAAAGGAACATTCCAGTTAGAGGGAACAGCCAAAGTTCCTCTGGGGGTTATCGTGGCACATCTGAGGAGCAGCCAGGAGGCCATACGGCTGGAGCTAAGTAATCGAGGGGAGAATGGTCGGAGTTGAGGTCAGAGAGGTGATGAGGAAGAAGCCAGCTTCTGTAGAGTCTTCTAGGTCATTCTAAAGATTTTTGGCTTTTACTGTGAACAATATAAAAAGCCACATGTGGGTCTTGAGCAGAAGCACGACATGCTCTGATTTACACGTTCAGTGGATCTTGCAATGAGCCAGGTAAGGCATGATGCGGGCTTGGACTAAAGCAGTAGCAGTGGAAATGGCGAGAAGTGATCAGGTGCTAAATACATTTTGAAAGATTCAGCCCACGATAGTGCTGATAGATTGGACGTGGGGTGTGAGAGAAAAGGAGGAGTCAAGGACGACTCCAGGTTTGGCCCGAACATCTAGAAGAATGGATATAGAAGACTGTGGGAGAAGCAGGTGTAAGAAAAATCGTCATTTTGGTTTCAGAGAATTTCGAGTTGAGACTCCAGTTAGGCTAATGGTCAGAAAGATGAGGAAAACCCAGGAAAGGCTACTAAGAAAGAGTAGCTAGTGAAGAAAGAGGAGAACCAAGAGTGTGTGGCGTCTCAGAAGCCGAGTGAAAAACATATTTCAAGAAGGGAGTGATCGGGAGTTCCCGTAGTGGCGCAGTGGTTAACGAATCCGACTAGGAACCATGAGGTTGCGGGTTCGATCCCTGCCCTTGCTCAGTGGGTTAACGATCCGGCGTTGCCGTGAGCTGTGGTGTAGGTTGCAGACGCAGCTCGGATCCTGTGTTGCTGTGGCTGCGGCACAGGCCAGTGGCTACAGCTCCGATTAGTCCCCTAGCCTGGGAACCTCCACATGCCGCGGGTGCGGCCATAAAATGACAAAA
>PVHT020000015.1:19318743-19446961 GCA_004024745.2 Catagonus wagneri | reverse complement strand
AAAAAAAAAAAAAAAAAAAAAAAAAAAAAAAGAGAGAGAGAGAGAAGGCACAATGCATGGAAACAGATACAGGCGGGTTTACGGAGACTGTGGTAAAAGTCTGCAGTTGTTCTCTTCTGGCTGCTTCTATCTTCTCAGTGAAATAGGAAGCAGGGTCAGCAGCTAAGAAGGAGGATGGGGGAAGGGGTGTTGGAAGTTTGAGAAGAGGGAAGGTTTTAGAATAGCCATCAGAGAGAGTTCAAGAATGTTTGGTTGGGAGTTCCCATCGTAGCTCAGCGGAAATGAACCTGACTAGCATCCCTGAGGATGCAGGTTCGATCCTGGCCTCACTCAGTGGGTTAAGGATCCAGCATTGCCATGAGCTGTGGTGTAGGTCGAATACGTGGCTCAGATCCCCAGTTGCTGTGCCTGTGGTGTAGGTCAGCATCTGTGTAGCTCTGATTCGACCCCTAGCCTGGGAACCTCCATGTGCTGCCGGTGTGGCCCTAAAAAGACAAAAGTTTTCTTCCAACCTTGTTCAGTTGCTGGTGCAGGTATGGAATAGACAGAGTTGGGTCTAACCAGGATTAGGCATCTGTCACTCAACTATGATGGTGGCAGAGAGGCAAGGGAGGTTAGGATGAATATAATGATTGTCATGGAATCTAAGCTGTACGAAGAAGAAAATAATGACACTAGGGGCCCGAGGAGCAGTTCATATAATTGCTCTCTTGTTACTTTTGTCACATAAGAGCTAAAAAGTGTCCATTCCTGTTAGCAAGGAAGAGGGCACCAGTGACCTTGAGTCCTGTTGTCATAATCGTATTCTTCAAAACCACTAGCTTCTCACCATCATCCCTGTAAGTGAAGTCACACCCTTCGAGAACACTGAGCCCCTCATCCCTGTCTTGGAGATTCACATTGTTTGTTAACATACTAAGCACTCTGAATATTCCCTTTTTTTTTTTCCTAGGGCCCCACCCTTGGCATTATGGAAGTTTCCAGGCTAGGGGTCGAATTGGAGCTGTAGCCACCGGCCTACACCACCGCCACAGCAAAGCGGGATCTGAGCCACATCTGTGACCTACACCACAGCTCACAGCAATGCCGGATCCCCGACCCACTGAGCGAGGCCAGGGATCAAACCCACATCTTCATGGATGCTAGTTGGATTTGTTTCCGCTGTGCCACAACGGGGCACTCCCAAAGCTGAATATTCTTGTAGTTGGGAAACCACTTTGGACTAATCCAGTAGTTCACAACTTGGCTTGTTCATGAGGGTCTTTCTTCTGTAACTCTATGAATGTCCATCCTCAAGGACTAATACTCCATGGAGCTCCCTTTGAGAAATACTAATTTAGGAAGCATGTTGAGGATTAAAATTTTATCTTTAGGTCAAAACCTCACTCGCTGCAGCCTTTCTCCGAGGCAGTGTGTATGGCAAGAACCCACGCTCTCCCTGGGCCTTCTCACTATGCAGCAGCTGAGCCTGCCCTTGGAGACTGAGATTCTAGCCAGTTCCCCTACAGGCAAATAAACCTGATATTGTCAATACAGCTGATTCCCCAGTTTTCATTCAGCTGCAGCTCTCTGATGTTATATCTTCAATAATTTGAGATATTATTGTGACAATGTTCTGGAAGCAACATGAACGTTTATTAACCACTTGCTTGCATCTGGCACCATGCTTGGTGTCTCACACGTGTTTTCTCACTCACTCTTCACCATAACACGGTGAGAAGGTCTATGTTATTAACAAAAACATGCAGGAAAATCACCAGCAACCAATCGTTGTCAAAAACTTGTTGCCTGGAAGAAGGGAAATGGGTTTTGTCTGTAACAAGTGATGTGTTTGTCACAGATTTGAAGCCTTAGGAACTTCATAGAATCCAAATGTTGGAGTTGAAAGGTACCTTAGAGATCAGTTTAAGATATTAGGGAGAGGTTATTGCATTCTCCTCAGAAGTTATTACTTAAAATGTCTCAGGAGAATGGAATTAAGAAATCTTGTCATAACCGCTTTGGTTTAAATCAAGCCATATAAAATGATATTGTCACACAAACTAAAGCCTACAGATCATGCTGCAAGAATGCAATATTGTAATTGGTTATTGGCCGGAATTGCAAATGAACGTTTAGAGTTTAATCTGTGTTTCAGTCTTGTGAAAGCCTGATTTCACCAGAACGCAGCAGTCTTCAAACGTGAGTGTGTATCAAAATTATTCCAGGTATTTGTTTTAAAAGGCAGGTTCCTGACCCCCATCTTCAGAAATACTAATTCAGTAAACTTGGCATAAGAGCCAGGAAATTGACACTTTCAACAAGCTCACTGGGTGGTACTCAGTGGTCCAACACTATGCCTGATCTGCAAACTGACCACAATCTGAGAAACACATTCCCAAAGGATGTTCTCTTCCTAATCAAGGTGTGAGCAGACCCGTGTCAACTCACTGCCTGGCCGAGTTGCTCTGCAGAGATTGAGAAACTGTTTCTGTGTCTGTGCTGTCATTGCTGTGTTCCTCAGAACCACCAGCCCCTCGCCATCACCCCTGCGAGTGCAGTCACAAAACTTAGGAAACCCTGTGTCCTCCTTGCCTCTCTTGGAGATTCACATCACCTGTTAACATATGAAGGACTCTGAATATTCTTATTCTTGGGGAACAACCACATTGGACTAATCCAGTTGTTACAACTTGGCCTGTTCATGGGGCTCTTTCTTATGTAATACTATCCACATCCATCCCCGGGGACTAATACTCCATGGAACACACTTTGAGAAGTACTAACTTAGGAGGCATGTCGGGGATTAGAAGCTGAGTTTGTACAGTTTCTGGGTTCCCGTTTCCCTGCAGAATCTCATCTTAGCGTGATAATGAACTCTTAGAGACATCTCCATCCCGGTACTTGATGATGGGGGCCTGAGACTCGGGAGCAAAGCTAATAGGGCTGCGAGCAAGCTCTCTGGCACTTAACATGGAGGTAGAATCAAAATTTCTCCTGTAAGCTCTTGAGCGATTAGAAATTCTTCTCTACACCCGGAAGTTTGTGGCGTTTCATCACGTTGTGGTCACTTATATAGTAAAGAAATAGGCCTGGATTATAGGCTGTGGGGGACAAATGTCACACCTTCTAACCTCACAAGGCCATGTTTTGGAAACGAAAATGTCAATTTACTAATTCATCTTGATAATTAACTACCAAGCAAACTTATATCAGTCAGCGCCTCTTCTTCCCAGTAGGAAGTCTACTTAGGAAACCAAATAAAGGCAAAGCAAAGACTGTTTGGTGGAGGCAGCCTGGCTGAGCAAAAAGAACCAGGATTTCAGAGTCATACAGAGCTAGGTTCAAATCTCAGCTAGGCTACTTGTAGTGGGTTGGGTTGTGTTCTCCCCAAAGATACATCCAGCTGGAACCTCAGAATATGTGACCTTAGTTGGGATAAGGGTCTTTGAAAATGTGGTTCGGGTAAGGATCTCTCCACGAGATCATCCTGGATTAGGGCAGGCTCTAAATCCAATGACGGAATGTCCTTATAAGAGAAAAAGAAGACGGAGACATAGGGAAGATGGCCATGTGAAGACAGAGGCAGAGATGGCAGGAATGCAGCCCACAAGCCAAGCAAAGTCCGCAGCCACCAGAAACGAAGAAGAAGCAAGGAATGGAGTCTCCCCTAGAACCTTCAGAGGGAGCGTGGCCCTGCCAACCCCTCGACTGCAGATTGTTGGCCTCCAGAACTGTGAGCCAGTATACATTTCTGTTGTTTCAAGCCACTAAGTTTGTGGCCCTTTGTACGGCAGCCACGGGAAACTAATACCACTCATTTAGTTTTCTAGGCTCGGGTAAGTCACATAACCTCTCTGAGCCTCAGTTCCCTCTTCTGAAAATAGGGCTAATTATAGGACCCTGTGAGATCACAGGGTGACAGTGAGGATTAAATCAGTTCGTTTATGTAACGTGCCTGGTTCAGAGCAGCTGCTTATTACACGGTGGCTATTGTTACTGGTGAGCGAAGAGGTTACTAGAGGGTGTGGGATATTGAAAAAGATGGAGTCATATTGTTTATGCAGCCTGATGCAACCATCCATCCCCCATCAGAAAGACAGTATATATATATCAGCACGTCAGGGCATGGCATGAGGGAAACAACCTCTTTCTAAGTGTTTTTATTTTTGTTTCTGTAACAGTTGAATAGCTGGCTTGCCCATAGCATATTGTGAGTCCCTTCTTAGTTTTTGATGAGTTTTCCCAGCCATAGCATTTACAAGGCTACAGTGGGGTTTTTCCACTGTTTACATTTTACAGCATTACCTCTCGATGACGTATAGGGAGGTCCCTTATCTTATCAGTACAAGCTCTTTCGGTAAGCAACCAATCCCTTTTCTACAGTGGGCAACTGTCCTGTCAGCTTAACTCCTTGAGAGTGGCATTCGGCTATCCTATTGGCTGATAGAGTTGGGGGCCCTCTTCCCTTTCAGTCTGTAGCGCTCCGTCTCCATTTTGCAGAACGCTGTGAATTCATAGAGCTGATGTCCGCTTTCTCACCAACCTGCTTGTAAACAGAAAAGTTCTTTCGTTTCTGCATTTAATACCCTCAGTTCTCGCTCACACAGCCCCAGGAAGTGTCACCTCTGGGGAATCAGGGAGACTGTGCCCTATTCATCTTTGTAGGTAGTGTCTTGCATACTGCATGGAATATGGTACTGATGTGTCCACGTGGTGAAAAACAAGAAATAAATATTGGCTCTGGAGTCAGGCAGACCTGAGCTCTAAACCCTAGTCCCCCTTTCTGCTAGCCGTGGGGCCTTGAGTAAATGACTTCAGCTTTGGGGACCTCAGTTCCCTCAGCTGTAAAATGATGATAATAACGCTACCTAGTTCCTAGATTTTTTTTTTTTTTTTTGTCTTTTTAAGGCCACACTCATGGCATTTGGAAGTTCCCAGGCTAGGGGTCAAATCGGAGCTACAGCTGCCAGGCAACACAACAGCCACAGCAACGCAGGATCCGAACCACATCTGCGACCTACACCACCTCTCACAGCAATTTTGGATCACCTGAGCGAGGCCAGGGATTGACCTCACATCCTCACGGATACTAGTCGGATTCGTTTCTACTGTGTCATAAAGGGAACTCCCCCTAGATGTTTTATAAGAATTGAAAGAGCTGAAGTTCCTATCATGGCACAGTGGAAACGAATCCAACTAGGAACCATGAGGTTGCGGGTTCAATACCTGGCTTCACTCAGCAGGTTAAGGATCCGGTAGCTGTAGCCCCAGTTCGACCCCTAGCCTGGGAATCTCCATATGTCCTGGCTGCGGCCCTAAAAAGCAAAAAATATATATATAAACAAAAGAGTTAATATAAATGAAGCCCTCAGGACAGTTCTATATACATAGTGAATGCTCAGTAAATATTCACAGTGAATATTCATAGGACTATATGAAATAATGAATGAATGAATGAATATAGCTTTTCAACCGGAAGGCATATAACTCCAGGAAATCTTTCATGCCTGTTAGAAATCCACAGAAGGATTGGAGAAGAGTCAGTAAGAACTGGTGAATAGTTCATTTACCATATCTCTTACCATGTGATTCCTACTGGTGGGAGTACTTGAAAGCTGGAGTTGGAGTTCCCGTTGTGGCTCAGTGGAAATGAACCCGACTAGCATCCATGAGGACACAGGTTCGATCCCTGGCCTCAATCAGTGGGTTAAGGATTCGGCGTTGCCATAAGCTATGGTGTAGGTTGTGAAGAGGCTCAGATCCTGCGTGGCTGTGGCTCTGGCGTAGGCCGGCAGCTACATCTCTGACTCAGCCCCTAGCCTGGGAACCTCCATATGCCATGGGTGCGGCCCTAAAAAGACGAAAGGAAAAAAAAAGGAAAGAAAGCAAGCTGGAGTTTATCAGAACACACCATTCGCATTGAATGCATGGGAGGAAAGTAACGTTTCATATCATAACAGTAACAGTTGCTCAACTTCAGAGACTACTCCAAAATATGATCAACTGTGGAAAAGTGTAGAGCTGTCAATAGAAGCTATTGCTAGCAGTTGTCTTAAATTAATTAAAAATCCTGATTTTGGCGATCTGATTTTAGTGCAGAGAGTACTTGAGTTATCATTGCTATTAGAGTTCTGAGTCAGGAGGATTGCGTAGACAAATGACAACATTAAAAGAAGTCAGATGAAATTTCACACATCAGGAGACTTGCACAGACAATGAAAGCCACTTTTACTTCATATGACACTTTAAGTACTAGCGTAGGGATGACAGGAGAAGCGAGGAAGAATTGATATCCTGGAAACCTAGCCAGAACCAGCTCTTGCTCAAGATTCTACACTGTTGGAGTTCCCTTGTGGCATAGCAAGTTAAGGATCCAGCATTGCCACTGCATTGGCTTGGGTCACTGCTGTGGCACAGATTCGATCCCTGGCTCAGGAATTTCTACATGCCATAAGCGTGGCCAAAACAAACAAAAAGACTCTACACTTTCAATGGCTCTATTATAGTTATCCTGATCCCCCCATCCTCCTGTCTCCCACTGATTCATTCAAAAAAAATATATTGGGTGCCTCCTACATGCCAGGCACTGTTCTAGATGTCGGGGAAATAGCAGGGTAAACAAAACTCCTTGCCCTCCTGGAACTTACATTCTAGTAGGAGGCAGTGCACTATGGATCATAGGCAAAGACTGGCCTGTCACTTGTTTTGGTAAATAGCTTTACCAGGACACAGCCACACTCATTCTTTTATGTATCATCTATGACTGTTTTTGTATAACCACAGAGTGGGGTAATTGTGTTGGAAACTACCTGGCTCACAAAACCTAGACTATTTACCATATGGCCCTTTAGATAAAAAAAGTTTGCCGGCCCTTATTCTAGCAGGAGATGGACAAAAAAAATTTTTTTGTCTTATTTAGGGCCGCACCTGGGGCGTATGGAAATTCAGGCTAGGGGTCCAATCGGAGCCTACACCACAGTCACAGCAAGACCAGATCCGAGCCGTGTCTGTGACCTACACCACAGCTCATGGCAACGCCGGATCCTTAACCCACTGTGCAAGGCCAGGGATCGAACCCACGTCCTCAGGAATACTAGCTGGTTTTGTTGCCACTGAGCCACGATGGGAACTCCAGAAAAAAATTTTTCAATAGATAAACATATAATATCAAATGTGTTCAAAGTACAAAGAAAAATAAAGAGAATGGGGAGAGGGAACTTGCTACTTTCAACATGGCTGTCAAAGACGATCTCACTAAATCGGGGACATTTGATCCAATACCTGAAGGAGGTGAGCGAGTGAGTGAGTTGTGCTGATATGTGGGTTGTATAGAGCACCGTGGGCCATTGTAAGGGGTTTTACTATCACTGTGTATGAGATGGGAAGTCACTGGAGTTTTGAGCAGAGGAGTGACATGATCTGACTTTCATATTAATAAGATTAGCCTGATCTTCAGATCGATATGGGAATAATAGACTTGGGTGAGGATGGCAAGGCCAGGAGCAAGAACATTTGGGAGGCTAGGACAATACAATCCAGGAGAAAGATCACTGTGACTTAAACCAGGTGATGAAAAGTAGTCAGATTCTAGGTATATTTTGGAGGTAGACCAACCAGATTTGCTGATAAAATAAATTTAGGATGTGAAAGGCAAGGATCGAGAATGATTTTTTTTCCTGTATAGCTTACTACAGAATAGAGTAGTGTTCCGTGTGAAAAAGAATGGATATAGGTGTATAACTGAGTCACTCTGCTGTACACCTGCAACTAACACAACATTGTAAATCAACTATACTCAAACATAAAATAAAAATTAGCTAATAAAAAATAATGATTGTCTTTGGCCTGAGTGACTGGAAGAATGAAGTTGCCATTTAGTGAGATGGGGAAGGAGCACGTTTGATGAGTGGAGCAGGTTTGGGGGGGTGGGTGGTCCAGGGTAGGGATGGAGGCAGGGGGAATTAAGAGTTCAGTTTTGGATGTGTTAAAATTTTAAGATGCCTATTAGGCATCCAAGTGATATGTCAAGAAGGCAGTTGGATATACAGGCTGGAGATAACACATCTGGGAGTCATCAGTGTATAGGAGGTATTTTAAGCCATGAGAATAGAAGCATCACCAAGGAGAGAGAAAAGAAGAGATCTAAAGCTTCCAGCCTTCCTCTACTTTTCAACTCTAGATTCGGTCCATGAAAAAAAAAAGTCCTATTAATACTTCTTTGATGTTTCTTAATCCAACATTTTCCTTCCATTCCCATTAATACCATCCTAACCCAGGATCTCCTTCTGTCTCACTTGGCCTTTTGCAAAAGCCACCTAACTGGTTTCCTTGCCTCTAAATGTCAACTTGAATCTCATCATCTCATCTGTCCCTTCTCTCCAAAAAATCCCTCTATTTCTCCTGGGCTTCCCATCTTAAAAGATGATATCACCATTCCTACCTATGTGTTCAAGTTTGAAACCTGGAAATTACCCTTATCACCTTCATTTCTCCTACTTTCCATGTCTAATCCATTACCAAGCCCTGTCATTTTTACCTCCAAACTATAACTCAATCCTCCCCACTTTTTTCTGTCTCTATTACTATCATCATCCTCCACATGGACAATTATAATAGCCTCCTAACGATTTTCCTTTCCTCCAGTCTATCCTCCATACTGATGTTAATGGGACCTTTTTAAAACAATACTATGGTGACTTCACCTACTTATTTTGTAGGTCCAGAGAATAAAATTCAAAGACCTTTCGTCATTTGGCCACAACTCTCTTTCCAATGGTATCTGCCGTTGTTCTTCTGGAAACTCCCTCTATTTCAGCCCCATGGCTTTGTCCATAGCCTTTACACCAACCATGACCATGGGCCCCAATAACTTGGTGCAGACCTTCCCAAGAGTATTGCAGGTATCTCAGGTAAGGACAGTACAGCTGAAATTCCTAGATTGCTTGCCTCTAGGCTGAAACTGCTTCATCCTTTCACTTTACAAATATTCTGCTCTTCTCTGTGTGCTGTGATAAAAGCTGGGAAGCACTGCCTTAGTGCACACCATCCCCCCATCCTGGGAAATGCAGCTCCATCCTCTTATCTAAGTGCCTTTCTTTTTTTGTTGTTCTTTTTAGGGCCACATGGACGTTCCCAGGCTAGGAGCCGAATCCAAGCTGTAGCTGCCAGCCTACACCACAGCCACAGCAAGGCAGGATCCTTAACCTACTGAGCAAGGCC
This sequence comes from Catagonus wagneri, assembly GCA_004024745.2. Lineage (NCBI taxonomy): Eukaryota > Metazoa > Chordata > Mammalia > Artiodactyla > Tayassuidae > Catagonus > Catagonus wagneri. The sequence continues at coordinate 19,437,760 of PVHT020000015.1, read as the reverse complement.
AGGGATTGAATCCGCGTCCTCATGCCTATTAGTTGGGTTCATTACCACTGAGCCACAATGGGAACTCTCTCTAAGTGCCTTTCTATACCAAGTTCAAGACCCACCTTCTTGATAAAGCCGTCTTTGATGCTGCATCCCCAGACTCAAAACTCCTGTATTACCTGTTAGGTCACTCATTTGGCACTTCATGTAAGTACTTGGGGGTTGTTATTCAACTTTTTATCATAAGATCTTATCTCAATTGTTTTGTCAGCTCCTTAAGAGCAAGGATTTTTATACCTACCTTCTTTCCAACCTAATAGCTTACTACACACTAGGTACGTTTTTTAAAAACACATGGAACACCCATATTTTTTTTTTTTTTGGTCATACTCGTGGCATGTGGAATGTCCCAGGCCAGAGACTGAACCCATGTCACAGCAGCAGCCTGAGCCACAGCGGTGACAATGCCAGATCCTTAACCCTCTGCATCACAAGGAAACTCCGTTAATACATTTTAATATTTTGAATAAATGGAGGAATAGATGACCATATGAATGGCTTTGTGAAACCCATCAGATGGTACAATAGAAAAGATCATTGGATTGAGTCAAAGAACCTGGAATCGAGTTCACTTTGCCACTAGATGGTTTTGTGAGACATGAAGCAAGTTGCTTGCCTTAGTTCCCTCATTTACAAAACAGGAACAACACTTTCCATCCTCACTTCCAAGTTGAGATGGAACAATTTATGAAAAGAATATTTGGCAGGTGAAAAGAGCATGTTGTTCAGGAACAATGCCAAAACAGGCAATGTGAAAGATGAAAAAAGACGGTACAGAAAGTCAAGGGTGGAGGAAAAGCCAGTTGGTAGGGGAAATTTGCCAGCAAAGTACACTTGTCCAGGAGCAGTTGAAGAAGAATGGCAAGTACAAGGAGACAGAAAAATCAAGTATCTCTATTGGTAGGCAATATACCATAGCCATTAGATCCAGACTCCCTGAGTTCAAAGCCTGGTTCTGGCACATACCAGCTCTGTGGCTTTGGACAAGTTACTCAGTATAACTTGTAGAATGGAGCTGCAGTTTTCTCATCTATCATATGGGGGTAATAATAGTACAAATTTTCAGGGAATTGTTGTAAGACTTAAGTGAGTTCATGTTTGTAAAGTGGAGACCAGTGTCTGGTGTAAAGAGCACTAGAGAAGAGTGTGTAGAGAAAACAGTGGCTTTGCTCCTCCTTGCCAAGTAGAACTTCAGTCCCCATGGCTGGGACCTCCCCCTTGGGTCAGAAGCAGAGCTCACAGAAGCTCTAAGTTGTTCCGCAGTGGGCACGTCTGCTTTCTGGTCCCACAGCCCGATCCTCTGATCCTGGTCTATCTCACTGTTCATAGGACACTGGTCACTTTTTCTGGGTTTCCAGCCTACAAAGTTTCTTCCCAATTCTTCATCCTCTTTCAAAGCCCGATAGAGTTTATTACGAGGACAGATTGCAGTGGATCCCATCAGCTCCACAAAGCAAATAGAGTCAGAACAGCCTATTCCTTAAGTATAATGGCTTTGCAATCAAGCACAAGTGAGTTTGAATCTGGGCTCTGCAAATGACCAGCTAGGTGACCTTGCACAAATCGACCTCTCTGAGCCTCAGTTTGCTCATCGGTCAAAGGCAGCTTCACAGGTGGTTTTCACAATCAAATGAGAAAATGGACATGAAGCATTTGGTACAGGGCCCGTCACATGGCAAACACTCTGAAAGTTGATTCTTATTAATAACCCTAGGAGTATTGGTCTTGATGTTAGAATGTCATTTAATAGCTTTATGGTTTCCATTCATTGCTGCTCTGCCATCCTAATTTGCCCCTTCAAAACTGAAAAGTGCAAAAAAAATTTTGGGGGGAGCCAATAAACTGAGGATACTGCACTCGAAGTTTATGTTCGGTTCAAAAGAATTACAGAGAAAGAACTGGCAATTCTAAGTATGCCACAGATTTCAGTATGCCTGCACATACCTCCAAGTGGGGTGCTCCCAACCCCATAAAAATCACCCATTTTATTTTTATTTTTTTAATTTTTTATTTTTTTTTGCATTATAGCTGGTTTACAGATTTCTGTCAGATTTTCCAACTGCACCGCGTGGTGACCCGGTTACATGTACATATATGGATTTGTCACATGTGATTAGACATAGTTCCCCGTGCTATACAGTTGGATCTCCTTGCTTTTCCATCATTAAAGCACTAGTTTTCCCCATTCCCTCCCACCCCCTCATTTTATTTTTAATCTCATTAAATATATTCTTCTTAAAAATGGCAACTTTTTAAATGCTCATAGCCACATTGACCCTAGAATTAATTCTCCTATTGAAACAAATCTCCAGTGGGGACGCAAGTGGCCAGGCAAGTATGTTCTGCAGAAGTTATCCGTGTGAGTCTGGTAAGCACATCTGCTCTGAGAAAATCACTGATAAGTGAGTTTTGGGGAAGAGGTCAGGGCCTGGCTTTGAGAAGAAATCCAAGATGGGCAGGAATAACCACTCTGTCTGTCATACAAAGTGGGTATGTAGAAACACATCCTGCACCCACTGAGAGAGGCCATGTTTTCTCCTCTATGTACTAATCATGGAGGACGCCCTTCTCTAGTTATTGAAGCTTCACCCTTGACGCACCAATTGGAGAACTGTGCTCAGAATACAGCATTTATCCCATGCTTCAAAAATGCAAGTATATTTAACGAGTGGATTAAATCCATGTCATGTCTAAAGATCAAATACTATTTAATGTCTAAAGCAAAGAATGATTACCAAATAATGTAATTATTTTCGGTTTACACAACTGTTCCCAAAGGTAATTGTTTGCTGGCAAAGACTGGCCTTGATTATGAACATTAGTAAGTGTGCTTGCATTTCAAATCAAGGAATCAGTCTCTCAAATGACTTTAATTGAATCAAATAAAAACTTAATAATTCTCAACATAAAAGCAGAAAACAAAAGAAAGTGTAAAAAAAATTGATGAGGTTTTTACTTTTTATTCCCTGATATATATATATATATATATATATATGCCTATATATAAATATAAACAACTTCATAAATTACGATTTGTAGTTTGAAATGTTGATTTTTTTTTAGTTTATATTTTAGAGCAGCTTTATGTTCTCCATCTAATATATTTTATAGCAACTGTTGATACATATTATACAAATACATATTAAATTAATATGTTATATACAATATACATTAATATATAACATATATACATGTATGTTAGATGCACCTCTATTACCAAAAAACTTAGATATTTCCCATAAAATATTTGAAAATTTTAAAGTAAATTTTCATTTGTCTTTCAAAAATAAGTAGAATGTCAAATTTCATATATATGTGATCTATAATAACAGTTCTATACTAATGTATAAATAATAGGTTCTCACTTTTCTAGTACCAAAATTCTTACTAATGAGTTACAGTTGATCCTTTGTATCCTTGAATTCAACTGCAGATCATGTAGTACTATAGCATTTGCTATTAAAAAAAAAAAATCCCCTTATAAGTAGACCTATGCAATTCAAACCCATGTTGTTCAAGGGTTCACTATATAGTCAAAGAAATACTTTTGAAAAATAATATTTCAAGAAGAGACGCTAAATTCATTGAGCTATTGGTGTCAATATTTTAATACAAGGATGCAAAATTTATAGTGTAGTTAGGCATACAAACTCAAAAATCAGGTAAAACTGATTCTCGTTTCCTTCTAATCTCTTGCTAACTAGGTGGCCTTGGGCAAGGCACTTCACTTCTCTGAGCTTCAGTTTTCTCGTCTGCAAAATAAGGATAGTAATGGCACCTATGTCAGAGGGTTGATGGGAAGATTAAATGAGCTAACACATATACGGAATTTTTAAACCATCTGACATGTGGTAGGAGTTTAACGACTGTTTTGAGATTTTGTTATTATTTCTACTAGAATGTAAATGGCAGTTTCCTTCTGGTCATCTTCTCTGTTGGATTCCCAGTGCCTGACAGAGTGAGTGCTCAATAAATATTTTTTGGGTGGATTAATGTATGTGACAGCTATCTGTGGGTCTAGGGGAACTGTTTAGTTGATTGTACCACTGCTTCTAATCACACTTTGCTGCTGCAAGAATAACTCAAGGTGAATTCTTTTATAACAACTTTATTGAGTTATGATTCCCCCATTTCAAGTGTACAGTTAAATTGTTTTAGGGAGTTCCCACTGTGGTACAGTAGGTTAAGAATACAACTGCAGTAGCTTGGGTAACTGTAGAGGTGTGAGTTCAATACCCAGCCCAGCACAATGGGATAAAGGATCTGGGATTGCCGTAGCTGCAGCCCAGATTCAGTCCCTGGCTGGGAACTTCCATATGCCTCAGGTGTGGCCATAAAAAAATTTTTTTAAATAGTTTTTAGTACATTCACGGAGATGTGCAAACATCAGCACAATTTCAGAACATTTTCTTCAACTCCCAAAAGAAACTCCAAACCCATTAACAGTCACTCCGCATTAACTCACAACCTCTTTAGCCAACCCCCCAGCCTTAGGGTACCACCAGTCTATGCTCTGCCTTTATGAATTTGCCTGTTCTGGGTATTATTTCTTAAACATAGACTCACACAACAAGTGGTCCTTTGCGACGGGCTTCCCTCATTTAGCACAATGTGTTTTCAAGGTTCATCCATGTTGTAGTCTGTATCACTACTTCATTCATGTTCACGGCCAAGTAATATTCCATTATATGGGTATCCCACATTTTGTTTATCCATTCATTAATTGATGGACATTGCGGTTGTTTCTACCTTTTGGTAGAACTGATTGTGTTGAATCTATAGATCAGTTAGAGTAGCACTGCTATCTTAACAATATTGTCTTCTGAGTCATGAATATGGGATTTCTTTCCATTTACTTATATTTTCTTAGATTTCTTTCAGTTATGTTTCATAGTTTTCAGTGTAAAAGTCATGCATTTCCTTGGATCAAGTTTATCCCTAACCGCTTTATTCTTTTTGATGCTAGTGAAATCAATGGAATTATTTTCTTAATTTCATTTTAGATTTTTAGATTGTTTATTGCTAGTGTATTGAAACACAACTGATTTTGTGTATTGGTCAAAGTCGTTGAACTCCTTTATTAACCCTAATAGTTATTTTATAAATTCTTCAGGGTTTTCTACACATAAGATCAAGCCATCTGCAAATAAAGTTTTACTTCTTCATTTTCAGCCTGGATGCCTTGTATTTCTTTTTTCTTGCCTAATTGCTCTGGCAAGAACTTCTAGAACAATGTTGAATAGAATTGGTGAGAGCAGAGATCTTTGACCTGTTCCTGATCTTAGGAGGAAAACTTTCACTATTAAGGATGATGTTAGCTATGGGGGTTTTATAGATGCCCTTTATCAGGTTGAGGAATAAGGTGAAATTTATTTGAAACTGGAAGATCCAATGATGGAACTCTCAGGCCCCATTGTATTTTATCTCTTCTAGTTTGGCACAATTCCTCTGGTTCATATTCTCCAAACAGGAGAATGTCTTACAGGACAATAACTTATTCTGGGTTTCAAATTGGGAATGTTTCATTTCAGAAGAAAGTGTTTTGAAATACAGCCTACTGAGAATTGTACAGATACTTAATAATTCGTTTCTTTGAGCTATGACTTTATTTAGTTTGGTGAAGCTTGGTTTTGGTTCTGCCAGTACCTCTCATCTTTTCCTTAGTCTCCTTGGTAGTGGAGAGCACAGTGGACTCTCTTGTACATGATATCTAGAGAAGTAGTGGCATGTATGACAAGACTGCCTGGGTTCAAATCCTTGCTCTGCCTCTTACACGTTTGGCAAGTTGTGTAATCTGTGTTTCGATTTCCTCATTTGAAAAATGGGGAAGATAAAAATAATAATGGTGACGATGATAATAATACCTCCCTTGGAGGATTGTTGTGAGAAATAAATGAGTTCTCATGTATTGTATAGAAGTACTCTAAACACTTCCAAGCACTAGAGTGAACTCAATTTATGCACTTGCAATTAGGCTGAGGTGTTTAGAAGCAAAAATATGGATTTAAGAGCCAGATAAATCCAAGCTGATATCCCTGCTCAGCTGTCTTTGCCAGCTATGTGGCCTCTGACAAACTACCTCATCCCTCTAAGCCTTGCTTTTTTTATTATTATTATTCATTTCAAATAGGAAACAGAACCTACTTTACAGGGTTACTAGAAGGAACAAATTAGATAACTCCTGTAAAATACCTAGCACAAAATAACTGTCGAACAAATGGCAGCTATTATTATTGCTCCTTTACTTATATCTTCCTATTTTAAGGTCAGTGATGTCCTATCACTGAACTTCTCATGCTCATTTAATAGTTCAGGCCTGGGAATGGCAAAAGCAAATTTCATAGGGGGCTTCAGTTTTAAAAAAAATTCTAAAATTACAAAAGCAACATAGACTTGTAAAAATATTCAAAATTTCAAGTATATTGTAAAAAGTAAAAACCTGTTTTTATACTCATTCTTCTGTTTCACTTCCCTTCTCCAAGATAACAATATCAACAGTTTGGTATATATCCATCCAGACCTTACTCTGTGTATATACATACATATGAATATATACATAAGAACACATATACACATATATATTTCTACATAAATTATATCACTGTATATTATTCTGTATTCTAATTTTACTCGACAGTATGCCTTTGACATCTTTCCGTTTGAGTACATAAAGTTCTCTCCCTCTCTCTCTCTGTTTTTTTTTGTTTTTTTTTTTTTGTTTTTTTTTTTTGGCTATGCCACAGCATGTGGTAGTTCCCAGTCCAGGGATCAAATCCATGCCAGTGACCCAAGCTGCTGCAGTGCCAACACCAGATCCTTAACCCACTGGGCCACAAGGGAACTCCCTACCTCATTCTTCTTAATTGCTATTTAGTAATCTATAGGATGGATGTGTCAGTGAGGAATGTTTCAAAATCATCAATCATTGCTCTCAGGATAGCATAATAAGTATCCACTTACAGTGTGCTTTCTTTTCAAAGCCTGTGTTTGACAATGTAGCATGTAAATGTGTAGTTTAAGGCAAATTCAGAGTTTTCATAGATGATGAGTGTTTTGTTGAAATCTCAGTTGTAGGGACAGAATGGAAAGCTAAGCACTCAGGCAGAAACGCATTTCTTTAGATTAGTCAAAAGGAAAAACCAGTCACTCAAAATATTACCAGTTTTGAATTTTTTTTTTCCTGGCAAATTCTAATATTGAGAGACTAAATGAAAATCAGTAAGTTCAACAAAGACCTTGGGACGCTTACTAAATACAAAATAACTGTTGATCTGGTGGATAAAACATTGAAATAACTATAATAATTAACCTTTTGTACTGAGAAGTTACTACAATAATTACTTGTTTGGATAAGAAACTAGCCCAAATAATCAAAAAGTGCCAAGAAGTGATGGCTACATATTCAAAATAATTACATTTACGTAAATAAATCCATGAAGGAGAAATTAAAATTAATGTTTCCAGAATAGGCAAAATACATTGTGTCAATTTCCAACAGCCGCAATCTGTCTATGTGCTACTGATGGAGGTGTCAGAATTCTGGGCAAGTATTCACAAAGTTCAAAAGTGTCATAACACTGAAGCAATGTGGTTATAAGAGAAGAAAATGTGTATAGATGGAATCATGGAAATGTCACTCACTGTAATATCTGAGCAGGAGGTTGCAATCAAAGCAGTTAGCAATTAGAAAGTACAAGGCCCTAACTCCCACAGAATTTTTGGTACAAGCAGCTCTGACAGCGCACAGAACTGCTGTTAGATAACTTTGTGAGAAAGCTTTGTCAGTGGTAATGCCTGCCTTAATGACATCTGGAAACAGCTGTTTTTCTCCAAAAGACAGCAATATGTTAAAGCCTGCCAAATACAGATAATAAGGTGCTTACCTATCATTAACAAAATTATGCTTTCCTTATTGACATAAAAGATCTGTTCACATTGTGAGAAGAGTACATTACAGAACTAGTGAAAAGCTATTGAAAAGTATCGTATGGATGGTTGCAAAGCTGTGATTCCCAGCCCTAAATTTGCCACCCTCTAGGGTGTCTACAATTATCCTGAGGATCATCATGAGCCTTTTGAAAATGTCTCAAAACAAAATTAAATGTGAGGCACTTTAATTTTTAAAAAATTATATGCCACACAGCATTTTCAGGAAAAGCGGAAGATGGCATAAAATCAAGCTGACAATAGCAGTGTGCTATAAACCCCCACGAGGTTTGGAGCCAGTGATGCTAAGATGGGTATATTATATAGATTCAGTGGTAGTTTTTATGAATTCAGAACGTTGTACCAAGACACATCATCAGAACAGCTATAGGCAAATGCATGTGTTTTCTATGTGTTCACATAAATAGTAATTTGTGAATTCTCTCTTCAAGTTTTGGAAAATTTTTGTACTTAAGAGTTTCCTGAATGTCTAAAAACATATTTCAATGCTAGCAGAAAAAATCATTCATTCATTAAAGACATGTTTATTATTTATTTATTTACTTATTGCTTTTTAGGGCCGCACCTGTGGCATATGGAGGTTCCCAGGCCAGGGGTTGAATCAGAGTTGCAGCTGCTGGCCTACGCCATAGCCACAGCAACGCCGGATCTGAGCCATGCCTGCAACCCACACCACAGGTCACAGCAATGCCAGATACTTAACCCACTGAGTGAGGTCAGGGATCTAACCTGCATCATCATGGATACTAGTCAGGTTCATTACCACTGAGTCACAACAGGAACTCCTAAAGACGTTTATGGAGAGCATGCTGTACACCAGGTACTGATATATACATTGCCTGATAGGAAGTTTATATCAGCCATATAAAGGAGTGCCTGTTTTCCTGAGCTCTGCTGATAGCATATTAGAAAATATCTTTAGCAATATATTAGTGAAAAGTAGTATCTTATTATAATTTGCCATTTCTTTGAATATTAGTGAGATTGGACATTTTTCCTATGACTATTTGTATGGTCATTTGACCTTTTGAATAATCTGCTCACACCCTATACCAGCTTTTCTATGGGCCTTTTTATTATTGAGTTTTAAAGGCTCTTTACATATTACCATGCCATCAACCTGACCTTACCCCCGTCTTTAAGAGCTTCTAGAATCAGCTACATTTGCCCAGTAACTGTCAGAGTTGAAGTCAGCTAATGTCAAATATTTCTATAAGGTCTATGAGTATCCTAGAATCATGATTCTGTTCAGTTCTCCTGTTTCTGCATTCAATCTAATTTTATGTACACTAAACTGAGTTATGCCATAGCTAAACAGATTCCAGGAATGTCCAGCAAGTAAGGTTGTTCAGTAGTCAATAAAAAGAAATTGGATTATAATCTTGCAGTGATTTAAAACAGAAACAGAAGGAGTTCCCTTCGTGGCTCAATGGTTAACGAATCCGACTAGGAACCATGAGGTTGCGGGTTCGATCCCTGGCCTCGCTCAGTGGGTTAAGGATCCGGCGTTGCCGTGAGCTGTGGTGTAGGTTGCAAACGCGGCTCGGATCCGGCGTTGCTGTGGCTGTGGCGAAGGCCGGCAGCTACAGCTCCTGTTAGACCCCAAGCCTGGGAACCTCCATATGCCGCAGGTGCGGCTCTGCATAAAAAAAGGCAAAAAGACAAAAAAAAAAAAAACAGAAACAGAACATCACAAAAAGCTAAAAGATGTTACTATAGTCACCACCATCAACTTCCTCATTCTTGAAGTAGCCATTAATAGTAGAATCTTCGGACTATTTCAACATTTTTTTAGTACCACGCATATTTAGAAAGGACTTCACTGCCATCTAAGGCACACTCTCTCACCCTGCTTTTAAAAAATCTTAGCAGGCACACACAATTAGGTCCTGGAGATTTGCGAATTTGAGGACCAGTGCTGCTCGGTAACTTGAGCCATTATCCTCGATGATAGATACATATTAAAATATCCACAGAACTCTTTTCTCTCTGTGATTTAGAATTAATAAACATTGGCTGAGTATTAATAGGTGCCAGGTGCTTTTAAATATAAACTTTCTTCCAATCCTCACCACCTATCTCTTCTATCAGCATCCTCATTTTTATATGAGGAAATTGTAACTCAGAGAGGTTATGTGCTTTGTTTGTGGTCGTAGTGTAGCTATAATGTAGCAGAGATGGGACTTGAATCCAGATTTTCCAAGTCTAAACCTAGTGTTGTTTTAACGGTGACACAACAGCCCTCCCCAGCATGACATGCAAATGCCCCAGGCAGGCTTATGTTCTGGCACCTCTTCAATATTTTAGAAATATGTGTTCAACATTTCCTTAATGAGAGTAGGGAGAGACTGAGATCCTCTTAATAAAGGTGGATACCTTTTTCATTATGTTCAAAATAAAGAATTCACCACATATACTTAATAACATCTATCATTTACTGAGCACTTCGTACCATGTGTCAGGCGCTATCCACTTTACATGCATTATCTCATTTAATCCCAGAGGCTGGCATCATCATCATCATCATCATCATCATCATCATCCCTGTTCAACGTGTGAGGCCCAAAGAAGTTAAGTGTCTTAGCCAAGGTCATACAGTTGCTAAGTAGTGAAACCAGATTTTAAACTCAAACAGTCTGACACCTGAGCCCATGAACTGAACCACTGTTTTACTGACTTCAACTACAGGAAACACCCTCAAGTGGCATTTTAACCTATTCATTTCTTATTTTCATTTCCCCACTCAAAACTGAATACAGGAGTTCCCTTCGTGGCTCAGTGGTTAACGAATCCGACTAAGAACCATGAGGTTGTGGGTTCGATCCCTGGCCTTGCTCAGTGGGTTAAGGATCCGGCGTTGCCGTGAGCTGTGGTGAAGGCTGCAGACGCGGCTCGGATCCTGCGTTGCTGTGGCTGGCTGTGGCGAAGGCCGGCGGCTACAGCTCCTGTTAGACCCCTAGCCTGGGAACCTCCATATGCCACGGGTGCGGCTCTAGATAAAAGGCAAAAAGGCCAAAAAAAAAAAAAACTGAATACAATGGGGATGATTTACATAGATATAGTTTTCAAATCACATTTAAAAGACTTGAGATTGCTTCTATGCCTTTTGGCTAAGATCAAGTGTAAAAGATTTTAGAATCTTGCCCCCCCCTTTGTTGTTTTTTTCTGATAACAAACCATTTCCTACTTTTCTCAGTTCTTGTTTTGTCTTTAGTTTCCTTTTGCAAATTTCCAACCAAGCAACTTTCAGGGAGGTGTATTAGAGGATTTAAAATTCAGATAATAAAGCCCTCATTCCTGATAAACAGCACCGTGGCATGCATTATTCTGTTGCTTAGTCTCAGCTCATCGTGGAGAATTGCCCACTCTAAGCAACTCCCAGTTTGTAATCTCACAGTTGGTGGCACACCCTCTAGCTCGCACATGCTCATCACAGAAATGGGGTGGTTGGCACCAATGGGGACTGTTGGCTTTTTTTGCTTTCCCCTTTTTTTTTTTTTAAACTCAAGGGCACCCAACCTCCTTAGCAAGAGAAGGGGCCAAATTCCATCTCACCAATTACCTTGGGCAGCACTGGCAGAAACCCAAAGTCGGCGACAGCGGCAGCACCATATTTATGATTTATCCCAGAGATTTTCTAACACTCCTTTGCAATGGGCACCCCAGGCAGTTGCCTGGCTGGCCCATTGCTTAATCTTCTTGCCTGTCTCTGGAAGCTGCAGAGGAATTGATGGGTCTAATGGGGTTTTCATGATGGCACGCAGAACTCGAGAGTTGAAGAATGGTTTGGATGTATGCCTATTGATTTATATCTTAAGAGACAATTTTCTATGGGTTTTGGTTGACCTGGGTGGGCATAGAGATTCCAGAGCAAAATCCATTTCCTGGGTTTTCTCACCCTGCTCCTAGTAAACAGGTGAAGCCTGATTATAATGACTGTCCGAGGGCAGCCGTGGCCTGCAGGTTGATTAGTGATGCTGACAGCTGTGTAATTACAAGGCAGTTTTATTACAGGGGCATTTCATATGTATAATTATAATGAAGTTGGATAATTTAGCAGAGTGACTGATTGTGAGCCATGTCAGGACATCTGCAATCCAAACTTCCCCTTTTGTGGTAAAGCAAAACCTTCAAACAGAACTGGAAATGAAGAGTCTCACCTGGTGAAGACTCCCCTACCCTGGCTTTCAGTCTGTCCAGTCATTGTGTGTACTTCTTCAGAGAGCTAAAAACTTTATTGATCTAACACTCCTGGGTTCAAGATCATGCCTCTTCTCTGCACCCCCCCCCCAAACACACACACACACACACACACACACACACACACACACACACACATCTCACCAATTTTGCATCAGCACAACTGCTTTGGATCTTAATTAGATGCTTCTGGCAAGAATTGAGGGTTTCAAATCAGTGTAGGGAGTGGAGGCAATTTTATGTCTTGATGCTTGAAAAAACAAAGCCTCCTTCAAATGCTGACGAGAAATGCACAGCGACCACATTTTGGAATTTCAAATGGGAACACGAAGTCTGAAAATGGAACAGAATATCTGAAACCAAGACTGCCCCAGAAAAGTTGGATAATTATAGCCGTCACGGAGTTTGCGTACTTACTATGTGCCAGGCACTGGGAAAAGTCCTTCCCAAGTATATTATCTCATTTAATCCTTCCAACAACAATAAGAAGTAGGTCCTAGAATCCCCATCTCTGCAGATGAGGAAACTTAAGGCATAGTGAGGTTTAGATTCCTTGCCCAATGTCAAATAGCCGTTCCATGGCGGAACTGAGGTTCAAATCCAGTTCTGAGGAAATGTGAAGGCGTTTCTCTTGACTACCAAGGGGATCTGACATTCTCTGAGATGTTTAGGGTCTAAGTAATTTCTTTGCAGAAGGGATTCAGAGGTAGGAGCCAAATCCTTGTATGACCTGCACAATTTTTGCCCATATCCAAAGATAACATAAATTCCACGTAAGGTGTTCAGGAAATGATATGCTCTCTCTTTCTCACTCCCCGAGGGAGGGGGCAGCCTGCCCCACCTGTCTCATCTCCATAAGCCTACCCAGAATCCGTTCTTGGCCAGCCAAGTTGGTCTCTGGAAAATGAACTGGCATGGCTCTACCTGCTTTAACCCCATCTTAAGCAGTGATTATCATGAAAACCATGGCTTGGATGTTTAGCTGGACTTTTACATGCACATCAGAATAAATCACGTTCATCTGTGGTCAGCCCAGATCATTTCACGTACCACCAGGGGGACATATAACCACATACAGGACAGCACTGATCTGGATGGTCTCTAAGTGACCTTCTAACTTTGACATTCAATGAAACTATTAACCTCTAAAAATAGTTCAAAAAGGATGAGACAAGTTTAAGATGACAATTTGCCAATCCTTGCCCGTCTTCCTCTCTTGAAATCTCCAGTCTCTGCTTAACTGTCCTCCACTTTCTGAGAGATTCTTTTCACAGCTTTTTGGCAGAAACTGGGCACTTCCCGGAGAACAAGCTGCTTCTATCTCCACAGCTACTGATCTTCAACCTTCAGCTCAGGTTGCACATCCTTAGAGAATCTCTCTGAGCACCCAGTCTGAAGTAACCCCCTGTGATACTACCCTGTCTTATTTTTGTCTTAGCACGTATTACTACGTGAGACCATCTTGCCTGTTTGTTGACTTGAATGCTGCCGGTCTCCTACTAAATAATACGCTCCAGGGGGTCCCTGGCTTTTAGTATAATGCCTGGTGTACAATAAGTGCTCAAGGGGCATTTGTCAAGCGAATGCACATGATAAAGTAGGGAACAGAAAATTAGAGTAGGGCTGTGGAGCTGATGAAACAGAAACAACATAAGGAAAGCCGAACTTTGGCTGATGTAATTTATCCAACAAGGCAAAGTGGGCGATGACCTGGGAAAGGTGAATAACTGTCTCAGGTACTTAGACCACCCATTCCATCTCGAGTGCTTACTGTGTTCAGGGCATTGTGCTAAGCTGTTCCCTGTGGACTGGCTGCTTTTAGGCTCTGGAGCCTATGCCATTGGTAAGCCCCAGTTGCATTCATGTAATTCATGTTTATTGAGTGACTACTGCATATCAAGCACTATTCTATGCTAGCATACAGCAATAAGCAGAACAAAGTTCCAGCCCTCTAATGGAGATCAAATTAGGTTCAGGCACATATCTTTATATAGTTTTTTTCCCAGATGGTATTTCCTACTGATCCATTACTTTTCCAGGATGATCAGATCTTTGTTCTCAAGGAAGTTCTAGATTCATCGACCCCGACCCTCAAATTTATAACAGCTATCGTGCATTTATTGAGTGCCATTATGTGTCAGGCACTGTGCTGAGGGTTTTACATGTATTAGATGATAGAATCTTTCCAATACCCCCACAAAAAAGGTACTGTTATTACCCCCATTTTACAGAGGAGGAAACCGAGGTTCCCTGAAATTAAATGACAGTGATGAAATGACTTGTCCAGTGTCATGAAGTTGTTACGTGGTAGAGAGGAGTCAAAGCTCAGCAGGGTGCCCCCAGAGTCACTCTCCTTAACCATGAGTGAGTAATGTTGCTGTTTATATTGCATATGGCCTCCCTTCCCTTAGGAAATCTAACTCAGAAGATTCTGGCAATCCAGATGCTCTCAGATACTGGGTTTTTCTGGGGAGCTGGTAGTGAGGTAGGTAGAAATGTTTCGAGATCTGCTTGGGTGGTCCAGAACATGAGGAATATATATGCAATGGATCATATATATGTTATGGAGCAGTGCCTATGGTTCATTATACCCTAGGAATAATACTGACCCTCAGTAAAAGTCAGATTATTGAAGATATAGTTCAAGAGGTAAACAATACATGCCTGGACTTCATTCATCTGAAAATGATTAAACACAAAGCAATCAAAGGAAAACAGCAAGTACATTTGTAGAAAGGGTATTAAAACCATATCTCAAAATAAGCAACTCAGATTCGGATAATAAATACATTTGTGCTCTCAGTTTTATCATAATATATCCGATAGATTCAACATAGAACTAAAAGCTATAAAATATGTTTTGTTTTTATACTGATTCTGTATTTTACTGAAGTACATTCGTTTAGAAAATGTACGTACAAAATGTTTACAAAAGTAATACAGTACTTTTCAAAGCAATCTTTATTTCATTTTGGTCTCATAAAAACTTGTAAGGTAGAGGAGGGAAGGTATTATCTAAGTATAAATTTAAGGTACAAAGCGGATGACTAAATTATCAAGAACACCCAATTTGAATTGAAGAAGTGAAATTTGGTCTACACCACCAGGGTGCAAAAATGTCACATTTCTTTATATCCTGACAACAAATGAAATCTGCTCTGCGCCTTCCATTTTTTCAGCTGGCTAAAAAAAATCAATCTCACTCATGGTTTTTAGAGGCCAAGGTTGTTGAAAGCCCTAACAAATCATCCTCAGTCCAGAAATTTCAGGACAGACCCTCTACCTTTTGTCGATTCTGATATGTTTATCATGCAAATGCACAAGGTTCCTTGTTGGTAGATGTGTCAGCTGCTTCTATGCCACCTTTGGACACTGGTGGGGAGGGGTGTCTTTTCCTGAGGTTGGCCAGCTTTGTGGCCTATTATCCAGCCTCTCTGAAGTGTACCATGCAGATTCTCCTTTGAGATCTTTCTCCTTCTTTGGGGCACTAGAAGGGAGCAAGGCTAGTCCTTGCTGCTCAAGCAATCTGCAAGGACTCCCATCTCCTCTCCAGTCTTAGACTTCTAGAACTTCTCGGTCGGACAGCTTCTGCCACCTCTACTCAAAAGGGCTCACTTCTTAACCCTCTGGGACAAACCAGCATAACTTCCCTCAATGAACCTAGGCATTTGATTTTTTTTTTTTTCTTTTTAGGGCCACACCCACAACATATGGAAGTTCCCAGGCTAGGGGTCAAATCGGAGCTACAGCTGCCGGCCTTACGCCACAGCCACAGCAACACCGGATCTTTAACACACTGAGTGGGGCCAGGGAATCGAACCCACATCCTTGTGGATACCAGTCAGGTTTGTTACCGCCGAGCCATGATGGGAACTCTAGCCTAGGCCTCTGAAATCAAAAGCTCTAGATTCAGGTGAGCTTCTAGGTGCCTGGCAGCTTCTGCTTTTGACCTTGCAAAACAGAAGCTCCCAAGAGAAGGGAACAGAAAGACTTGACTATGTTTGGATTTGGGGGAAGAAAAAATACCTATAGTGGCAAAAAAAACATAGAAAGTTAATATTTCAATATATTATCCTACCACAAACTTTATTACAATTGTTATTGTTTTTTTTTATTTTAGGCATGTATTTGCAAGTCAGTAGCAACCATGGATCTATACATTTGCAGCTGATTTCAATTCTATGCATATTTATTGAACACACACCATGCTCCTACTACTGTACTATGTGTTGTATGGCACTTGTAGAAAGAAAAAGGTATAGTCTTTGTCTTGAGATATAGGGACATGAATCCACAATATCTTCTATGATAATCTGTTGCCAGTAAGTTTCAGATCCCACTATGCAAGGAGCTAGGATTTTCCTTTCTTAATAATGATGCCCTTGGGAGTTCTTGTCATGGCTCAGTGGTTAACGAATCTGACTAGCATCCATGAGGACGCAGGTTCAATCCCTGGCCTCGCTCAGTGGGTTAAGGATCTGCTGTTGCTGTGAGCTATGGTGTGGGTCGCAGACGCAGCTCTACTCCTACGTTGCTGTGGCTGTGGCTGTGGCTGTGGCTCTGACCAGCAGCTACAGCTCCAATTCGACCCCTAGCCTGGGAACCTCCGTATGCCGCGAGTGCAGCCCTAGGAAAAAAAAAAAAAAGATGACTTTTATGGACAGTACTGCATGTGCTTTCTTTTTTCCCTCCTTGTATGTGCTTAAAAGCCATTACATGCTAGTTGCGGAGCCTGAGATATATAGAGATGGCACCGTCCTTGCCCTCAAGAAGTAGAAACTAGGCGGAGGAAGAGAAAAGAGCTATATCACCAGTGGCCAGACAGAGGAGGCAATTTTTAATTTAGGACATAAAGGGTGAGCTGGCATTTACTAGAAAAGAAACAGGGAGGAGACTATTGGAAAGAACTAAAAGCATGGACAAAGAAGGGAACAGAATTTCCTAAAATAAAAATAGGGAAGTGAGGAGTTCCTGCTATGGCGCGGTGGGTTAAGAATCCGACTGCAGTGGCTCGGGTTTCCATCCCTGGCCCAGCACAGTGGGTTAAGTATCCCGCTTTGCCACAGGTGCAGCTTAGGTCACAGTTGTGGCTGCGATTCAATCCCTGGCCCAGAAACTTTCATATGCTATGGGTACAGCCATTAAAAAAAAAATAGGGAAGTGAAAGAACATAGTACGCTCAAGGAACTATCGATCTGACTGATGTAAAAAGTCTGTGGGGAATAATGGTGAAAGACAAGGCTAGCTAGGGAGTTGGTCTAGGGTGTAACTGAAAATGTTATGCAATGTTAAAGAGCTTGGGATTCTTCTTAAAGGTGATGAGACACTAACCAAAGGTTTAAGTAGAAGGTGACAAAAACAGAACACTATTTTTTGAATGCTCCTTCTGACAGAGGTGCCAAGGATGGACTGGAGGAGGGTGAGACTTGCTACAGAGAGAGTAATCAGGTGGCTCTTGGTGAGAGTTGATGAAATAAGGCTATAGAAGTGGAAATGGATTTGAGGTAACATTAACAGACCAAGTGTAAGAAGTGAGAGATAACTGGGAGTTCAAGATGACTCCCAGGCTTGGGTAATCAGGTAGATAAAGACAACATTAACCAAAACAGGGGATACTCAAGAGGGTCAAGGTTGTGGATAATGCATTATGTTGACTTTCGGGTGTCTTTGGGATACCAGGTGAAACCATCTAATAAGCCAGTTGAAATATCAGCCTGCAGCTTAGTTAGAGAAGTCAGGGTTGGAGTTAATAGATTTGGGAGTCATCAAGATACAGGTGTTGAATAGACTGCTGACAATAAATTTAGATCAAAAGAAAGGGCTGGGGATATTAGCCAAGAGGGACAGGTAGCTGGAGTAAGAGAAAACCCTAAAAGAGCCTGAGAAAAGCAATAACCCATCAGGGAAGACACAGAAGTCCTGGAAGGAAGAGACGGTCATGAATCACAAATGCAGAGTAGAGGTCAGACAGGACAAGGACTGGAAGGACCTCTATGAACTGGACCATTTGGACATCTCTAGTGGCTTTTGTTGGAGCAGTAGTGGGGGCATAAGCCAAACTGACATGGTTTGAGGGCTTAAGAGGGGATGAGGAAGAAGGAAAGACTATATGAGGCTTATTCTGTCAGGAAGGCTGGCAGTAAATGGAAAGTGAAAAATAAGATGGCAGCACAGTAGGCAAAGTTAAAAGAAAGATTGTTTAATGTGGGAGAATGCCAGTGAGAGCGATGGTGGAGCTCTGAGAGAGTAGAGGGCTAATGCATGGAACTGAGTCTCAGACAAATCAGTGGGTTCTAGCCCAGTACTTTTCAAACTATTTGTGGTAAAGGATCAGTTTTTAAATAATTTCTAATCTGTCACAGACTGGTACTGCTATAAAATATAATAAAAATGAATTACTAGGAAAAAATTAGTCAAAAGCAAAGACTTTCAAAACATAAGCCCCAATTTTTCATTATTAGAACCAATGAACATACAACAGCTTTATCAAAGTGCCTTAAAAGTTTTGAAATTCTTATTTTTTATTTCAACGCTTATGGTGTTGTGGATCAATATCAAACATTTTGAGGATTGGAAGGGGTCTATCACCTTCTCTGGGTCCACTACCTACTTTGAATAGCACTATTCCAGACCATAGACCTGGAAAGGAGGAAGGAAAAAAACACCCCCTCTTCCAAGAGAGGAAGGAAGCAGGAATGGATGGGAGAACAGGGAGAACACAGGAGTGGAATGAAGGAGAGCTGAAGGAATTCCCATCTGAAAAAAAAAAAATTGTAGTGAAATAGGAAGTCTTGACAATATTAAATGAGTAAAGGATAAAGGTGGTGGGGTGGGAAGCTAGGAGGAGTGTAGTGACGGGTTGAAACAGCTGCTGTGGGAAATGAGAAATGGAACTGAACAAAACAATAGAGAGAAGGGTCAGCTAAGGCTGGAAATCATAAATGTGTTACGGAGCCAGTCAGTCCAGTTTTGATTTTTCCCTAGCAGTTTGCAGCCCCAGAGCATGGGTGGAGGAATATACGGTGGGGTTCTGGTACTACAGTGGGCTAGATATGCAAACAGACTTTTCCACGGAAAACAACTAAAAATGCTGGATAAAATGCAACAAATATCTTCTTGAAGTATCACAGAGCTGAAACGGTAGTAAGGAATGATAAGCCCAGATCTAAGCAGACCAATGAAGTTACTTCTTGGAGAACATTCTCTGAACTTAATTTAAACCATAAGCGATGTAAAAACACAAAGCCAAAAGCCTACCCAAGGTGGGGAGTCTAATAAGGTTCTTTCCAGATAAAACTGGAATGACAAGTAGCTAAACCATTACTGTACCAGTGAGCCAGAGATAAGCCTACACACACACACACACACACACACACACACACACACACACACACACACACACACACACACACACACACACACACACACACACACAAGGGGACTTTGAGGAAAGCAGCCTTGGCACTAAGTGGAGGGGGAGGCACCTCCCCTGAGGGGCTTTAAACAAAATCTCATAAAGACCTGCAGCCTAAATTCACATTACCCAGGTGCTCCAAAAACCCTTAAGCTCTGAATTTACAGTAGATCCAGACTGGTATGCCGCCAGGCACCTGGCAGAATGCAAATGCTCTCTGCAGGAACCCACCCTCATCCTAAACCTCAAAATATTGCCACAATTTTCCAAGAAATGAGGAGATCTTAATTAAAAATCACTAAGCACACAGGAAAACAAGTCATCATGCATAAGACAAATAGGAAGTTCAAATGTGATAGACTGGAATCCAAATATATAAACCATTTTATTTAAATACAAATGGACCAAATGCTTGTGTTAAAAGATAAATTTTTAAAATTTAACCATATGCTGTTTACCATAGTTACATTAAAACATAAAGCTATGGAAAGATTGACAGTAAAAGGATGGAAAGAGACATTTCACAAAAATTCTAACCAAAATAAAGCTGGTACTGCTATATTGGTATCAGAGAAAATAGATTTTCAAGGCAAGAAAACACAACTAAAGATATAGAGGGTCCTTTTAAAAAAATATATAATCTAAGAGGAAGATCTAAAAATGTTAAATTTGCATGATCCTAGTAATAACCTTAACATAAACAGAGCAAAAATCAACAAAACTGCAAGGAGAAATAGACAAGTTCATGATCATAACCAGGGCCTTTCACACACCTCTCTCAGTATAGAACAAATATAACAAAAAAATAAGTATGTAGAAGATTTTAATAACACAATTAACAAAGTTGATCTAATAGTGCATAGAACACCAAACCCAACAATTGCAGAGTATACATTCTTTTCAAGCCCACATAGAAGACTCCCCAAAATTGATCATATATTGGGTTATAAAGCAAAGGATTAAAATAATACAAGTGACACTTCTATCATCACAATGCAATTAGGTCAGAAATCAACAGTAAAATGATAGCTAGGAAAATACATATGTTTGAATTTTTTTTTCTTTTTACAGCTGTGCCCACAGCCTATGGAAGTTCCTGGGCTGGGGGTCAAATCAGAGCTGCCCTGTGCCACAGCCACAGCAACACCGGATCTAAGCCTCATCTGTGACCTACACTGCAGCTTGTGGCAATGCTGGATCCTTAATCCACTGAGTGAGGCCAGGGATCAAACCTGCATCCTCACAGATACTATGCCAAGTTCTTAACCCACTGAGCTACAGTGAGAACTCCTGAACATTTTAAAACATACTTTTAAATAAACCATGTGTCAAAGAAGAAACCATATTGAAAATTATAAAATATTTTAAACTCAGCTAAATTGACAATACGACCTGATCAAACCTTGTGGGATGCAACCAAAGCGCTGCTTGGAGGGAATGCTATAGCCTGAAATGAGTATATTTGAAAAGAAATAAAGGCCAAAAATAAAATAACTAGGCATCCATTTTAAGGAGCTAGAGAAAAACAACAACAACAACAACACAAACCCAAAGAAAGCAGAGGGAAAGAAAATATATGATAAAGTTGGAGTTCCCATCGTGGCACAGTGGAAACAAATCCAACTAGGAACCATGAGGTTGTGGGTTCAATCCCTGGCCTCGCTCAGTGGGTTAAGGATCTGGCATTGCTGTGAGCTGTGGTGTAGGTTGCAGATGCAGCTCGGATCCCACGTTGCTGTGGCTGTGGCGTCAGCAGGCGGCTACAGCTCCAATTAGACCCCTAGTCTGGGAACCTCCATATGCTGTGGGTGTGGCCCTAAAAAGACCAAAAAAAAAAAAAAAAGGAAAGAAAGAAAAAGAAAATATATGATGAAGCTGATCCAGGATTAGAGGTTGGCAGAGTAGATGTGGTTAAAGGTAATAAGTAGGAAGGAATTGAGGAGGCTAGTGAAAGTGTAGGGAGAGAAGAGGGTGCAGTGCAGGTGGTAAAGGAGGGGAGGGGATATCAGGAAGACTGGAAATGAAGGATGGATCCTGGACATGACATCACAAAGCAATTTAATTGAAGTATGGGAGTGAGGCATGAATACATAGCAGTTTTTGATTAGCATGGAATTTCAAAATAAAAGACTTTATATGTGAAACAGTTCTAGGTGAAGAAAATATTTGATATGTGGCCATGTAAGTGGGTTGCTGAAATGAGATGGAGTACATTTAATTATCTGTCCTATAATTATAGGTCTTTCCCTGACTCTACACTGGTTTGTAAGACCTTGCAGGATTGGAAACACTACTCATCTCTGCATTCCTGTTATGGGGTCTATCATACAGTAGATGTTCACAAATGCTTGTCTGCTCTAATATAGGCATCATGCCAAGAACTTTACACACAGTCTTTTATTTAATCTTTGCAACAATTCTATGAGGTACTCACTAATATGCAATTTAAGAGAGATGGAAGGTGAGGTTAAGTAACTCACTCAAAGTTGTACAATGAATGAATAGGTGCTATTCTAAAGGCCTGAAAGTAGAAGTTTACGTTATCTGTAGCCCCAGACAAGCTATAGCCAAAGCAATCTCTAGGTCCTGTTGTGATTCTGGAGAGCAAAATTTTGCTGAAGCAGTAAAAACATCATGCCATTATAATTTTCACTATAAAATGCACATCCTTCTTCTTTACCTCTCAACTGTCTACTTCCCTTACCCATCACTGAAATCCAGGCATTTTATTGTCCGTCCTCCTCCTGTGCTCATCATTTCCATACAGCTCCATGCTCCTTCTTTCTTGACTAATCCTAGCTTATCCGTCTCCCTATTTATAAAGCTAGAATAGAATAATAATTGATGCTTTGAGGTCTTAGTGTTTGTGCTGCTCAGGATAGAAGTGTTTCAGAGTCAATTCTTCTGTCCAAGAATTACTTGTAGGTATACCTCCCTGAAGACTTTGTAATGATGACTATCAATGAAATAGTGCTTATAATGATATTAACAACTACTTATAATAGCTCTAGAAACTATCCAAAATTAAAGAAAAGCCCTTCTTTGACCCAGCATTTCTAACTATCCTCTCAACTCTTTGCTCCTTTCCAGAGCCAAATATTTCAACAGATTTGTCTGTGTACAAACTATCGGCAGTTCTTCACCTCCCTGTTCACTTTCCAACCCACTCTAGTCTGGCTTCAGGCCCCTCCATTCCAATGAAACTACTTCTGTTATTGCAACAAACAACCTCCGTATTGCCAAATCAAATAGACACTTTTCTATCCTTATCTTACTCCAACTCCCTGCAGCATTTGACATAGTTAACCTTTTCCTCCAAGTTACAACACTTGCTTCTTTGGATATTATGATGCGACACTGCTGATTTCCCCCCGCCTCACTGGCTGCTCTTGTTTAGTCTCCTTTATAGAGTCCTCCTAACATTGTGATATCTCAGGACTCACTCTTGGGTTTTCTTCTATTTTTTATTTATATAGTTGACCCTCGGTATCCGCAGAGGTTTGGTTCCAGAAGGCCCAGCACATACCCAAATCTGCAGATTCAAGTCCCTTATATAAAATGGTGCAGGACAACAAATGCAGTCAGCTCTCTGTATCCGTGGGTTTCACATCTGCAGATTCAACCAGTTGAGAATCAAAATCCATGGTTGCTTGAATCTGCGGATGTGAAACCCATGGATACAGAGAGTGACTGTGTTCCTTTTCTGCATTATCTTAACCAGATCATGGTTTCTAATACCATCTATATGTTGATAACTCTCAAGTTTATTTCTCTAGTAAAGACTCTACTCTGAGCTCACAACATGCATATTTGACTATCTACTTGACATCCCCATTTAGATATCTAGCAAATACCTTAAACTTTACTACATCAAGAACTCTTGCTGTTTCTCCCAACCAGCTCCTGTCCCTATCTTCTCCATCTCAGTATGTCACCACCAGTTATTCAGTTACTTAAAGGAGAAATCTAGGCATCATCCTTATCTCCTTCTTTTTCCTCACCTCAACAATATATCTATCAGTAAGTCTTGTTGACTCTATCTCCCAAATTTATGTAGAATATCTTCCCCCATTTCACCAGAATTGCTACTTCGTAGGTTCAGGCTTACCCTGGATTATCAAGGTCTCCTGAATGGTCTCATTACCTTCTCTCTGTTCTCCTCTAGTATAGTTCTCATAGCAGCAAAATTGATCTTTTGTTTTTGTTTTTGTCTTTTTGCCTTTTATGCAGAGCCACACCCGCGGCATATGGAGGTTCCCAGGCTAGGGGTCTAACAGGAGCTGTAGCTGCCGGCCTTCGCCACAGCCACAGCAACGCAAGATCCGAGCCGCGTCTGCAGCCTACACCACAGCTCACGGCAACGCCGGATCCTTAACCCACTGAGCAAGGCCAGGGATCGAACCCGCAACCTCATGGTTCTTAGTCGGATTCGTTAACCACTGAGCCACGAAGGGAACTCCCAAAATTGATCTTTTTGAACCCTTCGATGGTTTCCCATTTGGATTTTTCAATAAAAGCCAAAATCTTTATTATGGCTATGTATGATTCAATAAGTAAATAGAATACTTGGATAACACTATACACCAATTAAACCTAACATACATTGGTAGAGCATTCCACCCAGTAACAGTAGAATACATTATCTTCTCAAGTGCACATGGAATATTCTCCAGGATAGACTATATGCTAGGCCATAAAACAAGTTTCAAAATATTTTAAATGACTGAAATCATATAAGGTATATTCTCTACCACAATGGAATGAAATTATAACTAAATAACAGAAAGAGATTTGGGAAATTCACAAATATGTGGAAATTAAACAAAACACTCCTAAATAATTGATATGTTAAAGAAAAAAATCATAAGTGACATTAGAAAATACTTTGAAATGAACAAAAGCAAAACTACAATATACCAAAGCTCATGGGATGCAGCTAACATAGTGCTTAGAGGGAAGTTTACAGTTGTAAGACCTTTATTAAAAAGCAAAAATAAATATATACCCTAACCTCTCACCTTGAGAAACTAGAACAAAGGGTAAAGTAAACCCAAGGCAAACATAGGGAAGGAAATAATAAAGATTAAAACAGAAATAAATGAAATAGAGAATAGAAAACAATAATGAAATTAATGAAACAAAAGTTGGTTTGAAAAGGACAGCAAAACTGACAAGTCTTGTGGTTAGACTGACCAAGAGAAAATATAGAAGACTGAAATTTCCAAAATCAGTCATGAGATAGGGGGCATTACTGTAGACCTTAACGTACAGGGAAAAAGATTAGAAAAAAAAATATTATAAACAATTGTTTGCCAACAAATTAGATAACCTAGATAAAATGGGCAAATTCCTAGAAATGCACAAACTACCAAAACCGACTCAAAAAGAAATTGAAAATATTAATAGACCTGTAACAACTAACAAGATTGAGTAAATACTTTTTTAAAAATCTCCCAATAGGAATTCCCATTATGGCTCAGTGGAAATGAATCTGATTAGTATTCATGAGGATGCAGGTTCAATCACTGCCCTCACTCAGTGGGTTAAGGATCTGGTGTTGCTGTGATCTGTGGTGTAGGTTGCAGACATGGCTTGGATCCTGCATTGCTGTGGCTGTGGTATAGGCTGGCAGCTATAGCTCCAACTAGACCCCTAGCCTGGGAACTTCCATATGTCATGGTTGTGCCCTAAAAAGCAATAAATAAGTAAATAGTAAAAAAAGAGAAATATCTCAACAAAGAAAAGCCAGGACCAGATTGACTAGTGAATTTGACCATACTTTTAAAAAAGAATTAATACCAATTCTTTTCAAACTAATCCAAAATATAGAAGAGGAAGAAAACTTCCCAACTCATCCTATGAGGCCAGAATTATCCTGATACCAAAACTAGACAAAGACATCATGAGAAAACTCAGACCAATATTTCTTCTGAATATAGAAGCAAAAATTCTCGACAAGATACAAGCAGATCGATCCAGCAACATATAAAAAAGGTTTATACACCATGACCAAATGGTATTCATTCCAGGATTGGAAGGTTAGTTTAACATCCAAAAATCAATTAATATAGTGCTCCATAGTCACACCACAAATGACAAAAAACACACGATCCTTTCATTAGACACAGAAAAAGCATTTGGCAAGAGTCTAACTTTTCATGGTAAAAAAAAAACCCACAAAAAAACACAAAAAAACAGCAAACTAAAAATAGAAGGGAACTTTCTTTACCTACTAAAGGGTATCTATGAAAAATCCACAGCTAACATCATACTTAATGGTGAAAGACTGAAAGCTT
This sequence comes from Catagonus wagneri, assembly GCA_004024745.2. Lineage (NCBI taxonomy): Eukaryota > Metazoa > Chordata > Mammalia > Artiodactyla > Tayassuidae > Catagonus > Catagonus wagneri. The sequence continues at coordinate 19,411,861 of PVHT020000015.1, read as the reverse complement.
CCCCCCTAAGATCAAGAACAAGACAGGGATGTCTTCTCTTGCCAATTTTATTCAACATTGCACTAGAGGTTTTAGCCAAAGCAATTAGACATGAAAAAGAAATAAATGACATCTAGATTGGAAAGAAAGAAGTAAAAATATCTATTTACAGATGATGTGATCTGGTTTATGGAAAATGCTAAGAAATCCAATAAATTATTAGAACTAAGTCAGTTATGTTTCTACACAATATACAATCCAAAAACTGAAATTAATAATTCTATCTACAATAACCTCAAAAAGAATAAAATACTTAGAAATAAATTTAACAAAAGAAGTCCAAAATTATACTCTGAAAACCACAAAACATTGTTGAAGGAAATTAAAGTAGACCTTAGTAAGTGGAGAGAAATCCCATGCTCATAAATTAGAAAATTTAATATTGTTAAGATGTCAATACTCTTCAAAATGTTTTACATTTAATGCAGGCTCATGACCTTGTACTTGGTAATCATTTCTTGGATATAATAGCAAAAATATAAGCAAAAAATAAATTGGACATCATTAAGAAAGTGAAAAGACAACCCACATAATGGAAGAAAATATTTGAAAATGATGTATCCTCATATCTTGAACATATAAAGAATTTTTACAACTCAATAATAAAAAGACAAATAACTCAATTTTAAAATGGACAAAAGAGTAAACATTTCTCCAAAAAGATATACAAATGTGTGATAAGCACACGTTAGTCATTAGAGAAATGCAAATCAAAACTGTAAGAAATGGGAGGTCCTACTGCAGCACAGGGGGTTAAGAATCCAATGGCAGTGGCTCAGGACACTGCAGAGGTACAGGTTCAGTCCCTGGCCTGGTGAGGTGGATCTGGCATTGCCACAGCTGTGGCATAGGTCACAGTTGTGGCTTGGACAATCCCTGGACCAGGAATTTCCATATGTTGCGGATGTGACCTTTAAAACAAACAAACAAACAAACAAACAAACAAACAAACAAAAAACTACATGGAGTTCCCATCGTGGCTCAGTGGAAACAAAGCTGACTAGTATCCATGAGGATGCAGGTTTGATCCCTGGCCTCACTCAGTGGGTTAAGGATCCGGCATTGCCATGAGCTGTGGTGTAGGTCGAAGACATGGCCTGGATCTGGTGTTGCTGTTGCTGTGGTGTAGGCCGGCGGCTATAGCTCTGATTTGACCCCCTAGCCTGGGAACTTCCATATGCCATGGATGTGGCTCTAAAAAGACAAAAAAAAACTACAGTGAAATACAAGTTCACATCACTAGGATGGCTACAATAATATTTTTTAAGGATAAAAACAAGTGTTGGCAGGAATGTGGAAAAATTGGAGCCCTCATACACTGCATATAGAATTTTAAAATGATGCAGCCAGTCTGGAAAACAGTCTGACAGTGCCTCAAAAGGTTAAATATGGAGTTATCATATAACCCATTATACATAGCATATAATTTGACCACTATGTATATACCCAAGAGAAATTAAAACATACATCCACATAAAAATTTGTACATGAATGTTCATTGCTGCAGTATTCATAGTAACCAAAAAGTAGAAACAACCCAAATATCAATCAATTGATGAATGGGTAAACAAACTCCGTTTGTTACATGGCTGTACTATAGCCATAAAATGGAATATTATTCTGCCATAAAAAGAATGAGGTACCGAGAGATGCTACAATATAGAGGGACCTTGGAAACATGATGCTAAGTGAAGTAAGGCAGACACAAAAGGCCAAGTATTGTATAAATCCATTTGCACAAACTGTCCAGAATATCCAAGTCTCTAGAAACAGAAAATGGATTATTGGTTGCAGTGACTGGGGGTGAGGGTGTCAGTGGGAGAGAAAAGAGGGGTGACTCCTAATGGGTATGGAGTTTCTTTGCGGGGTGATGAAAGTGTTCCAAAGTTTTGTTGGTGATTGCACAATTCCATGAACGTGCTAAAAACCACTGAATTTAAATGAGTGGATTGAATGCTTTGTTTATTGTATCTCAATAAAGGACAGAATCAGAGATGTCTGGGGAACTCGGAGCAGGGTGCAGCATGGGAAATTTCAAGCCCCTTAGAAAAACCATAAACCATCATCTGCAGTTAGGGAGAGACCCATCAAGTGGCATGGAAGAAACCCAGAATTCCTTGTGAGGAACTACGGAGGATGCAGAAGGCAGGTGAGAAGTAAGAAGCAGCATACTTGCCAGGCAGTTGCTGTGGCATGAGTAAACAGCCCCAAACTCAGAGGCCGGAAGGAGTATATGACTGAAGTTTAGGGGGCTGGAGAACCACTGGGAACTGAGGTAGGAATCTCAGGTAGTAGTAAGTAAGGAGAGATGGTTGAGCTTCCTGACCCAATCACCGTGCATTGCCCTTAGGGAGAGAATAAGCCATAAATTATTGACATGTAAACAGTGCATAGGGTGAGGCAAAATGAGCTAGACTTCAACTAGGATCCAGCAGATATTATACTGCCGTGAGTGATTTTGAACTTTGTTTTCCTTTTTGCTTTTTTAAGGGCCTCACCCACGGTATATGGAGGTTCCCAGGCTAGGGGTCTAATTGGAGCTGGAGCTGCTGGCCACAGCCACAGCAACACAGGATCTGAGCTGCACCTGTGACCTATACCACCGCTCACCGCAATACTGGATCCTTAACCCACTGAACAAGGCCAGGGACCGAACCCGCATCCTCATGGATACTAGTCGCGTTCGTTGCCACTGAGCCACAACAGGAACTCTGAGTTTGAATTTTAAATAAAATATTTGTACAAAAGACATTTTTTTTTTGTCTTTTTGCCTTTTCTAGGGCCGCACCCGCGGCGTAGGGAGGTTCCCAGGCTAGGGGTCTAATTGGAGCTGTAGCTGCCAGCCTTTGCCACAGCCACAGCAACGCGGGATCTGAGCTGTGTCTGCGACCTACACCACAGCTCATGGCAACGCCGGATCCTTAACCCACTGAGCAAGGCCAGAGATCGAACCCGCAACCTCATGGTTCCCAGTCGGATTTGTTAACCACTGAGCCACAACGGGAACTCCATGTACAAAAGACATTTTTAATTCAAAACATTTTTATATTCTTAATTGACAACCTAGATCTGTCCAACCTGTGCCTCCAGGCAACTGGAATTAGTACTCCAGAAAACAACTATATGTTTATAGTTAAATTTGGAGACACACTTGCAGTATATACATTTTCTCACCCCATTATATGCGTAGAGAATAGTAGATGAACTCTTTAAGGAAAAGAGGAAAGAGGGAAATAGTTACGTAAAGATTCTTCAACCTGTAGCAGACACATTCATGTTTTGGTTGCTCACAACTCCTTTGACTGCCCAAAATAATACTTGTTTTGATCAAGTTCTCCCTAAAAAAGCTTTCCTTTCCAATCCACAACTAGTTAGCCGTGTTAACTCTTCCATATTCAGTATAGATATTAGCATATCCAAATCTCATTAAGGAGTTAATATACTTTGTCTCAAGGAAATAAGTAGCAAAACAACATTCGATTAGTTTGCACTCCAGTTGACAATAGAAGATCTAAATGAAACGACTAGAGAGGGTCAAAAGTGGGCCATGTTCCTTTGGGTCATTAATGTGCTCCTTAGTTAAAGAAAGGTTTCAGGAGGGAAGGATCTGATATGGAATCAAGAAAACAATAGCTGATCTATCCATTTGAATTGAAAAGTAGGTAAAGAATTTCAGTCTTTATTCAAACATTCATTCAAATATAAAAGGGATCTATCTGATCACTACCTCCTCCACCACAACCATGTGTCATATGTGTACAAGGTTAGATCAAAGTGGGAGCTAATAATATTACATTCTGCAGTTGTTCAAGGATGACAGTTGAGAAAGTTTGATGACAGAGGATAAAAATAACACTCGTTTGGGCATAAATGGCAGTTTTTTTTTCATTGAACTATGTGAATGCTCCTCATCTCACCCACACTGCCAGAAACCTAAGAAAATAATTTTGCAACACTAAAGTGTTCACTACTCATCAAGTTACAATTATTCCTTTTTTCTGAGATGAAAAATATCTATATTGTAAACAGAATAAATTGAGGTAATGATAAAATCATCAGTAACTACTAGGTTTAATTAAATTTCCAGTTTTACCCCACAGTAAATACAGTGCATAACCTTTGTTCAAGTAGTTTTTCACAGTTGTATAACAAAGCATTTGACAAGGGTTAGTTAATAGCAATTTAGAGGCAGATGAAGCAGCAATGCTTACAGTCTGAAAGTGTTTTGTTGACACACTAAGGCTTCTTTACTTTTTTTTTATTTAAAGGAAACATGGAATCTTTAGCTCCCAGCTTGACAGTCAGTTACAAAAAGCAGAAGGCACCTTAACGTTTCCTCTGGAGGATATTATCACTGCACTCCAGTATCAGCAGTGGGCAGAAACATATGTGCTCTATCATACTTTGACCTTTACACTTCAAGAGAATCCTGAGCAAGGTCAGTTTCCCCATCCAGTGTGCACTTTGGGTAGATACAAAAAAAAAAAGTTTTTTCTCACCTGTGGATTTTATTTATGCTTGAGTGGCATATGTTTGTTTCTATGGTGGTGACTTTGCAAGAAAGCAAGGTCAGGAGAGGTATTTCCTCAAAGGCTAAAAGGAGGCATTACCGCCACCACTACTACTTGCCAGGGGATTTGCAAAGCATCTTGAGGCTCAAGGTTAGTGTGGGAGATGAGTCAGGCTCAGGAGAACTTATCACAGAGAAAAACAGTGTTTCCCCCCACTTTTAGCCAGCCAATTTGAGAAAGTACTTCAGATAGTAACACCTAGTGAGTGGTTAGATAATGACGTTTTTTTCTGCAAATATCATGTTTGGATTTGTCTGTTTCTTTTATGCTTATGAGGTTTGGAATTGGAACTTAAAATCCCTGGGGGAAAAGCTATATTTGTAATTCAGCTTGTCTTGGGGTTTCCCACTGCCTTAGCCTGGTCCGGTAGACATGATCATGCTTAGTCTTTTTATTTTATTTTTTTAAACTTTTATTTATTTATTTTTTGCTTTTTAGGGCCGCACCCATGGCATATGGAGGGTCCCAGGCTAGGGGTTGAATCGGAGCTACAGCTGCCGGCCTATGCCACAGCCACAGCAATGCCAGATCCAAGCCACATCTATGACCTTCACCACAGTTCACAGCAACGCCGGATCATTAGCTCACTGAAGGAGGCCAGGGATCGAACCCGCAACCTCATGCTTCCTAGTCGGATTCGCTAACCGCTGCGCAACAACGGGAACTCCCGTGCTTAGTCTTTTAGATGAAATACAGAACTAAGGACATGACTACTGGTGCTTATTAAAGATTCCTTGCTATTTTCACAAGAGTAGGGGCCTTAGACTCTTGTTGACTGGCCAAATTCTAAATTGGGAGATTACACTCTACTTTCCTAAATTCCCCTAGCAGGAGCAGCCATCCATGGTATCCTGCTTTGCTTCCTGTACTAAACTGTTGTGTGATGTCATTAAATGGCACTGCTTTTCTACTCTAGACGTGATCACTTCTTAGTGGAGTAGTGAATAAATTGGTACCTATTGTCTGATACTGTATTTGACCTAGTTTCAAACAAATTAAAAGGTAGGCTCTGATAGTTAAGGATAAAATACAAAACAAAACCAAACACCCTAACAGTGTACCAGTGGTTGTGGAGCATTTTAAAAAAATCTGCTTTCTACTCGGCAACATAGACAAACAAATTAACGCAGTTTTTAAAAACTCCACTTGTGGTTGACAAGAATTGCTATTTTGCCTCATATAGAAGGATAGTTTAACAGGAATGATGGGGCTTGAGAGGATGAGATCTCATATCACAAACCAAACCATCCCTTTTGTCTTCAGGTTTGTATCTAATCATCCTAGACAATTGATCTACTTCATAAAGTCTCTCTTTAAGCAGTCTTCATCTTCCCTTGGTAACATATTTCAGTGTTTCTCAATCTTTCCATAAAAACTAAGTTATTGTTATTGTGTCAATATCTTTTATCCATTGCTAACCTCTATCACATATTGGTACTGAGAGGCAGTGTAACACAACGGCAGACATGAGTGAATTCAAATTCGGACTCTTGTCTTTCTCTACCTGTGTGATGTTGGACAGGTAATTACTGAGGTTCAGTTTCCTCATCTGCAAATGGGCAACCTCATATAGTTACTGTAAAGATCAAATGAGAAGGGTTATTTGAAGGGTTATGGGTTAAGGGGAGACATGGTACTTGGCATCCAAAAAGTAGGTACACAGATCTGACTTAATTCATAAACTCTTTGACAGTGGGAAGCATACTTCCTGGATTTTTAAAATAAGTACAGTGTTGTGCACATGCTAAGGCACAGAGGCTCAATAGCTGTTGCACGAATAAACTCCCCCTCCTCACCAATGAACAACCCTCAGCTATTTGCAGGATAGCACACATTTAGTTCAAAGGTGATAAAATTCATCAACCCTCTGATGCCTCCAAATATGCAAATATATACGTCACTTTGTCTAGATGTTTTGGCATGGTGTAGACGTGACCAAAAATAAATAAATAAATAAATAAATAAATAAATAAATAAATAAAACCACTTTCTGTTTCTATCAGGTTCATTTCTGTAATTTTTTACACTTGATTATTGTTTTCGGTGCCCAGAATGCGACTGACTCAATCATCCGCCCCATCCATCCAAGCATTCTTTGAGAAATTTTTAAAATGAATACTATCTAATTATATGCCTGAGCAAAATCTTTCAACTTGTGACTAAGTATACTACCTGCCCTATTTACCCGTACGTTCTATGCTGACTCACATATATTTCTAATTTGCTTTGTTCCCAAGCCAACCCCCTCTCCCAATAACGTACCGCCGCAAGTTGCAAGTTCCAGAGCACAATTTACATCTTTCAAGCAGTGAGGTGTTGGTTAGGACTTTATTTTTTGCTTTTTTTCTTTACGGGGCTAGGAGGGCAAGTTGAAGAACAGGCAGAGGATATATCGATTCAGTCGGGCTTGATTACTTGTCGGTAAGGAAACGAAAGAGCATTATTACTCTCTTACCTAATTTTGGAAAAACCCGGGTGCGTACTCAGATTGAGCCACCGCAGTGTGGCCATTTCCCCGACTGCTTTGTACAGTCTTTATAGGGGCGATCTCAGGTGTGGAACTCTGAGCACCTGCTTGCTCACATTCCCGCAGTTCAGAACCCAGCGTATTTGCGGCCGGTGGCTCAGGTTCCACGTAACTCGGCTCAAGTGTCACTAACACTATGTGCAGCGCGGGTCATCGAGCTGTGCTTTGGGACTTGGCTACTTACTTCGGACTTGTTTCTTTCTCCCACCTCCCCTCCCACTAGTTTCCCTTCTCCTCCTCCCTCCCCGGGCGTCCCCACCTCTTCCCTTTGGTCCCACTCTCCGCTTTCTCCTTCTCCTTTCCTTCTCCCTCCTTCCTACTGGGCTTCAAGTCTTTCACCCTCCCAGGGCCGCGGGGCGAAAGGCTGAGGCTCGGCTCGGAAGAGGAGGAGGAGGAGGAGGAAGAGGCGCGAGGCCGGCGGGACAGGCGCGAGGTGCCCAGTCGCGAAAGCGCGGGGCGCGCGCCAGGGCGGGGGCGCGCGCGGGCTGGCCGCGTGGCCGGGCGGCCGGGCAGGAGCGGAGCGCGCGCGCGTGCCCCGCGAGCCCCTGGCGCGCCCCCGGCGGCCGGGGCCGCAGCGTGCTCGCCCCCGCCGCCAGCTCGCCTCACTTATGGGTCGGAAGCGCTGCGTGGGGGAGACTGTTCCAAGATGGCGGCGGGTTGCTGCGGGGTGAAGAAGCAGAAACTGTCCAGTTCGCCCCCCTCTGGCTCGGGTGGCGGTGGTGGCGCCTCCTCCTCCTCCCACTGCAGCGGAGAGAGCCAGTGCCGAGCCGGGGAGCTGGGACTAGGAGGCGCCGGTACGCGGCTCAACGGGCTAGGAGGTCTAGCCGGAGGAGGTAGCGGCAGCGGCTGTACCCTCTCTCCCCCCCAGGGCTGCGGCGGCGGCGGCGGGGGGATCTCCCTGTCGCCACCTCCGAGCTGCGGAGTGGGGACCCTACTTTCTACCCCGGCCGCCGCCACCTCTCCCTCGTCCTCCTTGTCGTCCGCCTCCTCGTCCTCATCGCCCGGCTCCCGGAAGATGGTGGTGTCAGCGGAGATGTGCTGCTTTTGCTTCGATGTGCTCTACTGTCACCTGTACGGATACCAGCAGCCCCGGACCCCCCGGTTCACCAACGAGCCCTAGTGAGTATCGTGCCCTCCGCCGCCCTCTCCCTCGCGCTCGGGATGGGGCTCAGAGTTGAGGCAAAGTACGAGTCCGCCTCCCTGCCGGCCGCTGCCCCAGGTCCCCGAAGCCACTCGCCCCGAGTAAGGGCACCGCGCGCTTTCTGCCCTCCGAGGCAAGCGCCCCACACTTGGAGCGGGGTGCTGCTGCAAGGAACGGCTCGCTGGCTCCCCGAGGTGTTCGCTTTCTCTTTGAGGTAACTTCGAGGAGTTGTGACCCTCTCCTCCTCTCCTTCGCCACCCCGTGTCCCATCGCCCCTGTTGGGAAGATGTGGATCCCTCAAGGTGTTGATCTCACCTCCCTTGGGTGTCCTTTACTCCCGGTGAGAGCCCTGCCGGTATTCCCGCCCCTCGTACCTTGCACATGGAGAGTTACTATCCCATTGCAGCGTGAAAAATAGCAACTATCCAACTTCTGCTAGTGATGGAACTTAGTTCCGGAGCCTATGAGGTTACCCATCTTTTTCCTTTGGGTTTCCTTGTGCCCTGGGGAGGGAGGAGGGTTTTTCAAAAATACATTTTCCCTTAGTACCTATTTTTATCCGAACATACCCATTAAAATGTGTTTCTAGTGAAGCGCACCGCCGGCTCGCTCACATTTAGAGTGAGACTTTTTTTTTTTTTTTTCATTCCACCGTTTGTGTAACAGCTCATTCAAAGAGAGCTGTCCTCATAGAGCCACTGTCAGTTTGTACATTAAGCGTGCATTCCGCTTTTGTGTCGATTTCACTTTTAAGAAATTCATGTTAGGCTCATCGACTCGAGAAGTAGTTAAACAGTTAAGTGTGTAGGAATTTATATGGTTTCCTTCGGTTTTCTACTTTAGTTTTTTTACCCTTCAAGTGTGTGGTTGAAATTGTTTAAAATAACATTGTTACAGTTAAAAGCCAGGTTAATTCTAACCCCTGTCCATTTGGATGTGTGGGAGATGGGGCATAGGATTTTTTTTTTTTTTAATGTGTAAACTGAGTGTAAACTGACTTTTTTGAGTTAAATGCTAGACAGAATGTAAAACCCAAGCAAGGGCAGAATGACAAAGAGGGTGATTGTTTTTATTATGAGTATTTAGCATCAACAGGAAAAAAAAATAATAGAGAAAAATTTCAGTGAAACTTACACTGAAAAGTATCAGCCCTTGTTCTACCTAAGACAAGTGCCCCTTGTCCCCATATCATAAATACCTGAATTGATGTTCTTTTTAAACTGCTGCTTTTCATTTTGTGAGATTAGGGGATTAGGCTACAACTGGATGCATAAAAACACTTCTGCCAAGACTAAAAATATTCAATCAGTATGTAAAGTGGAAATTGCAATAAAGTGTCCTGGAAATTATAAATCTGTTTTGTTTGTTTTCTTTGGCTTTGATACTTGAAACATTTAATTTTGTATTTTTGCCACTCTTCTGTGGTTTGTGAATTTTCTTTCAGGACTTGGTTCCTCTTTGGCGTTGGTTCATAAGAAATGAATGAAACAGCATGCAGGCTGACACTGTCAAATAAATATCTTGGTAACTTTTTTAGTTTTAATTCTAGACGCTTAAATCCTAAACCCACACCTGTACTTAGACAATTTGTTTCTTGGTTAAGAAGTAGAATTCGTTTTGAAAAAGACTGCCATGTAAAAAAAAAATCTATGAAACATTTATTAGGTTGAGTCACTTATTTGTGACTTTTCTGCTTTCTTTTGGATGTCTATGATGTATTAAAGCAAGTCTGGGGGTGTTACATAGGTTGGCTCAGCAAAGTCATGGGACTGCAGAAATTCACTCCTGTTCAGTTACATGAGTTTGGCAAAGGCTATTTTACTATTCACGCTCCATTGCTCCAAAGCATATGCGAACACACTTTCAGGAGGTGCTATTTTCACACATATTAAAGTGAGTTTGGGTTAATTGAATGACTGTAACAAGAATTTTAAAAGGAAAGTGAGCTTGACCAGTTCATACAGAAAATGCTTTTGAAAATGTCATTCACAGTGGCTACTTGGCACACACATTTATTTAGGTATTGTTTCTCTTCTGATCATTGGATTGGATTTCTTTTTCATGGAATTAAACAGGAAAAAAAATAAGGCACCTTATTAACCACTGTGGCTATGTTGAAAGGATGGTGGAAGAATAGTAACTATCATTTAGCAGGCCTTGACTGTGTCATGTATTCTACCAAACAACGAATTTAGAAGAGACACTGAACATGACCAAGGGGAGAATGAAAGTTCACTTAAGTGGAAAGAGGACTGCATCTTATTTTCATTTATGTTAAAGTCATTTTTTTTGAAGTGGACTATGGAAAAATTGAGAAAACTTGTTAAAAGCAGTACTTGATTATGGGAATAAAATAACTAATCACTTGGCAGTGCCTTAGTAACTAGCACACATTTTCTTTCTGTTTTACATATTTAATAGCATTGTGTACTTATTAGTGTGGCTTGGTGCTGGGGGCCATAAGACATAAATAGACACGTTGCTTTTTTTCCCCTCAGTTATTAGTATCATGTCATGAGCAGCACTGTTTCGAATCTGTCTCTGTGCACCAGAAGACATGCTTTCAGCAGTGACACATTCTCATGTGGGAAAGCACACGGTTTTCATCCCTTCCCAGGACCTTTCTGTCCAAATGTCTGTCACTGGTGAAATCTGCCTTTTATAGGCTTAGAAGTTCTAGGTTTATCAGGGATCCTTCCATTCTGGAAGGGTATTAGAAATTTCCAGTGATCTGTTTCCGGCTTGGGGAAGGGGGGAGAGGATGCCACTCTATGAACAGGCTACGTGGATACAAATCCTTTACCGTTGCTGCTGTTTCTTGGAGTACCCACCTCATTGCAAAGAGGTAGCAGTAGCTGGGGTCCGAGGGGACAGTGGAAATGTGTTTAGTGGCAGACAGGTAACATTTGTGTTAAAAGTGAGGAATGAATTAATCCTTGGTCTTAGTTGTACAGCCACATTTGCCCGCCGAATTAAGGTTCAAGACAGGACTTTAAAAAAAAAAAGCATGACTTTCAGTGCATTTTACTATTCAGAGTCAGAGCTCTTGGATTTATAGGTGGAAACGCAAGATAGCCGTGTTATAGGAAACCATTTGCTCCCAAAAAGGGCCCCACTGTGCCAGGTGTTGAGCCAGTTAGACTCCAGAACCGTTGTTCTGAACCTTGGCTGCACATTCGAAACACTGGAGAATTATTAAAAATATGGATGCCAGGGCCCCAACCCCAGAGATTCTGTTTTAATTGGTCTTGGATGGGGCCTGGGCATCGGGATTATTAATAGCTCTCCAGGTGATTTTAACATGCAGCTGAGGCAGAGAACCACTGGTGGTACTCGGCTAGGCCTTTCTCCTGAGATTTAGATTAATTTGGCCTGGGGTAGTGCCCGGGTTCTCAGATTTTATGACTACCCTGGGTGATTTTTGGTAAACTGGCGGCCTGGGAAACACTTGCCTTGTGGTCTGCGTAGACATCACCTGGGAACTTGTTTGACCTATAGGCTCATGGGTCCCCCACCCTCGGACTTGCTAAATTTGAACCTGCAGTTTAACAAGCTCCCCAGGTGATTCTTACGCAGTGTAAAGTTTCCGGAGGCGTGGTTCTCGAACTTTAGAGTACATCATAAGCTCCTGTAGTGCTTGTTAAAACGCAAATTGCTGGGCCCCATTCCCAGAGTTTTCTGATTCAGTCAGTCTAGGGTGGGGCCATGAATTTGCATTTCTAACAAGCTCCCTGGTGATGTTGCTGCTACCGTTCCCAGAACCACACGTTTGAGACCCACTGGCTTAGAGAGAGGTGAGGAGGTGAATAAAGTACTTGAGCAACTGTAAGGGAATGGTAGTTCTCACTGCCTGTTTCCAGTATAAAACTTCCTGCTTCCAAGTCAGTATCCTTTATGGTGTTCTTTCTAACTTAGCACCAGGGAGATTGAATGCTGCCAAGATCATAAAAGTCTGAGGTTGTTGGGATGGTTTCATTCCGGGGGGGGGGGGGGGGGGGGAGTGGAGGAAACCCTCACCTGGTAACCTGCGGTACCATTTTAGGTCTTTTTTTCAGAAATTGTTAAATGTCAGCAGCACATTTGAGCTATTCAAAGCAGCACAATTACGGTATCTCGAAGTGAGTTGTATTGATTCTAATAAGTAAAGCCCCCTTCCCATAAAAAAATGCTTTGATGATTAGCTCACTAAATAACATGTTATGATAAGGTTTTAAAAGCTTTTACTTACACTTAGGCTTGTTGGCTTGCATTTTAAGAATTTCCCTTATTCACAAAGAAATATAAAAGGATCCTGCTAAGGCACTGGGATTGTTCAGTCTTATATCTTTAATGCTGTGTTGCATGTCTTGTCCCATGAACTTTTTATTTTAATCTCCTCACCACCTTTGAAGTTAATACAGTCCTACATTTTGTATAGACCATAGCACATAAAAGATACTTGGCCATCGAACGTCAACAAGTGTGGTTTTCCACTGCTGTGAACAAAATGTATTTTTGAAAAAATCCACTCCTGGACATGCAGATTTTGAGAAACTCTGATGAGGTGTTTGAACAGTTAACTCTTTTCTTGTCTTGTCACAATAGTCAAATTACTGCTTTTCAGAGTGCTTGTGAGGAATTGGATTGCTTTAGAGAGGTGAGAGGGAGGCACTCTGTTTCACCAGAACGGTAACAATCCTATCACACGTTAGTAAAAAAAAAAAAAGATGATTTGATAATGCAGCTCAGGTCAAACTGATATTAAATCAGCATTTTAAACACAAACTATTATATTTCTATTATGCCTTTTTTTTTCTGTTGAAGACTGACCGGAATCAGCAGGTGTATCTTGTTTCTTGCAGGTGATGCTACTAAGCCACTGTAGATATCCTTATCCATGCTAGCATGAGGTACAGTTTTTCTTTTAAAAATTTGCCTAAGAAATTGTTGAGCATTTTTGAAGGCATTAATATGGGTTGTTTTTCAACAGTGTTGATTTCCTTAGAAGGCAATCTGGTGTCCTAGCTTACTGATGGAAAACAGGCATGCCCCCAGTTGTCATTTAAGCTGTAAAAACAGTCAGTGACTGAAATGGTAGGATGGAGAAATATAAATTACAAAATTATTTTTATATCCATGCATAAAGGTGTATGTAGGGCAGGGTATATTTAGTTACAAAGGAAAACTCAATGCTGATTTTACCTTCTCCCCCATATGGTCAAAGGGAGTCATCATCTAGCTCATAATTTTTCTTGCTTATGAATTGTGCTTGTGCCACGTTCAGGTCCCAGTTAGTGAGTAGCAACCAAGAAGGAATCTCGGCTGGGATCTCTCAGTCCAGTGGGAAGAAAGACCACTACTGAGAAACAGAAAAATGCCTGTTAGCCCATGCATAAGTTATTCTTTTCTGTGTGTTTCTCAGAAACATGCTAGCATTCACCTTGTTGCCTTTAAAAGATTGTACACTTTTTGAAATTGTGTTAAAACACTATACCCTATTATTGCAATTTATTATAATTTCGAAGTCAGTTGTGCTTGCCATTAGCAGACCATCTTTTTGAGAATGTATATGTGTGAAACACTAAAACTTGTGCAATGAGATTAGTCAAAGTTCCCTATTTCAATAGGCTTTTTTCTGTTCTCTCCATGTCACACATGCTTGCCTGTTTTAAAGCAGCACAATGACCAAGGCTTTTACATTTAAATTTTCTTAAATAGTCTTTTTTTCCCCCCCAACTTGTGTAATAATGTCTCTTTTTGATACTGTTCTGAATCAATTAAGCTAAGTGAGTGAGGACCAGCACTAAAAGCCAGGGGCTGCCAAGAATGAACCTTCAATGTGTAAGCTGTCTTTCCACAATCAGTAATTGGGCAATTGCTCAGAGGACACTGGAAACAGTGTGGGAAGCCAGTGGTTGTGTAGGTGGGAAGAGTAGATTCCCAACAGTAAACTTATTTAGAGTTGAGCTTCTGTAGTTACAGTGTTGCTAAGAGCAAAAAACGAGCCACCAGCTTATGTAGTAGAAGAGTGCCCAGAGGAAGAAGGGTGGTGTAATAATGTAGTTGGTTGGGTGGGGCATATTTTATATGTTTGGTCCAACTACAAGTGGCATCTTTTCAATCAAGTGTGGGTGTATTTTCTATAGCTCTTCATGTATCATACTTTCAAACTTGCTCAACCTTAAAAATGTTAGTGTTGAATAGCTGAGTGGAAATTATGTATCACTGGGGGGGGGTGGACTGGTTTTTTTTTTTTTTAAGCATATACATTCTGCTGAGTTCTGTGGTTGGAAACCAGAGAAATAGATGAAAGAGTTCTATCTTCACAGAGCTTACAGTCTTATTCAAGATATGATACAGATATCAGAGTTGCTTAAAACGCTTTTAAAGCAATATATACATGGTTATAGGTGAATTAGCTATGTGAGAAACATTGTACATAAGCACAGTAATGACATGGAATAAAAGAGTGGCCAGGAAGAAGGCTTCTGGGAGAGGACAGCTTTTGAGCCAAGGTTTTAAATGGCAGAAATACAGAGATTTTTTGATAAGAGTCTGCATGACCAGTGGATCTGGAAGTCTCACTCGGCTGTTCTCAAACCGGTTGCTGTCACCGCCACACCCCTCACCACAGCACTTGGGGATTCCCAGCAGCTGCCTTCAGTCAGCAACTTGCATACTCAGCATTCTCCATACTACTCCCCTCGCTCTGGTCTCTTAAGATCACAAAACTTCAAGGAAATGAAAAGTGGCCTTTTGTCTCAGGAACCTGCTGGAAATGCTGGATAAGAAATATTGGATCTGAGGATAGTTTCTCATCTTAGGACAGGAGCAGAATTTGCAGGCGTGTCCTGATGAATTGGAAGAAGAGTGCCTAGGCAGGGAAGACCAGCTAAGCCTAAGGTGATGAGGGCGGAAGGAAAACTGGCATTGGACAAGTAGGGAATGCGCCCCACGGGGAGACTATAGGAATGTTGAAAAATCAAGAAGTGGAAGAGGTTATCAGCGTATGCAGGGATTTGCACTCTAGGGCCAGATTTTGTGTAGGAGTAGAAAGTTTGCAGCTCACCTGTTTTTTGGCTTCCGTCATTGCCTCTTCTTTTCTTGGCTCTGTGCCTAGCTATTCTTGTGCTCAGGAAAAGTTTGTTCAACAGCTCTGTTGGAATGGTTATGAAATTTGATCACAAGTGTAAGAACCTCCCTCCACCCCACCCCCTCTCCACCTATTCCCAACTGTGTCTAATTTGCGAGAAAGGAGGAGAAGACATGTTGGTTTATCGGATCTGGATCAAGTATAAAGATAGTTGAGATCGATTTTGGGTGAGGACCCCAAATTAGGTGATTGTGTATGAGTAAAGAGGCATGGCGGGTGGTGGGGTGGGGGGAATTTATCAGATTCCCATTCCTGGGGCAAGTGAAAGTGAGAGAGACTTTGAACATAATTCAGATTTTATAATTCTGAGGAACCAGGAAGCTGGTGGTGCTACTAAAACATGGTGGAGGAGGGGCTGGGGAAAAGTAGTTGGTCAGGAGAAATCAGCTTTCTTCGTATGGTATGTGTATTGCAAGTGTGGGCAGTTATCAAATGCCATTTCTTTTGTAATTGATAGAACCACAGAGCAGCAACCGAGCTATTATGACAATTTGGTTGGTCCCTAGGGATCTCTCCAGCCTCCCCCTTTTCCCCAGTTGTGACTTTGAACTGCTGAAATGGGTAGAGATCAGTGATAGTTTTCAACTTTGTATTGCCAGTAAAAATACCTGACAGAATGTTGGGTTTCCCTATTGTAGGTTTATACATTTTCTCAGGTTTATCAATTTGAAAGCAATCAGTGGTTCTTGTATTTCATTATGTGTATATCATAGCATGGCTTTCAACAAAAGAGACCCTCATGAAGGGACCGTCTCAGGAACTTGTAGTTTCAGGCCTTGGGTTAAAGGAAATTTCTGAAGGACTGAGAGTACTGTCTGGTACTAGATTCTAGGTCCTATGTCCTCAAGCTTAGAAAGTAAACAGTCAAGCTGGATCTGTTTTGCAGCTTTGCTCGGCAACGAAAGAGAGATGTTATCAATGGATAGGATCAGCCATATTGCTTTGTGATCTTTGCAGTCTTGAGTGGATGGGCCAACATGAAAAGTTCTGCTTGAGTCCAGGCCTCCTGATATCAGTTTTTAAGATAAGGTCTGTGATAGTCTTGATGATTCTTGCCTTTCCCCTATCTGTTTTCATTTTACAGATAATCCACACTGTGACCCAAAGCCACATGCAATGCTGGGAGAGCACAGTTGACTGTATTATGCAATATCCTGCCAGAAGATGCTGACCAGCTCTCTAGTAATGGAAAGTAGTGAGACTGAATTAACTGCCTATGTAGCTTGCCTTCCATTCCATGTACTTTCTGTAAGCGTATGACGTGCAATTCTAGTAACATATCTTTTGGTGAGATCTTGGATTGCTGCAAAGTGGTGATTTTCTGCTCTGCTTCAGGCACTAGTGGATCTTTGAGTCATTCTCATAGTATAGGATCTATGAAAACTCAGCTTTGGTGCTGTGAGCCTAAAAGCCACAGCACTGTGTCTGCCTCAAAGAAATGCTTATGTGCTAGTCATGTTGGTGTGCTTCTTCTCTGTGACATTATTATTGCTTGTATAGCCTAACAACCACATGGCTAAGTATAGTTGGTTTGGGGTACAAGTAAGTTATGTAGCGAGTGGCACTTGGACCTCAGTACAAACCTTATTGTAGTAAAGACAAATACCCTCTGTATCCTGATTTCGAACAACACTGAGGTAAGTGTTTAGATGATGGGTGCTTTTTAAACTTTGTTTTATATGGTAAGTGGAAGATGGTGTTGGTGATCTGTTCACTAAAGAATATTCGCATGATGTCTTCTGGCTTTTTTTTTTTTTTTTTCATGTTAGACTGTTGCTCTCCATGCATTTGATGAAGTTCCCAATGATTAAAACAAACTCGCACACTTCTTTTACCTTACCAACAAAAAACTTGCCATTAGCTTGGCTAAGTACTTGATTTTGTGGAATAATTCTTGATGGTAGGAATGGGGACCAGGCAGTCAGGAGTCCCCACTCCTAAAAGTTTCTCTTCAGTTTGCGGATCTATCTACCCCACACTTCTGTCAATTCAGAAAAACCCCACAAGAACAAATGGGAATGATGCCACTTCTATTTCTCTGACACTAATGAGGTGATGTGTGGTTTGTGGTATATTTTACTCCACAAACTCTCTAACCATTGCCCTGTTTGGCAAGTAGTTTTGCAGAAATCCACCCTTTCACACTGAAAGCATGGCTCTGTGGAGAAAGAAAGTCACATGGGGCCAGAGGTAGGAGGAGGGGGCACGTGGGAATCAGGGAAGGAGAAAAATGAGATTGTAGTCAAGTGAGGCGAAGTCTGGATTCAGGGCAAATCAGAGAGACTGAGTGCAGGGTCTGGAGCAGGACAGCTTCGAGAGGCATATTTTGCATAATCCAAACCTAGGTGTCTCTCCTTTAGAACTAAGGGCCATGCCGCTCTTGTTAAAAAGAAATTATTCCTATCGGAAACAGAGGCACAGCACAAAATTTAAGAACATAAAAGGACTTGCATATGGGTCCCCCAGGTGCTTCCGAGAGGCCACATTGAAAACCATTCACACTGTGTGCTCAGAATGAGGCCCCTAGGTAAGTTGGGGAGCTGTGGGACCAGTAGCTTAAATATGCCCCAGAATGGATGAGTAAATGTAGCCACTCTGGGGTCATTATTCTTTCTTTCCTTCTTTCCCTTGACTCATCTAGGAACATAGTTATAATTCCTCAGGTATTCAGAGGTATCTTATTTTTAGGCCTGTGTATTTAGGTATTAAGAGCTTTTACTTAGATGTATGAAGTTTCTTTTATATAGCTTGCTCACAGTTATTCTCTGTAACACAGATTGTGGAAGAGGTACTATTAAAGGATAGACCCAGCTGTAATTTCGGACTGCAGAATGCAGTCATAGGAAGGCATCCTACTAAGCATACTCATCTCTTCTGTATCTTGTCTCCAGTGTCTCTTAAAGGGATCCACTACGGTCAATTTAATTTGCAAGTTACATTCTCAGAGATAGCTGGAGTATCAGCCATTTTTGGTTAATGAGTTTCTCTTCAGTCATATAGATGTATACTGATTTTAGCAAGTTTATCTATTTTATTGTGGTACAAAATCAAGAGAGATCGACCCTGTGAATACATTTTTAAGTGTATAGTACTATTATCTATAAGTACCATGTTTAGCTTATTTTTAAAAGATGCATAATACCTACCTACCTAAAGCAACTAAATTTTCATAGGAATGTTGGGAATCTTTTAAAAATTAATCTTACCAGCCTACATTAGAGATGCACAAAGCCTATTTACAGGAGAGCCTAATTTCGGCTTTGAGGTATTATTTATTTTTCTAAACCTACTGAAAATCATAAATAAACCAGATTAAAGGTATTAGAAGCTAAAATAACTGTTAAAAACCCCACATTTCAAACCAGTAACATTTTAGTTAGTATCCGACCTGGCATTTATCACTTGCTTTTTAGTATACTTCATACTGACCTCCTGTATTTGAACAGAACTTGATTTTCTAGCTTTCCTTTTAGGTTGTTATCTCATCCTCTGTTCTTTCGGACTTTCTAATGAATTTGTTAATAGTAATATAAGGAAATATCTTTGATAGGTAGGAGCTTTGCCTGTCATTCACCTACTTTTAAGGGTGGAAGAAGGGACCAACACATTAAAGGAGAACATTAGTTTTGACAGTTAATCCTGATATTTCTGTGAAAATGTGTTTTCCAGAGAAACGGAAAATTGGAAGCCACCTGGCCTCATGGGGATATTATAAGTAAGGCCTTTCAGTCCATATGTGTGTATGTGTGTATATAAACCAGTTAAGCACTTCTTGACATCGCTTCTTACATAGTATACGTACACACTTTTTTCTAATGGAAAGCTCATATCCAAATGTGGTAGTGGCATCTGTGAAATAATAAATAGGGTCAAGTCATGGGTCTCGAAAGTTGTTTATTTGCTCCATTGTCCACACAACCAGTATGAAGTGCTTTATCATTATCAGACATTTTTAAGTATCACTGAATTGTAATGCATCAATTTGGATTTTGGAGCAGTATCTAACTTAATTCCATTTAGAGATGCCTTAGCACTTTTAGGGGAGAAAACAATTTCCGCTCTGGTTATCCCTTTGCTTATAGATGCTTTAAAGTGAGTATTTGTTCAAGCTTCAGTATTTATCTGCCAGCATAATCTTAAGACAGTGTGTTTTACATCAAAACCTATCTCTTTTTCTAAGCTAGTACTGCTCTTCATATTATGGTTATTTCTAATACTTCAGTTCAACAAGTAATATAACTGTTGTGTACAGAACACTGTGGTAGCTCCTTTTTGGGTGCAGGTGAGAGATCTATAAAATAGGCATAAGCCATACTTTCGGCCTTTAAAAAGCTTGCAGTCAGTCTTGAGACAAGTTTCAGGAAACAAATAATGAGGTCACATGATTTATTAGACAAGCAAGTGATGAAAACAATGAGGTCTGTAGGAGTTTGGACAAATACGAATGTGGGCTGGGTTTCATATGAGGGCTTCATGGACGAAATAGGATTCTGGCTGGGTAGGTTTTTTTTTCATAGATAGATCAAGCATTCTAGACAAGGAAACAACTTACAGAGGTCAGAATGAGCATTATCCGGTAATCAATGGGTACCACAAAGGTAGACTGAAGTGGGGGGGATGCCAGCAAGAAAGGGAGCCTATCAGGAGACTGTTGCTATAATTCAGGCATTGGGAAATGAAGATCTGCCAGTTGACAATTTTCAACTGTTAATGGCTTGTCAGTTGCCTCTTTCTTGGTCAAGTTTCCCTTTTGTCCAGTTAATTATGCCTCAGCAGCTTCTTTAATGTCATGAATGTCATGAAGCCTGGGCAAGAGGCTGGGAAATAACATAAGTAGGCGTCTGCTATGTAGACAAAGTGCTTTCCTTCATCAGTAGACATTCAGCATAAGTCAGTTAGATTAACATTGGTTGTATTACCCTTTGCCTGAGTGCCTTCTGTGTTCGGTGTTCTTTTCTTCTTCTAAACTTCAGTGTCTCAAACATGAAGTTAGGAGAATTGAATAGCTACAAAGATGATGTAATTGAAAAACTAATCTACCCTAATTATTATAGAATTAAATGGCTTTAAACCACTTTTTTCCTCTCAATTAATGAAGAAATTTTACTTGGATGTTGCAAATGTAATCCACATAAGGTAGATACTGGGAATTATAATAATTATAGGAGGATTATGTACTAATTATTGAATGATGTCATTTATTAAATTGGCTTTAGCTTAGTCTAGTGGGTGTATTCCTTCTGGTTCTTAACATGCCCTTTTCAAGAAGGCTACAACTCTTTTTTTTTTTTTTTTTGGCTTTTTAGGGCTGCACCCTACGCATGGAGGTTCCCAGGCTAAGGGTCAAATCAGAGCTACAGCTGCTGGCCTACGCCACAGCCACAGCAACGCCGGATCCTTAACCCACTGAGCGAGGCCAGGGATCGAACCCACAACCTCATGGTTCCTGGTCGGATTCGTTTCCACTGTGCCATGACGAGAACTCTGAGAACACTACAGCTCATAAGACACAAACTATATAAGCAAAATCTTTAAAGGTTTTATAGTATTATTTATTTTCTTTTTCTTTTTTCTTTTTTGACTGTCGCATGGCATGTGGAGTTCCCGGGTCAGGCATCAGATCTGAGCCGCAGTTGTGATCTATGCCACAGCTGTGGCAAGGCTGGATCCTTAATCCACTGTGCCAGGTCAGGGATCAAACATGCATCCAGCACAACAGATATTCCAATGATCCCATTGTGCCACAGCGGGAACTCCTATAGTATTATTTAGAAACAAAATTCTGGAATTCCCTGATAGCTCAACAGGTTAAAGATCTGACGTGGTCACTGCTGTGACACAAGTTCGATCCCTGGTCTAGGAACCCCCACGTACCATGGGCGTTGTTAAAAAAAAAAAAAAGAAAGAAAGAAAGAAAATTCTGAAATAGTTTCCTGAATTATAATAGAACAGCATATTTTTTTCCATCTGTTTTTTAAAACTGAAATATAGTTGATTTACAATGTATTTCTGCTATACAGCAAAGTGATTCAGTTATACATATATGTAAGTTATATATAAGTTTAGAACCCCCAAATTCTTCTTCAGTGATTGCTATAAAATTTTATTTTAGTTACTCCTTTTATTCTCTAGAATACATTGCAGAATATAAGGAAATTATTTTGCAAATGTGAGACCAATCTCTGACAGGTTCTAGCCACATAAACATGAACATTATGCCAGCGTAGTCAGGAAGTAAAAAATAACACTAGCACAGTGCCCATGAACGGGGCTCTCTATGTAGTCGGTTTGTTTATAAGTAAATGATCTCTCCCTGGTGTCATAGCTTTGAATTATCTGTAACTTGAATTCTATATTGCTACAGTGAGGTGAAGAAAAACCAGATGTTAGAAGAAAATAATGGTAGTGAAATATTTTTGAGGTTGCATTTTTGAAGACAAGATGGATTTTGACCTATGTAGGTGATCATAGACCCTTGCCACGTGATAGAGTAGGAGGCCAAATGGAATGCAGTGGTTCTTAGGGCAGGCCACACAAAATTCCCTGATCAGTCTCAATATGCTTAAAATCTTTATTGACAAAGGTGAATGCCCTCACCAGGGGAAGGAGAGGTAATTTTGTTTATACAGGGTTAAACCACTTAGATGCCAATTTCATTTTTCACAGGCTTCAAACAATAGGCATGTTAAATAGGCAGTGGCCTCCATAGTGTAGAGCGCAATCAAGGAAAAAAAGCCAGTGGTTTTCCGTTTTGGCTGTGGCAAGAGAACAAGCAAATCCTATTTTAAAGTGAAAAAATGGATGTGGGTCCAAAGAGTCCTGGTTCCTGTCTCCAGTGGGCTGCTCTTAGAACCTTTGCTGTTTATTTCAGTTCAACTTATATTCAGTTCAATCTAAAGAAATTCAGGTCAGTTTTTACAGAAGAGGAGCATTTTAGTTTTGAAGCTTTCTTTCACTTTCATAAAGAGTTATAATTATTTGCCATCCCATAATAACTATTCGTTAACCCTTTATTAACTTAAATAACATGCACCAGCCCAGCAGGGCCACTAGTGCATTCCTGTTCTCAAAATTGTTGTTATATTTATTCGAATACTTTTGACTCCCAGTCTCTCCCACTTCAGAATAGAAGCACAAATCCAGGAAGATCCTTCTCTTCCTCTTCCTCACTGTAATTTTTCTGTGGAGCATCGTCATTTTTGAAAGCAGTAGCCTTGAATATCTGAAGACTTGGTAGCAACTCCGTAATAGAATTTTGACCATTTAAGTTCTAGCAGTGTTTAACTACTTTGCATTATCTACAAAGCTATTTACTGGTCTTGCTGGTTTTCCAATTTGAGGAGGTGGTGGAGTGATGGAGTTAGAGGGGTGGTGAATTTATGACTTGTAAGTTTTTTCAAACAGTGGCTTTGAATATATAAAGGAGTACATAAACGTTGTTGAATTGGGCTGACTTTTAATTCAAGGCAGGGCTATGTCTCTAAGTTTTCTAGAGAGCTGAAAAGCAGAGAAAAAGTGAGATGTTACATTGTGCTTCTTCCCGTGCCTTACCTGGAAGTGGGTATCTTTTTCTCTCTGTGTATAACTGACACCATACAATCTTTGCGAATTGGTTTGATATTGTTTGTCATTTGGGGACTTACCTGGCTACATGTAGCTGTATACAGGAGGGTAAGAACGTGTGTTTGTGGTTCTCGAGGAGGTATCGCACAGACTTTAATCACCTATTTATCATTTACTTTATGGACGCTATGGAAGGCTATTTGGTACTATTTATTTATTTTTTCTACGATTTTGTTTTAAGCTATAAGTTCCCATATGTTTGGATAAATGCTTCTTTCTTTCCTAATATTTCTTCAGTCAGGAGGTTTTAATCTGTTGCCTAAAAATGCATTTTGGGGGATCGGCAAACACACTGAATATCTTACATTTGGTGAACCAAAGGAATACTTCTCTGTTTTTATGGACATTTTGATGTGTCTGTTCTCACATTAAAATAATTTAGATGAAGAGAAGCAGATTTGAAGAAGCCTGACCCTAGGGATTATGAGTTACCCTGAAAGCACAAATAATATTTTAGCATGTAATTTCCCTCATAAAATGTTTTATAGCAGACTTGTTTATATCATAGATCTGAGTCAAAGCTGAATTCAACAGATTACTCTTTAACTTATCCAAAATTAATATCTTCTGGCTAAGAACCAACAACTGCTTTATGACTCTTAAACCATTTCCTTATATTAATCATCAGCAGTAGAAATTTGCTTTATTTGGGGAGACATATTTTTCAAAAACAATTTTTTTATCATTTCCTGAGTTATTACGTAGTTTATAATGCAAAGAAAACATCCACCACAGAGTTGGATGATAGGATAGACTTACTAACTTAGTAACTCATTCACACATATTAGCCTTAACGTACAGAAGATCCGCATTATTTTATGTCTCAGCAAAATGAAAAGTTATTTAATGAAGGACTTTAATGGTTGCTCATAAATTCCTAAAGTTGCAGTTTTTAAGTCCATGTATGCTAAAGATACAGAGTAGTGAAAACTTACCTTTATTGTATGTTCATGCTGGTTTTTTAAAATAGGTGTGGTCTAGAACACTGAAACTCTGAATGAATGATAGCATCATAAATAGCACTGAGATTACTGTCGATGTTGATTTTTATGAGTGAATTCCTCCATATTGAGGATGTGGTCAATTTATTTTTAAAAATTTTATCTATCTATTTATTATTGGCCATGCTCTTGGCAAATGGAAGTTCTTGGGCCAGGAGTCAAACCCTTGCCACAGCAGCAACTCAAACTACTGCAGTGACAATGTTGGATCCTTACCTCACTGTGCCACAAGAGAACTCCTGGTCAATATAAATTGTTTTTATCAGAAAAGATCTTAATGACTGTGTAGTCACTCTTATTGTATTTTAAACATCAAGTCAGGTGTATTCAACATTTTTCTTCTAGCAACATGGCTCTCTGCCTTGGAGCATGACTCTCAAACCCAGAGTCTAATGTAAAATTCTAGGCACTACTTTAAAAGGGGCAGGGAAGTTATACAGAAATCATTATGTGTTTGCTCTTATTCTCCACCCCACCCCACCCTTCCCCCACAGCACACACACACCAGGTTATGTGCAGGTTATTTTTATACCATACCTGCAACTAAACTAATTCAGGACCCCTAGAACTCCTCACATGAATAACTACTTATAACATATTTGACATCTCCTAATTTGGTATTAGGATAATGCTACCATTGTTGTCAAACTCTTCTTATAACTTGTAATTTGGTTTGGCAACATTATAATGATCAATTGTGTGTGATACAATAGTAAATATCCTATTAAAATGTTTTTAAAGTGTTTATAATTCTTTATGAACGTCAACACTTAATCACTATCATCCTCATTTCACCTAAGAAATACATTGAGACCTTTTCTTAGTAACCTATCATCTCTTATGACTCTAGGCATTGAATTAGATGCTGTGCCTTCAGTCTCACCATGACTCGGATAAGTCATAGTCTCTCATATTCTTTATGAATAATTAAAATATGTGAATATTCAAAAAGAATCCATATTTTAAAAATATTTGAAATGTAGCCAAATGTGTATAATAGTAATTTTTTTCCATGTCTGTTATCAAAAAACATATATTTCCTTGTAGTGGCCAAAAGTAAAATAGAACATAAGTCTAGTCTGATCATATCTTCTCTCTTCTAATTTTATAGATCTTTATGAATAGATTAGCCTAGAAATTTATGTGTAGATACCACCAGTGATCCCACATATTTTGCTGGGCAGTTTTAAGAGCACGAGTTTAGTATTTTTGGAAGACGCTAGTTCCAGAATGGCTTTAAAACTCAAAGAAAGGATTTCAGGAATATTGGAATAAGGACTTCAGAAAATCTACTTATCTATAAAAACAACATGAACACTGGAAAAAACTTTCAAAATCAACTTTTTGGAATTCTGGAAATTAACCAAAGGCTTCCAACAACCTGAGGAGTACTTATGTTTTCTTTTAGAACAGCTGATATTCAGTAAGGACAGTGAACTTTAACTTGCTCTAATCCTCCCTCCCTTTTCCCATTTCCATAAGGAAACCAACAACCTTGCAAACACAGTAGCTATGAAAGCCAGCAGCTACTGGAGGGGGTCAAGATCACCAAATATCCCTATCCTCATAGAATTACCGCTATTTGAACTGTCTGGCACTTCCCTGGAAAGGCTCCATTCCAAGGTTTGTCCTTACTTTACCTGACTCATCCTTAATGGAAAAGTCTTATCCCTGGGGCATTTGTTGAAAACAATCAGAAGCAGTTGTTTAATATTGCATCTGTCTGAGGTGGTGATACCAGGAAGGTCAAAGAAGGGGCTGGTCAAAAAACTCAAAAGGATGATCTAGGGATAGGGAGCTTTAAATAACTCCAACATAATCCGGGGTATCTAGAAGGCCATACATATGCAGGGCTGGGTGCCTGCCTGGAAAAACCTGAGGAGGCCCTATTTGCTTACCTATGGCTGACCTTGAAAATCTTTAGAAGCAGGAAATGAAGGCTAAGGCAGAGTTGTAAACTGCTGGAGCATTGAAGGCATGTCCCAACACACACACAGGGTCCCTTGGCAAAGGGTGAAAGATCTATTGGTTAAAGACATCTTACAAAAATCTGTGTTCATCATTAGCTGACCCCTAAGCTAACTGAGCAGAGACTTCAAGTGGCCATGTATGACAGGGAATACAGACTACAGAATTAGTCCAGGAAAGTCACTAAACAAACAAATAGCAGCAGCAGCAACAAACCTTAAAGAGGGATCTGATTTACAAATTTGCTATGTTATATTTTTTAAAATGTCCAATTTTCAACAGAGTTAAAATACAGTCAAACAGGAAAGTATGGTACATATATATGGAAATAAGCCCTTGATAGAAATTGTCCCTAATGTTGTGTTTATAGACAAAACTTTAACTGCTATAAATATATTCAAAGGAAATCATGTCTAGTGATTGAAATCATGAAAGTTATGAATGTTTTGCCAAATAAAGAATATCAGTAAAGAGAGAGAATTTATTTTTAAAAGAGCCAAGTGGAAAATTCGAAGTTGAAAATTTTAGTAACTGAAATAAATTTATTAAAGTGACTTAACAGCAGATATATCTGGCAGAATTAAGAATCAGCAAACTTGAAAGTAGATTGAAATTATACTTTCTGAGGTACAGAAAGAAAAAAAGAGTGAAGAAAAATGAGCAGATCCTCTTAAGGCCTGTGGGGTATCAAGCATACCAACGTACATGTAATAGGAGTCCAGAATGAGAAGTGAGGGGGCACAAAGAGTATTTGAAGGCACGGTGGCAGAAGACTTCCTGAATTTGATGAAAACATTAATCGGCAACATCTAAGAAGCTCGACAAACTCTAAGATGAACTTAAAAAAGTAGGATGACACACGATAGTTCAATTGTTGAAAGACAAAAATGAAAAGAATCTTAGAAGCAGCCAAAGATAAGGGACTTGTCACAGACAGGGAAGTCTCAATAAGATTAATAGCTGATTTATCATCAGAAACCATGGTGACCAGAAGGGCAGTGGGATGAGATATTTAACGTGCAGAAAGAAATGGATTGTCAACCAAGAATCCTCTATCTAGCAAAATCATCCTGCATAAGTGAAGGAGAAATCAGGACATTCCTAGATTTACAAAAAAGGGAATTTGTTGATATCTGTTCTGCAGGAAATACTAAAGGGAGTCCTTCAGGCTGAAATTAAAGGACACTAGATAGTAACTTGAATGCACAGAAATAAATAAAGAGCACCGGTACAGGTGGCTACATAGATAAACATAAAAGTCAGTGTAAAGGTATCTTTGTAACTCTTCTATGTGATTTCAAAGAGAGCTGCATAAAGCCATAATTATAAAGCTGTTGATGAGTTTTCCACGTATGAAGATGTAATCTGGATGATAATAGCTTAACAGAAGGAAGGAGAAATAGAAATTCTGTATACTATTGACTTTGGTTGGTATTAACCTGAACTAGATATTTGAAAGTTATGATGTTAATTATAATTCCCAGGGCAGCCATTAAGAAAATGACTCAAACTAGAGTAAAGAATTGGTAGATAGTTTTAGAAATCTCAGTGCTTTGGCATGCAGGTTAGATTCTGGGAGTGAGATTATAGATTATTTTTCGAAGTTAAGTTTTATTTAACAATTTATATGCTGTAAACAAGTACAAGTATACTGCCTATGTAGAATATTTTGGGTTCTTTCTTTCTAGATAGACCTTAATAAAATGCTAAAAAAACTTCATAATCATCAATTCTCAGAACATTCTCATGAATTAGGAGTTTGTTCTTATTCGAGTTTCTAGATGAGAAAACTATACCAAAGAGAATTTAAGTCATTCCTGTCTCTTTGTAATATGATTTCTAACATTGTGAGAACTGCAGTACTCCAGCATTGGTTTTATAGCATGTCCCTCCTCTCTCCTAAAAGTGCTTAATGGCATATTTTATTTTTTTGATATTAAAATTAATATGTTTAATAATCTTACGACACGCCAAGGAAGTGAAGACAAAATTCTCTCTGAACCTGCTTGCCTCTTTTCCAGAATTAATTCTAAGAGACCTTCAGTCTGTGTAATAGCTGTCACAAATATGTATATCTATTGTCTAGAAAGTTGTTTTTAGCTCAGGTGGAGTCTCTTACGAGACTTCAGAAAAGTTATTTTTTTTCTGAAATAAGTATGGCTCATGAATTTTAAGAAATTGAGTCATTGTAGTAGAAATTTCTGAATTTTAGAAATGCGTTAGCTGTCAACGTACAGATTAAAATGCATCCTTGAAAAAGTTAATTCAAATAAATATTTCTTAAGAATTTACTATGTCCAAGGCACTGTGGGAGATTCAAAGATAGGCAAAATGTGGTTTCTGTCCTCATCAAGGCTTACTATTAAGGACAAGCATGAAGGATTGTAATATAATGAAAAAAAAAGTTGCCTTATATGTTAATGCTTGCTTTTGAAAATAAAAATAATATTGTAATAGAGTTTTAGAATAACCTAACCTTTTGAAACTTATATAACCTAACTCACCTAATGAACTACAGAATAAACTAATAAAGTTCCAGATAACAAATTCGGTTTTAACTTATAGTGTTAGAGATTTGTTCCTATAGGGAGAAAATCAGCTCCAATTTGGACTTGCTTTCAGTTCTGTTTGTTTGAGGAAGGAGTAATGTGGCAGACACAATTATTGAAGGCTCTGAGCAGTTTTCAGTGAATCTTGAACTGGCTGCAAGTAGCATGAAATAAGAACTGCACTGCTTCTGGGGGCTGGCTTTCAGGATCGGGCATGACCAGCAGACAAAGCAGGATTCCTTGTAAGTAGGAAGCTGTTGGTCGAATGGGTGCTCTCAGAAGGGATTACCATCCTCTTCTCTCTTCCCCTAGGGATCTTAGTCTCCTTATTTAGCAATTGTTTACCAAGTTAAAAGAGTGAGTAGCTTAGCAATTTAGTAGTAATATTTCAGCTTAGAAGCAAGCTATACATGGTTGAGAAAGGGAGAAATGATATGGTTCCTGGTATATAGATAAAGAAGGTGCTGTTTTCACCACCACGAAGTCAGAGAAACCTCCTCAAGGATGTTAGGATAGCATTTCTTTCTATGATATACTCGTAAAAAAGTCTTTTTATTTGCCCTAACAACAAACCCACTGGGCTATTTTAAGCAGATTAGTTCAGTTATACCTTAAATGACATTTTAAAAGTTACTTAATTTTTAAATTATGAAATGTTAATTAAATGAACTGTCTTCAAAGATGACTGACCTTGATATTAGGTACTGTGGGAATAATGAGATGGATAAGGCTTCCCTGCCCTTACGAAGTGTATACTCTAGTAAGAGAGCTAAGTTATGCACAGAGATAACTGTAATTCAAATAAGTCTTACCTTATAGGGGGGCAGCTAAGACCTATAGAAGTTAGGGGGTAATGAGCCTGGATGGGAGAGTTTAGCTAAGATGACTGAAGAGTCATCAGGTTCCTAGACATATAGATATTAAAACAAAAATGAAAACTGTAAATTTCTCGTAGTTCCATAAAAAAATCTTGCCTTCACTAGAATAAGCCTGCATCTTTTTGAGCATTGGTATCTAGGGATAAACAGTTGTTGACCTGGGAATGACTTAGGCTAATGTGAAGTTAATTTTTTTGTGTCTTTTTTTTAGCACCACACCCGTGGCATGTGGAGGTTTCCAGGCTAGGGGTCTAATCGGAGCTGTAGCCGCTGGCCTACACCCCAGCCACAGCAACGCTGGATCCGAGCCGCATCTGCAGCCTGCACCACAGCTCACGGCAACGCTGGATCCTGAGCCAGGACAGGGATTGAACCTGCGTCCTCATGGATACTAGTCAGCTTCGTTTCCACTGAGCCACGACAGGAACCCCTGAAATTAATTTTTAAAATACCATTCCCGGGGCAGAATCACTGGTAAAGAATCCTTCTAGGTCTGGGGTTTTAAGAGTAGATCAAAGGGAAGGGCCAGAATGAAAGGTCAAATTAATTCAAGAAAATCTGTGTCCCAAAACATGCCAGACATTGTGCCCGGGACGGCCAATGCCGTGGTCCCTTGTCCTGGAGGAGCTAGCTCACAGTCTAGCGGGAGGACCCACTGTGCTGGATCAATGGAGGAACCGATCCCTAAATCCCATCCCATTACACCTGGGCCTTCTAAACTGGGTGAAGGGGAATACATCAGATGGAAGGGATACTTAAAACCTTTTGGCAGGAAAACTGTGCCCCGGAATGTAATTTTTTGTAAGAGGTAGTATGTATACATGGTACAGAATTTCCAACATTACAAGAGGACAATGAGACATAGATTTCCTTCCCACTCCTGTCTCCCAGCTCCTTAGTTCCCCTCCCCAGAGGCGCAAGACACACATACACGCACACCCCCCACCGGCCACCGGTTCCTGGTGTATCTTTGTAGAGATCGTCTATGCGTATACTAGCATTTATGTACGTAAACATACCCTTTTGTTTTGCACAAGAGTAGCATACTGTACATACTAGTCTACACCTTTTTTTGCAATTAAGATTCAGTCTTGGAGATAATTCTATATCAGCATGCCTAAAAATGCCTAGTTCTTCTATTTTTGTTTTGAAGTAATTATAGACTCACAAGATGCTATAACGATAGTACAGAGAGATCCCATGTACCTATCACCCAGCTTCTCCCACAGGTGATATCTTCCATAGCTATAGTGTATTATCAATATCAAGAAACTGATTACCACAATGTAATTAACTAGACTCCAAGGCCTATTTCTTTATAATGCCTGCAAGATATTCTGTTGTATGGATGTGCCATAGTTTATTTAACTAGCCCTTTATCAATGAACATTTAAATTGTAGCATGGCTGGCAGAGGCGAAGGACATGAAGCAATAGTAAATAATCCATGTATTCAGGGCTACCATGAGCCCATATGTTGCCTTTGTGTGAATTAGAAAAAGGTGCCCTCTCTGGGTGGATGCGGCACCAAAGATGCGTGGCTTGGAAAGCACAGTGCAACCTGGGTAACTGTATTTAGCACTGCTGCATGTATATCTCTTTACATGTAAGTAGGAATTCACATGTAGGATAATGGAGTGTAATTTAAAATCTGCGGGAGTTCCCTCATGGCTCAGTGGCTTAAGGACCTGGTATTGTTACCTCTATGGCTCCAGTTATTCCTGCGGCACGGGTTTGATCCCTGGCCTGGGAACTTCCACGTGCTGTGGGTATGGCCAAAAAATACACTTGATCTTAGCCAAAAGGCCGAGAATCGATTGGCCAGAAAATAAAATAAAAAAATAAAAAGCCAGACCTGGAAACTACTTCTAAAAAAAAAAAAAAAGGTAAAATCAAATTTACAGCATAGCATCATTGTTCCAGTTTGAAACTTGAAGCTGTCTCCTTTCAGACTTGGCATGTCTTCCCACCCCTGATGCTCACCTGTAACCCTCATCATCCCTCCCCAATACATCAGTTGTTGAATATTTTCTATTTTTTGTATACACGCCTGTCTCCACATTGGATGGTTAACTCCTTTGATAGCAGAGGCCTCGTGTCTACATCTTTGTATCTTCCTTCCCCTCACTGCACTATTACCTACCTAGATAGAATATTGTTTTATATAGGAGTTCCTGTCGTGGCTCAGCAGTTAATGAATCCGACTAGGAACCATGAGGTTGTGGGTTCGATCCCTGACCTTGCTCAGTGGGTTAAGGATTCAGCGTTGCCATGAACTGTGGTGTAGGCTGGTGGCTACAGCTCCGATTAGACCCCTAGCCTAGAAACCTCCATATGCCACAGGTGTGGCCCTAAATAAAAAAAGAAAAAAAAAAGAATATTGTTTTATATAAAAATGTTGAGTAGGAGTTCCCATCGTGGCTCAGCAGAAATGAATCTGACTAAGAACCATGAGGTTGCGGGTTCAATCCCTGGCCTCGTTCAGTGTTTAAGGATCTGGCGTTGCTGTGGGCTGTGGTGTAGGTTGCAGATGTGGCTCGGATCCTGCATTAATGTGGCTGTGGTGTAGACTGGCAGCTGTAGCTCCGATTAGACTCCTAGTTTGGGAACCTCCACATGCTGCTGGTGTGGCCCTAAAACAAAAAAGACAAAAAAAAAAAAGTGTTGAGTAAATTTTTTACATTTTTTTCTTCAGGCAAGGAAGTTAAGAGCAGTGTATTTTTAATCTGCTTCTTGATACTTTAAGAGGTGTCACGAAATTTTAAAAGTCGAAATTATTTTGAATGAAAATACCCACACATACTGCATTTATAGGTGAGGAAAAGAGTGTGTCATGAAGTCAATCAACTAATAATAGGGAGCTGCAATTTCAGAAACATTAGGCATTATGGTACTGAAAGGAAGAAAATAGAGTAGCTGAACTTGTGAAATTGTAAGCAGGTTATTGGATTTTGGTTCCACTGAATATTGAAAAATGAGAATAAGAATAATCTTCACAGGGGCATTTTAAGAACTCATGTACAGAAGATGCATATACTGTTACAGATAAAAGGAAGCATTTTAAAGCTCTGTTCACAAAGAACCTAAAGCATTTATATGTTTATGTTCATATGCTTATGTTCATAAGTACAATTCTGAGAAGTTGCATAGATCTTGTGCCCTAAAAACACCCAGTTTCATCAGGTCTTAACTTTATATGCCATTGGTTTAGGATGAAAACTGTCCATTTTTACCCCTGGTCTTTTTATTGCTGTTAAACACTAGAAATGTTTTATGAGATTTTAATTATACTAAGTATTTCCTGAAAACTTAAATCATTAGAACCATGTGTGGTACATATCAGTACTGCTATAAACACAAAGAAGAATGGAAATGTATTGGGTGTGTGTGTGTGTGTGTGTGTGTAACATGGATTGTGCTGCACGTCAGAAAATAGAGTCCTGGGCAATGAGTTGTCTGCCTATGACAACGGCGGACTCTGAAGCACTTTTAGAAGTAGGGTCAGAGTCTCACACTCTATTGCGGCAACCACACACTCCTAGGTGTGCCTTGGAGATGTGATTGCAGCCATTCCATCAGAGTGAGCTGTGTATGCATGCCTGATGCACTCTGGGAAACGTGTATTGCCTTTTTTTAAAACCATCTTCTATTGTGTAGAATTTATATTAGCAATGTAATTACAACTTAGCAGACTAACCATGCAACCTAATTGGCATAAATCTTATACAAGCAACAAGTTTAAATAGAAAATAGTAGTTGCAGAATAGCTTGGTTCTGAAGATTATGCCCATGTTCATAACAAATCAGCAAACTACTGCAGGTTCATTTTGAGCTAGAACATTGTTATATCAAGGCTCTGTTATCCTGATGTTAACTGTAATGGGTTTTTACCTGTATTCCAGGAACTAAAGCAAGTTGGATGGATTCCAGTAGGTTTTATTTTTCAGCTTTCGTGCTAAAATCAGATTGTGTGCAACTCTGAATCATGGTTCTATAAATTCTTGGCTATACTGAGTAAATTACAGTATATCTTCCAGTATAATTATAAGAATGCTGCAACATGCAGGATCCTTTTCTTGAGCATTTTTATGATTAAAGATTCATTTCCTCCTGAACTTGGCTGGATAGGTTTTCATTCAGATAGTATTGAAGATCACTGTTAACTACCACTCGATTGCCCTCTATGCACTTGACAATTCACTGCAGACAAATAGGAGCTTAAAGAATGGTTTGGCTTGGCAGACTTTCTTATAGGGATGAATAGGATGGGCACGTTTACTTTGTAAGTATGTGTGTTTATGCACACACGTTTCATATTAATCTTAGCTTGCAAAGTGCAAGTATGCAGTACATGGAATAACTTACCAACTTGCACTTCCACTGGGACATATGTACGTGAACCATGTTTTGTACTCAACTAAGCAAGTGGCTATTTCTACGGCTACAAGATGAATTCCAATTTTTAATATAACTTGATGTAATTAAAAATTACAGAAAGTTCCTGTCGTGGCTCAGTGGTAACGAACCCGACTAATATCCATGAGGACGCAGGTTCAATCCCTGGCCTTGCTCAGTGGGTTAAGGATCCGGCGTTGCCATGAGCTGTGGTATAGGTTGCAGATGCATCTTGGATCTGGGTGTTTCTGTGGCTGTGGTGAGGGCAGGCGGCTACAGTTCTGATTTAACCCGTAGCCTGGGTTAAATGCATGTGATCCGATTGTGACAAAAAAAAAAAAAAGGCATATATGTATGTAATCACCTCTTTATTATCCCTGCTTCTGTAAGGGACCCTAATGCAAATAATGTAAAATAGTAATTTCATCACCTCCTTTTCTTGACTTTTTCCCTCATTCTGTGAACTAGCTATATGTGCATTCCCTATCTTACTCCAGTGTCTTCACTTGAGTGGTCATACCCCAGGCCAGTAGCTGAAAGAGGGGAAATGGCTGTCCATGCATGGATAATGGAGTTGGTTATTCGTGATTATACAGCAGAATGGAGGAAGCATGTTAGCCATGGACTTAATTGTTGGTGGGGGATTCATGGGAGATTTGAATTACATTTCAAATCACAAGAGTTTGATTTGGGGAGAGGGCATTAGACATTGCAGCCAGTGAGGATCACAGAGTTGATTGAGTAGTTTTGTTCAAGGAACTATCAGGAAATGAGGATATTTGAGAAATCTTGACTCAGGAGAGGGAAGAGTGGAAAGACTTGAAATTAAAGCATTTGTTCACTCATTTTTTTTTAACTTTGTTTTCTGATCCATTGGGAAATATTGGTGTAGGAATTATATGGTTGAATCAGAGTGAGAGATTGGTCACATTTAAAACAGTCATTGTTGAAGAGAGCGGTGAAGTAGTTTAGCCCAGAGAGGACTCTGGTCTGCATAAGGATTAGCTGTGAAGTTGGGTTTGAGAGAAAAGACTAGGTACAAATAACAGTACAGGAAAGAAATGGAATAGTTTGGCATTTTACTGAATAATATGGGTGGTGACCTAGACATTCATATTAGGTTCCCACTGTTCATTCAAAGAGAAGGGCTCTGCCATTACCCCATGGATTTAGGCGAGCTCTGTCAGCCATACGCCAGTGAAGCCCTGCAGAGTGAGGTCGCTATTTTTGCCTCCAAGTATATTTTGGAGATCTCTAGTTTTTTTTCTCAACTTCTGAGTCCAAATTCTGACTCCTGAAATTCTGGCAGAGCTTATAGAGAAAAGTCAAGAGCAATAATGTTTGCTGAGAACTTATGTACCATGCACTCTTTTGAGTGTTTTACACACTTGCTTTTTCTCCCATTTCTCCATCAAATCAAATCTTCCATAAGGGTGTGTATGTATGTGTATTTTATATATATATATATATATATATATATATATATATATATATATGCACACACACACACACACACACACATACACACACACATATATATATGATGATGTTCTGCTGAGAGAGAATTGGTCACTGTCAAGGCATTTGTCACCTAAAAATATCCAAAAGCGATGGTGCTCCTTTGTCTCTTTAAGCAGGAACTTTCTAGGCTTTTACTTTTACTCTGTCTTCAATTTATGTTATCTGGGGGCTCCAAGCCACAGACCTGGAGCTAAAGTACTTTCCCCAGTCATGATCTTGTCCTTTCTTGCTTCCCTGAACCCCCACACACTAAGTGGCCTTTCCCTTTTTTTTTTTTTTGTTGCCTTTTTAGGGCCACATCCGTGGCATATGGAGGTTCCCAGGCTAGGGGTCGAATCGGAGCTGTAACCACCAGCCTACACCACAGTCACAGCAACGCTGGATCCTAGCCGCTGTCTTCGATCTACACCACAGCTCACAGCAACAACGGATCCTTAACCCACTGAGCAAGGCCAGGGATCGAACCCGCGTCCTCATGGATACTAGTCGGGTTTGCTAACCACTGAGCCACGACGGGAACTCCTAAGTGGCCTTTCTTATGCCCTGTCACTCCTCATTCATAACTATTTTCTTATCATTTACTGATTCATAGTAAATACTATTTATGTGGTTTCTCTTCTTCACTTACTATAAGCTCCTGTTGAGGAGGGATGTGCTTTCATTTCTGATCCCTAGTACATAGCACATAGTAGAGAAGGTGCTTCGAAATGGTTTGTTGTACTAAATTGACCGTATCAACTGCAGCTTGATTGCTCATCTTGTTTATCTTTATGGGATAGTGACACTCTTAATGCATCCTCTCCATTAAGAAAGAACAAATGAAGCCAGGAACACCTCTTAGCTTGCTTTGTAGTCTCTCTTAATCCAGACAACTGTATGCCTTCCAGATAACAGTTTGAGTCCTCCAAGGGCCGAGTAGTCCCTGTTGCACATTGCCATGTAGGCTAACTTGGAAGATTGAGATACAAGAAATGGTTGAGGAACTCTGAGCAAGAGTTATACACACTAATTTCTTCCCCAGAATGATGATACGCAGAAAACCAGACAGCCCTTGGTTACGGAAAGAGGTGTGAACTATTCCAGATTGAAATTAGATCAAGTCATGCTAATTGCTGTCATTCTGACTGGTCACCTGTGTTCTCTCCAACTGCAGCAACAGGGTGGCCCCTCTTTTCCATGGTTGGAAAGGAAACCAGAACAATTTGAAAGTTGTTACTCAACTTGGGCTGGAGGCATAGCCATTTCCCTGAAGTGGAAGATCCTCTGATTCAACAACTCCTGCTCAGTCTGTCACATGAGATGACTGCATCAGTTAGTGTGTCTCTGCATTCTGATTTCTATTTGGGAAAAGCATCCCGGGAAGGAAAATTGACACAGCAGTAAGAGGTGGTTTATCTTTTATCTCACTGTTTTGATATCCTACTCTTGAATTCTAGTAGACTGAATTTTTTTTTAATGTCTTTTAAACCTGCTGCCTTCACAGGAAGGTAAATTGCTCAAACTCAGCTACCTATGACTAACTTGATAGCAACAGGTCTTATAATTGACAGAATTACTGGCAGTAAGGCCACTAATTCTCTAACCAGTCCAGTTTTTATAACCACTGGTTATACTTAACTGTCTACTGGATCTCAAGAAACTGAACTCATGAACATGATTTAGTATCGAAGGACCTTTTGTCTCTCCTTACTATCAAGGGCAATGAAATAGTCCGAAAGAACCCCTGAGCTGGTATTAAAATACAATAGTAGCTAATCTAGGATACTTGGAATAAGTCTAATGATCTTTTGCTGAGATCACCAGATTTTGGCCAATGAATTTATAAAACCAGAAGGGTCTGGAGGAAAGGGAAGAAAGAGAAGATGACCCTAAGTAACTTCATAAATACTCTAGGTTTTTAGGGGTCACGTGCCCATACAGCCTTTATTATTCAGGGTGAGTCATAACCAGAGCCTGTATGGAGCTATTGCGAAACTCAGTGCAGTTCTTTAGCCATTCTGGTGTTGGGTTCTTTTAAAAATAGACCATTTCCAGACAGTAACCATATATTCTGAAATTCTCAGGACAGCCCTGATTTCAGTTTGTCCCATTTTGTCCATAAGTATACTCATATTCATCAGACTCTATATCAGTTTTTGGTTTGGAAAATATAGACATTAGACACATAAGGGCTCCCTTCTTGCCAACTGAGAAGAATCCATCATGGCCTAGCCTGGTTCCTTCAACCCTGCCATTTTTCCTGCCAGCAGTTCTCACTCACCACCAGAAATTTCTAATCCTGTTCCCGTCTTGCTTCCTCTCTTTACTTTAACCCTTCATGAATTAACTTCTCTCTTTTCCTTAGCATCTCTTTGCTCAGGAGTCCACAAATGGTATATTCTTACATTCTCACAAAGCTACTTGTATCCTAGCAATTTGGGTGATACCTTTTGAAAAATAGCACACTTTCTTCCCAGGGCATTCTTAGAGGCTGGAAAGTGTTCCTGTGAGATCCTCATCTTCACAGGCCTTCAAAACAGATTCAATAAGAAGAAAGCACTACTATCACTTATTGAGTGTTTACTGTGTTCTAGAACTAAGGTACTTTTTTTTTTTTTGGCTGCATCCGAGGTCAAACATGGCAGTTTCCGGGCCAGGGATCAAACCTGCACCACAACAGCAACCCAAGCAGCTGCAGTCAAATCCTTAACCCACAGTGCCACAGCGGGAACTTCCTTAGGCAATTAAAAAAAAAAAAATCTCATTTAATCCTTACAAACCGTGAGGTTGGTATTATTCCCTCGCTATAGATAAGGAAATATGCTTAGAGAAGTTAAGTAAGTTGTGCAAGATCCCTACTTAGTAGCCTTCATTTAGAAATCCTTGCTACATTCCAGGTAAGATGTTAGTTGTGTACATACCAGGCTCAGAATTGTGGATGACCTGACCAAGCATTCCAGCCGCATATTAGAAAAGAACCTTCACCTTTACACTTCCCCCTCACCAAGAAATGTATATTTCTACTCTCGTTATATACCACTGGTCCTCAAACTTGAGCATGCATGAAAGTCTCCTGGAGGGCTTGTGAAAAGGCAGATGGCTGGCCAGGCTTCCAGAGTGTCTGATTCAGTAGATCTGGGGTGGGGCCTGAGGATTGAATTTCTAGCAAGTTCTCAGGTGACCCCAATGCTGCTGATCCAGGGGCCATACTTTAAGAATTATTGTTATAACAAATTATTGTTCAGCACTTGTGTTCTGAGCCCTGTGCTAGACTGGGGATATAAGAGTGAAGGAGGAAGACAGAGTTTTTGTTCTTCTAAGGCTAATAGTCTATTTGGGGAAATAGACGACTGAACTAATTTTATTTGGGCTAAGTGAAAACAGGATTGACATAGAGAATAACGGAGTTGCTCTCCTCTACTTCAGATAGGTTGGGAGAAAAGTCTCTTCACCAAGGTGCTATTCTAAGACTTAAAGGATGTGAAGAGTTCATTGAGGCTTTCGGCATTGGCCTTTCTCAGCTCTAACCTCTGTTGCCATCACTGGTGATGACTACCTTGGGAGAACGCCATGAATTTCAGAGTGACCTCTGGGCAATTCATTCTTTGGCAGTTTCTGTGGCCTTGGCCAAGCTTGAGTGCATACTTCCTCTATGACTATTTCCCTCCTCTCCATCTCAACCTCCTGCCAGCCCAGTATAGGTACAGGGGTCAGAGGAATTTGAAGGATAGGCTAATTTTGTCTTCTGGCTCCATCTAGGTCACATTCTTTGATATCTGGTGGCTTGGGAAGAATA
The DNA here is from genome assembly GCA_004024745.2 of Catagonus wagneri. Classification (NCBI taxonomy): domain Eukaryota; kingdom Metazoa; phylum Chordata; class Mammalia; order Artiodactyla; family Tayassuidae; genus Catagonus; species Catagonus wagneri. The sequence goes on along the minus strand of PVHT020000015.1, from coordinate 19,372,742 downwards.
TACACCAAGGATTGTCCCTGGGAACTTACCATTCATGGTCACTGCCTTCACCTTTTAACTATTTATCAGTGACATTTTAAGATTGCCTGGAAAGGGGTGTCAGTATAGGAATCCACATGACTCCCTAGTGACCCTGAGGTTGGGTTTCTTTAAAGATGATTCCAAGATTCTTCTGTCCTAAGAGGAAGCTTTCTGCTTTCCAAAAGTCCATCAGAGCAACACAAAACCAAACCTTGTTTCTAGTTGTGTTGATCAAACCCAGAAAAAATTCTGGGCATTTGAAAATGACTTTGTTTCCATCTTCCCTTATCTTTAGCCCTCTGATTTTCAGCTGATTTTAACTCGGATTTTTAGTTTGATAGTTCATTTTTTTTTTTTGGCTCTGGGTCTGCTCTGCCATGATTTAACTAGTTTTTGCTTGGAACCTTCCCACCACTAGAACCATTTCCTTGATGTTCACTTTTATTCTGTTTCAATTAAACATTTCCGCTGGTATTATGTTATTCTGTTCCTGTAGAGGTAAAGGGATTTTTACCATATATTTCTCTGATTGTTTTCAGGCAGGGCATTTCTTCTGGACTAGGTATACTTTTTTGGGGATAAAAGACTTCCTTAGTCACCTCTCTATAAATCCCTGAACCCAAGGATGTTTATCAGACACAGAATACTGGAAACTGACTTTTCTAGTTGCCTAGGATATCCTGAGTTTACTTAAGAAATTTTAAACAGTCATCTTGTGCATGCTTAATGGGCTATGGTGTCTCCTCTGCCCACCTAGGAGTCACATTTAACTACTTTACCCGTCTTGAGGATCACCTTTTCCCTATGGCTTCAGAATCTTCTCACTGTTAATCTGGTTCCTGATGGTATAGAGTGGACCAGCATTTTTTGGTTAACCCATATATCAACCACAAGAATGACTGAAATAACAAAAGAGGAAATGGTGTGTAAGCTCACTCATATCTGGAGATGATAAACTTTTTGTGTGGCTTTGGAGTCAGATATCCCTGGGTGATAATGCGAGGTCTTCCCCATGTTACTAGTGTCTTAGGCTTAAGTAAACCAACCTCTTGGCCTCAGTTTTCTCATCTGTAAATGAGGATAATAATGCCTTTTTAAAAACAGAGTTGCTGTGGAGAGTAAAATGCATATGAAAACGTCTAATCAGATTTGACTCATAGTATGTGCTCATTGAATGTTAACTCTCACTTTGCTCCTTTATGTTCTTAAAGTGCTGAACCACTTGACAGTGCAAGGCAGTCTGTCATGGTGCACCTGTCAGCACCAGAATCTTACATTTCCCCAGACATTCAAGAGCCACTTGCAAATTATAATACTTATTATAAGAAATTGTTGTACTAGATTATAATACTCAAGTATCTGTACTTCTCCCAAATATCCTAGGAAGGTATTAATGGTTATTGAGGTTTACTTAATAGAGCTTTCATTGCCCCAAAATGATAAGATTAATAATTATACCTTTTTTGACATGGCATTATAATACCTGTCCATGATTCTAGAACGATTCTAGAATCTTGGCCAAGATTCTAGAATGTTTTAAATGGCTAGGGTTCTTGGATCCATCAAGCAGCGCACTTGTCCCTACCTTGCATAGCCATGCCTGAAGATGAAGGGAATTGAATGACTCCTTCATGGTCTTCTGACTTGGAGTTGAGTCCTGGGCCTGTGTCTTCAGATGTCCCATCCCTATTTCTATTCCCTTTCCCACCCTTTTCAAGCACTTTTATCCTACTGCACCGTACTGATTTGAACTGTTTGAGATTCTGATGTGTGATTTACCCAATCATGAGAATTTTAAGAACAAAACATCTCTTAGTTTTCCTCCTGACTTTATCCCTGAGACATTTCTCTCCTTAAGAGATATCACTGAGGTGTGAGAATTTTAAGCTCTACCTAGGGGCCTGAGGATGCTGTTTATGTTTTTGATATAAATTCTGTGCACCACAGTTAGATGTCTACCACATGTTCAGAAACAGTATTTCTTGGACCTAGACCCACCACAAAACTCTTTCAGTTGATTTTCATTAGATCTTTTGGATTAAATTATTTTATTCATTCAACAAAGTACATTTAGTCCTTACTTTGTGTCAGGGGCTAGGAACATGGCCACACAAGAGACATGTAAGCTCTTGAAGCCTATAATCTGGTGGGTAGACAGTAAACAGATAGGTTGTGATATGTACTGTGAAGAAGGGTAAAGTGCTTTAAAAATTTTTTGGCTCAAACCATGAGATTACTAAATTGCAACAGCTACCAGTGACTCCTGGTAGACCCTATAAAAGAGTTAGTTATTGGGAAGATGGCCTCAGAAAAGGAACATTGTCTGTGAAAGCTCTTAGCAGTTCCTACTTTGTTTTTCACTCTTAGGACTAAAAGCTTGCTGAGGAACCCTGATAGAGTTGGATTGTCAGCACACTGCCAAGTACTTAAAATACAGCCTGAAGAGGAGGAACAGTCTCGCAGCAAATATGTTTAGAGTTGTGTTTGTCTTTTATTCTTTAAGTGTAATGTCTTATTTTATAGTGTATTACATGAAGAACATTGAGAATAGATGGGTTTTAAAGTATTGACCCAAATATGCTATGTAACAAAATAGTATAAAAAAGCAGCCTACTTACATGCTTCTAGTTTTATGGCATAAGACTGTAGAAGAAGTTCTTTTTGACATAAGTGTTTTAAAAGTTTTGAAGAACAGGGAGTTCACAAGTTGGAAAGAAGCCATTCCTACCATGAGGCAAATATACTTGAGTTTAATTTTTAAACCATAACTGCCGTTTGACCTTAAATTAAGACAGTCTGTTTCTATTGTGGTGTTTTACTGGTTTAACAATGAGAACATTTAAAGCAGCTGCCACCAATTAAAATGATTCAGAGATGCTGGTTGTAAATAAATATTCTTGAAGTTTTAACTCAATGAAGTCAGTCTTTTTTTTTTAAGTGGCACTGTCTTTCTGGAGAGCAATTTGGTAAAATGCATCAAAAGTTCTAAAAAATGTTCATACACTTTGAACTGGTAATTATGTTTCTAAAAACTCTATCCTTAGAAAACACATCTGAAGTTTGGATAAATTTTAATGCACAGAGATGTTCCCCACAGTTTTAATAAGAAGGAAGTGATTACTTAAATTATGGTATACCCATGTGATGGGATATCATACAGCCATTAAAATATTCTTGAAGAATCTTAACCATGTAAAAAAAAAAGTTTATACAATTCAGTTTGAAAAACAAACCATACAAAACCATGCAGTATGAGCTTAACTGTGTGAAAATATTTTCATACAAAAAGGCTGTCAGGAAACATTGTAAATTTTCTTTTTTTTTGTTTTTTAACTGGCACTGTCTTTCTGGACAGCAATTTGGTAAAATGAATCAAATTTTGTGTGATTTTTATTTTCTATGTTTCTGTTTTCTTAAAAAAATTTACAGTGAACATATATTGCATTTATAGTGAATAAAAATGTTATATAAGTGTTTTGATCCTTCAATGGGATGCTTTTTATTAATACCCAGTCCACTTATATTATTATGATGTAATTTTTCCAGATTTTCATCTTGAGAGCATTTCTTTCTAGCGAAGTTTTATGTTTTTTTCCTCTGTTTAATTATTATCATACACATAGTGTCGACAGTTTATGCTTGCTCTAATTTCCAGGTGTTCTTCTTTAAAGCCAGTAATTCAATTCCACATTAGAATAGTAATTTTTAGGTGATTTATATCAAACAATACCCATATATTCATAGTACATGGTAAAGAAAGTTGGCTCTGGAGCCACAATGCCTAGGTCTAAATCCTGGTTCTACCACTTAGTAGCTGCGTGACCACGGAAAGATTAATTGTCCTCTCTGATCCTCAGTTTCCCTATTAATAAAATGGTGGATAATAATAGCATCTCTCTCATAGGGTTGTGGTAGAGGTTTAAAGAATTATTACATGTAAACACTTGAAAAAAGTCCTGGAACATAGGAAATGCTCAGCAAAAGCTATTTTTAGTAGTATACATATTTATATAGTATACGTATACATTTAGTAGTATTGTCATGATCATTTGTAAAATGCTCCTTTTTATCTGTCTTATTCTTTAATACAGTTGTAATTTTAAAATGAAGATTTTTGTCTTGTTCTTAGCTAGTTTTCCTTTCATGCTTTGAAATTATTTTTTAAAGTTCCCATATTTTCAGCAATAGAAACTTTATCAAATTGATTTCCAATCATATTTTCTTTTTCCATATTTGGCATTGATGATCACTCGTGGGCTGAATGGAATAGAGATTGGCTTCGTTCTAGGTATAAAATAGTTTCTGTTTACATAAAAATTGTTAATGTATTCATTATCAGTTATTCTTATAAGTTATTTACCTTATTTATTAAAGTGCCACTTTACTAGAGAAGGAAGGGGATGGGCAGGTAAATGTGAGTGTGCCTTTGAGTAATAAAACTATATTTGTTTCATTTTAAACTCTTTAATCCAGATTTCTCTAATTGAGACATCTTCCCTGACAGATTTGGGGTGAAAAAAGAGCTGCCTTTTAGTGAATCATGTGCTAGGCTTACATATATATTACATACACACACACACACACACACACACACAAAACAGACATACACATATATATAAAACATATATAAACTATATAATAATATGTTGCATATTTACATTTATATTACACTTATGTATATTATGTAATTTGGTAGTCCACGTGAGTACGATTTTAAGTAAAATAGTCATTCGGCAGTTTTTCTGCCTTAGATTACAAAGTGAGAAATGTGTTCCAATGGAAAACAATTTGGATTTAACTGATTGACTGTTCTTTATAGCTAATTTCAGTAATTTTGCCATTGCTCAGTTTCATTTCCTTGAAGACAAGGTGCTTTTGTGGTATGTTTACATTGTCAGGGTGAGGAAAGACCTGGGCAGGTTTGAAATCATGAAGCTGCTAACTGAAAGACTCTTTCTAATTAAAAAAAATTTTCATCAATCTAGCAGTATTCAGCTGAGCCCAGTAGAATCCAGAATCTGCGTCTTTAACTGGAAATTTGGTTAATGTTTAGTGCCAAGAAAAGGTGGGAGAGGTAGGCCTGCTGGGAAATTGCACTTCCCCTGGTCTTTGGTTCTACAGCTATAAAGAAACCCTGGATAGAGTATGAAGTTCGGTTATGTGCATATCACATCTGGAAGTAAAGCACTCTTGTTTAAAATAAAATATTTTTTATCTGTGGGATTTATTTAAAAAAGAAAATTTGGGGGGTTCTTGTTTGTTTTGAAGAATAGGTGGACTCTAGGGCAAAAAATTAGCTTTCAGGGATGGGCATGTTCAGTAGCTCAGGTGGTAAATCTTGCTTTCTCGTATTAATATGATGAAGCCAAGTAGGTCACTGTCATTTCCAGACCCTATACACCACCTTTGGCTAATCTGTAGTCTGCTGTGTACCTAGCAGTTCAGCTGGAGGCTTTTTAAACCACAGCCTTTAAATATACAGAGGAAGTTGTTGTAGTGGTGCTTGTTGGTAAGGCTGCTGTGTTCTTTCTTATCTTCCCAGGGAGTTTGGTCCCTTTGTTTAGCTTCTGTTTCGTATGTTTACAAAGTTATAGCCTTTGAAGTAGAAAGTTATATAGGACTGCCTAAAGAGAAGTGTAAAGCAAGAAGGTAGGCAGTCATCCTTCTCACTTCACTACCTTATTACCTCGGTTTCTCCAGTCAGTGTTATTCATGGATTTTGCTTTTTTTTTTTTTTTTTTTTAAATAGGTTCTGCACTGGCTTACTTACTGCTATCCTAATTTTGTGTGGAAACTTAGGTTGTTCTGTGCATCCTGGATTTTCAGCTAGTTCAATGTACTTTCTGAACGTTGAACTTTTGTTGTGCTGCCTGATGTGTTGGTAGGAAATTAAAAAAAAATTTTTCTGGTAATGATGATTTAATGGCACCTATCCCAGTATATTTTCTGTTTGTTCCATTATAAAAAGATCTTTGGGTATCTGGTTTCCTTAAGGTGCTGTTCCTGTTCTTAGATGACTGCTCTTCTGTAGATATGACATTGTGATTGCAAGTTTTATCCTATTAAGACTATGATAAACTCAGTGTTATCTAGTACAGTAGTGAGGTAAATAGCTGAGCCCTGAGATTGTTTAAATCGTCATAGCTGAAAAAAACAGCCCTTTAAAAATAGTTATAGCAAAACACATACATCAAACATCATTCATAATTATTAATGGCTTCCTCAAGGTTTTTTTTAAGTGTCGTAAATAAGGTTGTTAAGATTGCATTTTTTTTAAACTTGTATGGCGGGAGAATAAGAGGAGTGAGCTATTTCTGGCCTAGGCTTAAAGAAGGAAATATCAGTGTGTCTGGTAACTGGCACTTTTGTCAAGTTCAGTTTATACCTGACTGCTTTGATTTTTTTTTTATTTCATTACTTTGGATTTTAGAGTTCTTGATTTGATATTTTTAAAGAGTGACATCTCTAACCTTTTGATTCTGAGCAGTGCATTGCTTCGAAATTGGTTGAGTCACTTCATATTCTTCTAAAAGTGCACCAGCTGTCAAAGCTGAAGAGATCTGTCCCTTTTGCTTTCTGTTTTCTGAACCATTTTCCTGCTTGCTGTAGTCGTCTACTATTTGTGGTAGGCTTTTTCCACATTTAATATGTGAAACCTACCACAGAGTTTGACTCAGTGTTAAAAGGCTTTGAGGCTTCTGCTTTGGTCCATGGAGGAGTAACTGGTATAAGACTCATTCCCTTCTGACTCACATACCCTATAAACAACTGGGAAGTGGACAAAATATATGAAACAACTGTTTTCAGACATTGGGCAACAGGTAGCACAGGGCTGTGATCCTTGAGAAAAAGGGAACAAACGAAACGAGCCCTATAGTCACCCTGGCTTTCTGTCTGCAGGCAGTTTCTGAACCATAGTGTTGTGAGAGGGAACTTAAGCAGAGCCTGCAGTCTTGTGGAATTGATGAGACAGAGATAGGTACTGATCAGAGGCCTACCTAGATGGCAGGAATTTGTAGAGCAGAGTGCTGTAGAGAAGGGGGGCTACTCAGAGAAATAGCTTTAGAAATCTGCATAAATGTCCCCTTTATATTTGGCTGAATTGTGAATCTTGCATGTGTTGAGAGAAACACCGTGAGGCTGGGCAAAAAAACTATTGCTCAGAAGCTGTAAGTTGAAAATTTACAGAGCTCATATAGGACTAAGAAATATTTGAGTTCCTACAACAAGAGTTGAGAGACCTTGTGGAACACCCATATCATTCAACTGAAACCCCAGAAGGGTCATTCCTTAGTAGTCAAGCTAATGTAGCTCTAGAATAAATGATACATTGAACCCAAACTAACAAAACTTAAATGCAAGCCTTGAAAAATAATTATCCTAAAAAAATTTAAATGCACAACAGAACAAACTTCAATACTCTTTGAAGGAAGACAGTAAAATCAAAACACTCAAAAATATAATGATTATAGGGGAGTTCCCGTAGTGGCGCAGTGGTTAACGAATCCGACTAGGAACCATGAGGTTGCGGGTTCGATCCCTGCCCTTGCTCAGTGGTTTAACGATCCGGCGTTGCCGTGAGCTGTGGTGTAGGTTGCAGACGTGGCTCGGATCCCGCGTTGCTGCGGCGCAGGCCAGTGGCCACAGCTCCGATTAGACCCCTAGCCTGGGAACCTCCACATGCCACGGGTGCGGCCATAAAATGACAAAAAGGCAAAAAAAATGTATATATATATATATATGATGATTATAATAGCTGACCACCCTCCAAATTACTAGGCAATTCAAGAAGCACTAAAATGTGACTCATAGCCAAGAAGAAGTCAGTCAATAGAAACTGAACCAGAAATAGCAGTTATAGAATTAGCAGACAAGGACTTTAAAGCATCTATGACACTACATTGAACAACTGAAAGAAAAACTTGAATATAATGAGGAAAGAAATTGAAGACATGTAAAGAACCAAGGAGAACTTCTGTAGCTATATAAAATGACAAATTCACTGCATGAAATTAATAGCAATTTAGACTGCAGAAGAAAAGATCAGTGAATTTGAAGACACAATAATAAAAGTATCGTACTGAAACAGAGAATGCAAAAAATTGTAGAAAAGAAAAAGAAAGCCTCAGTGAATCAGGTGATAGTATCAAGCAGATTAACATACGTGTAATTGGAGTCTCGAAAGGAGAGAGGAATAAGAAGAAAAAATAATTGAAGAAATTATGGCTGAAATTTTCCAATTATTGAAACTATAAACTCTGTATACAAGAAGCTCAATGAACCCTAAGTGGGATAACCACAAAGAAAACCACTCAAAGACTTTTATAATCAAATTGCTGAAAACCAGTAATTGAGTGATCATTGAAAAGAAGCTAGAGGGGGAAAAAAGAAACATTACATATGGAAGACCAAAGATAAGAAAATTGACAGAACACTGTAAACCCAACTATAATGGAAAAAAAATAAAAATCATTAAAAAAAAATACATCATCCATCAGAAGCAATGCAAGTGAGAAGACAATGGAATGACATCTTTAAAATGCTGAAAGAAAAAAAAAAGTACTGTCAACTTCAAATCCTATCTCCAATGACAATCTTTTAAAAAATTAAAGGAGAAATAGATGGTGAAATATATTTTTTCAGACAAAAACCAAATTGTCCCCACAGACCTGAACTACAGGAAATATTAAAAGAAATTCTTTAAGCTAAAGGAAAATGATATCAGATAGAAACTTGGATCTCTAAAAGTGATAGAGTTCCAGATAAGTGTGGGATAAATATGAAATATTTTTTCTCACTTTTAAATTTTTTAAAAAGTTAGGCAATCATTTAAAGCAAAATTAATAATCTGTTATGGAACTTTTAAGGTATGCAGATGTAAAAGGTAACACAATAGCCTCAAGGCATGGGAGGAGTGAAATGGAAGCATGCTGCTAAAGTCCTTATGTTATATGTATAGTGATTGCAATAAGTTAGATTCATCGTTTGCAACCTGAAATAACCACCAAAAAAAGGTAAACCTAATAAGTTCATAGTGGCAATAAAAATGAATACAAAACTGTACTTATTTAATCCAAAAGTAGACAGAAAAAGAGCAGAGAACAGATGGAAAACAGAAAACAAATGTCAAATATAAAGAACACAACAATATCAAAGTTACATTAAATATGAGTAGTCTAAATACTCCAATTGAAAGGCTTCATAAAATTGTAAGACTCAACTATGTACTACTGTCTATAAGAAACCCATTTTAAAATACAGACACTTTTAACTTATAGGTTAAAAATAAAAAGATGGAAAAGATGTATCATGCGAGCACTAATCATAAGAAAGCTGGAGTGACTGTGTTAATATGAGACAAATTAGATTTCAGGATGGGGGAATGGGACTTTTTATAATGATAAAGTGGTCAGTTCATCAAGAAAGTAACAATCCTAAGAGTGTATCCTCCTAACAGAGCCTCAAAATACATGAAGAAAAACAGTTACAAGTGAATTATAAGTAGACAGAACCACAATTAGAGTTGGATATTTCTTTTTTTTTTAACCTTGAAAATTGATGCAAATTGATTTTTTTTTAATTTTTATTAAAGTATAGTTGATTTACAATGTTCCTTCAATTTCTGCTGTACAGCAGAGTGACCCAGTCATACATTTATGTACATTCTTTTTTTCCCAACATTCTTAATTCAGTAACTGATAGAATAAGCAGACAGAAAAGTCAGTGAGGAGATAATCTGACCAACACTACTGACCAACTATACCTAACTGTTATTTATAAAACACCGGACCTAAAACTACCAGAGTATGTCTTCTTTTCAAATTCATCAAGACCACATTCTGAGCCATAAAACAAACCCTTGTGAGGATCACTCTTTTAGGATTGTTGCTCAGTATATTCAGAAGAACTGAAATAAGACAAAGTATGTTCTCTGAACAAAGTGAAATTAAATTAGAAATCGACAACAAAAATTATCTGGAAAATTCTCAAATATTAGGAAATTACACAGTACACTTCTAAATCATGGTTAAAGAAGAAATTATATGGGAAACTAGAAAATATTTTGAATTGAATGCTAATGAAAACACATGCTAATACTTGTGGGATGCAACTAATAGTGCTTAAGAGTGAATTTTGTAGCTTTAAACTAAGGAAGATCTAAAAATCAATAATCTAAGATTCCACCCTAAGAAGTAAGGAAATGAATATCAAATTAAACCCCATGTAAGTAAGAGTAATAAAATATTAGGAGAGTATAAATCAATAAAATAGAAAACTAATAATAGAGAAAAATCAATGAAACCAATAGCCAGCTCTTTGAATATATTAGTAGAATTGATAAGCCTATAGCTAGACTGATAAAGGCAAAAAAAGAGAGAAAAGATACAAATTAACACAAGTTACCAATACCAGGAAAGAAAGAATGGGTATCACTACAGATCCTACAGACATGAAAAGAATAATAAGGGAATATTGTGAATAACTTTAGGCCAATAAATTCTACAACTTAGATGAAATGGAAGAAGTCCTTGAAAGATACAGATTACCAAAATTGACTCAAAAAAGAACTAAAAAAATCTACATAGCTTTATATATATTAATTATATTTGTAATTAAAATTCAGCCCATAATTGAAATTTAAGCTCTAGTGACTTCAGTGGCGAATTTTATTAGGTATTTAAGGGACAAATCAAACTCGTAGGAAAGAGAAGATAGAATCCCTCCCAACTCATTCTTTGAGGGCAGCATCATTAAAAACTGGCAAAGATATTAGAAGAAAAGAAAACCACGACCAGTGTTCCTTATGTATATACACACAAAAATCCGTCACCAAATATTAATAAAAAATTGAACCTCGATCTTTACAGTATACACAAAAAGTAACTCATAATGGATCATAAAACCTAAATGTAGAAGCTAAAATTATAGAACTCCTAGAAGAGAGTAGGAGATTTATTGGACACAAAAACATGAACCAGAAAAGAAAAACTGGGAGTTCTCATTGTGGCTCAGCAGAAAACGAATCTAACATCCATGAGGACGCAGGTTCAATCCCTGGCCTTGCTCAGTGGGTTAAGGTTCCGATGTTGCCATGAGCTGTGGTGACGTGATTCAAATCTGGTGTTGCTGTGGCTGTGATGTAGGCCGGCAGCTACAGCTCCAATTCGATCCCTAGCCTTGGAACATCCATGTGCCACGGGTACAGCCCTAAAAAGCAAAAAAATTAAAAAAAAAAAAGAGAAAGAAATAAAGAAAAACTGACAAAATTAAACTTTATCAAAATTAAGAACATATCCTCTTCAAAAGGTGCCATCAATAAAATGAAAAGGCAAACCATAGACTAGAAAATTATATTTTCAGTACATATATGTGATAAAGATTGGTTTTCAGAATATATATTTTTAAAACCTACAACTTAATAAAAAGGAGAAAAACAGTCCAGGTACTTTCCAGGAGAAGGTATGTGAATGAATATTAAGCACTTGAAGAGTTGCTCAATATCCTTAGTTATCAGAGAGCTTCATATTAAAACCACAATGAGATATCCCTACACATTAACTTGAATTTTAAAAAAGATAACACCAAGTGTTGCTGAGGCTGTGGAGCCACTGGCACACTCATACAACACTGGTAGGAATGTCATTAGTACAGCCACTGTACTAATGGAAAAGTTTGGCAGTTTCTTATAAAGTTAAGCATATGCCTACTCATAGCCCAGTAATTCTCTTTGTAGGTAGTTACCTAAGAGGAATAAAAACTTGGGTTCACACAAAAACTTGAATACAAATGTTATCATAGCAGTTTTATTTATAATAGCCCCAAACTGGAAGCAACCCAAATATCGATCAGTGGGTGAGTAGATAAACAAGTTGTGGTATATCCACTCAGTGGAATATTACTCAAAAATAAAAAGGACCGAACAATATGAATGAATATCAAAAGTATTATTCGAAGTGAAAGAAGCTACACACAAAAACTGCATATCAGATGATTTCATTTACATGAAATTCTAAAAAAAAAAAAAAAAAAAAAAAAGGCAAAGCTATAGGGACCAAAAGCAGGTCAGTGTTTGCCAAGGTCCAGGAGTGTGGGGCAGGGAGTGATTGCAAAGAGACACAAGGGTGCTTTTTGGGATGATGGAAACGTTCTATGCTTGATTGTGGTTTAGGTTACCTGTGTACACATTTGTCAGAATTCATTGAATTTTACACTTAAAATGGGTGATTTTATTGTACGTAAGTTAATAAAGTTGATTTTTAAAAAGAAGCACTTTGGAGGTGAAGATGTCAAGTCCATGTTTAAAAAAAAAACCTTTAATCTCTTGGCTGTTTCATGGTAGAGATTCTTGAGAGGTTGAAATGTTTTCTGAAAGGTAAAAGAGGAGGGGGAGGGAAAAAAGCAATGGCAACATAAGCTGCCCTGATACAAAATATGGTCTCAGTTGAGTACTTTGTCCTTAAATCCTGCCTTTCTTCTCCTTAAAATGAGAAAGGCTTGCTGAATTTCTGCTGCAAAGCTGAGTCTGTCCAGCTCCTTTCTCCCAAAGGAGCAAATAATCCAATACAAGGACCTTAAAATCAACAGTTACCTTTCTAAACCCAGAAAACGTGAAAAACAAGTACATCACGGTTTTATTGCTGGTCTTACTTATTAAGCTGGCACATTACTTGAGATCTCCTTGGAATGGGAAACATGATAAAAATCTAGAATAAAGAAGCTGAATAACTTTCCAGCTGTTTTTATATTAGTGTGTAAATCAATCAGCATATTTGTTTCCTAGGACAAGATGGTAGAAGATAAGTCATAAGCTGGGGAGGTAATATATAGCCAAACCCAACCAAACCAACAACAACAAAAAGACCCTTTAGTTGTTTTCATTGTTTTAAGTGTTATGAATTCTCTGACTGTCCAGCATACAAATAGTCAAATGGAAGTACCAAAACACGGTTCCACAAAAGTTTTTAATGGCATAAAAAAGTAAATAGTGACTGTATCAATCAATATTCATTCTAAATCCCCTGGATCTAGTTCTCCTAGTTCTCTTAGTTTTGCTTATATTGAGTTTAGAAATCTTAGGACTTCAGTAGAAGGTAATCTTTTTTGGCCTGATCTGTTTTATATTAAAATAATTAATTCTTTTCATAGTAAAGGCTGAGCCTCAAACTTTTAAAGCTCTTGGAAAAAATGGTTTCAGAATAGGAATTCCAAAGATAAATTATTTCATTTTGGAAATCTATAACAATTTGTCATTTAAATATATTTTATGAGTTAGATTTTCAGATAGTAAAGATTTGTGGTTTGTCCCTGTTATCAGAAAAAAAAAAGCCACAGATATTTAATCCTTCCTAATAAATGAAACCATATATTAAATTTAATACCCACTGTGGTGTAAAGTTACAGGATTAAAACATGTACAAATATAGTATTTTTCTTCCAGTGCAGGTAGCCGTTCTCATCTAATTTGGGGCTTTAAAAATGAAAATAATAATGAAACTATCTCAATTTATCAAGCCAGAGACTGAATTTTTTTTTTCAGTTTACTGAAAAATGTTGATTTGGTCTTGCTAAAGGGAAAAAAATGGTTCTTTCAGTTCAAAAACTGGCAGAATCAGGAGTTCCCATCATGGCTCAGTGATTAACGAACCTGACTAGCATCCATGAGGACATGGGCTTGATCCTTGGCTTCGCTCAGTGGGTTAGGGATCCGGTGTCGCTGTGAGCTGTGGTGTAGGTCACAGACACGGCTTGGATCTTGTGTGGCTGTGGCTGTGGCTGTGGTGTAGGCTGGTGGTTACAGCTCCAATTTGACCCCTAGCCTGGGAACCTCCATATGCCACAGGTGCGGCCCTAAAAAGACAGGAGACCGAAAAAAAAAATTTAAAAAATTGGCCGAATCAAACTAATCCCTTAAAGTATGCTTTTGCTTTGGCTGGTTGTATGTTGGTGGTGATATATTTTTAAAAACAGAATATAATGCAGCTATGATAGAATTTCTGGGAATACCAGGCAAAGTACTGAAAGATTGGTAATTCCTGATGCCCACTTTCCGGTGTTTGTGTTTTTCTGTACATGCTATCTCTTTAAGCAGAATCTCCTTATTTTCCTGAGCCCCATGGGATACAGGCTTGTTAACAAAGGTCGGAGGGAGGAGTGTGGTATAAGGGTGTAATGGTGACTTAGTGAGCTTTCCTTAACTGCAGTAAAGGATTGACTTGGATGAGAAAGTGTAAAATGCGTTGGACCCCTACCTTCCCTGTACTTCTTTCATTTCAGGGCTTCCTATCAGCTTGAAATTCATATTATTTGAAAGAGTTAAGCTTCATTCATTCATTAATGTTACATTCAAAAGCTTCATTAAATAATATGAATTACTTAAATAATCAGATCAGTACCTATCTAGTTATTTATCAATGGTAAATGGGAATTTTGGTGGAAATTTGTACATATTACGTAGAACACCTGAGTATGATGAAGGCTGGCTAGGCATAGGAAAAAAATAAGGTTGCAAGGGAATCAGAAAGGGTGTTGGGAGGCTGTCAAAGATAAAATGATAGATTTTGCTTTGGGCTTCTAATGGGAATAATATAGAAGCTTGCAAATTGGGTCTAGTGTTTCTAGGCTGAGCCAGCATTTTCACTTTGTCCTGGTATCTTCTCACCTAATATCTGAGAAGAGAAGGGGCTCTGTGCTTTTATGCTCACGCATGTGGTGATGTGTAGTATTCACTGAGTTTTCCTGTTCTCTGTTTTTTTGTTTTGTTTTTGTTTGTTTGTTTATTTTCAGCCCTGCCTGCAGCATGCAGAAGTTCCCGGGCCAGGGATTGAACCCACACCATCGCAGTGACAACACTGGATCCTTAATTACTAGGCCACCAGGGAACCTCAATTCTCTGGTACTTTAGAAGACATCTAGGTTGCTATAACTCACAATTTTCCCCCAATACCAAGGGGAAAAGATTAAATCTGTAGTTAAATTAAATCTGTAAAAATTAAATCTGTAGAAAAGTTGGAGAACTAACCAGGTTCTAATACTAACCAGTTGACCCTGCATTTACTTTCCCTGGATAGCTTTTTGTTTTTCACCTATAAAGTGAAGAGGAAATAGGTAATCTCTTAAAGGCTCTCTCAGCTAATAACCTAAGATACCTTATTACATAAACTTTGAACTATGTGCTAAAATTTTTGTTATGGGTTTGCTATGGACTGAATTGTGCCCCCACAAAATTCGTATGTTGAAACCTTAACCCCCAACGTGACTGTATTTGGAGATAGGGCCTCTAACAAAGTAATTAAGGTTAAATGATGTCATAAGGATGGGGCCGTGATGCAGTAGGATTAGTGTTCTTATAAGAGATACTAGAGAGCTCCTGTGCAGCCTCACTCTCTTTCCGAAGCTCAGAGGAAAGGCCATGTGAAGATTTAGCAGCCATCTACAGGCCAGGAAGAAAGAGCTTAGAAACAGAACCCTGCTGGACCCTTTATCTTGGACTTTCTATCCTCCAAAACTGAGAAAACAATTTTCTGTTTAAGTGTTATTATATTGTTTTGAGATTATTTTGTTATGGCAGCTCTCTCAGACTGATAGGGGATTTAACCATAATTGAACATATTTTTACAAATTGTTGTTTATATAGTTTGGAAATGAGATACGTAGCTTCTTTGTGTTGAAGTAGGACATGAAAGGTTTTAACCTGACTGTAGAAGGAAGACTCTGCCATCTCTGTTTTTCTCCAAGCTTCTAAATACTGGGAAATTATGGTATTGAGTTGGCTGTTATGAGTAATATATAGTTGGATTTTTGAGCTAAGTTGGTTTGTGTGTGTGTGTGTGTCTTTTGTCTATTTAGGGCCGCACCCGCGACAGATGGAGGTTCCCAGGCTAGGGATCTAATAAGAGCTGTAGCTGTCGGCCTACCCCACAGCCACAGCAGCGCAGGATCTGAGCCACATCTGTGACCTACACCACAGCTCACAGCAACACAGGATCCTTAACCCACTGAGCAGGGCCAGGGATCGAACCCACGTCCTCATGGATACTAGTTGGGTTCACTAACCACTGAGCCACGATGGGAACTCCCAGATTTTTGAGTTAAGTTGGTGAGGAGCCTGAGTTCAGTTGTCAAGCACTCATTATTTGATGGCAGAAGAGAAGAACCAAGCCAGAGGACTTCTCTCTTTTCCCATATCTACCTACAATATAGATAACCTTGTTGAATACCCCTCTTAGAGCAGTAGTAGTTAGTGTATTGGTGGAGATTGATATTATATTGTTACTCTTACTGCCTGCAAATCTCATTCTAGAGAATCTAACTCTAAAGAAGAGCAAATTGCCCGAGCAGGGGCTTGCAAATGCCTAAGGCTATTTTGTAACCCCTTGTTTTTGCCTTGGTATAGCAGAGGTGATAGGATTTATGATGAAATATTAAGTAAATACACTTTTTTCATAGTTGTACCCCTCCATCACAAACATATTTCTAACCCATCCTGGTCTGCATTAGTAGCATGGTCTCAGAAGAGGGGCACAGGAAGTGGTATGCAACTTAGTCTGGGGAGTACCGTGTTCAGATTTACATTGGTTTTCTGGACTTCTGCTGATTCCATGCAACCCCATTCCCCCTGAGAATTATTATTGACCTGATTGTATTGGCTTCCAGTTGGCAGGGAGGATTCACCCTAGATTAGATGGTTGCTTCCTGTTCCTGTCTACAGACTTGGAAAAATGAAGAGACTTTACCTTCCTCCAAACATTTCTCAGAACTAAGCGGCACAAAATCTGTTCAGAAATAGGAAAATTCCTTAAAATCTGTCTGGTTACCTTCAGATAAACATTTCCATTAATATTTCATTTCATTTTGAGCCCCTTTCTGGTGTGTAGTATTTTTTTCAATGTATGTAGGTGGCCTCAAACCATATGGTAAAAGTATTTTCCAAAAACATTTACTCTTTGTCTTACTAGGGAACTGTTTTCCTTATTTCCTTGTTGTTCAGCAAGCAGCTCCTCTCAACAGGCTCAAATCCCTTTTTCAACTTTGATCTGTCTCTGATTATGCTCATGTCTTATTCCTTTGGGGAACTCATACATGTTTTAATAACACATTTAAGAATGAAATTGCCTATTTCTTCCCTCTGTGTGTTGAGAAAAGAAAAAATTTTGTTGCTATTTTTAGATAATATGTATTGAATGTTCCCATAGTCATTTCCCTGTATAAAGTAGTTATCACCACAAGATATAATCTCTTGTGGTCAGTGATGTTTATTCTATTTCAGTCCACTTTAAAATGCTTAACTTCCCAAATTATTTTCCCCATCAGATGTTGCTTTTAGATATTCTGAGTTCTAAAAAATTCTTTTTTTTTTTTTTTTTTGGCCACTCCTGCAGCATGTGGAAGTTCCCAGGCCAGGGACTGAACCTACGCCATAGCAGCCACCCAAGCCACTGCAGTGACAATGCCAGATCCTTAACCTACTGAGCCACAAGAGAACTCCTACATGTTCTTTATAAAAGACATTGGAAGAGCATTTGTAAATGAGAAACTAGAGTCTCAGACTTTGAAGGAATAGTTTCATTTTATCAAAAGTCTGATTTCTTCTATCTTTAGGCATCTGTCCTAAACACAGTGAGCTTGTCACGTAGCAATTCCTCCCATCTTTGACACAGATACTTCCCTGCAATACCAGTCCTCAAAGTGGATGTTGCCTGGGGCACGTAAGGAGCAGGGAGAGTACAGGTGATTCTGCATCTGCTTTACCTGTTTGAGGGCTCTTGAGAACATATACTCAACAGTGCCTAAAATTCATAGGATCTTAAGTAGCGAAGAGACCATAGCAGGTTGTCAAGACCGTCAGATTACCTCTTGGTCCCTGAAAGTGCTGTGTACTTTTACATCTCCATGCCCTTGTTTATTATGGAGTACCTTACAAAATGCAGCTTATTCTCTAGCATCCTACTCTCTGAATGACTCATCCCTTCATCATTCTTAGTATAGCATAATAAGAAACTGTCATCATTTCTCCCACTAAGTGTTTGAATGTCCGCCAACATATTTCATAATGTAGTATTCAATAGTGTTCTTTTTTGTTTACTCTACAAATTTTGCACATTTGCTTGAGTAGATAGGATTATTATAAGAATAATGTACATAGGTATTTTAGTAGGATAAATAAGAGGATTGAAGGTAAAGCACTTTTAACTGACTTTCATATTTTTGATAGAAAATGAATTCACTCATACTTTTAGGCTTCCCACTCAAGTCACAGAAGAAGAGACTATACAACTTAGTTCTGGTTACTGAGAAGCCATCATGGTATTTTAAAGACATGCTATTATATATGTTATAGTATGATTCACTTTGTTCTAAATCTGCCAAGGGACCTGTCTTACATAGAGATCTTTTGTATAAGCATTGTTACAGAAGAGGATTGATATCTTACTGTCCATTTTAATGGCTGCTGATGTTGAGTCTACCAAACTAGAAAGTGAAAATTGAAGTGGTGAAATTCATCTTTAAAGACATAGTGTGTGTAAATTTTAGGATACTAGTAATTGTATGAAAAATAGAAGAATTGGTAAGAAAGTGATCCCATCTAATGCTTGACTTCTTGATCAGCTACTAGTCAAGAACAATTAGTGAAAATTTTCAACTGGAGCATTAGAATCTTGTCTCAGGTTGTAAGATAGTTAGTACATAGGCTGTAGAGAGCAAAAGAAACCTTTGGCTTTTTTATTTGAGTACCTTTAGTGTAGGTCATCCAGTAGATGAATGCTAACATTGACAAAACTTGGCCTTATAGTCATCTTTTTCAGTGCCTCCGGGCATTTAGCTCTTGGGAGGAGGTAATTCTTAGTACTGCTCCAGTATACATTATTTATTTGGGAACCTGTCTGTCATTGTGGTTACTTGTCAGAACACAGCACAATCTAAATGTTTGAGGTGGGTGATTAAAGTGCTTGGTATCTTTCCCCCCCCAACTACTGATGACTGATTAGAGAATACTTTGAATAAAGAATGTGTTCTCCAACTCAGCAGCCTATTATACAAAATATATGGCATATGGTATATCCACATAAAATTTAAATTTTTAGAAAGCAAAAATGTATTATACCGATAATACTGCGAATACTCACATTAACAGGAACCATCCTCAACTTTAGGGTATTAATCTTTTTTACAAAATATGTCCCAAAATGTATAAATTAATCTAATTCATAAAAACTGACACATAATGTTGCTTCTATTTAGAAAATAATTGTTTTTAAATGTAACCATTAGTTGATACAGTCAGTGCTTTGCTACAGAATCCAAATTGCCATATTAAACTTCATTTAAAACCACCTTCTTAAAATTACCTTCTTAAAACAACAGAAAGCAACTAAATTATTTTCTTGTCATTTTATTATAATGGACATTTTGGTATTTGGTGCTTGAGAAATTGTATGTATCAGCAATAATTTTATCTAATAATTAAATTGTCTGGTTTCAGTGTCTTACTTTGTTAATATTTGCTAATACTTGCTGATATTTGTCTAGGCCAAGCTGAAGATTATACAACTCAATGAAATTTTCTTTTATCCCAGTGGCTTACTTTTTGGCATTTTAGACATAGCTTATAGCACTTATTTCCTTTCGCCTTGTATTAGCCTGAACATGCCAGCCTCCTGTACTGGCTCCTAGAGAACAAAGACTCTGTCTTAGGCAGTTTTGGATCTCCAGTAGTACCTTTCACAGTGCTTTGCCTCCCATTACTTACATTCAGTAAGTATTCAGATTGAGTCTGTTGATTTTTTTTCCCTTGATTTTCTAGACTAGATTTAGGAATCAGTGACTTGAGGTTTAAATGAGGAATCAGGCAGTAAAATCTCTATAGTCAAGTTTGGCCAACATTGAGTTCCTCCTTGATTATGTGTTAACTGTGGGACTGCCTCATCTGTAAAATCGGAATATGAGTAATATGAGTAATAGTATCAGCCTTCTAGAGTTGTTGATGAAGAGTAACGTATATAATCTGTTGAAAACATTTATCGGGTTTCCTAACATATAGGATACTCAAAACAGCGTAGCTGTAATTGTTGCTAAATGTAATCCTATTGGGCCAGACTCTAAGCCCCGGAAGGCCTGTCATCTGGTCTTCAGGCACTTAATCTTGCATATAGTAAATATTCAGCAAATACTTCCTTGAATTGAATTGATTGATTTACTCTATTTTTATCTTCCATTACAGCCCACTGTTTGTAACATGGAAGATTGGTCGAGACAAAAGATTGCGTGGATGCATAGGTACTTTTTCTGCCATGAATTTGCATTCAGGACTCAGGGAGTACACACTTACCAGGTGAAGACCAATTTTTGTTACCTCTGCTTCTACATAAAAAAAAAAAAAAAACTTATGAAACTTGAACTTGATACTTTAACTCCTCTTCCTTTACTGAATTGTCAACATTCTTGACTTCTCTCATGTCAGATGTTTTTCTTCTCTTAGACCATTTGTCTTACCTCTGGTAAAATGTCATTGATATATATTAACATAATATAAAATACTGTGATTACTTGTATTCTGCCATAGATGTTTTAAAGTGTTTTTCTCTTTCAATTGGCTGGCTTATTTTGTATAACTTAAAAATCAATGACCAAATATCTGTGGGTTACTTAAATGTATTATTTCCATAATAACAGTCATTGTGAATTTCTTTGTTAGGCTTTTTCAAAAATTGATGTCTGTTTCATCTCACACATTTTGTTACACTTTTATGTACCTTTGGAGTTGAAGAGAGAACCTAAGAAAAAAGTGATGCCGCAGCCTGGCCACATAATCATTCACATTCACACTTTACCCAGAATTAATTGTAGCTTACTTATTTTGTTTCATCTAACACAAGGACAAAGTAATGAATGCATCATTACAGTTGTTAAGACTTTGTTCTTAATTTCTGAACTCACAAAAAGCTATCTAGCATGCCATCGGATTTTTTGGTTCAAGTTTAGATTTCTAGCAAATTGTGTTCCAAATTATTTCAAAAGAAGAAAATTCCTTAAATAATAAGCTATTAGTAAAGGAATTTCCTGTTTTTGTTCATATTTCAGGGCGATTATCTGATGCAGTTTCTATAGTTGTAATATGCACAGTGTCCAACAAGAAATTGGTCCCTGCTGACTATTGGTACTTGGCAAATTGCTCAATCTCCAATAGATAACATAGTAATTATAGTACTTTGTTCTATAAAGTTAATAGGGATATTAGGGGGATGTCAGGGGAAAGAAGTAATAATCAACCACTACTTTGCTTCAGGATTAATGTTGTAGAAGAATCATTAGTTTACTGTAGAATTGCATAAATGCAGCATAGCACCAGTTAATAAAATGCTGGTAACTGAGTTTAGTATTCTTATGTTTGAAGATGTAGCTCACAGCTATAGGGTTTTCTTAGCTTACACCAAAGCCCAGAAAGGAAAGCAAAGGCTTAGAGGGTCACATTTATTCTTAAATTTTCACAGGTATTAGAAATTGAGTGTTTGGACTTGATTAAATGATATCCAGGCAGTAAGGCGGTTGAAACACATATTCTGGAACTAATCACAACTTGCTAAAGATAGTACAAATGCAAGTCTAGGCATGTTAGATTTTTGTCCCTGTCATAAAGTACTGTGGACTCATTTTGGGACTTTAGCAAACTCTGCCAGTGACTATCTTTTTGGGACAGGTGCATATGAAATTACTCTTTTAATGGCTAATGAAAGGCAATTTATTATATATTTCTTAAAATAAGGTGTTTTGAGGAATACTGGTTCCTTGGTCTTGCTTGAAAAAATAATTCTATGTCCAAAGAAATTTTGGGAGCGTTAGTTAAACATATTTAAACAGCTCTGCTCACTGCAGGATTTCTCAGAACCTTTTATGTTAATAATGTGGTGAATCTCTGACAGATACAGAACATAGCATTTCCCAGACTTTTTGACTGCAGAATCCTTTTATCCTCCCACCCTCGTGTCTTATGCCATTAGTGTTCAAGGAACACATCTTCAGAAACAGAAGTCTATTATGAAATTTCCATTTTTCTTTGTAGCTGAATCCAAGTTGATAGTATAGGAAACCTTTGTACTGTCTAATGAAACTGTGGCAGAAATCCCAGTCTCAAATATTCTATACTTTAGAAATCCTTAGTAGCAGTAACTATAGTAGCAATTTGATTTTAATTAAAGAAAATATGATGTTCTTTTGCCTACACTGATAAAAAAAAGGATGAAAATATCCAATTTTTCTGGACTTGTGATTCTGTGCCCTAGGGTAGTTACTAGAAGAATTACAGAAGAATTTTTTCTGACCATAATGTGATTCTGAATGAATCGTTTAAACAGTTGAACTTAGAAATTGCCTATATTTGTTTATGTGGTTACCCTCTTTGTAGTTTATGACTCTTCCTGTTTTTTCAACTCTTCCCCATGTTTCTATACAACTTCCTGAATTTGTATACAGCATAGTGGAGAGATATGTATGTGTTTGTGTGTGTGTGTGTGTGTGTGTGTGTGTGTGTGTATACATGTAGGTACCTGCTCTTATTTTTGTTTGGCTTAATTTCTTTTGCCTAATATGATAACAGTAAAGTTATTTGAAAGAGATGAACAAAGAAGTCTTAAAATTTACTGTTGCTTTTTTTTTCTGGATTCATTTTAGAGTCAAAATTATGGCATTTTAAAAAGTTGCAATATAATATTTTTCAGACCCGTAGGGCACTTATCATTTCTACATGTTGTTATTAGTGGTATTAATAGCTACCATTTATTAAGAACTTACTACATGTCAGACACGGCAGAGGAGCTTTATATGAATGGTCCTCAAAACAGCTCTTAGGTATTTATATCCATATTTTAAAAATGAAGAAACTGAGGTTTAGAGAATCTGAATAATTTACCCACTGATACATCTAGTAAGTGATAGAAACAGGATTCAAACCCGTGCCATCTGACTGTAAAATCCAAGCTCTTAACTGCTACATTTAAGATAAGGTAAAATAGGAATTCTTGTAGTGGCTCAGTGGTTAACGAACCCGACTAGTATCCATGAGGACGCAGGTTCGATCCCTGGCCTCGCTCTGTGGGTTAAGGATCTGGTGTTGCCATGAGCTGTGGTGTAGGTCGCAGATGCAGCTCAGATCTGCTGTTGCTGTGGCTATGGTGTAGGCCAGTGGCTACAGCTTGGGAACCTCCATATGCTGCGAGTATAGCCCTAAAAAGACCAAAAAAAAAAAAAGGTAAAATAAAATTTTCTGAAAATGTATTTTTGCAGCTTTGTTGTGAAAATAATGAACTCGAAAGCAGATTTCTATAAATTGTATAAATCATGGGTCGATAATTCTACAGATATTCTAGTTAGGAGTTAAGACTAAAATTTTAGAAACATTATTTTAAATTCTAGAAAATCCGTAGATGGACTGTTAAAAAGTATATAACTCAGGGTTGCAAAGACTAGTCTGGAGAAAATCAATTTGGATTAATATTGTAGAAAAAGATTAATGCTTATTACAAAAAATATATTTCTGTATGATATGAAATTGTATTCTTTGGCTCCATGTAAATAGTGGACTAGATTTCAAGAAGAATACAATTCTTCTGACCATAACAACTGGTGATTCTTGTAGTCTGGTCTTCAGGTCTTAAACCCAGAAATCATAAAACTTACAAATAGAATCGAATGAACTTGGAGGGTTTGGGATAAAATGGTAGGAGAGAGCAAAACAGAAAATAGAACAGTGAAATTAAAGACTCAACAGCTATAGATTTCTTTTTAAAAGAATTCAGATATCAGGTTACTCACTGTCTTCATCTGCAACTAGATAGATTATTGTTCAGTTTTCAGAATGTCACTCAGCTATACTCTTATTTTTTTATGGTAAAATATACATAATGTGAAATTTACCATTTTAAGCAAGATTAAGTGTATAGTTCTGTGGCCTTAAGTATATTCACACTAATGTGCAACCATCTACCATTCATTTCCAGAACTTTTTCATCTTCCCCAACCAAAACTCTGTACCCACTGAACACGACCTCCCGTTTCCCTCTCTTCCAGCCCCTGAAATCCATCATTCTATTTTCTGTCTCTATGAATTTGACTCTTCTAGGTACCTCACATAAGTGGAATCAGTCCTATAGTATTTGTCCTTTTGTGACTGGCTTATTTCATTTAGCGTAGTGTCTTCCAGGTGCATCCATGTTGTAGCCTGTGTTAGAATTTCCTTACTTTTTAAGGCTGAATAATATTCCATTGTATACATATACATCATATTTTGTTTGTCCATTTACCCACGCGTGGCAACTTGGGTGGCTTCCACTTTTTGACAATTACACAAGATGCTACTATGAACACGGACAGCAGAAATCCATATGAGTACCCTTTCTTCTTTTAAAAAGCTAACCATTTTGGAGTTCACATTGTGGCGCATCGGAAATAAATCTAACTAGTAACCACGAGGTTGCAGGTTCGATCCCTGGCCTTGCTTAGTGGATTAAAGATTCAGTGTTGACGTGAGCTGTGGTGTAGGTCACAGACACGGCTCGGATCCTGCATTGCTGTGGCTGTGGCGTAGGCCAGCAGCTGTAGCTCTGATTCGACCCCTTGCCTGGAACCTCCATATGCCGCGAGAGCGGCCCTAAAACCAAAAAAAAAAAAAAAACGAAAAACTAAGCATTTTATAAAAGACAATGATCTAGTTTCTTTGTGGTCCCTTAATCTCTAAAACCTAAATGTTAGAAATGACCAAGGACTTTTTAAACGAAATTCCTATCCTAGATTAAGTTTTTATTTATAAATATACTATTTTAAAATTAAAATACTGGGAGTCCCCATTGTGGTTCAGCAGGTTAAGGACCTGACATTGTCTCTGTGAAGATGTATGTTTGACCCCTGGCCTTGCTCAGATGGGTTAAGGGTTCCGTGTGGCCCAAAGCTCAAATCACAGATGCAGCTCAAATCCGGTGTGATGTTGTGGCTGTGGCATAGGCCTTAGCCGCAGATCTGATTTGACCCCCAGCCCAGGAACTTCCATATGCTGCAGGTACAGCCATAAAAAGAAAAAATAATAATACTAAAAAAAAAATGCTGGTTTCTCTTGTGGTGCAGTGGGTTAAGGATCTAGCATTGTCATTGCAGCAGTTTGGGTCACTGCTGTGGCATGGGTTTGATCCCTGGCTCCAGAACTTGCACATGCTGTGGGTGCAGCCAGAAAAAAAAAAAAATTAAAACACTTGTCATAGTCAAGTTTTATATGCTTCTAACTGAAAGTTTGATTTATTGTAGACTGAAATAAGACCTTCTGAATAGGCTGAGGACTTCTGTCAGTTGTAAAAATATGTAGTTTCTGTGTAGGTAGCAGGAAAACTTTGTGAGAATTACAACACGAAACTAATAGACTGTTATTTCCTTGACCTTGGAGACTTTGAGTAAAAGCAGGACAGATTACAGCAAATAAGAAGCAGGGTGGAGAGCTCAGAATTATTGACAGAAGTTTATCCATGGTGACAAATTATAGTTCACAAATTAATGTATTTATTAGTGGTCAAAACTTCAAGGTAGAAATATTCTTTGTCCCAGTTGAAGAATAATTTCTAGTATTTACTAAGCTAGTTGCATTAATGGCTTTTGCATGTTAGAAAGCAAAGATAAATTTATTTCCTCTCTTTCAGCACTTAAATTATATATTTTTATAGACAATTATAATTACTGTGGATGAACACAGACATCTCAGTAAGATTCCTTAAAGTCTTGGTTAATAAATGTGTAGTGAAATGTAGGTCTATTCCTTTATGTAAGTTCAAGTTGGTAATGATTTTTCTAGAATATACAAGTGATTAATAGATGTGTTGTTATTTAATAAAACAAGAATGTGGTCTGTCATCACACTTAAAAGACTTTCTTTTCTTCTTCTCTACTTGTTTGTATTTAGGTGTCTTGGCAAGGAATTATGCAGGTGCAGGCAGTGTCTGGAGCTTGATTCAGAACTATGCTACTCTGTCGCACAGCTTAATTCTGAGAAATTAGCAAGGGAGGTTTGTTCCTTTCTAAGCAACAGGGTGACTACGTAAAAGGTGATATGTTTTGTTTTTGTGTGAGTAAGGGTGTGTGTGTGAGAGAGAGAGAGAGAGAAAGAGAGAGAAAGAAAGGGAGATAAGAGAGATTGCTTATATGTTTCAAATGTTCACTTGCTATTAGACTTTTTGAGATACTGGAAATAGCTAATAGACCTACTTTATTTCTTTCAAAGGCCCTGGTTACATCGGGTACTTTTGTGTAACTAGATTCATTGTAAACCAAATTTGCCTTTATATTTTGGTGTTGTAATTTGGCATTTTTCTAAAACAGTATGGGTTTAAAACCATTGTAGGCAGCATAATTATATTTTCCCCTTCAAGGCAGACTATTTTGTGATCATTCTTATTCTTGACTATTTTAGGTAACTAGACTTGACACATTGTGAATAATTAGTTTAAGCAAGCCCCCCCCACTCCTGCTGGTAGTGGGTAGCATCACTCATATTGATTTTTTCTTATGAAAAGAAAAGCTGTACATGAGTCACTTCTGACTGTACACTATTGTCAGGGAAGCTCATTATGAAGATGTAAAGGCTAGACTATTTTTGGCAAGTGTCTGTGGCAAGACTCCTGGCTAAAATATGCTTTTTAGAGTTAAACTAGATATTTCAAAAACTCTATGAAAAATTAATTATCTTAATTCACAATCTATATTCTGTTGCCATTTACAAAAAGCAGCATGGCCTGAGTCTTAAAACAGACCTAATTTGTTAGTTTCGGTGTATAAATTACTGAATGAGAAAGTGTTTGTAAGATTTTGTAAGCATCTAATTTAAGGTATAGTTTGGAACCTAGACTGTTCTATGCCCTTTACCCAGAATTATCCATAGAATAGCACAGCTAAATATAATCTGTGGAAATCTGAAATCTTTATTTTAGCTGCTAGTTTAATGCATTCCTTTGTTAATCCCTTGGTTGTGCTGCTGTGCAGAGATGCGGCCAAAAACTGGCCAGCAGAATGTGGCAAGAGAAACTAAAGAGCAAGAACCAGTTCCGGTCTGGGCGATGGCTCCTGAGTTACAATTATCTGAAGTCATCTAGCACCTCCCATCACAGAAATTACATGTAGTGAGTATATCAGATTCCAAAATCTTATCACATCTTCAGAGCCTCCAGTTGGAATCCCTATGCTGCTTTGATTAAGAGCCACAGGCACAATGCTGTTGGGTAGAAAATCAGAAAAAGCCATCTGTAAAACAGTGAAGGTGTGAGAAGCTGAATATGGGTTGCTGCTCTGTCAGAGCTCGTGGTTTTTGTGTTTCCTAGGGAGAAGGTAAACTATAAGAAATTGACCGTAGTTTTACATCTGTCTCCAAATCTTACCCCTTTGCTCCTAGGAAGCTGCTTTTTCTCCCCTTAATTATGTTTAAACAGTTTATCCTATAAATCTGATCTACATTTTGCCTTAGGAGAGCGTAATACAGTAGGAGAGATAAGTTATATCAGTCATTCCAGTCCTAGGTAGAAAGTGATGTTTGTCAAAGAGTCAGAACAGGTGATACTGGATGAACAGACACTGTTCATCTGTGATAAAGGCAGAAATGTAATTAAAGCAGTTTGTGAAATTATTTTATTTGGTACGTCCCTAGTTCACTGTGAGTAAAAGCAAAACACTTGATACCACTTTTTGGTTTGTTTTTATCCTTCATGAACAAAAAAAAAATGAACAGATTACAAGGATGTGTATAAATTGTATTATCAAAGTGACCACATACAAGGTATGGGTATTTTGAGAGATTTTAGTAACATGTATTTTGAAGGGAAGAAAATGAACTTTCTATGGAAAAAAATAAAACCTCAGAAACAGAGTATACTTAAAAGAGTGTGCGCATAGGCATGTGCGTACACACTCATGCATATGTGCGCGGGCACACACACTTCACCAAAGAGTATCTAGAACCAGTTGGATTATAGTCCTGATGCTTGGCAAATGAAGAAAATTAACTTAATGGTTTGGATTCCACTTTCCTTTTGTCCCATTAAAATCATATTTTATTTCAGTCCAGTAAACTGATAACTACCTCCTTTCCTGAGAATCACTGCTTGAGATATCTTCATTTTTTCAGATGAAAGACTATAGTGGTAAAGATAAAGTAGAACACAAATATTGTACAAAATTATTATCATTAGATGTGGTCTAACATCATACCGTAGGCACTTAACAATATATTTATTTTTGTCTGAACATTAAAAAAATAAATATTGGGTTTACTTATAGCTGTCCAAAGTATTTGAGTCATTAGGACTTGAACGAATACGAGAACAGATTTGTATCTTGCTGTTCTGGAAAAATAAGATGCTTACACCAATGTGTGCTTAGGGTGATTATCCAGGTCTAGAATATCATGCAAATAATATCTTCTTACCACTTGCTAGTAATTCGAGTATTCTAAAATAATTGAATGTTGAGGGTTTTGTGCAGCAATTCAATATTAATTTTTTTTTAGATTTTATGAGCATGAGCAAATGCTTTTAAAAGCTCTCCTTAAAAGACTAAAGGAACAGAGCCCTCCTTTGTGATCTTTGCCCTTCCCTCAAACTTTAAAGTACCTCCAATGTGGATACCCAAAGTAGCAGCCTTTGGAAAAACCTTCCTATTTCATTATGGATAACAATTTTGATTCTTTAAAGCCTAAATACTTATTGTTAGCACTTTGTCTTGCATTATAAATATGTTTGTCTTAGAAACAAGTTCCAGATTTTTTTTTTTGTATTTTGTCTTTTTTTAGGGTGCACCCATGGCATATGGAGGTTTCCAGGCTAGGGGTTGAATCGGAGCTACAGCCGCTGGCCGACACCACAGCCACAGCAATGCCAGATCTGAGCCGTGTCTGTGACCTACATCGCAGCTCACAGCAGCGCGGATCCTTAACCTATTGAGCGAGGCCAGGGATCAAACCCGCAACCTCATAGTTCCTAGTCGGGTTCGTTAACTGCTGCACCATTATGGGAACTCCAGTTTCCAGATTTTGTATATCCTCTCTCTCTCACTTTCTAAATAAAGAGCTCATTCAATATGTCTCTTTCTATAAGAACTACATTTTCTGAGCTGCTTCTTGTTAATGAAATAAATTTAAACACCTATACTGCATAACAAATAAAATGGACATGGACGAATGATAACCCTAAAAAATTCTATTGGAATAAGAATTTCATAGGTGCTAAGTATTTTTAAAGGTGACAACCAGTATTTAATACATTCTGTTGAGAATGAAGCTCTAATTATTTTTAATATCAAATGTACTTTTTCCGTATGCTTAGAATTTAAAAGTAAAGTAATACATTAGATTCATAAAAGACAGATTAACAGTCGGTCTCATGTGCAGAAAACTTTGAAAATTAATTTTACAGTTTCACTTCAGCTCACAAAGCTGTCCTGTCAGGTAAATATATCAAAACTAGGGAGTTCCTGTCGTGGCTCAGTGGTTAACAAATCCGACTAGGAACCATGTGGTTGAAGGTTCGATCCCTGGCCTCGCTCAGTGGGTTAAGGATCCGGCATTGCCGTGAGCTGTGGTGTAGGTCGCAGACGCGGCTCGGATCCCTCGTTGCTGTGGCTGTGGCAAAGGCCGGTGGCTACAGCTCATGTTAGACCCGTAGCCTGGGAACCTCCATGTGCCCCGGGTGCGGCCCTAGAAAAGACAAAAAAAAAAAGAAAAGAAAAGAAAAGAAAAGAAGACAACTATACGGCTTCATCATTCAAATTAGGTTATTGGCATGTTATTGTCCCGTTTTTAACCCTCATTTTTTTAAGTTTATACATTCAAATGCCAACTTTTGTGTTCTTCCTAGTGGTGAAAGAGATTAGGGAGAAAACCATAAAATAAATCCTTCAGAAGCTTTAATTAAAGGGATTGCCCAGAACTCAACTTCCTCTTCCTATACCCAGCTGCTTTCAGGATTGCTTTATATGTTCCACAAAGCTGATTGAAAAGGTTCCAACTGTTGTTACTTCACTGAGGATGGGAGGAAAGAGAATCTCTCCTCAATTCTTCAGGCTGCTTTAAACCTAAGCCAGTCTTCTAAGACCACCTACTGTTTCTTCCTGGCTAAGGAGAATTGATTTGCTTACCTAGGTAGGGAGAAGGTTGCTAAGCCTTTGAAATAAATGGTGCTATGTTGCGATATTATGAGGAGCAGGAAATAACCATATACTATGGTTAAGACTCTATGTTGCTCCTGAGGTCATGGGTTCAATCCCCATTTAGGCCACTTGTCTTTGTTTTGCTCTCTTTCACAACCTGCACCCTAGACCCTAGGCAGGGGATTACAAGCGGTCTCAGGCAAGAGCATGTGGATGATTCAGTACCACACCCCAAGTCTTAGCATTGTCTGAGCATATAAAACATGATGCATTTGGAGTACCCCAAACTTATCTCTCTCATGAATAGTTACTAGTAATTCTATAAATAATTGCTTTGAATCTAAAAGGAAAGAATGAGAATGTTAAAAATGTTAATTTCAGAGTTCCTGCTGTGGTGCAGTGGGTTAAGAATCTGACTGCAACAGCTCAGGTTGCTGCAGAGGCGTGGATTTGATCCCTGGCCTGGTGCAGTGGGTTAAAGGATCCGGCGTTGCCACAGCTGCAGCTTGGATTCAATCCCTGGCCCAGGTACTTCCATATGTGGATTCAGTCCCTGGCCCAGGCACTTCCATTGCCACAGGTACAGCCATAAAAAAAGCTAATTTGGGAGTTCCCGTCGTGGCTCAGCGGTTAACAAACCCGACTAGCATCCATGAGGACACGGGTTCGATCCCTGGCCTCACTCAGTGGGTTAAGGAGCTGGCATTGCCCTGAGCTGTGGTGTAGGTCACAGACTCGACTCGGATCACGCGTTGCTGTGGCTGTGGTGCAGGCCGGCAGCTGCAGCTCTGATTCAACCCCTAGCCTGGGAAACTCCATATGCCACAGGTGCAGCCCTAAAAGACAAAAATATAAAAAAAAAAAAAAGTTAATTTCTTTTCAAAAGCCCTCTGAAGGGCTTTTTCCAGCGTTCCAGCGTGACCTTGGAAAAAGAGCTCTTCAGGGTAGCAATGGGACTGAGGACACAGTTTGTGTTTCAACCGGCCTGAAAATGCAGTGGACGAAAGGGGAGATCTCTGGTTGGATCTCAGAGCAGCCTGGAGAAATTGCTTATTCGTTCCTCTTTCTCATAAGGTGTGTCTACTCTCTAAGCATATGTGCCCTCCTCTGCTGTCACATCTTCCTCTTCATAACATTTATTACTGCTCAGAGCAGCATACTTACCCTGTCAGCCAAAATGGACAGAAATGTACCCATTGGCATGACTAAACTCTCAGTTATGCTCAATTCTTATTCCCAATACAAGACCACCCCCCCATGTTGCCTAGAGTAAAAGCAAAGTCATTCCAAAGCCTGTATCTCAGTCAAAGTTACCGTTCTACAGTGCTACCATCCTTTGTCTGCCCTTGCCACTCCCCATCTCCTGTTTCCACCCTTCTTAAAAATAAGGCATCTGAGGCCCTAACCTCACCCTCCAGCCATGCACAGTTATTCACTTCCCAAATACAGTCTTCCGTGTCTCTCTGGCTTTTCTTTGCCAACCACACGAATTTTTTCCATTTCCAGCCAGTCAACTCCTACTCATCCTCCAAGACTCAGCTTGCTCATTGCTTCCTCTTTGAGATTTCCTAGACAATCTCCAGCAAAGTTGGTCCATCTCTGTGTGCTCATAGCACTTTGTTCAGGCCTCAATTATAACAGTTCATACACTGTAATGTTTAACTTCACATGTTTGTCTTTTCCTTTTGAAATTGTTCTCAGCAGTGGTTTACCAAGCCACATGAAAGCAAGTAAACAAAAACCAGTCCCATGGCTTTGTAGCAACTGTACTTGATCCTGAGAACCACTTTTACTCTCCTCCCTTTCTGTTTGCTTCTTTTACCTTAGGTTTGCCACCTTCTCTTGCTGCCAGTGTACTTGAGCTGGTAGCAGTTGCCGATGCTGATCGTTAGTGAGAGGGCTAGTTTAAGGCTTCTTGAAGTTAGACTGAGCCAGGAGATGGGGCTCATTATCCACTACACTTTAGAAAGCAGGTTAACATGAGGTCGATCTCTTGTTATAAGTGCTACGAATGATTGAAGAGAGCGCAGTGTGAACTGATGCTCACCGCGGAACCGTAGAACTGAAAGGCCTCCTTAGAAGTCATCTAGTCCAACCTCTGTCAGATACTTTGATCTCTCATAAAGTATCCCAAGAAATGGGCATCTAGCTTCTATCTGAATATCTCCATTGACTTGGAACTCACTACCAGTTAAGTAGCCATTTCATTTTTAAACACCTCTAAACCACCACCGCAGCTCCAGTTACCACAAAGCTTTAGTTGAAATGCCAGAAGTCAAAGATGGACTGTATTTAGCACTTTATCCTTTATAGAAAGCCACATTAACCTGCAGTGGTTAAACTAGCCCTCTGAGTAATGGCTGAGTCTTTAGAAATTTAGGAGTGGTAAGATACACAGCTTTACAACTGACTCCTATCCACCCACCCTTAACAATTTTAACCGGCCCATTATTGAAACCTTTGAAGCCACTGCCATCACATCTTCTCTCACTGCCTGCATTAGACTTTTGGAATTGGCTGGGCCGGAGAGCCCATAGACTCCTAGAGGGAACTGGCACTAGAACTTCTAGTACCCCCAACAATGTAACACAAAATTGTGTGAGAGTTAGAACACACGTCTTCTGACATCACCGGGGAATGTCACTACAGTTCCCATAATAGAACGGACCCATAAAAGTATGCAAATTTATTTATTTTGCTTTTATGTTAAGAAGCATATAGTTTTATGGCCCTCTGTAATAATCATTTTGTAATGTAACGTCTCACCCTTGAGTTATCTGCCTTGGGTCAAGTTTTTGGCATATTTCCAAAAAATGAAGCATGCCCTTAGCACTATTCAACCAAAACTCCAGGAGTAACAATAGAAGCCTGAAGCAAAATCCAAATGTATATATATGAAGTTTATTCTTATATTATACTTCCCTTTTTGCCCCCAAACATGCCTCCAGCATACTACTAGTTATATTTCCTAATTATAATATCGTCTATTTTTGTGTGTGTGCTGAACCTGTCCAAAGTATTTTATGTACGTTATCTCATTTAATCTTTTCAACAACTGCACGAAGTTGAAGGTATTTCACTTATGGTTAGGGAGAACCAGGGCCTAGAGAAGTGAAATAACTTGCTGAATGACAGCTAATACATGACGTCACCTGAATTTGAACCTGATTCTGTCTGCCTCCAGATGTTCCCCTCCAGTAACATCGCCCCGGCTTCTCCCATGAAAGCTGCTTATAACTATTTGTTCTGCTAACTCAACTGCTATCCTCTGGTCTTAGCTCACAGGAAAAACAAACATTGGCTAACTTTTCATTTGGGGACTCAGTTTCTTAACTCAGTATTCCAAAATCTCCATTATACCCTCAGCCTGTTCATTACAGTCTTACTCAACTTCTCCTGGGTTCTCTTTCCTTTTGCATCCTGTGGTGCAATGTCTCCCTCAAGTGCCTCGTTTCTCTATAACTATTCTTGCAGTCCAGTTTGGTGCTCTGAACTCCCATAATCCCATCAGAATTGATCTTTCTCCAGGAGTACACACTTCCCCAGCCTTGATTTCTTTCTGTGCAGTATTTGCATTTAACATCAGCAGGTTTCCGTGAAATACTAGTTCAGCCTTCAGGTTTCTAGCCAGGCATAACCCACTGACAGCTACAGTGACTTTTGCGGGGCTTAAGGAAGCCTTCACCATGAGGGAACATAGATAAAAGCCCTGGCTCTGCTCTTCTCTATAGCCCGCCAAAGGAAGGCATCATTTGGGGAGCAAGAAATCAGTCTGTTCCCTAGAAATTATAATTAAGGAAACAAATTCCAAATTTCTAGGTAACCGAGGCTGAATTTCTCACCTTATTTTTCATTTTGACAATGTAAAGTTCCTTAGGGCAACTTAAAAAACAAGAAACAGCTATGTAAATGGAACACAAATATATCCATGACTGACATTCTTCTTACCGTAGTAAAAAAGGGATTTCAGAAAAGACTTGTATTTGGTCATGGACTATGTCCATCTTACCAAACTTCAATTTCTTGTGATCTTAGGGCTGAAAAAAGTTAAATGATCCAGATTGTGTCTCTTACTGCAGCTGGGTTCTGGGGATCTGAGTCTTCGACAGACAGGGAAGATTTTTAAATTGTATACAAGTCTCTCATGGGTGCATTATCTTTTTCTAGATTTTGAGGCAAGTGGTAATAAAAACTTTAGAACTATAGGCCTTGTGAATATCTTCTGTTTTTGCCCCCGATCCATTTAAGAACTTTTTTCTTTGAAACAAATAATAGATAACTGGAAGCCTGTTTTTAGGAGAGGCATTTCCAAATCTTGCAGGAAAATTCCTTTCAAAATTTATATTCATATACTGCCTGTAAATTATTGGAAACTTAATAGCCATGTTGGTTAGTACATTGTCCATGCCATGTCTTTCTTAGTAGGATTTTAAGAATTTTGTCAGCATAAGAAGCTGTCATTTCACATGTTCAAGTCTGACATACCAGAGACTCATCATGGCCACCTGGAAAATTAATGATACAGTGGAAGAGAAACCAGCAAATGGCTTGGAGATGCCCAACCGGAAATTAGTAACATATTTAGTCTTTGGGATGTCAGTGAGGCCAAACAGTGCACTTAAGTATCATTTGTAGGCTTACGTCATAGGCCAAAGAGGTGGGAGGAAAGGGTGATGGGGGGCTGGCAGAGCAGTAATTCTGAGGAATTGTTTAATGTCAGGGTTGATTGCTGCTGCCCTGTCTCTTGCCCTAGGTGTATCCCATTTTAAGTTCAAGACTGAGAAAACCTTCCAGAAAGAAAATTTCCACAGTTGCACATTGCAGATTCCATCTTCTGTTTCCCAGAGGATTCACCCAGGGTTTTCCTCAAACCCCTGGCATGACTGCTTCTTCTTTGTGTGCTCATTACACGTTGCCGGTGCCTCTGTCACAGCACTTTCTTTATCTTGCCTTGCAGTGTCCTTAGTTTCTTACATGATTGTCATCCCTACCTAGATGGGTAGTCCCTTGAGGACTTGGGCTAAATTTTTCACAGCTTTGTATCCCTCGAGTAGCAGTGGGGGATTAGGCATAGATCAAAATAAATGTTTGAATAAGAGAGTCAGTTCCCTTAGCATACTGAATTATTTGTTTACTTAGGTGGGTAAGGTCATTAAAGAAATTGTTAGGAGCCTATGCAAGAGAAGTGAGAAATGAAGATTAAAGCACCTCCAAAAATGTAAACCTTAGGACAATAAGGTTATTTTGCAAAAGCAACTTACTTTCATTTTTAGGAACCTAGACGTAACCTAAGGTGAGACATATCTGTGTTTTGTTTTCTATTTATAATTTTAGATTGAGTATTTTTACTCATTATTTGCTTTATAATCGCATCAGTTGTCATTTAATAAAGGACAGGAACACAGTTCTTATGTGAGGCTTTTTAGGTAGACAAAATATTTAGATGTCCTAGATGTAGCTGTTAAGCTTTGCTATTGTAAAATGAAACAATTGAAATAAGAGATTAAAATGTGCTGCCATGGAAAAGTCTACATATACTAATTCTACAAATGAGATGAATGAGAGACTGAAATAGCCTGAAGAAGGGAAGTGAGCGTGATATTTCACATCCCATACGTTACCTGTGGTGCACAATTGCAACTTAAAAGCATTTGGTGTCCCAAGGCTGCTTATTAGAATTGTTTCACCAGGGACATTTCATTCATAGTGGCACTACTGTCCATGTATTTCTTTTAAATCCTTATAAGAAATGGCCTCAGAGAGAGCAATTTCTGTGAAGTGTTACTTGTAGTTCATAGTCTTAAGATTTGGGGGTAGTTCCCGTCGTGGCGCAGCGGTTAACGAATCCGACTAGGACCCATGACGTTGCAGGTTCGATCCCTGACCTCGCTCAATGGATTAATGATCCAGCATTGCCATGAGCTGTGGTGTAGGTTGCAGACGCAGCTCAGATCCCACGTTGCTGTGGCTGTGGTAGCTCCGATTCGACCCCTAGCCTGGGAACCTCCATATGCCGTGGGTGTGGCCCTAAAAAGCAAAAAAAGGAAAAAAAAAGATTTGGGTGAGTGAGTGATGGTTTGTCAGAAATGACCTTTGTGTGACAGAGGGACACCTTGGGGGGCATAGAGCTTGAGGTGAGCAATCCCAGGTCACGTCTTCACGTTGTGCCATGTATTAACTATGCTTGAATCTGTTAATAGATGAAACCACATAGAAAGGCTATGTTGACATAGAAATAAGACTTGAATTTAGCAAACAAAACTACGCCCTCCGCTTTTTCCCAGTGAAGAAGATTTGGGCTTGGGATGGCCACAGCATTTTGATCATTGCATTTATTAGGCTCTCTAAGGGCTCCTGTCTGCGATTATCATCTGTAGGAATATTCGCTCCAGAATGGATCCCACCCTGTCCTGAGCCTGATTTTCCTTGTCATTCCCCCTGTAATAAATACTATGCAATATTTGTCTGTGTAATGAATAAGCAATTTGGGGATTAAATAGCATGCAGTGGAGGAAAAAGTCCTTTTGATATGCATTTGATAGGAATGTGTTAATTTTAACAAAACATCTGGTATAAAAAAAAGTCGTGAATGCAGGACATTTGAGGAGGTTATAGAGGGAGAAGGGATTTACTGTGCTTAACAATTGCCAGTAGTCAGGCCACTTCCAAGTTGTGATTTTGTCAGACTTGGAAATTCAGTCGGATCAAATCTGCTCAGCCCTTCAGTGGGAGAAGATCCAAATCCAGCTGCAGCAAGGAGCAGTTACTGATTAAGAACTAAAGCTCTACCCAGTGTCTCCTAACTAGGTTTCATTAATATGCTTAATATTACCCTTTTTATATCCTGGGTTAAAAAAAAAGAGTGCCTTTGTGGTTTATTGGTTGAACTTGTACAGCTGAATCTAAAGTAAAAGGTCTTTCTTCATTGGCATCATTTTACTACAGATTTCAGTGTTCTTGCTGTTCTACTTATTTTCTTAATAAGGTAATTCAAACTTAGAATAGTTACTATAGTTTCGAAGCTTGATTGAAAGATGCATTCACTGTTTTCTCCAAATAAGCAGCAATTATAACAGCACAGCTGTAGTCAAAGATGGAATTTATTATAAATCCTGACAGTCTTGCTTCTCAGTTACCTCAGGCTAAACGAAGGTTTATTCAGTTCAATTCCACATCTATTGAGCATTTAACTCAGCGTGGCACTGTACTAGGTACTGTGGTATTAGAGAGATGAGCAATGCGTGAGTTCTGCCCTCTAGGAGCTTGTAGTCTTGTCAGAGACATCGACGAGCACACCCAAAGAGCGATGAGGAAGAAAGTCCTAAGTGCTGTTTAGACGTTTAAACAACACCACTGGAAGCAAGGGGAATGAACTCTGGTTGGATAGACTGCAGAAGGTTGTACGGAAGAAGCTTCATTTAAGCTGAACCTCTGTGGACATTTAAGACTCCATTTCAACATTCAAAAGTCAGGATGTGGAGAAGGTACGCATTCTGTGTCCAAAAAAACTTCCTGAGCCAAATGCAAGGAGGCAGAAAAGAATATGTTATTTGGGGGAGAACAGTAGGTAACACCTGAGTGGCTCGAGCTCAAGCTCTCGTGTGGACAGTGGGAGAGAAGATGGTAGACTGGGACTGGATTTTTTTTTTTTTCTAAAGCCATATGAATCCCCAATGAAAGATATTCAGCATGGAAATAAGGTCATCAGGGAGGACTCCGGCTGCTTGTACATTGGATAGAATGGAAAGGATAGAGAGGAGAGACAGCATTGGGCGGAGGCTAATTTTAAATATTCCAAATGAGAGCTGCTACAGGCCCAGATTAGGTTAGTAGCAGGAAGGATGTAAAGAGACGTGTAACAGAGACGTGGGAGTGAGTAATAGAGCAAGATGAGATGGTATGTGGGGAGTGAGGTAAGGGGAAGAGTTGACGATGGCTCCAAAGATTCCTTCTAATATGATGGGGAGATGGCACAATTAAAAGTAATAGGCAGCACAGGAAGAGGTATTCATTGGACACATTGCTGGGAGAAGAGTCATTTTTAATGTCAAAATAATTTTGGCTTTAATCTTAGGTTATCTTATTTTCTGAACTGGAGCAGTGAAGACATTTTTGGCCATGGCCATGGCATGCTGAAGTTCCCGGGCCAGGGATTGAATCCTCACCACAGCAGTGACAATGCCAAATCCTTAGTCGCTAGGCCACCAGGGAACTCCTGAAGATTTTTTAATTAAAACTTTATTGAGGGAGTTCCCGTCATGGTGCAGTAGAAATGAATCCGGTTGCGGGTTCGATCCCTGGCATCGCCCAGTGGGTTAACGATCCGGCATTGCCGTGAGCTGTGGTGTAGGTTGCAGATGCGGCTCGGATCTGGTGTGGCTGTGGCTGTGGCGTAGGCTGGCGGCTACAGCTCCGATTAGACCCCTAGCCTGAGAACCTCCATATGCCGCAGGTACAGCCCTAAAAAGACAAAAAAAAAATTAAAAAAAAAACTTTATGGAAAGTTGTTTCCTTTTAGGATATGGTAGTGGGTATGAAGTATACTAACTAATATATTATTGTTTGATTTCACTTCTTTTTCCTTCTGGTTTTATAGAAGTATAATTGATATATAGCACTGTTTAAGGTGTGCGGTATCATGGCTTGACTTATACACATCATGAAATGATTGCCACACTAAGTTTAGTGAGTATGCATCATCTCATCTAGATACAAAAGAAAAGAAAAAGAAAAAAATATTTTTCCTTGTGATGTGAACTCTTAGGATTTACTCTCTTAACAACTTCCATATATAACATACAGCAATGGTAATTATATTAATCACGTTGTACATTACAGTCCTGGTCCTTATTTGTCTTATAAACCAGAAGTTTGTTACCTTTTGACTGCTTTCATCCAATGCCTCTCCCCTCCCTACCTGCAGTAACCATAAATCTCATCTCCTTTTCCATGAGTTTGTTTTTGAAGTATAGTTGGCCTACAATATTATGTTAGTTCCTGTTGCACAGCATAGTAATTCGATATTTCTATGCATTTCAAAAGGATCACCATGATAAGTCTAGTTACCATCTGTCACCATAAAAGATAAAATGTAATTACTGACTATATTCCCCACACCGTACGTTTCATTCCCATGACTCATTTATTTTGCTACTGGAAGTTTGCACTTCTTAATCTCCCTCACTTTTTAAAAAGCATATGTTATTATATTAGATAGCACTATTATTTCATGTAAAGGCATAATAAAATAGAGGGACAAGACCCTTGATATCATTATTTGCTTTTAGCCCATGCCACAAAGCAAAACTTAGAAAATAAAAGGTAATCTATCTAGTCACTTATGGTGGAGCATGATGGAGAAGAATATGAGAAAAAGAATGTATGTAAGTATATGTGACTGGGTCACTTTGCTGTACAGTAGAAAATTGATAGAACACTGTAAACCAACTGCAATGGCAAAAAATAAAAATCATTAAAAAAAGTAAAAAATAGGGGGGATGCACTGGGGGTTTGGGATACAAAATCTGTAAAATTGACTTGTGATGATTTATGCACACCTATAATTGAAATAAAATCCATTAAGAGGAAAAAAAAATAAAAAATAAATCCCATTTAAAAAAAGAATTTGTATAGGCTATACTTGCTTGAAAAAACATAGACGCCGTAACATTTGTTAAAGTACAGCTGAACCCTCAAAATTCCTTCTCTAACCAAATATACGTTTTGTGGATGAGAAATCTGTAAAGAAATAAATGTTTGTAAACACTGGACAGTTGTTATGGAATTTAAATATCTGTACTTATTACCTAAGAACGTCTGGGTTTCAAGGCTGAATTAAAATAGATTCCAGGCTTCCTTAAAGGTAAACAGCACATCTGTTGATTTGTCTAGGACAATGGAAAATGACTGAATTTTGTATTATGATAAAAGTCAGCATCTTCCCTGCCATCTATTTAGCAATACTTTGGGGTAATCTTTTCTCCTTTGGGGAACTTTCCAGATGTTTTGTGAGTATGATTCCAATTTAGAAGAATTGTTTTTATATTGTAGCTGACTGATGTCCTGACTCTGAAACTCGTAAGACTGGTGTAATTCTATCCGAGGGGTCCTCTGCAATGTGTGTAGGAGTGCCCTGTGACACTTTGGCTTCCTTGACTGGCCTAGACTCTTAAAAGCTGCCTGTGGGGGCAGTTTCCCGGAGTCAGTGAATCCAGCTCCTATTGCAGTAATTTCCATTAACAATGAAAATAACATTTCCAGGTATCAGCCAGGGTCACTGAGTTTTGAGCAGTGTTCGTATAGTGCAGTGAAAATGAACAGCCACAAAATGATTTCAGTGGTTCTTTAGGTACAAATGATGACTGTATTTTCTGAAAGGAAGAGAAGCCCTGAAATTTAGTGAAAAAGACAGGGTGGTTGCTGTAGTCCACATTGTTAAAAGAACCATTTTCAAATAAAAGATTGCAAACATTTATTTTAGTGCTAACATGTTGTCATAGTCTAGCATTAAGTTAGTGAAACAACCTTAGACAGGTGTCCAATCTGTATTATGACTACATTTGTTTCTTAGTATTTCCTTAGACAATTAATTTTCAGAGTTCCCTGTTGGCCTAGTGGGTTAAGGATCCAGTGTCGTTGCTGCTGTGGTAC
Source organism: Catagonus wagneri (assembly GCA_004024745.2). NCBI lineage: Eukaryota > Metazoa > Chordata > Mammalia > Artiodactyla > Tayassuidae > Catagonus > Catagonus wagneri. The sequence continues at coordinate 19,331,909 of PVHT020000015.1, read as the reverse complement.
GGGGTCAATCCCTGGCCCAGGAATTTCTGCATGCCATGGGTGCAGCAGAAAAAAAAAATTATCAGTGCTTAGTTTTATCCAGGTATGGATTATGTCTTTTATGATCTTCCATGGGCCGCCCCCCACCCAAACCAGAGTAACTCTAAGCTGCCTCACTCTGCCCAGCAGTTGGCTTGTGTCTTGTGTTTGCTGACCACCTTAAATATTTGCCTAGACCAGGCAAAATTTAAAAAGTATAATTCTCATTTAAAAAGAATCACAAGTTTATGATGTCCAGCTACAAATGATTTTGAAACTGCAGACCCTCTTGTTCCTCTCAGTTTAACACTGATAGAGAGATGACACAGATGATCAACCCAGGAGATAGAGAGACCTATTTTTTTTTGTTTGTTTTTTTTTTAATTGAAGTATAGTTGATTTAAAATGTATTAGTTTCTGGTATACAGCAAAGTGATTCATATATATATATATACACATACACATACACATACACACATATATATATATTCTTTTTCATATTCTTTTCTATTTTGGTTTATCTTAGGATATTGAATGTAGTTCCCTGTGCTATACAGTAGGACATTGTTGTTTATCCATCCTGTGTGTAATAGTTTGTGTCTGCTAATCCCAAACTCCCAAATCTTCCTTCCCCAATCCCTTCTCCCCCTTGGCAACCACAAGTCTGTTCTCTATGTCTGTGAGTCTGTTTCTGTTTCATAGATAAGCTTGTTTGTGTCATATTTTAGATTCCATATACAAGTGATATCATATGCTATTGTCTTTCTTTTTCTGACTTCCCTTAGTATGATAATCTCTAGGTGTGTTCATGTTGTTGCAAATGGCATTATTTATTTTTATGGCCAAGTAATATTCCATTGTAGATGTGTGTGTATATCTATTTATCTAGCTATCTATGATCTTTATCCATTGCTGAACATTTAGATTGTTTTCATGTCTTAGCTATTGTAAATAGTGCTGCTGTGAATATTGGGGTGCGTGTATCTTTCTAAAGTAGAGTTTTCTCCAGATACATGCCCAGGTAGTTCTATATTTAGTTGTTTCCACTAGCAACACCCAAGTGGAAGTCAAACTCCCAAATTCAAAATAATTGCATACTGTTCTCCATAGTTGGCTGCACCACTGCACCAATGTACATTCCTACCAACAGTGTAGGACTGTTCCCTTTTCTACACACCCTCTCCAGCATTTGTAGACTTTTCCTTTTTTTTTTTTTTTTTTTTTTTTTGCTTTTCAGGGCTGCACCTGCAATATATGGAAGTTCTCAGGCTAGGGGGTTGAATTGGAGCTACAGCTGCCAGCCACAGTAATACCAGATCTGAGCCACATCTGTGACCTATGCCACAGCTCTCAGCAATGCCAGATCCTTAACCCACTGAGTAAGGCCAGGGATCAAACCTGAAACCTCAAGATACTAGTCAGATTCTTAACCCAATGAGCCACAACAGGAACTTTGTTATTTGCAGACTTTTAAATGACAGCCATTTCGACTGCTGTAAGGTGGTACCACATGGTAGTTTTGATTTGCATTAAAAGACCTATGTTTTAAAAGAAAGTATAGACTTTCTTGCCCAAAACTATTTCGAAGAATTTTTCCCTATAAAATTTACTGGCTAGCATGTCACTTTTATTGGAACATTGACCTATGATTATTTTATTCAGTATTTTTGAGGGATACCTAGCAATTTTAGTGTCCCCAATTTTCTTAAACACATTTCGTGGTTCTGATATTTCAACGTTTCTACAGAAACTAGAAATTTGGGGGCCATTTTTTAAAATCTTATTGCTCTGATTTACAATTCTGTATATGAAAAGAGGGAGTCTTACCATGTCAAACCAAGCAAAATTAGTAGAGTACCCATCCATCATGAGCTAGTTTGGCGTGTCTTGTGCCTAAGGGAAACCGGTACGAATCCAGGAACTTACAATATAATTAGATGGTCAGACCTAAACTTGTGACAAGGTAACTAGGCCTCTCAGGCAGTGAGCCCTGCCCACAGAGGGAGCTGGAAGATTGCCCTGTGCTAGTGAAGTGAGAGCCAGTGTGGATGGAGCTGTGAGGAGTAACAGCACGAGGAATACTTCTTTGGACAGTGATGCTACTTTGTTGGGCTTTCATTTGCTATTTGTTTCACAACGACTGAATATTTAGGTTTCCCAAAGACTTTGTTGCTTTGCCTTTGATCCTGTTGGTTCTGGTGTGTAGGTCTCTAATCTAAGGACTATAAGCTTTTGTTGTTATTATTCTTTCTCCGCCTTCCTTACAGCTAGATGTAACCCAAGGTATTAAGAGTTTACTTCTTTAGGTCAGACAGTGGTAAGTGATTGAACTCAGTCAGGAGGCTTGAGCCATATTTCTGAGTCAGTTATCAGTGATCTCCCATAAGACTTGTACTCAGAGGTCTTTGAGTGTGAGCACGACTGTAGGCGAGTAGCCTAGCGACACCCAAGTGGAAGCCAGACTCCCAAATTCAAAATAATTGCAGGAAGTCCAGTATGATCAATAAAGAAGGAATGTGATATTTCTTGTAAAAATAGTTTCGCTTGTTTCAGTGACATAGGTAACGCAACAAGGGCTGTATATTACTAAATAGAACTCTTTCAGAGATCTGCTTTTTCATACACACAAAAATGTGTAATTATGATGTTACAGTGCATGTAGATGGTTAATTCTAAAGTTCTGAAAATAGTTTCCCTTACAGCCAATCCTGTGCTTCTCTTCCAGCCTTAATTACAAAGTTGATTTGCTTAGCAGAGCAGACCTTTCTTTTCCTGTCAGCCTAGGTCTGTTTGAATTAGCACAGATTTTGAATTAGTGGAGCTCAAATTAATGACGTTTTATGCTGTTACGAAGAGTTTGTTTTCCATCACTGATAATTACTTCCAGGAAAGTTAAGTCCACAGAAGATATTCTCTCAGTTTCCTTCACGTTGTTTACCAAAGTCTAAGAAAAAGTGGCTTTTAGTTACACGGGAGAGGGAGAGGCCATGGCAATAGCAAAGGAAAATGAGGTGCTACAACGTGGTCTCTCAGATTTGTGGAGCCGGCGCTGAGCAGCATTCTAAACCAATATTATTTCTTGTAAAAGGCACAGCAGACCTGGGAATTTTAAATTCTAATGTGATTGAGGGAACGTGTGCTGGTGCATACTAATACTTTAACCCCCATCAGCCCGGTGAGTTGTCAGATCGTCTTAACAGCTGACGCGCCTTCTGACAGCCCCGCCAGAGGGCCACCAGAGGTCCACGCATCTTCTCCAGAGTCAGTTCTTCTCCATCTAGATCATTCTTATTGCCTCCAAGGGTTGATTTTTCAACAAGTCCCCTTTCCCCCCCGGACGCTTACTCACCTGAAATCCCACAGAAAACCGGAAGAGTAGGCAGAGGACTTTTTTGTGTGTGTGTGAACTGACGTCTGATTTCTTTTAGACCCGTGTTCGTTTAGAGAGACTGTTATCTTGTGCTTCTTTTTTCTGTGCCTGCCCTTGCTGACTTGTGATTCATCCAGTTCATAAGATGTTCCTTTATAAGAAGGTGTGAAAGGCATAAAAATAGACAAGGAATATGAGTCCCTGTGTGTCCCAAACTATAGCAGAATAGTAGTAATAATCACCCTTCAAACCTAAGAGGCCATTGAGCTTCTCCAGGTTGCAAAGCATCTGTGTTTTCCTTAGGGAAACGGCCTGTGAGATCAAAGCAACTCCGTAACTCTATCATGGAAGTAGATTATTATCTATTTATAGCAGCCTGTGAGTTTTAGACAGAAAAATGTTGCCAAACCGTGCCGCACTATGAATGCACAGTAATCTAACTAGACTCAAAACACCAGTTACCACCTTCTAAATGAACAGCATTTAATAAATGCTAAACAGAGGAAAACACATTTCAGTGGACAGTTATTAAGGTGATGAATAAAAGGATATTTAGAGTGTAGGGGAACGGTGACTGTTTAATAAAGTATAACCAGTAGGGTCATTTAATGTTTATTATGTTGCCAATAAATGTTTATTAAATACACGACTATACAAGACTACCTTCCTGTATTCTTTCTTTTCACTCATTCAATATTTACTCACTAGCTACTAAATGCTAGGCATTGGGTATACAGTGGTGAACAAAAGTGGGTACAGTCACCATACTCATGGAGCTGGTGGTCTAGTGAAATTATGTATATAATACACGCATAGGTCCCACTCCCCTCTTCTCCCCCTTGTCAACCACAAGTCTGTTCTCTCTGTGAGTCTGCCAAAACCTAGTTTTTAATTTGAGTTTCTATAGGGCTTTGCTTAGCCTGGTAGATTTTCTTCATATAGGCTAGGATCCATAAAGTTAAAGGTGGTAAGATCCTGTGAGTTTAAGTGCCTTTTTCTTTCTCACTCTTTCTCCTTTTTTTTTAACATCTCTTAAATGTGACTTAGTTTATGAGACTTTTACTTATCATTAGGTGTTCTGAGTTGCTCATGTAAATGCCAGTTGTGCCACAGTGAAACCTTTGTGAAGCAAGGTGCTCCACAGGACCGCAGTTGAACATACCATGCCCCTATTGTGGACTTGTACTTGGCACATAGCAAGCACTCAATAAATACTTGCTGAATTAATTAGTTCATGGCCATAGATATCCTCTTCCATCAGTAATCATTAGGGCCACCACTTATTCATGGCAAGTTTTGCTCCTGTGGGGGACAAGGCTGTTGTCACATGACCATGATTTAAATTGCATGGCTTTTATCCATTGCATTTTTTCCATCCCTAAATGATGCTGTTTCCTTTTAGTATCTATTGTGGTTTTCCTAGTATGTACTGAAGTACAGAATCAGCAATTGCCATTATTTCAGCAGCATATTGCAAAGCTTTTCCAACATATTTTATTACCCCATGTGCTTGTCTCATGGAAACAAAATCAAAGTAGGACCTTTTCAATGGGAGATTTAAGTATTTTTTAATGGTATTAGAAAAGGAAACTATACAAGTTTATCTTTGCCTTTGAAAATTAGGTTTATCAAGATATAAACCAAACTAGAGAAGAGTTAAAATATCCTTTTCTGTTTGATCAGGCTCATTTAAAACCTATTTGTCGAAAGGAATAAAGTAAAACCTGTTCTAGGTTAAGAGATTGGAAGTATGTTGGCTTAAAGTCTGAGGGCTTTAGAAGTACATCAAGAAACACACGCTGGATCTCCGCGTGGTGGTGTGCCATTTACTTGAAAGGCGGTGTTGAGGTTATCTTGCCCTGACCAGTTTGTAGTTTGACATATTTATATACACAAAACCAGAACATAGTGTGACGTTTATAACAGGGACAGATTCTCTAGTTGTGAGAGTCTGATAAAAGGGAATTAAATACCCCATTTAAAAAATGTATAACTTTTCTGTTGAACAATCCTTCTGTGTAGCCCAGCAGCTAGGGAGAAATGATGGGCGAGAACGGGTGGATTGGACTGCAAGGAGAAAAGAACAAGGGAAAAAGCACAAGGAGGAGAGAGCAGCACCTACTAGGAGTGTGTAAGAATAAAGAGAGATGAGGAGGGAGTGGATTAGAAATGCAGCTAGAACCTACTGTATAGCACAGGAAAATCTACTCAATAGTTTGTAAGAACCTATATGGGAAAAAAGAAAGGATATATTTATATGTATGACTGAATCATTTTGCTGTACACCTAAAACTAATACACCATTGTAAGTCAATTTTACTCCAATAAAACGAAATTAATAAAAAGAAATGCAAAGGAGGGCAGCAATGAAGACTGTGCTTGCCATCCTCACAGTGTGCTCTGCTGAGCCCCCACCCTTATCGGCTCACTTTATAGACTCTGCGTGACTTCAGCACGCTAAGTCCCACGGGCCTGGCAGTGTTGCGTTATGCTGGGAAGCTCACTGCTTGATTTTTCTAGCTATTCCCTGGTGCCTTCGGCATCATTTTCTTTTTCCTCTGTACATTCCTTCTGGCAGATTATTGGATTAGGACAGAGTTAGTCAACAAATGTGTGAAAGAATGATGGAGAAATGAATGGGTGGGGGACAAGGGAAGTCAGGGAATGCAGCATATAAGCCCCAACTCCGCTCCTCAGTAGCTCTGTGACTTTGGGCACATCACTTTCTGCTCTAGTTCCCCTAAATGTCGGGTGAAGGGTGTGGACAAGATGGTCTCTAAGTGCTTGTAGCTCTGACATTTCGTGACTCTGTGACTATAGGGGTCTTGTTCTTGGAGGAACACCTGTAAGGTTTTAATATAATGTAGCATGAGCTCTGTTGACTTCATGAGGCTATTTCGAGTGTCCACTGGGATAAAAGATGCGAAGACCCTTTGAAAATTCTATGAAGAATCATATAAAGCAAAGACGATCTGAATGATTTAAAGGCAACGTTCCCCCAGACATCACATGGTGATACAAATTAAGATAGTTCCATTTAAATGAATGTAAGGAAAGTTACAGAGGCCTTAAAAGAGAACCAGGCCACTGGAAAGTACACAAATCAAAGAAACTGATTCTATCAGCATCGTGTGGTTAAGCCCCTGAGCTGCTGGGGGGTGAGACCCTTGACTTTTCAGGGTTACCCTAAAGACCCCAGAAAGAACCAGGCAGTAGATCATGTGCCTTTCTCTGTACCATCAGCCCTCGGCTCCCCAAAGGCTGAAATGGAACATTAAAACCAGCTCCGAAGGGAATAGGTCATCCTGACCCAATGGCAGCTGCCTTGCACACAGGCTTGTTATACTTGCCTGGTGGAGGCGGCAGCATACAGTCTTTGTCTTAATGTTCTCATCTCTCCCCCCCACCCCCATTCTTCTCTTCCATCTCCTCCTTGCGACATTTTACAGTTTTTTCTTCCTTAGCTTAGTAGAGTAAGAAGAGGGGAAAAAAAAGGAAAGCATCCAGAAGGTGGGGAAGAGGAAGGAGAGAAGGACAATAAAGATGAAAACGTCTCAGTTGAGGCAGTGGGGAGGGCTGGAGTCCTGCTCCCTCCCTGTCTTCCTCAGCAGGATCGAGTTGATGAGTTGATTTTGTACCTCATATTCAAGGCTGACCTAATAAGCCTTTTCCCTTGTTCCCTTTAGTCTCCTGTCAGTGACATCTGAGAAAATCATAGACAGGCCACACAATAAGAACCAGCATGCTAGCTCTCAGCAGACTTGCACTGTCTAAGACTGACAGGAGTTTAAGAAAGGACAGTAAACCCATGGGCAAGACTGAACCACCCTCACATGGCACAGAAGTTAGAGTGCCACCATCTGTTTTGCAGTTTACAGAGTTCAATTTATAGATTTGATTACCATGGAAAGAAGGAAGGAAAAAAATTGCATGACTCTTGTGGTGAGTATGAGAGAGCTTATTCATTCACGTTGGAAAAGCAAAGTTCAAAATCAGAAACAGGCCCGCCAGCCTAGATAGGTCCAAAACTAGTACTTTGGTAACGCTATTATGACTTCCAGTAGATTAAATTTCAAATTGTGGAAAGGCTTCAGAATAAGGGAAGGCTTAGTGTCCCACTAATAGGGCTTATTAAATTTAGATAAAACAGATGTTTTGCAGTGACAGCAGCTCTGAATCACCAAGATCAAAATGGAGAAAGAAGAGAACAAAAACAAGCCAGTACTTTCACTGAAAAAGTACTGTTTATCTTAGTTGTAGAACCTGCTCACACTTATAACCCGAAGCATCCAGTTAAACCCCAGGAGAAGAAGCATTAATTGGGGAAAAAGTCCTTAGAACTGATTGTGCATATACTGAAGTTGATTTGTTAGCATTCTAGAGGTGTGACTGTGAAAAGAGAATGAAAAAGAGGTAAGCAGCCCAGAGTTCAAATTCACCTTTCTTACCTGTTTTTTTTTGCTTGCTTTTTAGGGCCTTATCCGTGGCATATGGAAGTTCCCAGGCTAGGGGTCAAATTGGAGCTGTAGCCGCTGGCCTACACGACAGCCACAGCAAAACCAGAACTGAGCTACGTCTGCGACCTGCAGCACAGTTCATGGCAACGCTGGATCCTTGACCCACTGGGCAAGGCCAGGGATTGAACGCACATCCTCATGGATACTAGTTGGATTCATTTCCGCCAGGCCATGGTGGGAACTCCCTTACTTGTTATTATGATTGTATGCAAGTTGTTTAATCTCAGTGAACTCAGTGAACCTCAGTTCTCTCATCTACAAAATGGGGCTGTTTTGAGGACTCAACAAGATAATACAGGCAGTTTCTGGCTCACGGTAGATGCTCCACAGATAGTGGCTCTTTTGTATTTATAGCTCTTTTGGCTCACAGTGTCCTAAGTATTTTAGGACCAGTGTCTTAGAACTTGATTAAGGGCTTTAGATCAGCAGTTTCCTAAGAGGACTGTACCCAAATGACCCATTGTATGGAGGGGAAAAAAAGACTGGAAATTCTATTTATGACCTTTTTATCTAAAATGTAAGAACGTACTGAAATGCCACTCACATTTAATGTCTCGCTTGTCCCTAGTGCTCTCATTTGGCCTGCCAGTGGGTCACTGTCACATGCTCTAAGTGAGGGGTCCTGAAGAAAGCGTGAAAGCCACAATTTGTTAAGAGTCGATAGTGGCGCACTCCTTCTTTCAGTCAGTCTCAGAATATTTCAGTTGACATTCCCCATTAAGTAGATTCGTGGTTCTTAGTATTATCTTCCACATATGGTTTCTTTGCAGAAGTCTTCTTAAGCCATTTGACCGGTGTGCGTAGGTTAGCTAAAGCTAGATAAAGCCACTCAGGATGGACAAATGGCTTAAGAAGAGTCCTGCAAAAGAACAATGGAGTGATGATAATAGTCATAATACAGGCATGAGGAAAGGAAAAGAAAAAGGTGGTGCTAGCTGTCACTTCTGCAAGTCATCTCCTAATTTGGTTGGCCATATCATCAAAGGAAAATGAAGATAAATCTGATCTGACAAGACGTCAGCCCCCAAATAAGAAGGAAATTGCCAAGAACATTATTTGAAACATATATTTATACCCACTGTTTTTAACAACAAAGCTTATTCTGTCCGTACTGTTATCTGAATATATCAGCTATATGTGACAGTAGTACGTGTACATACTTTAAAAATATACATATTGAGGGTGTGTGCTCAGACTTCTTTTCCTGATAAGAATGTTCAGCAAAAACAGTGTGGAGACCACTGGATTAGATGAGGAAAGCATGGAGCTTCTCATCTCTCATTCTGTGTCTGCTGCTTAGAGAGTGTTTTGTTTTGTTTTGTTTCCTAAGGATTTTGCTGGAGCATAACCAGTAAGATAGAGCATAACATATCTAAATCCACTGAAGACAAACTGAGCGCAGTTCAGGGAACTACATCTCTTGGTAAACATTTTTTGGTATGGAAGTAAAAAGCCAGTCCCTGCCCTGGAGATGTTTTAAAATCTTCATCAGGAAAACTAGGAGTTACAAAGACACATGAATGCACAGCTGCAGAATAATGGCAGTTCTTGATGAAGTAGAACCTTGCTCGATGGAGTAGATTTTTACTAGGGGGGGAAATGTGTATACATTTCATTTCCGTAAATTTACCTGCAATTTTGAGTCACTTGGTAACCAGTAAGCCAGTAGCAGAGTGCAAAACAGATCCTTCCAGGAAAGACATCAACCTTGTCTGATCATTCCTTTCAGCATTCCCATCAAAGTCCTTACACATATTCATATATTATTTTGTAATCTACTTACTATTCGTATATCCTTGTGGCTCTTCACATAATAAAAGGCATATAGCAGGTGCTTAATAAATATTTTGTAAATGAAAGATGAAACAGAAGAACTTGAAGGGGTAGCCATGATCCCCTTTCGATGGTCACAGTAGATTCCTAGAGTAGATTACTTGTTTAGATTTTCTCATAACAAGGTTGAAGGGTCAGTCTTAGTCCTGGGGCTCCATTCCTTTCACCAGAACTATGATATAGATGCAGCCCTGTGGGCATAAACTTGACAAACACACTCATGAGCAAAGTTCTTTGACAGCCACTACTTATTGGGCACCTGGTGTATCTAAGGCACTTATGCAAGTATTATTATTTTGCCTACTTGACCCAGTAGCTCCATGAGGTAGGTACTGTTACTATCCCCATTTTAGAGATGAGGAAATGGAGGCCGGCACAGGTTAAGAGACTCGCTCAGATGTCACCCAGCTGGTGAATGATGGAGCCAGGATCCAGATGTAGATATGTCTGGCTCCAGAATCCAAGCTCTTGACCATTCTACTGGGCTGTGTTCTATAGGACTGTGAAATGGGGCTCATGTATTAATGATAACTTCAATTTTGTGTTTTTACAAGCTATATTTGTTGGCAATAAGTCATGGGGAACTGTTGTTACACCTTGGAGAAATGCTTTTGTTGATCCTGGGGAGATAATACTTGTTCAGGGTTGTGGAGGTTTTTCTAAATACTATGAGAAAAGCAATAAAATTTACATTTAATGCAATTTCAGAGGCAATTCAGTTTTATAGCATCCTAACTTAGAGATCTCAGGGATTAGATCCCCCAGAAACTTTGAAAAGCTATGTCAGGTTATTTGTGTGTTACAGTCTCTTCAAAATAGAGATAATCTCATGTTTTCAAACTTCCCAAGTCAAATTTCCCAAGATGGAACTTCTTGGTAGTCATACTGTAATCCGTTTTCCATGCCCACGGATTTTTTTTAATTGCCAAAACTATTACGAGCACTGTTCTAATACTGTATAGTAATGAATGGCCCAACTCATATTGAGTCTTAAAGATGAACCTGAATCATAAAGAGAAAATTATGTTCCTTATACTCTGGTAGAATATATTCTGAAAGATTTTCATCAGAAAAATGATTAAAACAAAAACCAGTTTCTAGCAGTACATTTCTAAAAACGGGATTGAATAAATCCAGAAAAGTCTGCAGGGAAGGCATTATGTGAACATTACATGGGGGGAAATGTGGAATACCTGCCATACACACTAAACATTTAGCCATCTGTATCTTGTATTTTCCAGTTGTAGTTTTGCTCCGCTAAATCAAATTCACAGCCTTGTCTCCGAATTGAGAGGTGAGGATCTTGTGATTTAGGAGGCAGATTCTTGACAATATTGCTCTGGTCATCACAGCATGCAGCCCAGAGAGAGTATTTTTCCCCCTCGGTGGGCAGCTGTGGCCATCTCAGAGAGTAGAGGCTTTTAAGAATTCGAGATTAGAGCAGTTCCACAACTTTAATTGGAGGGCAGGAAGTGATAACACACTAAAGCTTAAGTGAATCCTGTAGGATAGAAGCCAGATGACATGTATGAATACTTCTGGCACCCAACACACTTCATCTTCCCATTCCTCTTACCCTCCCACTCTTCCTTCGTTGCTTTCTCTCTTTGCCCCTTTGTGTGTGTTTGTGTGTCTTTTTTGAACTCTTCTTTGCTTCCCACTTCTTTTTCCTGCTTCTTCTTTTCTCTTCCTCTCCATCTTTCTTTCTTTATGTATATATTCCTTTTTTCTTTTCCTCCTGCCTACTTTATTTTGTTCCATACCTTAGTTCTTTCCTCCATTCCCTGTTAATTATCCCCTCAAATCATATGAAAAAATACATTACTATTAATGTATTTTAACGTTAGCGCTCATCGAGCCGCAAGTAGGTTGTATTCATGACTCTAAAAGGGAAAAAACATCTCCCAATTAAGTAACACTTTACATATGGCTTACAATTAAAAATTTCCTCTTTTGGGTCACGGATCTCACCAAAATTAGGTTCCCTTCCTCCCTCCTTAACCATGACCGTGTCCTTCGTTGCTCCTCTCTACCCTTAGGTTTCACGAATAGTCACTTTTTGACATTCTGTTTTGTGTCTATTATTTTTTTTTAATGGGAAGCTAAAATTGCTACTTAATGTGAAAGAGAAGACAAGGATAATTTCTCAGAGGGGGGTTTAGGATCCCACTCTTTGGTGTTTCTGGAGTTCATACATGCCACATGGGCATTTTGTTCTAGAAGCTCTGATGAGGAATGGCAGAATTTCCAGATGATTGAAACCCTTCATGAAAAAACTTTTTTTTTAAATTCTAGAGTAATGTATGCTTGATTTGCTTTTCTTCACCTATACAATCAGGGATTTAATTTTAGTTTTAATAACTTCCTTGACCTGAAAAATGACTGCCTGTAATATGAAGCCCTTTTCAGTTTGGTAACTTTCCACTGTTAACTGATTAGGGTCATCGGTATTTTAGAAAGCGAAGGGATAAATGAACAAGTGAATGAACGGCTACCTGGCTAGACTCACATCATTTCTGTTGCATGCTAGATTATTTATGATGAACCTTGTAATATCTAAAGTTTTGTCTCTTTTTAGCTGTTTTGTTTTGTTTTGTTTTGTTTTGTTTGTTTTGCCTCATAGTTTCCAGGTACTGTCACAAACCCTTTGGTTCTTTGTTAAACTCCCAATTCCTTTTTTAATGTTCATTTTCATTAAAGTGCTATTTAACATTAGATATTAACTTTGACAGATGTTAATGCTGCTTCTCAATTAAGTGAAATATATTCTTGGGAAGATGCCAATTTGAACTGAATATATTTGAATTTGGTATGTGAATTAAAGTGTTGTTTAAACCTTAGCCACCCATCATATGGAGCAGCCGGCAGGTTTTTGTACATAAGTGGTTTTTCTTTTTTTTCCTTAGCAATATTTAAACATTATAAAATGGCTTCCTATTGTAGCAAAGAGAACTTCATACAAATTTACCATAAGATTTCTTTGTCAGTCCCTTAGGCTGCCTAGAATTTCAGTTGGCAGACACAACTTTGGTATAAAATGCTTTCCATGGACAGTATTAATATTTTAAAGTCCTTTTTGCTCTTGCATATTTCCAGTAGACAGGAAGTCTAGCTCTGTTTACCCTTTGGCTACTAATGAATGCTATTAAATTATTATTTATCTTCTTTAGGCAGAGCCACTGCAGGTATGAGATCAGAATTGCCTAGTAAGGCGAGCATTTCATTTTACTTTTTTTTTTTTTTTTTTGCCTTTTGTCATTTTATGGCCGCGCTCGCGGCATGTGGAGGTTCCCAGGCTAGGGGTCTAATCGGAGCTGTGGCCACTGGCCTGCGCCGCAGCCACAGCAACGCAGGATCCGAGCCGCGTCTGCGACCTACACCACAGCTCACGGCAACGCCGGATCGTTAACCCACTGAGCAAGGGCAGG